>JAMKFB010000189.1:5567615-6243950 GCA_036247105.1 Cirrhinus mrigala
GGACATTACCTAGGATTGTCGGAAGGGGAGAAATCGGCCCAAAATCAGCCCGATTATCTTGTGATGTGTACCCAGCTTAAACGGATGGTCTCAAGAGCAGCATACTTTTTTTCCTATTTTTAGTACCCCAAAACATTTTGTTTACAAATTGATAAGATACTTTTTAACTAGTCTAAAACACACACACAAAATTAAGAAATATATCCTTGTCAATAAATGATTTGAAGGCAGGCTAAATGTTCACTTGGCTTATAGAAGACAAAGAAACATATGGTCCAATATTTTTTTTTAAATAAATTGGGGGGGGGGGGGGTATCTTTGTCATGAAGGTATTCACTTTAGTTTGTTTTTCAGTTAACAATATTCGTGATGTCATACTTCGCTATAAAAGGCTGTTGAAGCTGACAAGACATGGAGCAACCATGACCAAAGCCTTCCAAAGAGATGGTGTCTCACCGAATGCAGTGGCCAAGCTTGCTCCAATTGCAGAGCTGTACTTTGCAGACAGGGAGCAGTTTAACAGCATCAGCTTCACACCAGGGAAGTTAGCCCAGTTTGCTCAAAAGTGCAGAGAACACATTGTATGAGATGTACAAAAAAAGTGATATCAATGAAAAAGAAAGGATCACTTTTGCCATTTTGTCTACATAAGTGATGTGAAAACAGGCTTAATATTTTTTTGTTTTTCTCTTAGATTGTCTTTCTTGTCTGTTATTTTTATTTCTTCCTTGACAGCATTTCATTAAAAGCAGTTGACTGGACAATGTGATGACTCTTATTTCTTTCCCATTTGGCAGATATGTCTTAAATCAAATACTTGCCAGTGTCACTACTAACCCAGACAGCACAAGTACGTCTGGCCGTAACGATAACATCTAATAAGGGTCGGCCAGGCATAGGCGGGTGTGCTCTATTTTGGCAGCTCATCAAAGGTCGGCCCATGAGTTTGCTCACGACCGAACGCCGATGCCGCGCTTTTCTGTTTGAACGTGGACGGTTATTTGTCTCTTAGCAACCCACCAGAGAGAAGGCGACTCATCCGGGACATCTGTGGTTTTCAGGTAAGTTTTCACATGAGTTAAATTGTACTACGTCAGCAGCATTACACACATGAGTCGTTATACTGTCTGTACTCTGTAGTTACCAAACACCTCTGAGAGGCTAAAACAGGAACCCATTGCATTTGCGACGCAACAAAAATACAATGTTGGTAAGGGAAAAATTCTCTTTTTTGTTCTTCTTTATTGCACAGACTGATGGCATAAAGATTTATTGTATTATGTTGATCAACAAAGAATACATTGCCCCTGCTCACCCCCTCTCCCTCCTTCTCTAATTGAACAGGAGACAAAAACACATGAACTTTTTCATGTCCACTACACTCTCCATAATGGCGGCAAACTGTACCAGAAGTAGGGATGGGCAGATTGATCCTGAAATATCGATACTTTCGATACTAACGTTGTATCGAATGGATCGATCCTTACATAAAAATATTGATTCTAAAGTGCATTTTTAACCATTAATTTGATTTATTTAACAAGAAATTTCATGCATAAAATAAGCCTCTAAGAGGAACAATAGACTATTAAAGAATTATTGTGTAGGATAGAACTATTTCTCTTGCTCATCGGAACACACGCAAATGCTGTAAGACAGAACCAATCGATCACAGATAGCTTTCGCTGCAGACACTTTATTCAACATTGATAATAATCAGAAATGATGTTTCTTCCTCTTGTTCTCATGGCATTGAAATAATAAAGCATTATTTAAAAAAAAAAAAAAAAGAAGATGTTTCTTGAGTAGCAACATATATTAGAATGATTTCTGAAGGATCATGTGATACTCAAGACCGGAGTAATGATGTTGAAAATTCAGCTTTGGTCACAGATGCTTTTTAAATTACATTTTTCAAAATATATTAAAATAGAAAATAGTTATTTTAATTGTTCGTTTTCCCAATCTTGCTTCTTTTTTTTTTTCAAATAAGTGCAGCGTTTGTTAGCATGGTTAAAGACACATTACAAAGTCGTACTGACCTCAAACTTTTGAACAGTATAGTGTACATGAAATATTTATTTTAATTAGGCTAGTTTGTTTAAGTAAATTTATTTAAACTGGTTGTTAAAAGTTCAGATTGGTTGTTATATCCTGTAATTGCTGTCTGAAACAACTTGTGCTAAAGTTTGACCTGGCAGCTTTTTACACACACACACACACACACACAAAACACAGTTTTGCTACTGTAACCACAGTATTTGTAGTAAAACTGCAGTAACAACAAATTTACCATGGTTAACACTCTCTCCTTTGGCTGGCTTCCTGTTACCATGGTTAACACTACAGGAACATTATTTCAAGCATAATGTTTGTAGCAAAAACCATGGTAATGATAAATAATAACATTAATACTAATAATACTACTACTAATAATTATTATTATTATTATACATTTTAGTACTTATGTAACACCATGGTTGTTTTTCATGAAGTACCCTCCAAGGTACACCTTTGTACCTTATCTACCCTTAATGTGTGTGTACTTGTATGATACTAGTATGCTCCCTGGCTTTTAGGGGTAAAGAAAGGTGCACCTTTGAGGTTACTGCCCAGTAAAGAGCTAAAATACAAAATTTTAGTACATTTTATTTCTGACAGCATTATCCAAAAAAAAAAAATGAAATGATTAAAACACATGACTTTCAAATATAATGTTAAGTAAGTATAATTAATTTTTTTTTTTTTTCTTTTAATAATTTAAAAGATCAGTTTAGTTCAGAGGTATCGGTATCGGTATTGATTTTGTTTATGTCGTTCTTGTATTATTGTAACTCAATTTTTGCCATGAAGATCTTAGATTCTGGTGTGGCAATAAAAATAGATAATTACTAGTACTGAACACATGACTTGTTTTATGTTTGAGCTGCTGTCATATGGACATTACTTTGTTGCCAGAAGATCTTCCCCAGTAAGTCTCAGTCACCTCTGGCTGATTAAAGAATATTTTTTTGATTATAATCCTGAAAAAAATGCATTTTCTGCAAACCTACTCTGAAATAAGTATTTGAAAAGTTGCTTGTACTTATACAATAGTTAACCATGGTTTTACTATAGTAAAACTGTAGCAACCATAAGTGTATTAACAAAGTTTAGTTTTTAGTTTTTTGGTTTATACCAAGGTTTTGATGCCATGGTTCTACTATAGTTATATTGTAGTAATACTGCAGTAAAACTGTGGTAACCATGACTACGGTAACCGTGGGTGATCCTAGAATATGCTGTCGTGGGTGATCCTAGAATAACGATGAGCAAAACGCCAGTGAGCGCACAGGCAGAGCAGCCGGGATTTACGGCTACATCGGCCAGAAGGCATTTGCGATCAAATGCCGACGTCGCTGCGATATCTTGTCGATTAGAAACAACTATTTCTGAGAGCTGTTTCTCTTCCCACCATACCATTGCCTTCCAGTCTGCCTTCTCCTTCTACTCCCCCTCGACTCTTCTGGCTCCTTTTCCTTTTCCTACAGCCTCTCCTTCTCTTCCCTGACCTCCTTCTACCTCTTCCACTGTTCTTCTCCTTCTTATTACACTTCTTCCTCTACCCACTTCACCACCTCTCACTTTTACACCTCTTCCTGTTCCTCTTCTCATTCTTGCTATTTTTTCTTGTCTATTTTTATAATTGTTGTCATTAAGATAAATGTATAAGCAATTAGGAAATCTGCATTTCCTGTTTAGTTTGAATTACTAACTTGAATTTCTAAGTTATCAATCTGGGAACATACCAAGTGCAACTGAAAAATGAACAAATGAAAGAGCTTCGTTGTGTTTGGAAAAATGGTACGTACATTTTTTTTGATTTGTGTAAATCCAGTAAATAAAATTGCAATTGTGTTTTCATAATACATTCAAGTTTTGGTTGGCTGTATTGTGAAAACATTTGAGAATCCTGTGCACAGCGTTTTGAGAAAATTATGGATGTGATTTGTAATTTGTATGAAATTAATGAAACTTCTTTGTTTAGGACATTTACAAAGTGCAGCTCATTGTGTAAACTGTTTTGAGAACAGTAATCTGAGTTTGAAGAAATGTGTCAAATCAATTGAGAATAACTGTAGCAGAAGCAGAGCAGAAGATAAAAGAAAAGCAGAACACAAAAGCAAAAAAAAAAAAAAAAAAAATCTTAATCTTACTGTTCAAAAATATTTGACTGGTAGTGTACATCAACCATGTGTAGTTGGACAGAAACCAAACATAATTTTAAAAGTGATTATTTCAAAGCCTATTCCAAGGCCTATTCTAAAGCCATAATTGGTTGGTATTAAGTAAAACAATGAGTGATTCTCTTCTTGTTAGATGTTTGTGTTGTATATATAGAATAGTGTTGTGTTTTGCAAAAAGTGTTTTATTGAATTTAAAAATTGAGTTAAATGTCAATAATTAGTGTATGGTTTTGGAGATTTGGTGTGTGGATCTGGTGTTTGAGTGTCAGGTTTCAGAAATTGTGACAAGTAAAGATTTTGTGTGTAAGCAGTTGAAAAAAAATAAAAAAAAGTAAAATAGTTTTTAAAGAAGTGTTTGCTTTTGCATGATGTGTGTGATGTTTTACGTGTGTGTGTGTGTGTGCATGCGTGTGTGTGTGTGTGTGTTGTGATTTTGTGTGCAAAGTTTTGAGAAATTGAGTCAGAATTTCAAAAAGTGTGAGTAAGCATTTTGAAAAAGCAGATGTTGACTTACATGGAAAGGAAATGACAGGAAAAAAGACAAACTTTGAATGTTGCCTTTGACCTGTCTTGGAAATATAAAACATTAAAAATATTTTAATATTAGATATGCATTATCAACAAACCAATAAAAAGGTTAACTACCTTCATATTCATTAACTACATAACATTTTCTGTTTAGTTTAACTTACCATTTGCCCAAGAAGTTTAAAGCACTGCTCTGAGAATGATACTCTGCACCACTAGAGGGAGCGCGATTGTTTTTAAAGAGGCGTTAAAATCAGCTTACTGTAACGAAAGTGAAAGAAAAGAAAATGAGCGGAATTCATTGCGAGGCTTTGAACACTGGGTCGGTAAACATTCGCTTATTTTGTGGTAAGTACAGCACTTATTTTTCTTGTAACCATGTAGTCATATGCAAAATGAGCTGCTAGTTGGGCTTTTGTTTTGTTTTTTTATGGAATTTCAAACCCGTGTCGTTACATTCGACTGACCAAAATTGCAGAAACATCAATGAATGGTGTTTAAAAGGACAGCTCATTTACTCAAAATTAATTGTTTTACGTGCTCTGCTGTTGTTTTAATGTTGTCTGCCCTTCTTTCTTTCTTTCTTTCTTTCTTTCTTTTTTTTGTGGACCACAAAAAGATCCTGAAAAAAAAGTGCTGCTTCATATAATAGCACTGAATAATGACCAGCTTCAAACTTTAAAAAGGATGCTTTAAAAAAGGAGCCTACAGTATAAGACTAATTTATTTTAAGTGTTCTGGAGAGCATACAGTTTAGTTTTGATATTTACTCAAACATAATGGTAAGTTACACCAAGAATGATTAATGAGCAATAATAAAATGCTTCAATGCTACTTCAAAAATCTTTTGCATGGAAACACATGAACACTAAGTTTATTTAACACAGGGGACTTCGCTGTAAACTATTATTATACTATTATTTGTATATAACTGAAATACAATACAATTTAAATTTAGGCTGAAACACATTTTGAGTGGTATTTCAATGTAATTTTGTACATTTAGCAGAACTCTGACGTAAAATTAGTGTGCACTGACATTTAAACCTCTTAAAAGTTCTTAACTTTTTTCTTTTTTTTATGCAGTATGCAGCTGTTATGTAAATACATGCATGCCACCTATAGCATTAAGCTGTCTATGTAAATAAACATGCCCTGTCAAATGTAGCTTCTGTTTTACCTTTGCTTTTATTGGTAGCTAAATTGACTGATTTGAATTTTTTTTTTTAAATGTGAGTAGTAAGACACAGCCTCCAGAATGAATTTCCATGAGAAGAAGGATTATCAGGACACTGACTTTAAAATGAGTTCTTCATCTGCTGAATCAAGATGTGATCCACCCATAAAGAATCTGAGCTCTGACTTTAGTGATGCATCAGTGATCTCTGATCACAGGTAAAACACTTGCCATTTTTACAAAAATCACTTTCCTGAACTTTAACTGTCTGAATCTTGGAACTGTAATCTGGTCTTGATGAATGTGTTTTTCTAACTAAATAAATGTAAAAGTGGTTGAGACCAGAGATTGGCAGCAAACAGACAGGCCTAATATGCTGTTTTGTTCATTGTCACTATCAGCAGGTGTAAGAGACAGAGAACAGAGCCTCCAGAACCCAGTGGTGTGTCTGTAAAGAGTGATGCATCTATGATGGGTCCCCCTGCACGCAGTGAGGCAACAGTGACCTCTGATCCCCGGTATGACACTAGATATTTTTTGTATTTGTCAGATTATTTTTATGTAAAACAGCTTATTGTGCATTATAGCAACCTACACACACCTTCCTCGCCATTGAATGAATACCAGATCAGTATTGGCAGGATATACCCAAAATTCACGGTAGTGCATCTCAGATGAATAATAATTTAAGAAACACCAAGTCTGCTACAAATTATGCAATATAGGTACTGCACAGGGCTGCCCAAACAGTACCTACTCACTAATAAATGTTGGGTTAAAAATAACCCAACTAGTAACCCAACTATGGGTTGGTATAGCACTTTCTATATATATTTTGAAATGTAAAACAGTTTTAGCAAGTACAGTAAATTCATACTGTACATGTTTGCAAAATAAGTGGACAAGAATGTGTAAAAAAATATTAAATTCAAAACACACAAATGTGCACATACAGCTGACATATTTTTAAGATGTACACAAAATTCAAAACCAACATATGTGAGTCTGGACCACAAAACCAGTCATAAGGGACAATAATTATAATAATAATAATAATAATAAAATTAAAAGTATACATCATCTGAAAGCTGAATAAAAAAGCTTTCCATTAATGTGTGGTTTGTTAGGATATAACAACTATTTGAAAATCTGGAATCTGAGGGTGCAAAAAAAAAAAAAAATCTTGAAAAAATTGAGAAAACTCGCCTTTAAAGTTGTCCAAATAAAGATGTTAGCAATGCATATTACTAATCAGAAATTAAGTTTTAATATATTTACGGTAAGACATTTTCAAAATATTTTTGTGGAGGATGATCTTTACTTAATATCCTAATGATTTTTGACATAAAAGGAAAATCAATAATTTTGACCCATACAATGTATTTTTGGCTATTGCTACAAATATACCCATGCTACTTACAACTAGTTTTGTGGTCAAGGGTATCAAAACATACACAAATGTGCACATACAGTACACAAATAAAACAAACATAGCATACAAACCTTCATCAATAAAACAAAAATAAAAAAAATCATTAACACCAGTAATCATAATAATAAAACAAAACAAATCTGCTGGCTGTTGGACTTATTGATAATCAGTAACATAAAAAAAGTTTTTACTGATCACTAAATACAAAGTTTCTAAGGAAAATGTAGTGTGTTGAAGGAACTTCTGAAATATTAAAGATTGCTGCAAATGGGTACAGAGGGCTTTGGAAAGTTGATGTCATACATTTAGAAATGTTTGAAACACAGATCCCCTTGTAGTAAGGCAGGGGTGCTCAACCCTGGTCCTGGAGATCGACTTTCCTGCAGAGTTCAGCTCCAACCCTGACCAAACACACCTGAACCAGATAATTAGGATCTCAAGGAGTGCTTGATAATTACAGACAGGTGGGTTTGATTAAGTCGATCTCCAGGAACAGGGTTGGGCACCCGTGTAGTAAGGTCTTCTGTTCCATTGCTTCCCCATTGAAAATGCTAAAAACTTGAAGTGCAGAAATGCTGGTGTCATCCAGTAGTGTAAAACTTCCTTCATTCACTCCTTCCTCTATGATAAGATGAAGCAGAAGAAGAAACATTTTACAGATAAACTAGTGAACCTTTTTCCATAATTGTTGAAGTTGAAGTCGTGAAGTTGAAAACCTACACTACCAATCATATCAAATATTGGTAATAATAATAATAATATAAAAAAAAATTTGAGCAGCAAATCAGCATATTAGAATGATTTCTGAAGGATCATGTGACACTGAAGGCTGCTTCTTCTATTGTCTGTCAGTCACTGTTGTCCGTTAAAATTTTAACCGTTGCCGCAGGAACCAATTTAACCCTATGCTGGGTTATTGTTAAAAATAACCCAACAATGTTGAAAAAATATACCAACGTTTTAGAAAATGACCCAACATTGTGACCCAATATATATAATACATCTATTGGGTTAAAAAAAATAACCCATCATTTTTTGCTGTGTATTAATCAATATGTATGTGCTGGTCTTTAAGAAAATGAAAAAGTCATTTGCTGCTCTTTTCCTTTTAAATTTAGCAGGAGGAAGAAATGTAAGCTGAAAAGATCTGTGCTCTCTACATCCCACTCTCAGACCCACATTAGGCAAGAAAGAACTGAAGCAGTCTTGCGGACACACACACTGAAGATGGCAGACCTGCAGAGGGTCAAAGACCAGCATAAAATCAGAATGAAGATCAAATATGAAAGATTGTTTGAGGGAAACAAACTCCAAGAGAATGAAACCCTCCTGAACAGGATCTACACACAGCTCTACATCATAGAGGGAAAGTGTGAAGGAGTGAATGAAGAACATGAGGTTTTACAGATGGAGAAAACAGTCAGAACACAACACTTCCAAGACACTCCAGTTGACTGCAATGACATCTTTAAAGCCTCACCTGAACCAGGATGTGAGGAGAAGGACCAAATCAAGACTGTTCTTACTAAAGGCATCGCTGGAATTGGAAAAACTGTCTCTGTGCAGAAGTTCGTTCTGGACTGGGCTGATGGAAAAGCTAATCAGGATGTAGATTTCATGTTTGTACTTCCATTTCGAGAGCTGAACTTGATCCGAGATCAGCATTACAGTCTTAACAGACTTCTGCTGGACTTTCATTCTGAACTTCAAAATCTGGACTCAAAGATTTATGAGGAATGTAAAGTTGTGTTCATCTTTGATGGTCTGGATGAAAGCAGAATCACACTGACGTTTTCAGATGCTCAGAAAGTTTGTGATGTGAACGAGTCTTCATCAGTGGGTGTGTTGATGTCAAACCTCATGAAAGGAGAGTTGCTTCCCTCTGCTCTCATCTGGATCACCTCCAGACCAGCAGCAGCCAATCAGATACCCTTCAAATACATCAACCGTGTGACAGAAATTCAGGGATTCAGTGAACCTCTGATGGAGGAATATTTCAGGAAGAGATTCAGTGACCAGCATCAAGTCAGCAGAATCATCTCACACATCAGAAGAGCAAGAAGCCTCCACATCATGTGCCACATCCCTGTCTTCTGCTGGATCTCATCCACTGTGCTTCAGAAGCTCCTGAAAGAAGATCTGAGTGTAGGAATCCCTCAAACTTTGACTGAAATGTACATCCACTTCCTGCTGATTCAGATCAACATGAGGAACCAGAAGTATGAAGAGAGAGATCCAGAGAAACTCCTGCAGTCCAACAGAGATGTGATTGTGAAAGTTGCTGAAGTGGCTTTCAAACAACTGATGCAGGGCAATGTGATGTTCTATGAGGAGGACCTGACTGAAAGTGGCATAGATGTCACTGACGCCTCAGTGTATTCTGGGATTTGCACTGAGATCTTTAAGGAGGAATCTGTGATTCATCAGAGGAAAGTCTACAGCTTTATTCATCTGAGTATTCAGGAGTTTCTCGCTGCTTTCTATGTGTTTTACTACCACATAGAGAGCACTACTGAAGCATGTTTTGATTCCCTGGAAAATCTCCATGAAAGAGTGGCTGATAAGTCTGTAATGAACGAAAATGGACAGCTGGATCTGTTCTTGCGGTTCCTGTTGGGCATCTCACTGGACTCCAATCAGAGACTCTTACAGGATCTACTGTCACAGACAAAGGGCAGCTCAGAGAGCATAAGGAGAACCACAGAGTTCATCAAAGAGAAGATCAAAGATGGCCATGGACTCACCACTGAAAGGTCCATCAATCTGTTCCTCTGTCTGTTGGAAGTAAAAGATCAGACTCTGTCTAGAGAGATTCAGGAGTTTGTGAAATCAGTTAATTACACAGAGAAGAAACTCTCTCCTGCTCACTCCTCAACAATCGCCTACATGCTTCAAATGTCAGAGGAGGTGCTGGATGAGCTGGACCTCAAGAAATACAACACATCAGATGAGGGTAGAAGAAGACTGGTACCAGCTGTGATCAACTGCACAAAAGCTCTGTAAGTGGTAACTCCTCAAACATTCCCATAAAAATCTAAATTTCACTGTAGTTAAGGCACATTGATATTGTTACTATTATATAATACTCACAATTCTGTGGTATGTGTGCCAGTTTAATGCTTGGCTAAGACTAGGGTTGCAAAGGGGTGGAAAATTTCTACTAAATTTCCGGAAACTTCCCAAAAATCCAAAAAATCCCATAAAGTTTCCAAACTTTACTGGAAATATTCCACCTTTGTGCAAACATTAGCTAAGACTATGTGGTTACAAAGTTAAAGTAATTACTACTTTAATTTATATTTTGTCCCATAGCCTTGCTGGCTGCAATCTCACTGATCAGTGTTGTGAGAGTTTGTTATCAGCTCTACAATCTTCAAACTGTGTCCTGAGAGAGCTGGACTTGACTAACAATGACCTGCAGGATTCAGGAGTGAGGCTACTCTCTGATGGACTGAAAAGTCCAAACTGTAAGCTGGAGATATTGAGGTTTGTAGTAGTAATATTTGTACTAATATCCTGATACTTTGAATGTTTAGGCTACTTTCCATTTTCTTTTAAAGCATTTAGCACACGTTGTTTGCAAACTGCTTAACCTCACCATTGTTCCTATTGTTAACATTAATTTGCTTTCAGTAAGATACAAACGCATAATTTGAATTGTGTTCCCATGCTGAGACTGATTTCTGGAAATCCGTAAATCAAAAATAGAACATGTAGGACATGAGGGGTCTAATCTGAACAATCCCCAGTCTGGGTTGATATAAATAATAAAGTAAAATATGAAAAATACATTAAATTATTACATACATTAAATTACATATTGGTATGACATATGATATTGGATTATTTGTATTGTTGCTGGTACGTTCTATAAAAAGGAACGATGTAGTGATGTGCGATGTAGTGATTGTTCTGACTGGTGGATCTCAATATAAGAATTCTGTTCCTAATTCATGGAATACCTCACCAAAATTTGGCTTTAACAACACAGTGGTCGACCAATACATCACAAAGGTGCTATATCAGATGATATTTGGCTTTTTTTTCTTGGCATTAAACACTGGCCAATACGTTTTATCTGTTTGGCCAGTAAGCATCAACAACACTATTTTGACAGCACTGAGAAACCCAGTGTCTGAATGCAGATACACACTGTTAAAAATATTAGTGTGAAATTACAGTATATTCAAGGTTAATAATTGCTTTACTTTCACAGTAATTTCACAGCAGGACTTCTTGTATATACATGCACTCTCAGAAATATATTGCATATGTATGTACAATGCATATGTACTCTGAAGGTTCCCAGCATGCAATGCAGCATGAGTAGATTTTTATTGTATACGGTGGCGTTCTTATTAGGGGCCAAGCACCAAAGTTGCGAAGGCACAACTTATTGTGTCGACAGACTAAACTGTTTTTTTTAAAACAATTTGAGCCGAGATGGCAAAATGACTCTGAGACTTAATCTCTGCAGAGCTTTGATATATTGATGCCCACAAAAAAAAACAAAAAAACAAAAACAAAACAACAACAAAAAATGTGCAATCCTACATACAGTAAATACAGGTCTACACTGTGCTGACCAAGCTATAAATAGAACAGGGTCAAGCTGGAGAGTTTGGGCATGTTCACAAAGGGGTTCCCAAAGCTTGATGAAGATAGTTCAGTGAAGAGAGTTCAAGGTTCAAGGTATACTTTATTGTCCCTTTTTAGGGAAATTTGTCTTAAGCTCCAAAAGACAGTACCTCATTTTCTCTAATTTCTTAAAGAACATCTCTTAACCAGTGGGTGTGAGACGGGGGGGTAAGGGCTCTTCTAGTTAAGAAGAACTAAACGCCTAGCCAAAAGGGTTAAAAAGGCTACAAAGTCTGAAAAATGAGAAGGTAAAGAGTGGCCAGGTGGGAGAACCCCAAATAAACCAGTAACTAGACAAGTAGGCAATGGCTGACAATGAGACAAAAATTTGCCTCCAAAAAGAAGACAGTGCAGGGTAGGACCAGAGCATATGGATTAGAGTAGTTGAACCAGAATGACACTTGTCACACTCAGGATCAATAGAGTTAGAGTTCATTCGAGCTAGTCTAGGGGTGTGACGGTACACATATTCGTACCAACATTTTTCGGTATGGGTCTTTTGATTCAGTATGTATGTGTACCTAACAAGTACAGCATATTTTCCACCAGGAAATTCAAACAATAAATGCCATTTTGACATTGACTAGAGTGGCTGTGATCAGCTCCGGTGGCCGCGTCAGAGCTGTTAATGTGCCGCAGACTTGTGTCGCAGACCCCGCCCTGGAAGTCTACTCAACAGATGAGAAATGTCTTTTTTGTAATACAGAAAGAGAGAGACAAGAGTTTGCTTTTAGTCAAGCAGCCTTCTTTGTTGACTTTAATCAAAACAAATTCATGAAACTTTAACCGCAGTATTCCACATTAGGAAAAATGTATCAGTATATACAAGCACTCAGTGGCAACAAATAAACAGTTAAACAAGGTAACAAACGTCTATCAATGTTTCACACAACTCCCATAGCAGTCTGAATTCAGGTAACACAGGTAAGTAACACAGGTGAGTAATAACAGTATCTGTTATATTGTATTTTTGTACACACACACTGACAGTTGATAACTTTAACATTAAAACGACCCATCAATAAATACATTAAAATGCTTCTTTTATGTATAGTTACTCATAAACTTCACCACTTCAGTGCAAGTAATGTAATTATAGTTTTTTTCCTTGACATTTGATCATTTTACTAACCTTTTTTGTAATAAAGAAAAAGAGAGTTTCCCTTTAGTCAAGCAGCCTTCTTTGTTGACTGAAGTCGCCATGGCAACTCTTCCCTCAATTGCCACTCAGTATGAATTTGCCCACAATTGAAATGTATGTAATTCAGTCACAAACTGAATGAACAGTGACCAGTGGCCATATAACTTCAAAACAAAAACATGAATGATATGTAAGAACTTTGCTCTTTCTGTAGGTTGTCTGGCTGTATGGTGACAAAGGAAGGCTGTGGTTATTTGTCTTCAGCTCTGAGTTCAAACCCCTCACACTTGAGAGAGCTTGATCTGAGCTACAATCACCCAGGACAATCAGGAATCCAGCTGCTCAACCACAAACTGGAGGATCCAAACTATAAACTGCAGAGACTTAAGTAAGTTGAGTGGTTATAATATTATTTTCAGTGTGGAAAACGTGTCGCAAATGGAGTTAAATTTTTCAGCTTTCCCATTTCACAACTCAGTGAAAGTAAACAACTCAAATTATTTAAAATGTGTGTATATATATATATATATATATATATATTTTTTTTTTTACTTTATTTTATAGTTATAGTTTTTGATTTTCTGAACTGCTCGAATGTGTAAGCACTCAAAACCACAATAAATGTAGGAAAACAAGATCAGAGAGCATTTGAGTACCAAGCAAGCAACCAGACTATCAGGCAGGAGAGCAGTAGATGGCATGTTGACACAGGCACCATCTTGGATTCTTATGTCTTATTACTTTATTACTTGTTACTTGTAGATTTCTGAATTCACTCAATCACTCTGTTTATATGGATTCATTTAACCTTTTACTTTTTTCGAAGTAGCACTTTTCTGTTTCTGTGTTCATCATCTTTTGTTAAAGTTCACTTTCAGAACAAAAATGTTCAGATAATGTACTCACCCCCTTGCCATCCATGATGTTCATGTCTTTCTTTCTTCAGTTGTAAAGAAAGTATGGTTTTTGAGGAAAACATTGCAGGATTTCTCTCCATATAGTGGACTTCTATGGTGGCCGTGAGCTTGATTTTCCAAAATGCAGTTTTAGAGCAGCTTCAAATGGCTCTAAACGATCCCAGCTGAGGAAGAAGGGTCTAATCTAGCAAAACAATCTGTCATTTTCTAAATAAATTTACAATTTACATACCTTTTAATCTCAAATGCTCATTTTGTCTAAGTCTGGGTGAACTCTGTTTTTTCCAGTCAATACACTTGACCGAAAAACTCCCATCTCATTTTCTTTCCCAACTTCAAAATCATCCTACATCGGGGAAACTATATTATTATTGTTAAGCGTAAGTGTAAACACTATTACCTTTATATCGCATCGTTTTCTATTGTATAGAACGTTAAAAAAACATCTTGGCATTGTGAGACATTTTGATGCAATGAAATGAAACGTACTTCATAATGTTTCACTTGCTGTAGTCATGAATTATAGTTTGAACAAAAAGTCTAACTAGTAAAATGTGTACAAGTTCTGTCACAGTAACCCAGTAACAACTAAGGCAAGCAGGCTAATAAAAGAAGGTCTTACTCACGTAAATATCTCCTCTGATGGATCGTGCCGTGTGTCACATCGTGTTCTTCCTCTGAATTCTTATTCCTCACAGCGCATCTTCTTACAGAAACGACAAGTAGCCCAGATGAACTTGGAAAAGAAAAAGTCTCGGCGCTTTGATTGCGGTGATGTGGGCGTTACGTTTGGCGCGCGCCCTCACTTGGCGATTACACTATGAAAAGCGAAAGCATCTCGTGGGCGTGATCTAATTAAAAATAATGAAGCAGACGGGAGAGATTGAACATGGAGTTGGTTTCATACAGATTACTTCATCAGAGAATATTTGTTTTCATCTAAAAGTAAAAATATCAAGCTTTCTATAGATATATCTCTCATGTGTGTGTGTTACGTATTCGCTGAGTTTTAGTTCATTTTACTGACGCATTTCAAAATGATACGTGTGGAGACGGGGACTGCTGAATGCGCACCCTGTTTATTTTCTTTGTAAGAGTTTCTTCTGCAATTTTGCCATAACAAATGTGCTTCAGAAATACAATTACAGACTGTATGATTTTCAGTAAAAATCTGAACCTGTTAACTCTCAATAAGAACTTTTGTATGAAAGAAATCAGGTTAATCTGGTCAGTAATGTGTGAAGCTGGTAGTGTTGTTTATGGAGTTGTTTAATAATCCTCTGATTGTCATATGACTTTTGTTTTATTTTATTTACGCGAAAGTTTTTATTTATATTTTATTTTTTGAATATTATTTAAATTAGGATATTTTACTTTTATTTTATTTTATTTTTTTACCATAATTTTTTAAGCGTATTCCAAAAATGGCCAAAAAAATAAATTAGTAGAAAATATATTTGAAATGAAATATATTTAACAAATATATTTTTTGGCCATTCTTCATATATTTTGAAATATATTTGAAAATATATATATTTTTTGCTGTATGGGGTATTCAGCAGGTGCCCTTTTATACTTTCAGGTACCCGCCTATAATGTCACTGGCTACGTGGGCCAATAGGATTGGAGTTGTTTTACACACGCTTCAGACACTAGTCATATTGGCAGCATTTCCCAAAGTGTCCCCTAGAGTGGGACTCAGCTCAAAGTTCCTTTGAAGGGGAACTACTACGGCACAGAAATTTAGTAAGAATATTGTTAAAATAGTCCATGTGACATCAGGGATTTATCTGTAAATTTATGAAGCTAAGAGAATACTTTTTGTGTGCAAAGAAAACAAAAACAACAATTTTATTCAACAATTGTTCTTCTCTGCGTCACCCTACCGCCATTTTGGAGAGTATGCGCATTGTGATTTTTCATCAGTTCACAAACCTCTTTGGGAAATTCTGTTTTACACAACAGTAAAACCATTTGAAAAGTAATGAATTCCATTAACATTTTTTGTTTATATATATGTTTATGTCTATGTTCAGTTTGGACCATGGAGGACATTTTAGGATCACACCAAGTCTACAAAAATGTGAGTCCTCACACACACACACGTCTATCTGTTTTTAATAATGTTGTAGATGTTTTGATATGCCTTTCTGTTTCCAGATGCCTGTGATCTCACACTGGATCCAAACACAGCACACACTCAACTCATCCTTTCTGATGGGAACAAAAAAACAACATATGTGAAAGAGAATCAGCCATATCCTGATCATTCAGAGAGATTTGAACGCTTTGAGCAGGTTCTGTGTCGAGAGAGTCTGACTGGACGCTGTTACTGGGAGGCTGAATGGAGCGGCATGGGTCATGTAGCAGTGGCATATAAAGGAATCAACAGGAAGGGAGGTATTGGTTGTTGGTTTGGACTCAATGAAAAATCCTGGAATCTTTACTATTGTGATACGACTTACACTGTATGGCACAATAATAAAAGCACTGACATTCCTCGCTCTTCATCCTCTAATAGAGTAGGAGTGTATCTGGACTGGTCGGCTGGCACTCTGTCCTTCTACAGTGTCTCTGACACACACACACTCACGCACTTACACACATTCAACACCACGTTCACCGAACCCCTCTATGCTGGGTTTAAGATTTATTCTGATTCTTCAGTGTTTCTATGTCGGATTTAACAACATTCCTGCAAGGAACTGCAGAGACACATGTGGAGGCCCATTTTCAAAAGTTCTTGATATAAACTTGCCAATGCAAGACGTAAAGATAAAATTCTGAGACCAGTGACAATGACCTTCTTATGAATTTATAATATAAACTGTAATTTATTTTCTCATGGCATCCATGTACATAATATTTTCATAATATCTATCAATTAATAAAACTGCATGAAATATTTTTTACATATACTGTGCAGGGATATTAATAGTGCCCAAGTAAAAATATAACAATAGGCTTTGAATTTAAAGATGAATTTGAATTTGAAACTTTCTGAACTGTGTTGTACTCCAGTGAAAACAGTGCCATTCAGTGTATCAACAAGATGTCCATGTTTTATTCTAACTTTAATGTATCAGCTTTACTGTGTAATACTGGGTTACTGGTTTACTTCAATAAATCTTTGCACATTGTAAATAAATATATTTTCTAATATGTGACCCTGGACCACAAAACCAGTCTTATGTTGCACGGGTATATTTGTAGCAATAGCCAAAAATACATTGGATGGGTCAAATTTATCGATTTTTTTTTTTATGCCAAAAATCATTAGAATATTAAGTAAAGATCATGTTCCATCAAGATATTTTGTAAATTTTCTACCGTAAATATGTCCAAACTTAATTTTTAATTAATAATATGTATTGCTATGGACTTCATTTGGACAACTTTTTGGAACTATCAGATTCCAGATTTTCAAATAGCTGTATCTCGGCCAAATATTGTCAGATCCTAACAAACCATAAATCAATGGAAGGCTTATTTATTCAGCTATTTTATAATTTACACTTATGACTGGTTTTGTGGTCCAGGGTCACATATATGAATGATACATATAAAAGATATAAAGGTATATTACAAAATGTACAGAATAATATATTGTGTAATTATAGTATATATATTGTTGCTTTCACATATTGAATGAATGACTGAATGCCTTTCATTGTCATTATACACACAATAATGTTCTGCTCCAAGTTTGTTACTTGTATAGGTTTGGCGCCACCTAGTGGCAGTTCTATGTGAAGTGAGTTCAGAGTGGAGCACATTTTTCATGCAGTCAGTTTCTCCTCGATCTTCGGATACCATCCTTTGTTTTGTGTTTGTATAAGCATCATCTGTAAGATAATTCTTTGTTACATACTGCTTGATTACATACATATATGTACACATATGTGTGATAAGTTCCTTTGAAGCTTTGATTTGTAATTTAAGTAACAGCCTCTAGCTGTTAGCCTAGCCTTTATGTGATATGGCACTCAATGTGTTGATTTCATTCTTCTTTGATAAGACAACTTGTCTGTATGAGTCAATATCTCTATTTGTTCAGATTTTTGGTTATCTGATATTCTCATTTAAGGAAATATATTACATTAATAATATTTTAGCCCTTTTTGAGATATACGTCTCAGAGCTACCTACATGCATATTCTGTAGTTGCAATAAAATTATTCTGAGTATTGATTGTTTGCTCTTTTTT
Source organism: Cirrhinus mrigala (assembly GCA_036247105.1). Taxonomy (NCBI): domain Eukaryota; kingdom Metazoa; phylum Chordata; class Actinopteri; order Cypriniformes; family Cyprinidae; genus Cirrhinus; species Cirrhinus mrigala. The sequence goes on from JAMKFB010000189.1 coordinate 5,585,882, forward strand.
ACAGTTTTACTTTTAATTCATCATGTACACCTCACTGGCATCTTATTAAACGAAAAAGACTAAGATGAATCCTGACTCATCAGTACTTTATGAACAGGGGCAGCGTTTCTGTATTGCAGAGTATGGCAGTCGCCATACATGAACCCAGTCAGGTGTGCCATAGAAAATGATCCAAACTTCATATCTCTAGTATATTTCATTATTATTATTATTTTAAATCAATGCTATTGGTCTTCCTAATGTCTGTTTGAGGGTTTTACAAATATTTAACCAATTCAAAAGACCTTCTCACTAAACCCTGTAACACCATTGGATCCTCAAACTGTCAGTAAAACCTTGTAAGTTCACCCTGCATTCATTCAGAAGCGTTGGAGACAGCTCTCCGCTTGTTCGCAATAAATAAATAGCTAATGTTTCAATAAGTACAGCTCTTTCTTTACTCAAACACTATGTCTGTAAACGCTAATGTTTTTGTGTTTAAAGAGCAGAGAAGAGTCTTAGCGTTTGCCGTCTATTTGTAGACAATTTACTATTGTATGTTTCAAATCTGCTGTGCATATAGCGCTTCATTGTTTATATCACGAGATTTTGGCTAAGTGTAAGAAACGACAAGAAAAACTAATATGATCCACTTGATACAGCCGTTCTAATGACAGACAAAACAGATCTCTGTCATTCGCTGTTCAAAAACTTTAACTCCATTTGAGTTTGATTTTCATTTTTGTTTAACAAGTCTGTACATATAATATACATGTTTTATATTTTAAAACATAGCTAGCTTATAATAGCATAACCACACCTGCTCATTCTGAACAGACTGACACTGTGCTGAAAAGCAAACAGCTAGTTGTTTTTAAATAAATTAATGGCATTTGGCCAATCGTCATCCTAAACACAGGCTCTACTCTTCTGCACAATGGTAACCACACAAACTTACCAGAAACCCTTTTACATCTCAAATTAATAGAATGTTAAACACTAACAGATCATTAACATAACAGTTTGCTTTTCAGCACAGCTCCCGACTGGGGCAAAGTTCACAGGATTTTGTCCTGGAAATGATAGGAGCACACATTATTTCAACAGGTTGTTTTATTATTTCACACACAGTATTTAACTTAAGCGGTTAAAGCCAAGTTAGTTTTCTTTTGTCATTGTTTATGCAAGGCATACAGCGCCGAGCATGGACAGATTTGCTGGTACACAAAACAAGCACTTTACAGGAATTCCTCAAGTTTATTGCTGTTACTGTGGCAGCCAACAACAGCACAGCTTAATTCTGTACACATTTTTATATTTAGTTATGTTGAAAAGTTGCAGTTTAATTAATTGAGTAGATCTTTTTTTTTTTTTTTTTACCCCATTTTAACATGGATTTCTTGAAGACTGGAACAGGAGAGTACCCAAACGGAAGTTACACGTTACACAACTACATATTATTTGGGTTAGTCAAAAAACAAAACAAACAAACAAACAAAGCAGTTATATCTGTCTGTTGCATATAACTGAATAAAAATAGTATATTAATATGCATATATTTTCTGTCCAATTTTATTGTTACTTTCAGTAAAAGTGTGGTTATTAAGTCTCCACCATAAAACATAGCTTTTCTTCATCTTGTGTAATAGTAATAAATGTTAACGCTATTCTTGAAAAGTGCTAATGTGTTTTTTACAGGTGGATTTCAAGAAATTTTGAAGTTAGGACACTAGTGGGGTTATCGTAAAGTTAAGAGTTTTAAAGTTAAGATCTCTCTGTAATATGGCCCCTTGTCACTGAGAAGTATGACACATGTATACATGTATGTATAGAGTATGACATCACTTTTTAGTGTGTTTTTGGAGGCTGTTCATGTGTTCTGTTTTCATTCTCATTCTCTCTCAGTTTTCCTGCAGGGGGAGCTGGAGGCTTCAATTACTGTGCTGAAACAGGATCTGGAAATCAAACAAACCTGTGAAAGTGAAACTATCGAACGTATTTGATACTGAGTAGGGTTGAAAGTAGCTGACGAAAAAACGTCATTCCTTTGAAAGTGAAAGAATAAGTGATGCCATTTCAGGGCAAAACTGGATATTTAAGAAGCTGTATATTTTTGGTAAGTTCAGAACATATTCTACATGTCACCATGTAATCATAAAAATTAGCTGCTATTTGTTTTGTTGTTGCTGAAGAACAGGAATGACACAATCACTTTCAGAAAGATTATTTTCCAGCTAACGAACCTTAAACACTGTTAAACACTGTAATCAGAAACAATACTAATGAACAGTACTTATGATTGTTGATTCTGCTTGATAAAAGTGACATAACTTACTTGTACTGTTGTGCCCTTACTAAAATAACTGCCACTTTTAACTGTGATACATGTCTGATAAACAGCAGAGCTGCTAACCGCTGCTAGCCACTGCAGTTCAGTTCACCTCCAAAATGAGTTTTCGTGAGGAGAGAGAGAAAGACACTGGCTCCAAAATGAGTTCTCCATCTTCTGAATCAAGCTGTGATCAACCCATGAAGAACTCACCTTTTGCATTTACTGATGCAATAGTGACTGACCCCAGGTAAGATACTAGTCATTAATGCATTTGCCAGATACTCATTTCAAAGTAGTGATGCACTATAATATTTTTTACTAAAATAACAAAACTGAATTCATATAGTGAAAACTGAAACTGAATCACATATTTACTCTTGTGAGTTATCAATTGTCTAATTGTATATGTTTTTAGTGTTTGAGGATGTGTAAATGATTTACATTTGATATACTTAATGCAGGAAGTACAATTGTGGCATGGAAAATTACCCTGGGCATCAACAAGAGTAGTCAGAAAAGAGATGTAGAAGTCCGCATGAACAAGCTTATCCCGCAAACTAGAAATCCTGGAACAAACAAAGAGTGGTTGATCACTGAATACATTAAATAACTGACGATTACTTTGGATAATGTGCTAATGACTCTTAATAATCCTCCTAATGTCATTACTCAATGGACTATATGTGGATTTAAAGATGCGTGAAAACTCTTATTTCTTTCATTTGCTTTCCTCCAGTTTATGTAAACTACAGACTTTCTCAAGTGCAGTATCAAGCCACTTATTTAAATTATATCCCCGTCATTTAAAATCCATATACAGGTTTTCAAAACTCACGTTCTGTTTATAGTGATATTTTTGACATTTCTGACATTATTAATGGGTCTCAGACATTCATATATGTATTTTTTTTTTATCTAATTTAGTTTTTACATAACATTTTAATCATGTCTGTTAACATTTAAGCAATTTTTCAGTGTATGATATCTGTCAGGAAAATTAACCGAAATGCACATCCATAATACTATGGTTTTTATTATTATTACTATTATTATCATCATCATTATCATCATGGCTGCTGCTTATATTTCCAAATACCTGCAGTACACCAATTTGACACAAGGAAAAGTGTGTACGTCTGCCCAGACCCTGACGTGGCTTTGAGCACTGCTCTCCACTGCTGTCTTTGTAGTTCAGAACTTCGGTTCAGAACTGTTCTGCTTGACAGTAATCCTTTGTTTTCCACTACTGGAAGTTGATTGCCTGATACTGCGCATCCAGGGCCCTGAGATCAACAGTGTACATTTTCAGCATGTATACTGTGGCCAACTGTGGTTTGTTCTGTGATACCATCACTGATGGGCTGAATGATGTCATGGATTTCCAGGTATTGATATTTGCTGGGAACCTATTCTGCACCTGCCTTGCTGCTTCCAGAAGAAAATCCCGCTATCTCTTCTTCATATTTGTTTTGGTGGTGCTGTCAAGCTTTGCTTCACCAAGAGCAATAGAAAACTGCACGCCAAAATTGACCACACACACAGGCAGATGGTTGGCTGTCATTCAAACTGACATCAAGGAGTTTAAAATCAGAGGGAGAAATGGTGCTTGGTGGGATTATGGTTGGCAATGGTTGGGGAGTGGGTAGGGATGAGCTGGGGCGTTAGCCTAACTTTAGCGATACAGCACCACAGATGTGTGCAGTATGGGGGGGTCGAAACACATGCCGAGGGTGCATCTACTCCAGGGGCCACTTCGGAGCCATAACGCGCTGCAGACGTGTGCAGTGTGTGGTAAGAGATTTATTCATCATACAGTGTAAATAGCTTCACTTATAATGCGAGTGTTTTTTTTAAAATGCATAAACTTGCAGTAGACTAGGCTAGGCTAATCAGTGATGATGTTCTTTGATAATGTTAATGTTAGGCTACTTTTAGTATTATGCTGGAGCTGGTTTTGGACAATGAAATAGAGTGACCACCTGGCAATAGATCTCTTGCGGGACATAGATGTGATTTTGCGGGACAATATGGGACATGTGTGAGACAAATACATTTGCTACTGTTATGCTATGTAAATACTGATTACATCCGTTGGCATATGCACTGATTTCTGTTTCTGAGTACGCACATGCAAGCGAGAGAAAGCGCGTCTTTTTTAGGACAGTGAAGAGAATCCACCTGCGAGAGAAGAGATTTGTGCCTGTGCATTTTCATGCGCTCTCGCATTACAATAATGCGCTATAGACGTGTATAACACTATAGAATTAGTCTCAAGCAAACTATTAAAATAAGAAGAAACTTGCATCTGAAAGCTGCATACATTTTTTTAAATTGGTTAAAATGAATGGAGAATATTGTGTTTTTCCGTGTGTGTTCGACCATTTCCGTCGATGGTGCTAGATCACTTAATGATGTCCACAAATTCTTTGTGCAGAAACACCAAAAAGAATAAATAAAAAGCTTTTTTAAAAAGGCAAAATAATGCATGGACGTTTTCCTAATATGAAAATTAAAAACCAACAGACTGATGAAAATGCAGGACATTTTCTCAATATGTGACATGTGGGACAAGGGCTAAAAATGCTGTGCTGTACAACGCAAAGCGGGACAGGTGATCACCCTACCTACAATGTAACCAAGTATGTAAAATAATTTTAAAAATTAGCACGATAATTTCATGTATCTGTGATCTCACAGGCTGATGATAGGACCCAACACTACTGTTGCATATTTTTTCTCACCCTCCATGCAGCCTAGGTGTATATGACTTCCTTCTTTCAGACGAATGCAATCAGAGTTATATTAAAAATCGTCCTGGCACTCCCAAGCTTTACAATGGCATAGACGGGTGTTTCTCTTCATCAGTCCAAAACAAGTCTAATAAAGTGCATCCATCCATAATAAAAAGTGCTTCACACAGCTCCGGGGGGTCTCCTGTAGTAAATCAGTGCATTTTTGTAAGAAAAATATCCAGATTTAAAACGGAAGAATCACTTTAATCCAGCTTGCGCTAACTGCTTTGACAAGGGGTGTGGCAGTACTGAAACACCATCTAAGCGGTTCACCAGTCGCAAAGCAGTGGGACAGCTAACCAATCATAACACATTTCCTTTTTTCGGAAGGCTGGCCTTCATCAAACCCGGAACTAATCAAGCCATTTGTGCTAGGCAAGGGAAAATGGTATTGTAATAATGTAAATTATGTGAAAAATAATGCGTTTTTTGAACCACCAAGCATGAAAGCATGTTCTAGTACACCCCCCAAAACAAAATCAAGACTTTGGAGTTTGTAATACTACAGCATAATATAATTAAAGGGGTCCTATTATGCTGTTTTACAAATACAATGGGGACCATTTGCACCAATAAAATAATTATATTGTTCAATATTTCCATCCACATTAAATGGCATTAAACACTGTTATAATTATGAGGGGGTCCTTGGAAAATCCTCTCCCCTGTAAGGGATCCCTGGTTCAAAACCTAAAGTCTTAAATCATGTTATTTATGTATTATAATCTATACAATTCAAATGAAAGTAAAAATTTAGGCTTGGTATCAATTTTAAATGAGATATTAATGAACAGCACAGTGGATATAGAAATTAACTAGAAGTGGTCTGAGAGCGTTTTGCTGTCTGGGAAAGTATCACACAGATACAAAAGATTTGGATTACAGCACACAAATAAAATACTTTTAGGATCATTTTGTTTTATGTTTGTGTATGGCAGTATATTTTATATATGTTTTATATATGTATGTATGTATTACCCCCGAGCTCATGGAAACCACAACAAATTCCTTTGTGTGTTTGTGCATTACTGGCAAATTCCTGATAATGTTTTGTCCATTGTCACTATCAACAGGTGGAAGAGACTGAGATCAGAGTCTCCAGAACCCAGTGGTGTGTCAGTGAAGAGTAATGCATCTATGATGGGTCCCCCTGCACTCAGTGAGGCAACAGTGACCTCTGATCCCAGGTAAAACACTTGCCATATTTACACTTTCCAAATTCTTTTATTTAAATGTACTTACAATGAATTCCAGAAGTCTGTAGTCGGTAGGTAAACAGTACCTCGTTTAGTGGCATTACAGAGAGGCACAATATGTCACACCACTGTCTGTCCAGTAAAGGGAAACCAAGAGCACAAGGCCTTCCACAACATTCTCCTGAAATCCTGTTTATAATTAGCTCAGTGATTTCACCTGTGCTTGGCTTGTTAGGGTGTGTGTGTGTGAGTGTATTTAAGACCTGTATCAAGTTTGTAACTTTGCTTAGTCTTGAAGTTCTCCTGTTTGACACATTTGGATTATTGCATGTTCTCTTGGAATCCATGTTTGGATTATTTAGAATGACTTTTATCCCAGATCTTTACCTGCATGTTTGAGAACTATTCTTTGTTACTGGATATTGCCTGCAAGTATTTTGGGATTTGTACCTTCCTCAGTCCAGCTCTTGATGGTGGATTTGTTGTGTATATCCAAGAAAGAACATTAAGTAAAGACTATTTGTTTTCCTCAAATCCTGCCTCTAGTGACTCTCTGCAAATTTGGGTCCACACTGTTCCATAGCATAGGGGGTAATGCTCTGACCTTGTAACAACACATTCTGGGTTCAAGTCCTGGTCGTGACACAATAATCACTTCCCTAAACCTTCACTGCCAGAATCTTCAACATTATGTGGTCTGGATAAATGTGTCTTCTAAATAAATGTAAAAGTACAGTGTAGAAAAGCTATGCAGTAGTCAGTACAGAGTCAGTGGTTGAGAAGTGATTGATAGTAAACAGCAGATAATATGCTGTTTTGTCCATTGTCACTATCAACAGGTGGAAGAGACTGAGATCAGAGTCTCCAGAGCCCAGTGGTGTGTCAGTGAAGAGCAATGCATCTATGATGGGTCCCCCTGCACTCAGTGAGGCAACAGTGACCTCTGATCCCAGGTAAAACACTTGCCATTTTTACACTTTCCAAATTCTTTTATTTAAATGTACTTACAATGAATTCCAGAAGTCTGTAGTCAGTAGGTGAACAGTACCTCATTTAGTGGCATTACAGAGAGGCACAATAATCACTTCCCTAAACCTTCACTGCCAGAATCTTGAAACATTATGTGGTCTGGATAAATGTGTCTTCTAAATAAATGTAAAAGTATAGTGTAGAAAAGCTATGCAGTAGTCAGTACAGAGTCAGTAGTTGAGAAGTGATTGATAAGAGATGAATAGCACAATTGAGAAGAAATTGATAGCAAACAGCAGATAATATGAGATAATATGCTGTTTTGTCCATTGTCACTATCAACAGGTGGAAGAGACTGAGATCAGATTCTCCAGAACCCAGTGGTGTGTCAGTGAAGAGTAATGCATCTATGATGGGTCCCCCTGGACTCAGTGAGGCAACAGTGACCTCTGATCCCAGGTAAAACATTAGAAATTTTTGGCATTTATTAGATTGTTTAATAAAAATTGCTTATTGTACATTCCAGCAACCTACACAAACACACACAAAAATGTGTTGACTTTCACAGGTCCTCACTATTAAATGAAATTCCCAACCCAACCTGAACACTTGAGCACCCTATAATTTAAAAAAAAAAATAACCTTTGTTTTTTTTACTTTGTTTTTCATATTAGTGAAATTCACACCACATTCAAGCTATTCAGTAATGTCAGTGTTTAGTAAATACAGTGCTAGAACAAAAAAGGACAAACAGCAGATACTGATACCAGATCAGTATCATCATGGGACAGAAATCAGGTTTGGAAGGATATAGCCAAAATACCTACCTGTGTGTCTGTGAAGAGAAACAGTGATGAATTCAATGATGCAGTGACATCTGACCCACCGTTACTTCCGAATTTACTGTAGTGCATCTCAGATGAATAATAATTTATATAAGAAATTATATGGAATAATACTACCTGTCCTGCATATTTTATATCACATTTACTGCACAGGGTGGAAAAATAGCATCTAATCATTACTAATCAATATCTATCTGCTGGTCTTCATTATAATCAGTCATTTGCTACTCCTTTCTTTTTAATTCTAGCGGAAGGAAGATGTGTGAGCTGAACAGATCTGTGCCCTCTACATCCCACTATCAGACCCACATTAGGCAAGAAAGAACTAAAGCAGTCTTGCGGACACAAACACTGAAGACTGCAGACCTGCAGAGAATCAATAACCAGCATAAAACCAGCATAATAATCAAATATGAGAGATTGTTTGAGGGAAACAAACTCCAAGAGAATGAAACCCTCCTGAACAGGATCTACACACAGCTCTACATCACTGAGGGAGAGAGTGAAGGAGTGAATGAAGAACATGAGGTTTTACAGATGGAGAAAACAGCCAGAACACAACACTCCCAAAACACTCCAATCCACTGCAATGACATCTTCAAAGCCTCACCTGAACCAGGATGTGAGGAGAAAGACCAAATCAAGACTGTCCTTACTAAAGGCATCGCTGGAATTGGAAAAACCGTCTCTGTGCAGAAGTTCATTCTGGACTGGGCTGATGGAAAAGCCAATCAGGATGTAGATTTCATGTTTGTACTTCCATTTCGAGAGCTGAACCTGATCCGAGATCATCAGTACAGTCTTCACAGACTTCTGCTGGACTTTCATCCTGAACTTCAAGATTTGGACTCAAAGATTTATGAGGAGTGTAAAGTTCTGTTCATCTTTGATGGTCTGGATGAAAACAGAATTACACTGATGTTTTCAGACACTCAGAAATTTTGTGACGTGAACAAGTCTTCATCAGTGGGTGTGTTGATATCAAACCTCATGAAAGGAGAGTTGCTTCCCTCTGCTCTCATCTGGATCACCTCCAGACCAGCAGCAGCCAATCAGATCCCCTCAAAATACATCAACCGTAAGACAGAAATTCAGGGATTCAGTGAGCCTCAGAAAGAGGAATATTTCAGGAAGAGAGCCAGTGACCAACATCAAGCCAGCAGAATCATCTCACACATCAGAAGAGCAAGAAGCCTCCACATCATGTGCCACATCCCCGTCTTTTGCTGGATCTCATCCACTGTGCTTCAGAACCTCCTGAAAGAAGTTCTGAGTGTAGAAATCCCTCAAACTCTGACTGAAATGTACATCCACTTTCTGCTGATTCAGATCAACACAAGGTCTCAGAAGTATGAAGAGAGAGATCCAGAGAAACTCCTGCAGTCCAACAGAGAAGTGATTGTGAAACTTGCTGAAGTGGCTTTCAAACAACTGATGAAGGGCAATGTGATGTTCTATGAGGAGGACCTGACTGAAAGTGGCATAGACGTCACTGACGCCTTAGTGTATTCTGGGATTTGCACTGAGATCTTTAAGGAGGAATCTGTGATTCATCAGAGGAAAGTCTACAGCTTCATCCATCTGAGTGTTCAGGAGTTTCTCGCCGCTTTCTATGTGTTTTACTACCACATATACAGAACTACAGAAGCATGTTTTGATTCACTGGAATATCTCCATAAAAGAGTGACTGATAAGGCTGTAATGAACAAAAATGGACAGCTGGATCTGTTCTTACGGTTCCTACTGGGCATCTCACTGGAGTCCAATCAGAGACTCTTACAGGATCTACTGTCACAGACAAAGAACAGTTCAGAGAGCATAAGAAGAACCACAGAGTTCATTAAAGAGAAGATCAAAGATGGGCATGGACTCACCACTGAAAGGTCCATCAATCTGTTCCTCTGTCTGCTGGAAGTGAAAGATCAGACTCTGTCCAGAGAGATTCAGGAGTTTGTGAAATCAGATAAACACACAGAGAAGAAACTCTCTCCTGCTCACTGCTCAACAATCGCCTACATGCTTCAAATGTCAGAGGGGGTGCTGGATGAGCTGGACCTCAAGAAATACAACACATCAGATGAGGGTAGAAGAAGACTGGTACCAGCTGTGATCAACTGCACAAAAGCTCTGTAAGTGTTTAATCACTATTATGATTACATGGGTTATCACTTTTGATAGGTGGCGCTGTTATCAAACTGATGTGTTGTGTTCTGGATGAGGTAACAATGACAAACAAACAAAGTTTATGTCAAAGCTTTGCAGAGAAACAGCCTCAGAGTCTTTTTGGCATCATGGCTCAAATGTGTTGCAGCGTTATACAAAAATGGTTTTGATGTACACAAAAATGTACACAAAATCCATAACTTTTCTCAACATAGTTTGAAGATGATTTGACTTGAATTTTGTGAAAATCAGACAAATAAAAGGGTTTGTACAAGTTGCTTAAAGCTCAAAGTAATTGAATTTGACTTTTTGAGATTTAAGTCCTGGACTTAAAAAATCCTAATTAAAAAAGTCCTAATTCACAATGTATGTATAGCCTCACAATCAATCAATTGATAATTAAACTTTTTCAATACAAATAAGCTCAGGTCCTCACTGGACCTGACTGTTCCTACTATATGGATCCATTCAGAATCAGTAAACCTCTGACCAACACATAATCTAAAAAAAAAACCTTTCAGCCAGCATTTAAGCTTTTAAAAGATTCAGCCAGCTTTTATTAACGTTATTACCATTTTTTGAAATTTCATTATAACTTTTGACCACAAGTTGGCACTGCCCGAAACTTTTTGAGTACTGTCAGAGCATGGTGCCAAAAATGCATACCAAGTTTTGTAATGATATATTGATACATTCATAAAATATAGAATTTTATTTCAAAATCAAAAATGGCCAATGTCCAAAATGGCTGACATGGAAAATTGGGTATGGTTTGCCAGCATGGTCTGATAATGATCTGAGCCAAATTTGGTGAAAAATCATTCTACTCATCTAGGATGAGTTAGAAAATGTAGCTTGTTTGTTGTTGATTTAACGAAACAAAGGAACTAAAATGACTACAAATGACTAATTAAGGGATAAGTTAATAAATACATCCTTATGTTTCAACCAAACAAATTAATGAAATATCCCTTTGAGTTCTTTTTTATGCATGTAAAGTGTGGTGTATTCTGTTAGTAATTAAAAAGCTTTTTATGTTTAATGTTACACTGCATTTCTGAGCTCTTGTATATAGGTTTCTCATGTCTTGGTTTTGATCTTCTGCCTGTTATCTTGGGTTTCCCTGTTTACCTGTCTTTTCTGCCCTGGTGTTTTACTGTCTGGATTATGGTGTTTTGGCCAATTGTCTGTTTTATGGATTATAATTTTGGATTAACCTTCAATAAAAGGCTGCATCTGGATCCTCAACCTTTTGTGTCTCAGAGCAGTATGTAACAGAGATGTAATGCAGACAGTCAGGTTTCTATAGGACAGGGGTGAGAGCTGTAAAGAACAGCACTAGTAATAAGTAGTTGGGATTTGCAATCAGCAAATGACCAGCAGTTTTCAAGTCAAAGAGTGCAGAAGTAAACCAGAGAGACCTATGTGTACATGGTACAAATGTACTTTTAAGGGGGGCATGAATAGTAATAGCAGTGGAAAGATTTAAAAAACAGTAATGGATTAACAGAGTTTAAGTTACAGCTGGTTATGGTGGACTTCACTGAATAAAGCTTAACCTGGCCGTCAGGGGCAGCAAATGCATTTGGCACAGAAATGGCAGTGATATTTGCGGTGGCAAATTACTTTTGGTGGCAAAAGACTATTCTGGTACCATTTGTATAATGACTTAACCTTTTTTTATTTTAATTCCTAATGCTCTCTTTCAGTCTTGCTGGCTGTAATATCAATGCTCTGTGCTGTCAGAGTTTGTCATCAGCTCTACAATCATCAAACTCTGTCCTGAGAGAGCTGGACCTGAGTAACAATGACCTGCAGGATTCAGGAGTGAAACTGCTTTCTGATGGACTGAAGAGTCCACACTGTCAGCTGGAGATCCTGAGGTATTTAAGAAAGTCATTTTTTAAGGCTAATAACATAAACATACACCAATCAGGCATAACATTATGACAGGTAAAGTGAGTAACACTGAATATCTCTTCATCACGGCACCTGTTAGTGGGTGGGATATATTAGGCAGCAAGTGAACATTTTGTCCACAAGTTGATGTGTTATAGAAGCAGGAAAAATGGGCAAGCATAAGGATTTGAGAGAGTTTGAAAAGGGCCACATTGTGATGGCTAGATGGTGTGGTCCAAGGAACGAACAGTGCTGAGCCGGCGACAGGATCATGGCTCACTGATGCACGTGGGGAGCAAAGGCTGGCCTGTGTGGTCTGATCCAACAGACGAGCTACTATAGCTCAAATTGCTCAAAAAGTTGTACACCCTTTTAATGTAAACTGGTGGCTGTGGTCTCTTGCAGGATAATGTGACCTGCCACAAAACAAAAATGGTTCAGGAATGGTTTGAGGAGCACAACAATGAGATTTAGGTGTTGACCTGGCCTCCAAATCACAACTAAGGTCTACATTACTATACTGCTTATGTTGAGTATATGTTGAGCCAGTGGCATTTGAAACTTACATAGGTTTGGGTCCGGTGAATGAGGGAAATACAGTAATCCGTACTGTTCATCTGTACTCATAGTGTGTACACATACACAGTGTTTTTTTCCCTTACCAATTACGTATATGTACAAATGACTTATCAAAAATGTTTCTATTACATTAACTTTTTTTTTTAACTGAAATACATTTACCTTGTGAGACAAATAAATTTTCATAAATATCCGTTTCTCAATTTTGCACATACATGATCATTTGTTCCCTTTCTGTCATTCACTTCGACATTGTGTCGAATGTACGACACTAGGGGTCACCCTTGGGAGCCCAAACACCACTAACATCATTGAGAAAAGGCCAATAAAATTATGTCTGCAGAATTTGCATAGCTGGCCATGCCTCGGACATTCGGGTAGGAATAAGTCAGTGTGGCATCTGCTCACTCTTTCTAATTTTCGGAGCCGAATGCAGCATCTGTCTGTGAGAAGCTGCACCATTCACCTCTTCATTATTGGATCTATGGCACAGGCAGTGGTTCCCCTGGGTGATTCAGCTGCGGTCTTGAAGAACAAATCTTCCTCCTAAAAGAGCAATTTCTCTAAAAGAACTGGCGTGGTTGGGATTGTGTGTTGATAAACATGCCTTTCCTTTCATGCTCTTCTGGTTTACCTCTCCCCAAAGGATTGTGTGTTCAGTGTTGGGCCATGCTCACACTGAGGTAGTGCTCATTGATGGTTCATGTTCTGCTTGCGAGAACATGACCATGGGCACGCTCTGCTCACCTCAACTGCTTCCTGCTCAGGCCCTTCTACTTCAGGGTACGAGGCCACAGCGATGTGCGTCGATGGAGAGCAAGGTTGAGCTTCCAGGTGAGTTTGATAGTCTGAGTCAGCATGGCTTGATTTCCTATTTGGAAATCCTAAAGAGGAGAAATGGGCAGCAACAGCATCTGAAGCTGAGGCCTTGACTGAGCACGCCTTTGCGGGGGGGGGCAATTCTCAGTTGGAGGCGGATGCTGAAATGGTGGCCGTGCTTAACGGACTGCCAAAGAAAATTGGACTGGAGTGGGGTTTCCTACCTAGTCCCGAGTCTTCATGGCTGAACAGTTGGCATCAAGGTAACGACCATCAGGCTTGTTCCCAATGCCTTTTTTTCCCAGAAGTGCATGAGAAGTTGACGTAATCACAGAAGGCTCTGTTTTATGCTAGAACGTGATTTACCAACTCCTTCTCCTTCACCACCCTCGATGGGGGTCCAGCGAGGGAGCATATGTAGGTTCCCCATGCGGAAAGGGCAATTGTGGTGCACTTTGCCCACAGAACGCCGCTGCTTGACGTGATCACCCTTTTATCTAGGTTTAACGTTTATGACATCGTTTTGTACTGTTTTGTACTGTTTTATACCGATTAATTTTATTTTAGGCAAACCATGATGATTTGAGAAGGCAGAATTTATCAAACAGACAATGATCACTCTCCTGCTGATTGGTCGTTACTTTAAAAAACAAAACTTACATTTAACGAACAAAAAAATGCTTCTTTTAGAAAACGTTTTTCTAAACCCAACAAATTATCCCCAGTCCCCCCTGTTGGCTTCTCAGGACCACCCGGCTTGGCTACGCAATTCAGTTTGCGAGGTGTCCGCCCGAGTTCAGTGGCATTCTCTTACAAAATGGGTTCAGTGAGAAGACTGCGGTCCTTCAAATGGAAGTTGCAACCCTCGTGGCAAAGGGTGTAATAAAGCTTATCCCCTCAGCCGAGAGGGGGATTGTTTCAGCCCTCACTTCATGGTACCCAAGAAGCGTGGTGAAAAGACTGATCAGAGATTTAATAGTTTTGAATCAGGCCTTCACAAGCTTCCATTCAAAACATCAATCTACAAGCACACTCTCATGTGTTAGGGTTAAGGATTGGTGGCTATAAACCTGAAGGATTTGTACTTCATGTTTTAACCCTCTGGGGTCTGAGGTGATTTTGGGGCCCTTTAGATGTTTTGACATGCCCTGACATTTGTGCTTATTTCAGCTACTTATAACATACTACTGGCCAACATACATTTTTTTTTGTATTCAGCACAAGCGGTGCTACAATAATATGTTAGCAAGATGGATGTACATGTTTGCATTTTTTAGAAAAAAAGGATTATGCGTGGTTTTGGGAAAATAAATGTAGCTGAAATAAGGCCATAAAACTCATAGTGAATAGTCCTGAACAAGGCTTTTGAGTAACCACTCTTGTAGGCTAGAATATTTACTTCAAAATGATGTGAAAATGATTGTGCTTACTCTTTCACAGAAAACAATATATTGGTGTAAATTTTCTAAGACATGTTTTGTGATAGAAAGCCATATGCAAGGTAGGGATAATGGCCATGAATATTTAGTGATTCACACCTGAGGGACAAAAGGCCGTCCCCTAATGGCCCATCAATGTGACTGTCACTATGAGGCAGGTAACAAAGAATTGAGAAGAGTAAAATAATGGTGAGTTTTGGTCATTTGTATTTTATTTACAACACAATATAATAAAAACATACATAATGAAGGTCAAAGATTATTATTGTACTCACTGACCTAACAACAGAGATGTGAACAGGCCTTGTGTCATTCCTGTTCAGCAAATAAAAAATCAGCAAGATTCATCAGCTGTGCAGGTATCAGATCACTAAAAAACAAAAAACATCTCTCAAACATGTTAATATCAGAAGAATCTGTATATAACGATCTTGTAGTCACAGATTCACGCATACTTTGTACTATCTAAAAAGGACATTTTATATTTTAGAAACAAATTTTCGTTTAGCACTTTATAAAACTCTATTTGGGAACAGTATTAATAATGAACATGATCTAGACATACTTAGACTCGTAGCATTCCTCATGTTACAGCGTTCACTCATATTAGTATTTTGTTTTATATTATATAGAACATGAAAACTTCATCGCGTCGTAAGAAATTTAGATACAATTAACTACCTATCATTTTCAAAATGTTTCACTCGATTCAAACATTTTAGCCAGGATTCATACAGTGTACACTCATATTAGTATTTTGCTTTATATTATATAGAACATGAAAACTTCATCGCGTCGTAAGAAATTTAGATACAATAAACTACCTATCATTTTCAAAATGTTTCACTTGATTTCTAACATTTAGCTCTCCCCCCTGGGGGGAACAGCCACTGTCCCAACATTCTTGCCAAGATTCTCAGAGATTTTTTCCTACTGTTTCTTTACTACGAGGAAAGGCTCCGGCTAAAGGACCTCTGCCTTATGACGGCTCACCGGTGAGAGTGCAGGTCAAGTTCTTAGGCATTGGAAGGTCATGAAGATGTAAGGTGCATTTATTTTTAACATGTTGGTTTGTTAATATCTGCGCCCCCGTACACTTGTGATGCAGTCCGACAGTTGTGGCGTTTAGTATAGGGACCCCTAATGTCATACATTCAACACAACATTGTGAACAACAGAAAAGGAACATCTTGGTTACAAATGGTAACCCTTGTTTCCTGATGTGGGGAACAGAGATGTTGTGTCCTTCATGCCACAACTCCGGACTGCCTCTGAGTGGGTTGAGATGCATCTCGACTCCTCAGAACAGAACGAGTGATGTCAGAGGTGTTTGGGCTCCCAAGAGTGACCCCTAATGTCATACATTCGACACAACATCTCTGTTCACTTCATCAGGGAACGATGACCATACATAACCAAGACATTCCAACATTTTCACAACACATTTTAATAGGCTATTTTACATTTACATATAGTTGTCTTTGTCAAATAAGATTAAAACATGGGCTGCAAAAATAGTTATAATATAGTTATGACTAATTTAAAGATTTGTTTAATAAATGCAAACAATTCTAAAAAATATACTGTATGCACTGCTTATAGACACCAGACAGACAATTTATGCAACAGATGCTCATTTTCATGAATAAATTTTATAAATAAATATTTATAAAAGCACAAGGGGAAATGCACACACCAATCTTTTATTAAATGCAAATACTGTAATTCAATTTACACTTACATTTATTCATTTAGCAGACGCTTTTATCCAAAGCAACTTACAAGTGGGGAATACATCAAGCAATTCATCCTAAAATGGCAAATCGACATTATAATGCCATATATCAGGCATTGTTCAGATAAGTACAAACTAAAAAGGGAAGAACAGAAAAAGAACTCAAGGGTTTTCAACAAATAGTGTCGAAAGAGATGAGTTTTCAGCAGCCAGAAACACTGAAAGAAAATATTATGGAAAGTTATTTTGCACCTCCCTGTGATGTTATAACGAGGAGACTTCTGGAGAGAGTGTAGATTCATACACTGTAAAAAAAAAAATGTTGCCAATACTGAAAAAATCAAGGCAACACATTGCATTCAGATTTTTATGTTTTCCCAACGATTGGTGTCAAATCCAGGTGCCATGAGTAAAAGTCCTCCCCAGTATTTTGTTCCAATCACCTGGATTTGCTAATTAGCACAGTTTTTCAGCCAGGAGGTCCGAGATTGGACCAAGTCATTCCTTTTAAGTCTCAAGCAAGTCTCAAGTAAAATCCCAAGCCCCTAAAGAGTTAAAGTTGATGAGATAACTGAATGATGATTGTGTTAGTGATGAACATCTGCTGTTATTACAGAGGATCAGATGTTGATGTTTTATTGGTTAAAATGATGCCACCATTGTGGAGATCAGTATTTGCTTTAGTTGAGCTCTTCACCATTGACTCGTGGGTTAGATCTATCTCTGTTATAATGCGTATGGTCTTGTAAAGCAGTGAGATCAGAGCTGTATGGTGAGCAGCTAAGCGGTGCTAGGTGATCATCGTAAGCATACCTGAACACCCCCAAAATAATTTTCTTTTGTAAGGTAAGGTTTTGCATTATCAAATCTGCAAAACTACAGCATAGTGATCTTCAATAAGTCACAGTGAATTCATTTAAAACCTGTATAATGCATATAAACATCTATAGTATTTAGACGCACAGACATCAAGAACCAGCATATGAATCTCAACAATGGTGACAATCAACAAAACGCTTCATGCTGCAATGCATGCTGGGTAACAGCATAGTAATGCACTGCAGTATGAAGAACTATTGTCACCACTGTTGAGAGGAGCGTATGATAAGTGTTCATGTCTGAAAGCCTGAGCTGTCGTAGTTTTTTCTTCCAATATTGAAGCGTTACAGTGACATTCGTTTAATAGAATTTTTTTGTTGCAGTTCTACAATCGCTAGATGTCATTCAGCAAGAGAGTATTTCATGTTGCTGATCTAAATTAGTTGTATATGGTGCGAGCGTGAGCTAATCTGCTGCTGCAAGCTTGTGACTCAGCAATGCACAAATGCTCGCTGTAAAACAGCAGAGATTACTCCAAGAGTCAAGAGACAAACTAAAAACCACACTTGACCGCAATGATGGTGGCACTGTGTTTTTTTTCTTTCTCTTCTTTTCTTGGCCAATAAAACATCAACATCTAAACCTCTTAGAATTCTCAATAAGAGATTCTACAGACATGAAATAAAGTCATTCTGGTTAGTAATGAGTGAAGCTGGTGATGCTGTTTGTGGAGATGTTTAATCAGATTTGAGAGATGAAAGTCAGAGATAAGTCAGTTGTAGTTCTTGTGTTTCTCTTTTCTTCAACGATGCTGCTTGTTAACAGCAGATGTTCATCACTAACACAATCATCATTCAGTTATCTCATCAACTTTAACTCTTTAGGGGCTTGGGATTTTACTTGAGACTTGCTTGAGACTTAAAAGGAACGACTTGGTCCAATCTCGGACCTCCTGGCTGAAAAACTGTGCTAATTAGCAAATCCAGGTGATTGGAACAAAATACTGGGGAGGACTTTTACTCATGGCACCTGGATTTGACACCAATCGTTGGGAAAACATAAAAATCTGAATGCAATGTGTTGCCTTGATTTTTTCAGTATTGGCAACATTTTTTTTTTTACAGTGTAGTAGTGAGTGGAGGTAAGCGGGTGCTGAGCCTGTGGCTGTTCTATATGCAAGCATCAGTGTCTTGAACTTGATGTAAGCCGCGACCAGCAGCCAGTGGAGGGAGATAAAGAGAGGTGTGACATGGGCCCTTTTGGGCTCGTTGAAGACCAGTCGTGCTGCTACATTCTGAATCATTTGTAGAGGTTTGATTG
The DNA here is from genome assembly GCA_036247105.1 of Cirrhinus mrigala. Lineage (NCBI taxonomy): Eukaryota > Metazoa > Chordata > Actinopteri > Cypriniformes > Cyprinidae > Cirrhinus > Cirrhinus mrigala. The sequence goes on from JAMKFB010000189.1 coordinate 5,604,768, forward strand.
TGCATAATGGAAGACCAGCTAAAAGAGCACTGCAGTAATCCAGCCTAGAAATGACCAGGGCCTGGACAAGAAGTTGTGCAGCCTGCTCCGTTAGAAAGGGCCTGATCTTTCTGATGTTGTGCAATGCAAACCTGCAAGATCAAGCAGTTTTAGCTATGTGGTCTTTGAAAGTCAATTGGTCGTCAAAGATTACTCCAAGATTTCTGGCTGAACTTGATGGGGTAATTGTTGATGAACCTAACTGGATTGTGAAGTTGTGCTGCAGAGTCGGAGTGGCAGGGAAGACAAGCACCTCAGTCTTTGCCAGGTTAAGCTGTAGGTGATGTTCTTTCATCCAGTTCGAGATGTCCGCCAGGCAGCCTGAGATCTGTGCAGCTACAGTTGGTTCATTCGGTTGAAATGAAAGACAGAGCTTTGTGTCATCAGCATAGCAATAGTAGGAAAAGTCATGTGCCTGTATGATGGGTCCCAGTGATGTAGTGTATATGGAGAAGAGGAGAGGTCCAAGAACTGATCCCTGAGGAACCCCAGTGATCAGATGATGTGCTTTGGATACCTCCCCTCCCCAGGCCACATTGAAAGACCTACCAGTGAGAAAACACTTAAATCAGCGAAGAGAAATCCCTGTGATGCCTAGTGATGAAAAGGGTGGACAGGAGGATCTGATGTTTCACAGTGTCAAAAGTGGCAGATAGATCCAGCAAAAAATAAGTATTGATTATCTGGAATCAACTTTTGCAATCCGCAAGGCTTCAGTGACTGACAGTAGCGCAGTCTCAGTTGAATGTCCACTCCTGAAACCTGACTGGTTAGCATCCAATTTGTTGTTCTGTGAGATAAATAATGATACCTGGTAAAAAAAAAAATAAAAATTTAAGTGTTTTTGCAGTGAATGGAAGGAGAGAAACAAGTGCTTGAAGGGGTCATCGGATGCAAACAATTTTACATATTGTTTGGACATAAATGTGTGTTGGCAGTGTGTGTACACAACCACCCTATAATGATAAAAATCCACCCAGTGGTTTTTAGTTAATCTGTAAAAATAATTTCCACCTTTTTCAAATCTAACCATTCTCAGCATCTTGTCTGTGTGACGACACACCGTCAAAGGGCCATTCCCATGATAGTTGATTAACACGGCCATCTTACCTTAGACCCGCAATGATGTCGGAACAGGGACGTAGAAAAAAATATAGCTCCTAAGCGATTGAGGTGTTCTGTTGTTAGATCTAATAATGAACATAGCAGTCATCATTTAACCCCAACATCTGAGCCGCTGAAGATGCAGTGGATTACACTTGTTTGCGCCTCCCAAAAAAAAAACAAAAAAACAAATGCATCTATGTTTACACGAATCATTCGTGATCCAGCTTCACTTACAGCATAAGTGAGTATAAGGTTTTTTTAATGAATCTTTGCAATCGCCTTTCCTAATAACAGGCTAGTTAGCAAGTTTCGTGGCTAAACGTGGCTAAAAGCAGCTAAATGCAGCTAAAGTAAACAGGCTCGTCACTCCACAGACAGAAGAGAGGGGAGTGGCGAACAGAGCTCATTAACATTTAAAACAACATCAACCAGAACAGGCTGTTTTTGCAGAGCTGATTTTGGCAAGGTAAACAATGTGTTTTTTACACTACCATTGAGAAATTTTAACCAAAGCATGTTACAGACTTTTCATAAAGACCCTAAAGAATCATATCAACTTGGGCATCCGATGACCCCCTTAAATGTAGGTTTTTTGAGCAGTGGGGTTACCCGAGCCTGCTTAAATGCAGTGGGGAAAGTGCCTGTGAGGAGAGATGTGTTGATGTGTGTGAGTACTGGTAAGAGTGTAGGAGAGATTGCTTGGAGAAGGTGAGAGGGGATAGGATCTACACTGTTAAAAATTGCTGTAAAAAAACGGCCAAATTTTGACAGTAACATGCTGTTTTCCATTAAAACAGTGCATTCTGGGTATTATTTGTCATTTTCGAAAAAGTAGCCTGCTGCTATGTATGGTGAATTAACAGCGTTCAAAATCGACACTCAGAGACTGTGTTTAAAATCAAACTCTACACCCTCATTCACTATTCCCTACATGAGTTTACTAATATAGTCCACCTTACAGAGAGAATGAAAACTAATGAGTGACTTCAGACACTGACGAACAGCTGCTGTTAATGAGCAGAATCACTGATTGAAAGAGAAACAAGACAAACACAAGAACTATATAACTGACTTCAGCCACAGCCTTAGATTAAATCAACTGAAAATTTAAACAACTCAACACACAGCTTTACCAACTTCACGCATTTCTAACCAGACTGATTTTATTTCTGTCAGATGTCTATAGAAGATCTTATTGAGAATGAACAGATGTTTAGATGATGATGTTTTATTGTTTTGTTTGACGATACCATTGTGGAGATCAGTGTTTGCTTTAATTGGGCTCCTGACTCTTGACATTAAAACAGATATATTTGCTGTAACAGAAACAATCTCCGTCTACACTACACAAGCGAAAACGCATGTCACATGACCATTCATGCAGGTATAACTATAGATATGTATAGGTAGATGCCCTGTTATTTAGATGGCAGACACGTCTACGTGCTTGGAGAGGTCGAATGATGCATCTACCTATGGGCAATTCCATGCAAAAGTCAACCTTACCATCAAAAAATAAAGTTTTTACAAAAACTTTTTACCTGAAAAGTAAATTAAACGCACTTTGTCTAAACAGCGATGATTTTTGGATATATAAGGACATTTTAAAGGTTAAGTTTATATCATATAGTAATTATTAATGCAATTAGCTTGAAACTTTCTGTACAAAGCCAACTTATGGCCATGCTAATTATGACCAACAGCTCATCTCTATTCTTTGCTCTTATCAACCATATAATGCGTTACGGACACTTCATATTAAATCTCATACCGGCATGCATGTTTACCAAGTTACTGATGACTGATAGCCTACTGTGTAGGTCTAGACTGCTGTGATCTGTTTTAGGCTTTATGTATCATAACATTTTAGAAATTAATTAATTCTAACATTTTATAAATTGCGTTCTCAGCGAGAACATCGAGGAGGTTTAGTTAAGACTGCATCTGCTGTGCGGGTCAGAAATGCACAGACAGACTGAAGGACAAATTGCCAAAACTTTTTCAAATGTCATAATGTTCATGTCATCATATCGTCTTTAAACCTTTTATGTGTGTAGTATATGCGGTGAATGGTTTAACCTAGGCCACCCCTATACAGTTTGTGTAGTGGGCACGCCCGCAAATGTACTGCGCATGTGCCCTGTACCTGAGTGGAGTTGGCCAAGAAGTAAAAGAAGTCCATGCATTAACTTTGTTGTCCGTGTATCACTGTTAACAGCGAGTTGAACAAAAGATACAACGTGGTGTCAGAAACGGAGGTACCCATTTATTAACACTGCGCTCCTCAAATAGTGACTGAAGATCACCACTGTGCGTGTGAACGGTGCCAAAGCCTCTCCGCCAGATTATCCAGACGAACCAGCACTAACGCGATTGTCAAAATGGAAATGCTTCATCCGCCTCCGCCGTTATGTCTAACGGGGAACATGGCCGAAAATTGGCGTAAGTGAGAACAAAGATTTAATTTTGTTACTGCCTCAGCATTAGTGGATAAATCTGAGTCGAGACAGATCGCTGTGCTGCTGGATTGCATAGGAGAAGAGGCGCTAGACATTTATAACTCGCTTGTGATTGAATATGAGGATCCACAACATAAAAAATTATCGAAGGCAATTTTTTCGGAAATACTGTGCCCCACAAAAGAATACTGTCTTTGAACGACATAAGTTCTGGGCCCACACATTCTCTGAGCAAGCAGGCATAGATAAATTCATCACAGAGTTACGAAACAAAGCACGTACATGTGAATTCGGAGAAGCTGAAGATCTCATGATACGAGACAAAATAGTATTCAGCATAACTGACTCTGGGCTTCGTGAACGACTGCTGTCCGACGCTTTCAAAAGCTATTGACATATGCAGAGCTAAAGAAGTCACAAGAGCACAAGTCACAGCAATGGCAGCCTCATCAGAAACACAATTTGTGAATGCCATTACAAAAAAAGAGTTGCAGCCTGCACGCAGATCAAGCACACCTGCAGCGAATAAACAAACCTCAAAGTCAATGAAAGGACCTGCAAAAAATTGTAGCAAATGCGGATAATGTACATAAAGTGCCCTGCCTTTAATGAGGTATGTAAAAAATGTGGCAAAAAGAACCATTTTGCAGTTGTGTGCAAATCAAAAGCCAAAATGAACTCGCTCGATATAGACACTGAGCTGTCGGAAGTAGACTCACTGTTTATCGGTACAGTGATTCAGTCAAACTGTGCTGACATGGGCTGGCACACAAATCTGTGTATGGCAGGCACAATTGTTAAATTCAAGCTTGACACGGGTGCTGAAGCGAATGTCATTCCAAAGAAAATCACTGATCAACTTCAGATTCCTGTAAACATCCAAAAGACAAACATGGTGCTTGTATCGTACGGAGGCACCCGCATCAAACCAGAAGGTGTTGTTAAACTACATGTGCAGGCTGGAAACAAAACAACTGACATGATGTTCTTTGTGACCACAGCATCGGATACAGCCCCGCTGGGGAGACAGGCATGCGTGCAGTTGGACCTCATAAGAAAAGTTGAGACACTCATACCTTCACCGCCCACCACAAAAACTGAGCTCATCACCCACTATGCATCAGTGTTTCAAGAATTAGGCCAATTTCCAGGATTGCATCATATCCACACTGACCCTAATGTTCCGCCTGTTAAACATGGCTGCAGGAAGATCCCATATGTAGTCCATGACCGACTCCATGAGACCCTGGCAGAACTGGAGATCAGGGGTGTGATAAGCAAAGTTTCTAAGCCTACTTCATGGGTAAGCAGTCTGTGCATCACAGAAAAGAAAAACGGCACGCTCAGAGTCTGCTTAGACCCTAGAGACTTAAACAGGGCCATACTCCGTCAGCACTACAACATACCCACCCTGGAGGACATACGGTGCAAATTAGCTGGAAAAAAGCTGTTTACTATCCTGGATGAGAAGGACGGCTATTGGCAGATTAAACTGGATGAGGAGCCAACAGACCTGTGCGCTTTCAACACGCCATGGGGCAGGTATCGCTTTCATCGTATGCCTTTTGGCATCAAGTCGGCGAGCGAAGTCTTTCAGCGCTTAAACTCAGAGAGTTTTAGGGACATTGAAGGTGTCTTCATGGTGGCCGATGACATGATCATAGCGGTGTGGGATTACAAATTTAAGAATCTGTTTAAAATATGCTGATCCTATGCATATTTGTTATAAGTTATATAACAACATGAACTGAAAAAGTTATGTATATTGTGACAGTCTAAGAGTAGGCAGCCCAGGCCCTGAAACAGTAACCCTTTGTCTTTATGCAGTTCCTGAACATCTAGAAGGTTTCCCAAGTTAAGTGTGAATTCTAAGCTCAAGGTACTGCTGTGCCTTTTGTTTAACACCTATGCATTTCAATGACACTTGTATGCTAAATAGATTAAGGCTGGGAAAAATCTTTTACTGAGCTGTTTTCCTGTACCACATTTGCATGCTTATTTAGATTGATTCCACCTCTATGTACCCCTTCAAACCTATATACTCTGCTGTGCTGAGATTTTGTCAGACGACTTTTGATGACTGCAGAGCTACGCAGCGAGTATCTGAATAAAGAGAAACCTCTGCTTCAAGATATCCAAAACGTCTCCTGGTCTCTAAGGAAAAAATTCACAACAGTGGCAACCACCAAAGCAGAGCATGATGCCATCCTAGAAAAGGTGATGAACAGAGCTGAGAGTCTTAACGTCAAGTTCAACAAAGACAAGCTGCAATATATGGTCAATGAGGTGACTTACCTAGGCCATGTCATTACATCAGATGGAGTGAAACCGGATGAATCAAAGGTATCAGTAATATTGCAGCTATCCCCTCCTACTGGCAAAAAAGCACTTCAGCATCTGCTAGGTATGACACACTACCTGTTGCAATACAAACCCAACGAAGCCACCCTCACTGCACCACTCAGGCTGTTGCTAAGGAAAGATATCGCCTGGCAATGGCATCCCGAACAGCAAACAGGACTAAACCAGCTGAAAACAGCCATAACAACAGCACCCGTCCTCAGACATTTTGATCCAAAAGAACCCATGGAGGTGCAGGCAAATGCCTCAAAAGATGGCCTCTGTGCCACACTGATGCAGAAACAGCAACCGATAGCATATGCCTCAAGAGCCCTATCTGCTGCTGAAAAGAACTATGCTCAGATAGAAAAAGAACTGCTGACCATAGTGTTTGCTCTGAGGAAATTTCACCAGTATGTTTACGGCATTCCCATCAGAGTCCAGTCTGATCATAAACCACTTGAGGCAATATTCTCCAAACCCATTGGAGCAGCGCCAGCACGTCTTCAAAGGATGCTACTCCAGTTACAAAGGTATGACATTCACATCGTCTTCACTCCAGGCAACCAGATGCTAATCTGAGGTCCCAGATGCTAAGAAGGTCCCGCTGGTCATGCAAGCTTACTGGCCAATCAGACACTCAATCAGCATAGATGATGGGCTACTCATGAAAGATGATCGGATCATAATCCCTCATGCATTGCGAGCAGAAGTGCTGAAACGACTTCATGTGGCATACCAGGGTATACAGCGTTCTTTAGCACATGCCAGATCATGCTTCTGCTGGCCAGGACTCACTGAAGCCATACATCGCAGTGGAGGCCTGCAGTTCCTCCCAACAGAGTCTTCCTGAAAATCAGAAGGAGCTACTTACCTCCCATCTAGTTTCAGAGGGACCATGGCAGAAAATAGCTGCTGACATTTTTGACTTTCAAGGACGAGCATTTCTTCTGATAGTGGACTATTTTTCAAAATATCCGGAAGTCCTACAGCTGTCAGACAAAACATCAGATCCTGATTGCAGATCATGTACCTTTTGCCAGTGCTGAAATGGCTCGATTCGCTCATGATTGGGGTTTCAACATCACCCATTCCAGGCCGAACTGCGCTTAGTCCAACAGCATGGCTGAGTGAGCCATAAAAACTGTCAAAACTATGTTGAAAGCACCCAGATCCTGATGGGTCCTACGTTCCACCTTACCGACAAGCAAAGCTGTTCTGCGACCTTCCACTCCTAAGCACATTCAAATAGCACTGCAGCAACATTAGTCACAGCAGAAGAGTTGGTACGATAGAACAGCAGCTCCGCTTCCAGCCCTTAGGAGGGGACAGAGAGTATATATGAGAATCAAAAGTACATGGAAACCAGCTACGGTTGTCAAAATCAGAGATGAGCCACGCTCATATGATTTAATCACATCATCGGGCACAATCTACCGCAGAAACAGGCGCTACCTCAGACCTGACAGGTCAGTCACACAGGATGTACTGCGCATGTGCCCTGTACCTGAGTGGAGTTGGCCAAGAAGTAAAAGAAGTCCATGCGTTAACTCTGTTGTCCGTGTATCACTGTTAACAGCGAGCTGAACAAAAGATACAACAATGTGTTTCACATAACTTGTGTCGCTATGTGTGCGGCATTCATGTAGAGAGCAAGATTTGCGTGTACGGCGTGCATGCTGCTGCAACACGCAAGAGATGTGCTCTGGAGTAACATCATTCATTCTTATTTGTCTAAATATTTTTTCTTCATTACAAATCTTGTTTGGTGTTATTTTGTATCATTGCATGTTAAAAATAATTCACCACATTATGCAGATCCAAAATGTGAAACTGTAATCTTATTCGCAGTCTAGCATTTGATAAATATTTATATGTGTACAATATATATTCAGCAACTTACCCTGTTTTGTATTTTTATTATTTAATGCATTAGCGATTTATTAAAACAAGTTCATGAGAGTCATTAAAACAGGTTTCATTGGCATCAGCCCGTTATTATATACAGCCTTCAATTTGCATCTATTGTTTTTATTTTAATGCGGATCCCATACTCTAGTGTTAACTTAATATAAATGTGCTCTAATCTATTATCGATATTCAAATGTTTTTTTGGAAACTAATTAATGCCCAAGCATGACAGGGAGGCGCCCGCACGATCATTTTTTTCTGATAATGAAACAAACTTAAAATTGGGGTGTCTTACATACATAAGAAATACATTTAAAGAAAGCTTATCTACTTTTGTCTACTACTAACCTACCTGATTATGTAATCTGTGAATGCATTTCTCTTTCCAGTGGAGATTTAGTGAATTTCATCTTTTCAGCCATCAAAGACTTTTCCATGGACGTATAAATTTCGCTTTATTGATTTTTCCTCTGAAACACAAAAACGAAAGTTGTTCGAAATTGAGCCCCTGCCCGACGTGGATAAAAATTATACTCTGAACCCCACGTGGATTTACACAAACAAGAAATTCAAGAAGTGTTAGGCTGTGTCTCGCGCTCCTCTAGGCCTGTTATATATTTATAATATTTTACTTAACTTGTTTGTATATTAGTTATTTAATGCATAAGCAAGTCATTAAAACATTTTTTTCAGCGGCATCCATTTAATCTTGATTAACAACTATGATCAATTAATTTGAGCGGCGTTGGTCAGTTAGATCAACGTCAAATAGCCTTCAATTTATAGGTTATAACTGCACCTGTCTGGGATGTAGACTGGTGAGGATTTATTTTAATGTGTATTCCAAACTTTAGCGTTAAACTTTAGGCTATACGTGTGCTATATTTTTGGCCCGTGTTTGTGCGGAATTTCAGTGCGTATGCATGAAAGGGGGCGCCTGCACGATCACTTGCATTTTTTTCCTGATAATAAAACAACATAAAATCAATTTGAAACTGACTTTATTTATGTAAATTCATAATAAACGTTCTGCTTTTGTAAAATAATGAAAACAAACAGGATGTGCTTTCTGCTATCTCTGAACTGGAGCGCGTCTCCACAAAGAACCAAAACTCAGCATGTATGTCTCACATAGAGAAATATATCTACAGAAAGCTTGAAATGTCTACTTTTAATCAAACAAACAAACAAACAAAAAACGAAATATAATACTCCCTGATTATGTCTGAAGGTTGCATTTCTCTCTGAAGGAGCATCGAGATTTTAGAGATGAGAGAGTCAGCACTGTGAGTTTCATCTTGCAGCCGACAAGAAAACATTAGTTTATTAATAAAAAAGAAAATATCTCCTTTTCTATACATTAATAATCATTAGGCTTTTGCCTGTGCTTTGAGGCAGACTTTATACGTGCAAAATATATTGAAGCTCATTATGGCCTATTGACTTAATATAAATGCGCCATTAGTTGAAAAGCCTAATGGCTTAAACGAACAACTAGTTAAATAGAAAAATAGTTTTGAAAGTTTTTTTATTTATGTTTTTATAGTCGGATGAATTCCGCTTTTCAGATCGGTCACGTCCGTAACATTAATTTTTCCTGTCAAAAATGAAAATTTAAATAAAATTAACATTTCATGCTTTGTAAATAGCCAAACCTTATCCATTCGGTAGATATTGTTGCTTCTAGTTTGTGCATTGCAATTCGCAGAAAATCTACAAAATATGTTGCCTCCCAGAAACTCGTGTCTTTTTTTTGTCACGTCCGTAATGCATGTGTTTTTCCCTCATTTAAAATATAAAACAGGTTTATAGACTGGTCCTTTTCTGATGTTTTGGACTCTATTTTAAGGGGTTTAGAAAAATATAAAGAGATGGTTCAATATACTGGTAATAAATATAATTTTGAAGAATTTATATTTCAGGTTTTGACTGCAAATGTCACGTCCGTAACGGTGGAATTGCTCTTTAGCCATCCACTTGAGTAGGACTAGGTGGTCTGATAATACAGTTTTGCAGAGCTGCTTGATTTCTGACATGCTGATTAAGGACGATAAAGAAAAAAAAATTAAGCGTAGACATGCTTGATGGTATTCAAGTAAACACATTCGGTTGTGTCTTAAGTTAACATGAGAAGTTAGAAGAAATATGGATCAATATATTGGATATATTGTCTAGTTTTTAGGTTTAAATAATATGTTGTTTATAAGTTGTAAAAGGAAGGGAAAGCACCTATTTCTCTCTCACGTGTGAATCTAACTCCAGTATTACTAAATGCAAAGGCATGATCTCTTGCACTTCAAATGATTGCTTGTAAATATTGTTTGTATTTTTGTATTTTCAAATTACAAATGACTTGTATTTTAATTCAATACATTTCTTAAACCAGTATTGTTGTATTTTAATTAAATACATTTGATGAGCTTGTATTTGTAATTTGTAACTAAATACTTTTTGATGTATTTGTGCCCATCTCTGTGTTCAATACATTGTAATTCAAGGTTTAGAGCTGTATTCAGTGCTGATAGTGATTTCTATGGGGTCCGAGCAAAGAAGTGAGGAAAATCTAAACATTCAGTGGCAAATTCAGCAGCTCAGAGTTGCATTTCTGCTTTAAAAAAATGGCATATACATATTTGTCTGTGTTGGTCTACACATAGTCTTGCAAGTGAGATCTTAAATAATTTACAAATAAAGTACAGATCATTTTGATCTTTTATTGGTAGCATTTTAATATTTTAATAATAAATAAGTCATAATAAAAGTCACATAATAAAGTAAGTCCAAGATAGAGGACTCTTTGACACATGGTTAATTAATAAACGTCAGTAATAGCTGATAATAACTGATAAAAATATGTGTCCCTTATTTATAAGACGTTGTCTGTGTTTCTGTGTGTATGTAGGTTGTCTGGCTGTATGGTGACGGAGGTTGGCTGTGGTTATGTGTCTTCGGCTCTGAGTTCAAACCCCTCACACCTGAGAGAGCTAGATCTGAGCTACAATCACCCCGGAGAATCAGGAGTGAAGCTCTCTAAAAAACTCAAGAATCCAAACTACAGACTGGACGAACTCAAGTATGTGGGGCAGCAAGGGGATTTTACTCATTAACAAATAAATAAGCTGAACACAGCTGTCAGCTATCGAGGACCAAACCTGCAGAAATTATGAAATAAATAAACAAACAAATAAGTAATCAAATAAATGTAATAATAGGAAAATAAAAAATAAATAAATGGCTTGATAAACAAATGTATTTTATATGTAATAAAATGTAATATTGAATTTATTTTTTACTTTTCCTTTATATTCTGTATTTATTTTTATTCTTTCTAACTTTTATTTACTTATTCTTTCATTTGTGTTTTGTATTTAATTAATTCATTTATTTATTGATTTTTTTAAATTTATTCATGCCTTATTCATTTTTTTTTTTTTTTTTTTTTTTTTTTAGATTTACTTAGTCGCACATATATTTATTTATTTTTACTTTTCCATGTGCAACATGGAAATGAGGGAGGCTGTCCTTGTGGAGCTCCAGTGAATCATTGTTCGAGAACTGTCAGATCAAACTAATGACAGCGATCAGAGTTTGTGGGATCAACTGAAGAGTTCCAAGATATTTTCACAGATTAACATTATGATGTCAAATTATTTTATTGTGACTGAATTCAGCTACTTATCCTGACAGTTTCGTCATTAACCCTGGAACCATCAACGTTGTCAATGAGATTTGGTTGATTATGCCTCTAAGACAGTAGAAGATGTCTCCAATCAGAGGTTGGCCCATTGGGTGAGTGATGCCATCATCCTGGCTTACCAGTGTCAGGGTGAGCCGTGCCCCCTAGGAGTTCGAGCCCATTCCACCCGGAGTGTGGCCTCCTCCTGGGCTTTAACGCACGGCGTCTCTTTGGTAGACATCTGCAGAGCCGCGGGCTGGGCAACACCTAACACCTTTGCGAGATTTTACAACCTTCGTGTAGAGCCTGTTTCCTCCCATGTTTTAAAATAAAGTTAGGGAGGACGGCTCGGTGTCGGCTTGCTGCGCCATTCCATTTCGGATCAGTGCGCCTTCCCAGTTGTTCCCCTTGGTGAACACTGGGTCCTCCATGCCCTCCAGTTCGAACTAAGTGGAGTAGTTCTCTACTGTGCTGGTAGTGGGTTTCCTTCGCCCCCTCCAGATGTAGCTCAGATTTTTTTGTTTTCCCACAATGTTTTCCCTTAATATATATATGTATAAAAAGAAAAACTCTCATGGTGGCTACTATTTTTGTCATCATGCTCCGCCCCCCAACAGTCTGCTTCAGTCTCTGGCATCCCTGGGGGGCCCCTTTTAGCTGGCTCCCAGGGCGTTGGGCAGGTTACGAGTTGAGTCCATTTGTTCTGACACGCTTGCCTGTCAGGATTTGTCCTCAATGTTAAAAACGTGGTTCGGGTTTGTGGTGTTTTCCATAGGGACCCCAAATACGTCAGTATTGACGTAACGTCGTGGAGAACAACTGAAGGGGAATGTCTCGTTTACAACTGTAACCCTCGTTCCCTGAAGGAGGGAACGGAGATGTTACGTCCCTCTTGCCACAATCCCAAACTACGCTGGAGATGCCGGGTGATTCTTGGCTCCTCAGCAGAAACCTGAATGAGGTCTTATATACTTATCTTATATACCCGTATGTAGGGGGGTGTGGCGTGGCATGCAAATTCCACTTGGCAAATTTCATTGGCTTTTTCTTCTAAAGATCAGAGGTGATTGGACTCCCAAGGGAGACCCCAAATACGTCAGTATTGATGTAACGTCTCTGGTCCCCCTTCAGGGAACGAGGGTTACAGTTGTAACCGAGACGTTTCTAAGGCTTGTGTTCAGAAAATCTTGACTCCCAAAGCATTGTGATATAGCTGAAAAAAATAGCCCCACAGCCTGTGATAGAAGATCCCTTCTGATGGAAATCTTTCAAGGAGGGCTGTCAAGGAGAGCTACTAGGTCTAGGAAACATACTTGGGCTGGCCAGAATGGGGCTACTAGGAGTAGACTGACCCTGTCTCAGCAAATCCTCTCCAGAACTCCCAGGAGCAAAAGAAAATTGGGGGAAATGCATCATGGCCGCATCTGCACCATGTCATCCAACTCCAATGGAGCTGGATGCATGAGGGAAAATCAGAGTGGACAGTGTGTCATTTCTTGAGATGCAAACAGATCTACTTCTGCCCGCCCAAATCTTCTAAATGGATTCCACCACCTCAGCCCCCCTGATGATTCATGTATAAAACTATCAAAGTGTTGTCTGAGATCTTTGTGGAAGTACCTCAGTGCTAGAAATACAGCCATAATCTGCAGGCATGAGATTCATGTGCCATGAGAGATTGTGACCACTCCACAACCCTGATTCAAATGGACATCCAGGACTACACTTCAGCCTTTTGAGGGAGGCATCTGTTGTAAGCATCTTGCAACAACAATAGGTCCCCAGCACAGATCCTTGAACAGAAACCAAGGTTTATTCCACATCACCAATGGAAGAAAACATCTGAGCATAACCTTGATCATGTTTAACAGGTTGCCTCTTGGAGAAAGCCCCTTGGTCTTGAGCCATCACTGCAAAGGTCTCATGTACAGAAGGCCAAAAGAAATCAGTTTGGTCCCAAGAGTTTTTGAAACTGTTTCACAGTGATGGCTTGGTTCGATTTGATACCACCTTCTCCTAAACTAGGCACTGTGGGATTACAAATTTAAGAATCTGTCTTTGATCTACAGATCCTACATCTTGATGTAACATCCTATGAAAACCTAAGGTGATTTACATTGTATTGGGCATTTAATGTAAACATAATGGCATTTGTTTACATAGTTTTAGTTCTTGTGACATCCTTGTGATGTTGATAGAGTCTTAGTTCCCACAACTATGGTGCTCAAACCATTTGGTGATGTCATTATGATTATTTGGATAGGTCTGCTGAGGTGTTACAGTTGGGGGAAGAGTAACTTCCTACATCCCGTGTTCTTGATCTGATCAAAGGTTGTCACCTCTGAGTACTCTGTCAACCTCACTAAGGCCCACCTACTAATGCCTATAAAATACATTGTATCACTGCCTTAGTTAGACTTTTGATGACTGCAGCACCATGCAGCGCGTTCTCAATAAAGAACTCTGCTGAAGATACCCAAGAGTCTCCTGGTCTTTGCTTCTGAGTTCCCAACAGCACCCAGTCAGAGTTCTCACTTTCCCCGACGCTGATTCAACATGTTGAATTGGGCGGATGTGAGCCCGACGAGAACACACCAAACAGACGAGCCCGACAATGCCTGGGGGCCTGACAAGAGTCCTGGCCTTTAGCCTCCAGAGACCTTCTGAATGACTGTCCTGACTGCCAGGAGAAAACAGCAGGCATCCAAATGGAAGGATTTATCTTTTTCTTTATTTCCTTTTACACCATTGCTGCCATGGAGTGGCCGATGGCACAGGCCATCTTCTAGGTGGCCCAGAAAGACTGGCTTGTTTCCCAATGCCCTACACTCATCCGAAGATCTGCCTGGTACACCTGAAGGATACCCCCATGGTATGCAGGCACACACCAGCCTGACCAGCTGCCAAATAAGTGTTGCCCACCAAAGATGATGTCATTCTGTGAAGTTTGGTTGGCACTACCGGGGCCTTGAGGGGTGATGCAGCTTCAGTGGAGAGATAGCTGGTCAGCATCTCCCTGTGCCTTGTCCCATACATGTGCTTCCTCATCCCCAAGATTTAAGTGTAATTAGAAATTATACATATATATATATATATATATATATATATATATATATATATATATATATATATATATATATATATATATACACACACACACACAGTTGTGCTCAACATTATTCATACCTTTGTTAAATATGATCAAAGGAGGCTGTGAAAATAAATCTGCATTGTTAATCCATCTTTCATTCAAAAATGTAATATTCATTTGCTATGAATATGAATATTGAATAATGAATATGAATAATTTGAGCACAACTGTATATATCACTGTCACAAATCCGCCACACTGTCTGTCACTCAATCCGGTTCACCAACTACAACTTCCCAGAATCCTTCCAGGCTCACGTCTGTCTCTCCAGCCACAGTCACTTGTTCCCAATCACCTGATTACTGATCACGAACACCTGTGCTCCCAGGCACCACCACAGTATAAAGACCTACCTGTTTGCTTCACTCACCGGCTGGTATCATAGTTACTCACTTTACAGGTGGATGTACACTTCTCCGTTAGTGGAATTGCTCCACAAGGATTTCCTGGAGGACTCTGGCTTGAACGGATCTGTGAAGGAAGGATATTCAGACACTTTAAGGGAAGTGACTGACCTGATCTTGTGGAATGTTCTGTCCGCTGACTGAGTACTTACCTGTGTATTCTGGAACGGCTGTGAATTACCTGCTCAAAAGACTTTACTACTTACCTGTGTTTCATCGTATCACTCTGTTGCTGCACCTCTATGTAAATAAACTGTTAAAACGTTATCTCTGCTTCTGCCCCTTTGTGCCAGCGTGACAGGATACCAGCCCTAACAAAGGAGGACTTACAACTACAGATTTGAGTTCAATATGACTCATTGCTAAGTGGCAGTGGGCTGAGGATCGGCTGCTCAATCTACGTCAGGGTGGTTGCCGCCTGGAGAAGTACACGGCGTAATTCATCGAGCTATCCCATCAGGTGGGCTGGCCCGACGCCTCGTTATGTGCGGTTTTTTAGATGGGACTGGACGAGAACACTATTCGCTGCAGTTTTCCCGTGTGTGATTTCTGTTTAATTGAATTAATCAATCTCATTCTATATTTGAATGGCTCTAACATTGAAATCGAAGAGGAAAGAAAGAATGAGTTCCAGTCTCATCCTGTCCCTTCTGAATCTCATGTCACCTTGCCAGCTCACCCGATGTCAAGATCCTCCACATGCCGGGCCACTGACCACAGCCACCCTTACACGATTTTCTGTGGTCACAAATGGAGGCCCTACGACGTTAACCTGGGGTCAAAGCTGGCGGATCCAGCAATCACTTCAGTTCGATCGGCGCTGAAATCCGCTAGTGGTCCTCTGAAACCCGCTCACGTCACGTCTGTCAAGCCAAAGCCCACTCACGCCACGTCTGGCGCTCCAAGCCTTGCTCTTGTCACATCTGTTGCTCCAAGCTATGCTCACGTCAAGCCTGCCACTCCAGGGCCTGCTCACGTCAAGCCCGCCTTTCCAGAGCCAGTTTACAAGATGGCCACCCAGCCGGAGCACCCGGCCGAGATGGCCGCCCAGCCGGAGCACCCGGCCGAGAGGGTCGCCCAGCCAGAGCACCTGATCGGGAAGGCTATCTCGCCCGAATCCAGTTCCCTCGTCACGGCCAGGAGTGCCGTTCCATGCGCTAACAAATCCAGTTCCCTCGTCACGGCCAGGAGTGCCGTTCCATGCGCTAACAAATCCAGTTCCCTCGTCACGGCCAGGAGTGCCGTTCCATGCGCTAACGAATCCAGTTCCCTCGTCACGGCCAGGAGTGCCATTCCATGCGCTAACGAATCATGTTCCCTCGTCACGGCCAGGAGTGCTGTTCATGAGTCAAGTCAAGTTAGAGCTGTGTTTCCTGCGTCAAGACAATCAGAGATGCTCTTCCTAAGGCAAGTCAAGTTAAAGCTGTCGTTCCTGAGTCAGTCAAAGTAGCAGCTTTGTTTCCTGAGTCAAGCCAAGTTGCAGCTTTGTTTCCTGAGTCCAGTCAAGTCGCAGCTGTGTTTCCAGAGCCAAGTCAAGTCACGGCTGAACTTCCAGAGCCAAGTCAAGTCACAGCTGAATTTCCAGAGCCAAGTCAAGTCACAGCAGAGCTTCCAGAGCCAAGTCAAGTCACAGCAGAACTTCCAGAGCCAAGTCAAGTCACAGCTGAACTTCCAGAGTCAAGTCACGGCTGGTCTTCCAGAGCCAAGTAAGGTCACGGCTGGTCTTCCAGAGCCAAGTAAGGTCACGGCTGAACTTCCAGAGCCAAGTCAAGTCACAGCTGAACTTCCAGAGTCAAGTCACGGCTGGTCTTCCAGAGCCAAGTAAGGTCACGGCTGGTCTTCCAGAGCCAAGTAAGGTCACGGCTGAACTTCCAGAGCCAAGTCAAGTTACGGCTGAACTTCCAGAGCCAAGTCAAGTCACGGCTGAACTTCCAGAGCCAAGTCAAGTCACGGCTGAACTTCCAGAGCCAAGTCAAGTCACAGCAGAGCTTCCAGAGCCAAGTCAAGTCACAGCAGAACTTCCAGAGCCAAGTCAAGTCACGGCTGAACTTCCAGAGCCAAGTCAAGTCACGGCTGAACTTCCAGAACCAAGTCAAGTCACGGCTGAACTTCCAGAGCCAAGTCAAGTCACAGCAGTGTTCGTACCTCAAGTATGCCTTCCTGTGTCTGCCCCTAAAGAGCATCCTCCAAAGCCCGCTCCGCAAGAGTGCCATCTAGAGGCCGCTCTTCCTGACCGCTCGTCAGAACCTCCACCTCCAAAGTACTCGCCAGTGACTACACCTCCGTAGCCCGCTCCCCCTGAACACCTTCCAATGTTCTATCCTCCAGGACGCCCTCCTGAAAGCACAACACCACCCTGGCTCCCTGAAGAGCCAGAGCTACCTCGGCTTATTGTAAGACCGGTGCCATCTTTCCTCTACATTTGGGCTCCTTTCGGCGCGAGGACACACCTTCTGGGAGGGGGTGGTAATGTCACAAATCCGCCACACTGTCTGTCACTCAATCCGGTTCACCAACTACATTTCCCAGAATCCTTCCGGGCTCACGTCCGTCTCACCAGCCACAGTCACTCGTTCCTAATCACCTGATTACTGATCACGAACACCTGTGCACCCAATCACCACCACAGTATAAAGACCTACCTGTTTGCTTCACTCACCGGCTGGTATCATAGTTACTCACTTTACAGGTGGATGTACGCTTCTCCGTTAGTGGAATTGCTCCACAAGGATTTCCTGGAGGACTCTGGCTTGAACGGATCTGTGAAGGAAGGATATTCAGACACTTTAAGGGAAGTGACTGACCTGATCTTGTGGAATGTTCTGTCCGCTGGCTGAGTACTTACCTGTGTATTCTGGAACGGCTGTGAATTACCTGCTCAAAAGCCTTTACGACTTACCTGTGTTTCATCGTATCACTCTGTTGCTGCACCTCTATGTAAATAAACTGTTAAAACGTTATCTCTGCTTCTGCCCCTTTGTGCCAGCGTGACAGGATACCAGCCCTAACAAAGGAGGACTTACAACTACAGATTTGAGTTCAATATGACTCATTGCTAAGTGGCAGTGGGCTGAGGATCGGCTGCTCAATCTACGTCAGGGTGGTTGCCGCCTGGAGAAGTACACGGCGTAATTCATCGAGCTATCCCATCAGGTGGGCTGGCCCGACGCCTCGTTATGTGCGGTTTTTTAGATGGGACTGGACGAGAACACTATTCGCTGCAGTTTTCCCGTGTGTGATTTCTGTTTAATTGAATTAATCAATCTCATTCTATATTTGAATGGCTCTAACATTGAAATCGAAGAGGAAAGAAAGAATGAGTTCCAGTCTCATCCTGTCCCTTCTGAATCTCATGTCACCTTGCCAGCTCACCCGATGTCAAGATCCTCCACATGCCGGGCCACTGACCACAGCCACCCTTACACGATTTTCTGTGGTCACAAATGGAGGCCCTACGACGTTAACCTGGGGTCAAAGCTGGCGGATCCAGCAATCACTTCAGTTCGATCGGCGCTGAAATCCGCTAGTGGTCCTCTGAAACCCGCTCACGTCACGTCTGTCAAGCCAAAGCCCACTCACGCCACGTCTGGCGCTCCAAGCCTTGCTCTTGTCACATCTGTTGCTCCAAGCTATGCTCACGTCAAGCCTGCCACTCCAGGGCCTGCTCACGTCAAGCCCGCCTTTCCAGAGCCAGTTTACAAGATGGCCACCCAGCCGGAGCACCCGGCCGAGATGGCCGCCCAGCCGGAGCACCCGGCCGAGAGGGTCGCCCAGCCAGAGCACCTGATCGGGAAGGCTATCTCGCCCGAATCCAGTTCCCTCGTCACGGCCAGGAGTGCCGTTCCATGCGCTAACAAATCCAGTTCCCTCGTCACGGCCAGGAGTGCCGTTCCATGCGCTAACAAATCCAGTTCCCTCGTCACGGCCAGGAGTGCCGTTCCATGCGCTAACGAATCCAGTTCCCTCGTCACGGCCAGGAGTGCCATTCCATGCGCTAACGAATCATGTTCCCTCGTCACGGCCAGGAGTGCTGTTCATGAGTCAAGTCAAGTTAGAGCTGTGTTTCCTGCGTCAAGACAATCAGAGATGCTCTTCCTAAGGCAAGTCAAGTTAAAGCTGTCGTTCCTGAGTCAGTCAAAGTAGCAGCTTTGTTTCCTGAGTCAAGCCAAGTTGCAGCTTTGTTTCCTGAGTCCAGTCAAGTCGCAGCTGTGTTTCCAGAGCCAAGTCAAGTCACGGCTGAACTTCCAGAGCCAAGTCAAGTCACGGCTGAACTTCCAGAGCCAAGTCAAGTCACAGCTGAATTTCCAGAGCCAAGTCAAGTCACAGCAGAGCTTCCAGAGCCAAGTCAAGTCACAGCAGAACTTCCAGAGCCAAGTCAAGTCACAGCTGAACTTCCAGAGTCAAGTCACGGCTGGTCTTCCAGAGCCAAGTAAGGTCACGGCTGGTCTTCCAGAGCCAAGTAAGGTCACGGCTGAACTTCCAGAGCCAAGTCAAGTCACAGCTGAACTTCCAGAGTCAAGTCACGGCTGGTCTTCCAGAGCCAAGTAAGGTCACGGCTGGTCTTCCAGAGCCAAGTAAGGTCACGGCTGAACTTCCAGAGCCAAGTCAAGTTACGGCTGAACTTCCAGAGCCAAGTCAAGTCACGGCTGAACTTCCAGAGCCAAGTCAAGTCACGGCTGAACTTCCAGAGCCAAGTCAAGTCACAGCAGAGCTTCCAGAGCCAAGTCAAGTCACAGCAGAACTTCCAGAGCCAAGTCAAGTCACGGCTGAACTTCCAGAGCCAAGTCAAGTCACGGCTGAACTTCCAGAACCAAGTCAAGTCACGGCTGAACTTCCAGAGCCAAGTCAAGTCACAGCAGTGTTCGTACCTCAAGTATGCCTTCCTGTGTCTGCCCCTAAAGAGCATCCTCCAAAGCCCGCTCCGCAAGAGTGCCATCTAGAGGCCGCTCTTCCTGACCGCTCGTCAGAACCTCCACCTCCAAAGTACTCGCCAGTGACTACACCTCCGTAGCCCGCTCCCCCTGAACACCTTCCAATGTTCTATCCTCCAGGACGCCCTCCTGAAAGCACAACACCACCCTGGCTCCCTGAAGAGCCAGAGCTACCTCGGCTTATTGTAAGACCGGTGCCATCTTTCCTCTACATTTGGGCTCCTTTCGGCGCGAGGACACACCTTCTGGGAGGGGGTGGTAATGTCACAAATCCGCCACACTGTCTGTCACTCAATCCGGTTCACCAACTACATTTCCCAGAATCCTTCCGGGCTCACGTCCGTCTCACCAGCCACAGTCACTCGTTCCTAATCACCTGATTACTGATCACGAACACCTGTGCACCCAATCACCACCACAGTATAAAGACCTACCTGTTTGCTTCACTCACCGGCTGGTATCATAGTTACTCACTTTACAGGTGGATGTACGCTTCTCCGTTAGTGGAATTGCTCCACAAGGATTTCCTGGAGGACTCTGGCTTGAACGGATCTGTGAAGGAAGGATATTCAGACACTTTAAGGGAAGTGACTGACCTGATCTTGTGGAATGTTCTGTCCGCTGGCTGAGTACTTACCTGTGTATTCTGGAACGGCTGTGAATTACCTGCTCAAAAGACTTTACGACTTACCTGTGTTTCATCGTATCACTCTGTTGCTGCACCTCTATGTAAATAAACTGTTAAAACGTTATCTCTGCCTCTGCCCCTCTGTGCCAGCGTGACAATCACCGTTCAAATGTGACCCTGGACCACAAAACCAGTCTTAAGTCGCTGGGGTATATTTGTAGCAATAGCCAAAAATACATTGTATGGGTCAAAATTATTGATTTTTTTTTTTTTCTTTTATGCCAAAAATCATTAGGAAGTTAAGTAAAGATCATGTTCCATGAAGGTATTTTGTAAAATTCCTACTGTAAATATATCTAAACTTAATTTTTGATTAGTAATGTGCATTGTTAATAACTTCATTTGAACAACTTTAAAGGTGATTTTCTTAATATTTTGATTTTTTTTTTTTTTGCACCCTCAGATTTTTAAATAGTTGTTTCTCGGCCAAATATTGTTCTAGCAAATCATACATCAATGAAAAGCTTATTTATTCAGGTTTCAGATGATGTAATCTTAATTTCAAAATTGACACTTAGGACTGTTTTTGTGGTCCAGGGTCACAAATGAACTATATAAAACAGATGCCACGAAGATGTCCACTTGTAAAAAGGAGGACTGAGGAGGGAGGGATAGAAGAAATAAAAGTCAGATAAGCATAGTATGTTAACTTTTCAGCCTATGTAGCAACATCACAGCAAATATTTGTCCAGCTCTAAATAGTGTTGTCCTTTGCGCCATTGAGCCTGGCAGTGGTGCGCCTTCCAGCAAGACGATGTCTCTGAAATATGACAGCCAAATAAAGGCTGCAGGAATGGATGGCTATCTATAACTTCAAAATAGTATTTTTGAATGATAAATCTTGGACACCAATACTCCTTTTAGTGGTTTAGTTTCTAACCAATTCCACAGAGAATGTGGGAACACATTGGTGGCCCAAAGAAATGACATAGGCCTTTAAGGCTGACCTCAGTCTTAAATATAAAGTTATAAAGTAAGAAAATCCAGGTAAAGAAAACTCTGTGCTTAGTCACAGTAGCTGTCAGACCCTTTGGGCTGTTTTTGTCTGTGTTTCCCTGTGTATGCCCATATTTGGTCCTTCCGTTTCCGTTTCTTGTTTATACGTCATTGTCTCCTTGTCTCCCCCTGATTGGTTTGTTCAGTGTATTTAAGGTTTGGTTGTGATTGTCAAGTTTGTCGGTGATTATATTGTCTTTCCGTGCTAGTCGTTTGCGTTTATGGTTGTTTGGATTTCCCCTCTGTTCCTGCCTTATATGTGGATTTATTTAATAAACTCAAGTGCATTGGATCTTCTCGTCTGCTCCTCGTTTGTTATACACCACGAAACGTGACAGAAATCACCGACCCATACTACAACATGGACGCCGAGGAGAGCATCATGAATATTCGTCGGGGGAAGAGGCCGTTGGAGCGATATGTGAAGGAATTCTTGGACGTTTGTCATCCGGTGAGTTGGAGCGATGCCATGATTAATATGTGTTTTCTAATGGGGCTAAACGATTCCCAGCTGCTAAGTTCCATACCCTATGAGGGTCGCTACAAACCGGTTGCTGAATTTATCAACCATGTCCTAGCCCTCAGTCATTCCAATTTTTACGTCGATGTGGAAGATTCCAATCTTCCGCCCATTAGAGAACACGCTGCCGCTCCAGCTCACCACCAGCCAGCTTCCTCCACATGCCGACCCAATGAGCCCGCTCTCTCCGGTCTTCCTTCGCTCCCTCCTATTCATCATAACTCCTCTCTCATCGTCAGTCCGGAGCTCGCGGCCAGCCCTCCGAGGTCATGGACGATCTTGATGGCCAGCGTGCTGGACCCACCATTAATGTCTGTATGGGCAGCAAATATCCAAGTGGCAGCCCCAGCGCGCACACCAGAACCCGCGGCGAGTACTCGGACACCGCCCATGGCTTGCAAGAAGGTGGCAAGGAAAAGGTGCTGCGTCTCTCGAGTCCAGTCACGTTGCAGCTGTGTTTACTGAGTCAAGTCAAATTACGGCGGCGCTTCCTGAGTCAAGTCATGTTGCAGCTGCATTTACTAAGGCAAGTCAAGTTGCAGCTGTGTTTTCTGAGGCAAGTCAAGTTGCAGCTGTGTTTTCTGAGGCAAGTCAAGTTGCAGCTGCATCTCCTGAGTCAAGTCAAGTTTCAGATGCTTCCCCTGAGTCAAGTCAAGTTGCGGCTGCGTCTTCAGAGTCTAGTCAAGTTGCGACTGCGTCTCCTGAGCCAAGTCAAGTTGCAGCTGTGTCTCCTGAGCCAAGTCAAATTGCAGCTGCGTCTCCTGAGTCAAGTCAAATTGCAGCTACGTCTCCTGAGTGTAGTCATGCTGCCGCCACGTCTACTGAGTCAGGGCAAGTGATGGCTGCGTTTCCCGAGTCAAGTCACGTTGCAGCTGCGTCTCCTGAGTCAGGTCAAGTTGCAGCTGCGTCTCCTGAGTCAAGTCAAGTTGCAGCCATGTCTCCTGAGTCAAGACAAGTTGCAGCTGCGTCTCCTGAGTCGAGTCAAGTTACAGCTACGCTTACGGAGCCAAGTCAAGTTGCAGCTGCGTTTACTGAGCCAAGTCAAGCTACAGCAGACCTGCAGGAGTCAAGTCAAGATCCAGCGCGCACACCAGAGCCCGAGCTGCCTCCAGCGCGCCCTCCAGAGGCGGAGCTCTCTCCAGCGCGCCCTCCAGAGCCGGCGCCTGCTCCAGAGCACCCTCCAGTGCACCCTCCAGAGCCGGCGCCTCCTCCAGAGCATCCTCCAAAGCCTTTGCCTCCTCCGCGGGCGCCGCCCGAGCACCCTCCAGAACCGGCGCGCCCTCCAGAGTCAGCGTGCCCTCCAGAGCTGGCACCTCCCAAACGCCTTTCTGTGCCTGCGTCTACGAAGCCCAGTCTTCCTGTGCTCTCCGGGGCTGACTACGCCCTAGGTTCCCCCAAGAAAACTGTGTGGGGGGGCTACCCCCCTGATCAGCCATGGCCGAATGGACTGTGTGCTCGGTCGTGGCTCCCTGAACCCTATGACCCGCCATGGCCGTATGAACTGTGTGCTCGGCCGTGGCTCTCTGAACTCCCTGACCCGCCATGGCCGTATGGACTGTGTGCTCGGCCGAGGCTCTCTGAACTCCCTGACCCGCCATGGCCTGATGGACTCTATGCCCCGCTGTGGTTCCCTGAGCTCCCTGATCCGCCCTGGAGGTGCGCCTCCCATTTCCCCTGTGTCTGCCCGGCATGTTTCCCTGTGTATGCCCATATTTGGTCCTTCCATTTCCGTTTCTTGTTTATACGTCATTGTCTCCTTGTCTCCCCCTGATTGGTTTGTTCAGTGTATTTAAGGTTTGGTTGTGATTGTCAAGTTTGTCGTTGATTATATTGTCTTTCCATGCTAGTCGTTTGCGTTTATGGTTGTTTGGATTTCCCCGCTGTTCCTGTCCGTTCCTGCCTTACATGTGGATTTATTTAATAAACTCAAGTGCATTGGATCTTGTCATCTGCTCCTCGTTTGTTATACACCACGAAACGTGACAGTAGCGGCTCCAGGATTTTTTGTTAGGGGTGCTGGGGGGGACTTAACAGTTCAGAGGGGGTGCTAAAAAACAAATTCATTTGAGAGGAAGTAATGCTTCAGCTATCTAAATAGCATGCAAATTCAGCCACGTTGCATTTTTTTTATATGCAGCAGCTTCATTATTTTACATTATTTTTTAGGCATATTTTAAATTTTTTCCCCCTGTGATATTAAACTTCTCATATGCCACTATTATTGGTAGTTCAACTTCTAATGCCAACTGCCAAATATGACACTTACAAATTAATACCGTTTATGAACGGACATAAAAAAAGAGAAAGTAGGGATTTTGTTTCTTTTTCATTGTTTTATTTTATTATTATTTTTTTTTTTTTTTTTTTTACACATATCTATTTTTCTGACCATCAAGTATCAGGCATTGTCAGATCCAACCGGCAGAAAAACATGGCAAATTCCAACCATTTTTTACAGAAGATAAAGTGCAGACAATTCATAAAACTATTTCCACAAAGCGACATAGCGGACAGGCACGCACAGTGTTGGCTATAACCTCCCTGTGCTGAGTTGTGTCATATCATGTGTTGATGATAGCCTGAGATATTGTCAAAAGCATCACATAAAGACAATATTAAGAGGATTAAGAATTTCCAATTAATGTAAGCCTGTTAGATTCTTATTATTAGGCCTATTATTATTATCAGGTTACTTTTATTATTAAATTACATGAAATTAACTCTCTGACATATTTTAAAGATTCTATGCCACAAACTTTACATTTGAATATCCAGCGTTTAGTTGATTCTAAAAAGCAGGTGGCACTGTGGCTCAGTGGGTAGCACTGTTGCCTCACAGCAAGAAGGCTGAGCCGGGGTCCCTTTCTGCGTGGAGTTTGCATGTTCTCTATGTGTCTATGTGGGTTTCCTCCGGGGGCTACAGTTATAGCTCTTGATGCCCATTATAGCTCTTGCTCTTTACTTAATCAGTGGAACATCTATATGGGGAGAACATGGATTGTTTCCCGCACAATCCAAAGACATGCATTAGGTGAATTGGACATAGTGAATGAGTGTGTGTGTGTGTGAATGAGTGAGTGTGTCCCAGCACTGGGGTTGCACGAGTTAGTTATTGCGGCAGGAAGGGCATCCGGCAGGAAGGGGACCACCTGTCTAAGCCCTCCTTGATCTTATTCAGGTGAGTTTTATAATTATAGTTAGAACAAAGATGGATTGAGGGAAATATAGTAATACACAAATATGTGACCCTGGGATCAGGGGAGGTAAACTGTTGGATTTCTGTTTAGCTACCTCATTCAGAAGCATTAAAGCAGATTTATTTTAGTTAATTTTTTAACCTGAAAGACTGCCAAATGTGTTAAAAATATTTAAGACATCAGGAAAGGACACAGAAATATTGGAAACAATATTGGAAAATATCAACAGCATAGAGAGAGTTTATGTGAGGTATTTATGCAGATAATAGGTTGTATAGTATGGTTCCACTGATAAAGTAAAGAGCAAGAGCTATAACAGGCACCCCAGCCAAGAGCAAAATAGTAAGATGCTGAAGAGCCAGTAAGAACCTGTGCTGAGGAGCAACTGTAAACTATTTTGCTAAATCCCCGTCCAGCCCTTACATGATCAAGAACCGCCCAAAGAAAACTCCACTTAATTCTATCAAAGGTCTTCTCAACATCCAATGAAATGACCGTGGAGGAGGCCAGATAAGGACTGGACCTACGAATAATTTGTAGAAGTCGCCTGATGTTATCAGAGGCAAATCGATCTTTGAGAAAACCGGACTGATCATAGTTTATGACTTTATCTATACATTTGTTCAGTCTATGGGCTAGAGTTTTGGCACAGAGTTTCGCATCTGTAGATATTAAACTAATAGGCAAATAACTGGAACATTCTAAGGGATCTTTGCCCTTCTTACATTTAAAATCAAACAAAGAGCAATAACATGCAAGTGCTATTACAAGTCTCAGTTAGCCTAACACAGTACACGTAGAAAGGTTTTTTTTAGTTTATATAATACATTTTTAAAAAAAGATAGAATAGAAAAAGAAAAAGCAAGCTAGTGTTAGAGGCCTTCTTTTTTTTTTTTTTTTTTTTTTTTTGCTTTTTGTTAATTGTATAATGAATAAAGAGGAAAAAACAAATAGAATACAAAAAAGAACAGAGAAGCTAGTGTTTAGACTATAACTTAAAGTGCCGAGAATATAACTTTAACAAATGGTTTATCTATACCAGGTCGGGGAGCTTCAGACTGAAGTGGCCACCACTGTTAGTGGGTCTCTTCCTTTGCTCTTCATGTATTCCCAGATGGACTTATTATTATTCAGATCAGATCTCTCTGTGGACAATATCATCTTAGAGTGGAGTGAAAAGGAATGTTTGGAAAACTAAATCTAATATTTCCTGCATTTTGACTTGTTTTCATAATTACAGCTATTACTGTATATAAATTAGCATTAAATAAACAGTAGTTTATTCAAATAAGACTTTTAATGGCATTCATTGTTTCATAAGCTGCCTCTGGGATGCTATGAGAAGAGGCATGCTTGCAATATGTTGGCCAAGACTCTATATCTGCTTTTGTGTTGTAAACATCTTAATTGTGCTTTATATATGGTATGTATGTTACTTTTTTTGATTGACTGATATTGATTTGTTTATTTATTTATTTTAGTTTGGATCATGGAGAACATTTCAGAATCACACCAGGTTTGAGAAAATGTAGGTATTTTCTCTCTTATCAACACAAACACACACTCATTGGTTTTATATCAGGTTAATGATATTTTCTAATGCCTAACCCAACTCTTACCCCTAAAAATAACCATCACAGAAATGTGCAAAACACTAGATTTTAATAAAATTAAAATGCATTTAAACAGTCAGTCCAAAATCCAGAGAAAACCCGGAAACCCAGCCAATTATCTCAGATGATAGTGACAAAAGTGATTCATTTTCTTCATTTTTCAGTTAATTATTTGCATTTTATTTGTATTACATACATTATGAATGTAAGGAGCAGGACTTGTAGGAAGCGTGTAAGATCCAATTGCGAGCTTTATTAACAGATCGTAGTCAAGACAGGCAGGGTCGATAACCAAACAAACAGTAATATCCAGGGCAAGGCGAGAGCGTAAATCCAATAAACAGGCAGAGTCCAAAACCAGAGAGAGCAGTCCGAAAAGTAACAAATAAACAAGGAAATGAAACCAGACAGAACTATGGCAATGAACGAGGCAAAACTGTGGCAAAAACAAAGACAAAACTATGACAAGAAACCAAACCGTGATAATCAAAAAACAGGGCAATGAAAACAGGAAAACGCTTGGTAGAGTCCGCATGAGCAAAACAATATTTCGCAAATGTCTGTTTGGCATGGCCTGCCTTTTATGGCTGCCAAACAGGAAGTTACCAGCGAAGCAGCAGAGGGAGCAGCAACAGTCAGTCAGTGGGTGAGGGCTCCCTCTGCTGGCGTGGCGTTACAATGAACTATTAAAATGAAAAGTTTTTTTTTTTTTTCAACATTCAAAAATAATGTTCTGGGATGTTATGCAAATGGCTTGTTAAAACACTTAGCTTTCAAATAAGTTTCACACCTTATATAGTGTTAATTTATTTTTCTTAAATTTATTACTTATAAACTGCTTTCAAACAAGACCAGGATTATGCCTGTAGACCAAAGGATTCAAGAGCTGTAGTTGTTTGATTTTGGGTATGTCATATTTAGCTGGTTAACAGGTTAACTAAAGGAGATACATAAAATGTCTTCACCAGTCATTTACAGTATCATGATATTTCATTATATAAGTGAGGACGTTTGGCCCTTACAAGTATAGCTAAACAAGTACAGCTCTACAACTGTCCTACAAGTACTTCTAATCTTTTTACTTGTATTTAGATGCCTATGATCTCACTCTGGATCTGAACACAGTAAACGCTCAACTCATCCTGTCTGAGGAAAACAGAAAGGTGACACGTGTAGAAGACTATCAGCCGTATCCTGATCATCCAGAGAGATTTGTTGAGTTCTGTCAGATTCTGTGTAGAGAGAGTCTGACTGGACGCTGTTACTGGGAGGCTGAATGGAGTGGATGGTCATATGTATCAGTGACATATAAGGGAATCAACAGGAAAGAAGGAAATAACTCTTTTTTTGGACACAGTGACCATTCTTGGAGTCTGAACTGCTCTAAAAATGGATTCACTGTCTGGCACAAAAAAAACCGAACTGACATTCCTCGCTGTTCATACTCTAATAGAGTAGGAGTGTATCTGGACTGGTCAGCCGGCACTCTGTCCTTCTACAGTGTCTCTGACACACACACGCTCACACACTTATACACATTCAACACCACATTCACCGAACCCCTCTATGCTGGGTTTGGGGTGTTTGATTCCTCACTGACTCTGTGTCAAATTAAACAACCTGCTGAGTAGTTACTAATTATATGTAATCTAGATCACATAATCACATTCCAAAAATAAGGAGATGTAATTTGATTATATTGGCCTTTAAAATACTTAGACTACAATTACTTTCTAATTAGGGCTGGATGATGAATCACAATGAAATCACGATTAGGCAAATGTGATATAATAGTCAAGCATATCTTGTCAGTGAAGCACGGTTCTTTGATCAGTAGTAAATCTCCATCCGAAGGCCAGAGGGCGCTCTCACGTGGAAACTCCAAATACAGAGAAGAAATCCAGGAAATCCCTGTAGCAGTAACTGAAGAAACAGAACATTTAACTGCCTTCACTGATTCAACGTGACTAATAAACACAGAACTATGACAATATATGATTTTTTTGAGTTTCTATAATTATTATTTTAATTTTCATAAAGTATATAAATATGTAATGATGCAATACTAATCGACATAGCCTTTATCACTGCTTAGAATACTATGAAATGTTGCATGCCTTATTCTGTGTAAGAAACCACGTTATCTCACAGAAGAATTAATTAAAAACATATAGTAAAAACATGTTATTATATGTGGTATTTTCCTGTGCTTTCAGATGGAGCAGAGCCGTAGTTCACTGAGAAGCTACGCAAACAACTTTCATTATTGCAGAACAATTTCATAATCATGTGATTATATCATCTGCGATTATTAATGCAGTTTTGCATACCATAGTGAACTATGGCCCTGTGTAGTAAATGCTGCTCTATCTGAAAGCATGTGATGGACGTTTACTACTGATTACAGAACCAGCTTTACTGACTGACAAAATGTGCATGACAATTGCATACAATTAATTGTGCTGCCCTATTTCTAATTAATAACTTGATTACATATTATTCACATAATTGCAGTATTCATAACTTATTGATTCTCTATAATAATAATAATTATTATTATTACTATTATTATTTTCTAAAAACATCAGTCATTATATATGTATAAGAACTGCATAAACAGACCCAGACACATGCCAGGTCTCTATATTTACATTTTGACCACTGGATTTACACAGGTAATTTATTTTAAAGTATAAAGTAAATAGAATTTTTTGAACATTGCATGTCTAATAAACTTTAAAAGTTTTGGTTCAATATACTTACTTGTTGATCAAAAATTGCTTTAAAAAAGCTTACTTTGATAAGAAAATCTTATTTTCCTGAATAATTGCTTGTTGGAACATATCTCCGAAAAACCCTAACATGTCTCCTAAGTAAAAAGTAAATGCTGAATATATATATATATATATATATATATATATATATATATATATATATTATAGTCAGTTCCATATATATTTGGACACTGATACAATTTTCATAATTTCGGCTCTGTAAGTCACTACAATAGATTTAAAATGAAACAATCAATATGAAATTGAAGTGCAGACTTTAAGCTTTAATTCAAGGGGTGGAACAGAAATATAAAATAAAAAGCTTTATTTTAAATTACAACTGTTTTTATACACAGACACCCCATTTTCAGGGGCTCAAAAGTATTTGGACATTTTGTCATGACACGTCTCGGAGGGATTGGCATGGTAATGTACATGACAATGTAAATGTATTTTGTCTTGGTGGAATCTGCTACGCTGCTGCTGCTGCGGCAGAGCAAGTACAGAGACTTGCTACTGCCAATACATCCATAACATATTGCCGTAAGCATGTAAGAAATATTGTTGCTGCACATATAACATATATGAATAACCCCCATAGCATACATGAATCCCCTCATAGCAGATCTATACAGGTGGAGCTGGGAAAGGTAGTAGGTTTCTGAAGCATGCAAAACCGCTAGCACTACTCATATATTTAAATGTTGAGCAGTGAGCTCATTGGCTACTCATACAGGAGAGAACCAATCAGCTGTGCCTAGTGATAATGATGTCATTAGGTCAGATTGAGTTAGACCTATCGGGACTGCGCCATCTAAAATTTCATGCCAGAACTCTGTATACAATCATAAATAAAATGTTCATTTTTAATATTTTGTTGAGATTCTTTTGCAGGCAATGACTGCCTACTGGGTTTCCTCCTTTGTGATGCTTTGCCAGGCCTTTACTGCAGCTGACTTCAGTTGTTGTTTGTTTGTGGGTCTTTCTGCCTTTAGTCTAGCAAGTGAAATGATTGCTCAGTCTAGTTGAAATTAGAAGCAGTTTTGGGTCATCGTCTATTTGTACTACTGTAGGATAGTGACCATTATGGGGAGCTACACACAGAAAAAAAATGGTGCTTCAGCGGTTCTTCAGCGGTTCTTTGGTGTGATTGTGGTGCTATATAGCACCGTTAGTGTATAAAGAACCGGTCAAGCCCCTGTCTGGTTCTTCAGCGGTTCTTCAGTGGTTCTTTGGGGTCGTTAAGGTGCAATATAGCACCACTGCCATACAAAGAACCTGTTAAGCCTCTGAATAAGGATCTCTAACTCTCTCTTAAACTCTTCAGTTGGGGAAAGGATTAAAAACAACATTAACATACAGTGTATTTCCTGAAGATCTTTTTGCCCCTAAGGCCCCCATAAGGAAATATTTCCCACATAAGACCTTTTGACCTTAGAAAAGCATAAAAGTGATTCAAGACATTTTGCCATTGTAGTAAATATATTTACTACTATTGTAGTAATACAAGCCCCTATGATTGTTTCTATTGAGCACCATTTTTGTTGAAGTAATAAAATGCTATACACAGCAAAATCCCCAGTGTTAATTTAACATTCTGAGTGTGGACACATATAAACACTGAAGCAGTGTTAAAGTTAACGAGATAATTAGGTGATTAACAAAGTGATGATTGATCATTATTGAAGACACCTGATGTTAATAAGCAGAATCACCAAAGGAGAAAACCAACATTTTTAAGCAACCATTATAGTGGTCAGTGTTTGCATTAGTTGGGCTCTTGACCCTTAAATCATCAATATTAGGTCTTGTTTGGCTGCAATTACTGAGTTATAACAGCCAGACAAGCAAAGAGCAAAAGTCAATAAGATGACATTGACTGTGCTTGACTTAATCATCATATAGTGACTTGAGTATTTGACATAGAATTTTCTTACAGATCACAAAAAAAAAACTCTGAACAAAAGATCAATCAGTTTTGCCATAATCAGACAGATGATGAAAAAAAAGTTTTCTTAATTTAGACACACAGACATGAAGAATCAGTGTGAGAATCACAACAACGGTGACCATCAAAAAGCGTGTTGTAGCCAATCAGAACTCATCCATGACTCCCATGATGCATTGCGGCATGAATAAATTATGAGAGTTCAGAGTTGATCTGTTTATCTGAATATGCCGTTTGTCACCATTGTTGAGATTCATGGGCTGGTTCTTGATGTCTATGTGTGCCTAGGTGAAATGCTTTTTTTTTTTTAAATGGGTTGTAAAAAAATCTTTCCAAAATGTATAGGAAGTGCTGGATCTTCTGTGGATTGTCAAGGCTATTACAATAAGCAAAAAAAAAAACCTAATTTAGAGATTAGACTCTAGGTGATTTACATCAAACAATGAATATGTTAAAACATAATCACCTGGTGACTTGAGCTTTGGGCTTGTCTGGCTGTTTCAACTCAAATACAGCAGCCACACAAAATATAGTATTAAAGATTTAAGGGTCAAGAGCCCAACTAATGCAAACATTGACCACTATAATGGTTGCTTAAAAATTTTGGTTTTCTCCTTTGGTGATTCTGCTTATTAACATCAGGTGTCTTCAATAATGATCAATCATCACTTTGTTAATCACCTAATTATCTCATTACCTTCAACACTGCTTCAGTGTTTATATGTGTCCACACTCAGAGTGTTAAATTAACACTGGGGATTTTGCTATGTATGGTACATCTGATGGTTCTACATAGAACCATTTGACAAAGGTGCCATATAGCACCTTTTAAAATAGGTGCTATATAGCACTAAAAGTGGTTCCCCTATGATTACGAGCCAAAAAACCACTTTTAGTGCTATATAGCACCATTTGTTTTTAGAGTGTAGAGGAAAGGGAGAGGAATGTGTAGGTGTATGGAGAGAGTAATAAAGAAGAATGTTCACCTACGAGAGTGTGCGTCTATGAATGTGTAAATCCGATAAAACAAACATTAAAATAAACAACACCCAATCAACTTTGCTGTATTTGACTGAATCTGACTGAATATCCCTATACACTTCAGAATTCATCCAGCTGATTTTGTCTTCTGTCACATCATCAATAAACACTAGTAACCCAGTGACACTGGAAGCTATACATGCTCATGCCATCACACTGCTCCACCATGTTTCACAGATGATGTTGTATGATTTGTATTAGCTGTTCCAAGCCTTCACCTTACTTCTTTATTCCTGTCATTTTGGTACAGGTTGATCTTAATTTCAGTCATCCAAAGAATGCTTTTTCCAGAAGTGGTCTGGCTTTTTTAGATGTTTTTTGGACTTCTTTGTTCTTTGTTTGCACCTTATGGTGAATCCTCTGTATTTTCTCTCATGAAGTCTTCTCTTGATTGTAGACTTTGACAGTGACACTGCTACCTCCTGGTAAGTGTTCTTCACTTGGCTGGATATTGTAAAATTATATTCTTTACCATGAAGAGGATCATCCACTACCGTTGTCCTCTGTGAACATCCAGGCCTTTTTATGTTGCAGTGTTCTTTTTTTCTCAGAATGTACCAAACTGCTGATTTGGCCACTCCTAATGTTCCTCAGATCTCTATGATGGATTTCATTTGTCTTTGAAGCCTAACAATTGTCTGTTTTACTTGCATTCAGAGCTTTTTTGACCTTTAATTCCTTAACTCTTCTCCAATTCTGAAGAAAATAAGTGAAAGATACCCTTAAAATAAAGCTCAGAGTGTGCATTTTAAGCCCATATTCATTATATAACTGTAATTTGAATATGTTTTGGTCAACAGCTAAAATAATAAAAAAAAAGTATCAGTGTCCAAATATATATGGACATGACTGTATAAATACTGGACAAATTAATAAAAGTAGAGTCCAGACATCAGAAAAGTATCAGTCTATGAACCTGTTCCATGTTTTATTTCTATTTTGTTCTATTTTGTTCTATGTTCTATTTTGTAGATTTTCTGTTATTTAAATGCACAAACCAGAAGAAACAATAGCCTATCTGTCGAATGGAGAAGGGTTGGCTAATTACAAAACCCAAATATCAAATACATGTCTGTGAACATGAATTAATAGATTAAAGGGGTCATCGGATGCAAACTTCACTTTTTCATGTTGTTTGAACATTAATGTGTGTTGGCAGTGTATGTACAAATCTACCCTATAATGATAAAAATCCATGCAGTGGCTTTTAATTAATCTGTAAAAATAATATCCCCTTTTTCAAATCGAGCTGTTCTCAGATGCCTGTCGGTGTGCCGTCACACCAACAGAGGCCACTCCCACGATAGTTGATTGACATGAGCTCTTACCTTAGACCAGCTGTCATAGTCCAGTAACTTTCCTTGTTTTGATGCTAAAGCAGGGATGTAAGTTAGACAAGAATATCTCTGATTGAGCGATTGAGGTTTTGTGTTGCTGGATGTAATAAAGAACACAGTGGTCGTCATTCACTCCCGACATCTGAGCAGCTGAAGATGCAGTGGATTACATTTGTTTGTGAAGGGAATGCGCCTCCCGATCTACATATAACCGTCTATGTTCATGCAAATCATTTGTGATCCAGCTTCACTTACAGCAGAAGTGAGTATAAGCGTTTTTTATGAATCTTTGCGATCGCCTTTCCTTATAACGTGGTAGTTAGGAAGTTTAGTGGCTAAACGTGGCTAAATGTGGCTAACATAAACAAGCTCGTCATTCCACAGAGAGAAGAGAGGGGAGGGGTGAGCAGAGCTCATTTGCATTAAAAGGAACAACCCCTTAGAATGAGATGATTTTTGCAGAGCTCATTTTGACAAGGTAAAAAGGGTGTTGTTTTACAAAACCATTGAGAATTTCTGATCAAAGTATATTAGAGACTTTTCATTAAGACCCTAAAGAATCATATCAACTTGTGGAAAATGGGCATCCGATGACCCCTTTAAAATTTTGCGACTATGTCACGAGCTGCCGCGAAACTGGCTTGCAATGACTAATCCATAATGAGCTTTAATATATTCCATGTTTAAGCACATGCATAAAGTTTGTCACAAAGTACCGGTAAAAGTAGCCTAATAATTAAAACGTCTCCCTTTTCTTTACATTCGTAATTATTTATTAATAAACTAATGTCTTGTCGGCTGCAAGACAAAATTCACTGTGCTGACTGGGCGCGCCTTTAGAGAGAAATGCAACCTTCATTCAGATTACATAATCATGGAGTGTTTGATTTCTTTTTAAGTTGGCTGGTTTAAAAGTAGACATTTCAGGATTTCTGTAGGTATATTTTTCTTGTATGTGAGACAGCCACACATTGAGTTTTGGATCTTTTTTTTGAGATGCAATCCAGATCACAGAGACGGTAGAAAGCCAATTCTAATGGTTTTCATTATTTTACAAAAGCACAACATTTTGTTGTTATTGTGAGTTCACATAAATGAAATCAGTTTAAAACTTCATTATCAGGAAAAAACACAAGAGGCCATTCGGGTGTCTCGCGAGTTGTTGGTGATCTAGATTAATCATATGCTGAAATGTGTTCTGTCCTATATTAACCCATTAACAATGTGTTTTTTACCCATTGTTTTTTTAGAGTGTGTTCCCTGTGCAATTTGAGGTAAAATTAACAATGCAGTTTTTTTGTTGTGTTATGTTTTTACATTTGTATTGCCAAAATAGCTGCGTTGCCACGTAACACTTTGCCTAAACCTGCCCTCAGTTTGAAACACACATAGGCCATCAGACACTTTCTATATGTGAAAGACAGTGATTCACAGCTTTGAGCCCCCACGATGGAGCTGAACTGTCCCAAACCCCAACCCCCTCCAACTGGAACTACACAAATGAAAATTCAGTCATACTGCTGGAGGTTATTTGTTGCTTAAATGTAAAATACTTGTTCTATCTAAAACAAAAATAATTATGGTGTAATTAATAAGACAACAATAGGCGGTATGTTTTCACACATGCATTTTATTAAAATTAATAGTATTACTAAATATTACTAAATTATTCATTAAAATTATTAATGAAACAAATTAAAACGAAACAGACTTTTTGTCACACACACACACGGAGGAGACGAGAGGTGAGTGACAATCCAAACCAACATTTATTGAACAGAATGTAGAACACATAGGGTTTGAGACAAATGGTAGATAGAATAGCTTAGCTGACGGTCCTTATAGCATGTGCAGGTGATTGTCCAGTATAGCCACGTAGAAAATCCAAAGAGCACAGGAGAGAACAACGAAGAGAATTGCAAAAGGTCAGGAGCTGTAGTCCACGGGTGCGAACAGTAGACCCGACAAGAGTAGAATGCCTGAGAGTCTCTTTATATAGGGTGTGGCTAATGGAGATCAGGTGCACGTGATTAGAACTCAGGCGATGATGAACGGGTAGAGGTGGGGCTCTGGGTGACGTGGCAGGTGAACTTCTATAGCAAAATTGAAAACAACATTAAAATAAAAGCAAATTTAAAAAATGTAGAACTATAACAACCTTGGCACAAACATCTTTCGTTGGTGTGTGCGGAGGGGGGATCTGCCAAATGAGGTGCCGGATAAGATTTCAGAGGTACAGGATTCGGATCCGGCTTATTCCATCACAAATGAATCCCTGAGTTTTGGACACCACAAAGCTAAACTGCATTTGTTGTGAATCAGGCGTTTGTTCTCTGCAGTCATTCAGAGAAATACATTATATTTGCTGAACAGATTCTGGGTTCAGCCAATCTGCAAATAACAGTTTCACAAAAGAGCATTTGAATGGATATATAGCCTAATAAAGATCTAATCAAATGACAGATCTCTTAGGTTGTATTGTTATATTGTGTTGAATATGACTTATAGGAAATGTTTCATTTATCAGTTGTTTTAGTTTGGCCTAAACATGAAGATTCTAATATGTTCCTTTGGTTTAAAATATCCAAACGTTTTTCATATAAGACCAAACATTTGACTACTTCGGTTTTTAGTTAAATCACGGGAACAAATAAATACTGTGCAATGTTTTAAATAATATGATGGAAGGTTTTTTTGTGATCTACAATTTCTTTAAATCACAGAATTTATATATTTCACCGTGTCATGAGCAGGGCTGTTTAGTACACCGGACTATGTGTCATGAAAAGATAATCATTTAATAAACATTGAATTATTACATTTAAGTTTTCAAACCTTTTATCTGTCACAGTAATGTTGACAAAATATGTATGCCCACCTCAAATACTCAAATAAAATCCTACTGTACAGTAAAAAGTAGCACTCTTAAAGTACCGCCATCACTGTAGCCTATATTTCACTCCTACTGATGTCAAATAGTGAAATTAGTGAAAATAATAAAACTTTAAGCATTTAGAATTATTAGTTGAGATTTAATGTTATTATGCTATATTACTAAATGAGTTTCACATCTGAACAAGTTTTATTTGCTGCTGTAGCATTACCACGATGGTAAGTACTGAGGTAAGTGCAGAGAGAAGCAAAGTTTGTTTTGACAAATGTGTGACTGAGTCTACCCTAGAAGTGGGAGACCATGTGTTGGTGCAAAATGTCAGGATACGAGGGAAACACGCTGATAAGTGGGAGCCTGACATCTATGTGGACAATTTACCTGTTTGTACAATCCGTCCAGAGATGAAGGATGGTCCATTTCGCGCTCTGCATAGAGGATTTTTGTCTAACAGTAAGTAAGCCAAAAAGTTTTTTCGCAACTGGTTTATTGACTTGTTAGCAATTTGCTGTGCAATATGCGCCGACCGGGTGCAGACAGGTCTGTGTCTTCCCAGTTCGGGTCCAATTTACGAATAACGGTCAGGTCCACCTCGGGTCCGGGTAGTAAATTTAAGGCATTTCTCGGGTCTGCACGGGTTCGGGTCCCACTTTCAAATTAAATACGGGTCCGGGTCGGTTCCGTGCAACAAATTTACGGGTCTCTTTGGGTTTGGGTACAAATTTTTGGAACCGTGAAGACCTCTAGCTCAAACATGTTTATAATGTGCTTAATAATTTTGTTTCTCAGATAAATGCAAAGCATGTGTGCATATGATAGCTATAAAATCACATGGGCAATATTAGTGATTGCTAATGTAACAATATAGTTGCTCCAGGCCTATCAACATGCTCACTGATGTGTTCATTTATTTATTTATTTTAGTGACCAGATACCTATATGAATATTTTTGGGATAGAAATTATAGAACTAATCCTTTTATTTAACAAGGATGCTTTAAATTGCTCCTGATATTAACGTGCTCACAGATGTTTTTCTTTTCTGTTTTAGCTGTTTGTGATCTGATACCTGCACAACAGATGAATCCTGCAAACTGTTTTTCTCGGAGAGCGCTGTACCAACATCAGATCTTCAACTACACTGATATTCTATGGTATAACAAGTTCCTTGACTACTGATGATGAGTTTTGCAAGCGCTTAAATATCAGGTATGATTTACTTGTTTCACTTGTTGAACAGAATTCAGAAAACAGGAATTGCACGTCTGTTCACATCTCTGTGGTTAGATCAGTATGCTTAATAACCTGTCTTTGACTTTTATTATGTATGTTTTGATTATACTGTATTTTAAATAAAATACAGGTAATCTAAAACCCCATTCTTTGAATCTTCTCACATTGTTTATTACCTGACAGTGAGAGTCTTATTTATGGGCCATTAGAGGAGGGCCTTTTGTCTCTCAGGTGAATCACTAAATATTTGTAGCCATTGTCGCTCCCTAGCATATTCCCTTTCGATCACAAAACACATCTGAACAAGATGATTTTCACATCATTTTGTAGAAAAAACTCTAGCCTACCACATCCAGTTCTCAAAAGTCTTGTAAACAAATGTTCTGAATGTGTTTCATGACCTTATTTCAGTGACGTAAAACATTTAGTTTTTCACTAACCACGCATAAATGTTGTTTTCTTAAAAACACAAACATGTACATTAATGTTCTTTACATATTATTGTAGCCAAGTTTGTCCTGATTACAATGTAATCAGACTTCAGCCATTAATATGTTTTTAAGATGAAAAAGCACAAATGTCAGGGCATGTCAAAACTTCTCCAGGGTCCCAAAACACCCTCAGACCCCAGAGGATTAAACTGCTGATTCTCATCAAATATGCACAACTGCGTCTTCTTTCTTTCAAGTTCACTCTCATTCTGTCTGCTTGTGCGCTACCCTCTAGCAGGGGCAGAGCTAACCTCTCAACTCTCCAATAAAGACTCCAGGAACTTTTTTTTTTAATCCGTAGAGCGGTTTTGCTGCATATTTCTCTTTTCTCTCAATATTACAGCAATAATAATTAAAAAAAACTGCAAATAAATATTAGTGATCTAGATTAATGATCTGGGTTACACAGGCTTATCATAATGTGGAGAGGAACTGAAAGCATGATCGTTTTACTGTGTCTTTTGAGATCTTTAAAGAGTGTCTGGTTAAGTTTCAGAGTGCTGCAGACTAGACACTGACATAGACCTAGGATTTTATTATCCATGGAGTGAATAAAATGGTAAAATTATCCATTTTATTCACTCCACAGCTCTCAGATCTGTCTTTCAAGTTGCTGGCTAGTCTGTTTTTTTCTTTCATCATGTTCAACATGTTTCTTTGATGGAACTGTGTGATCTGGTTAACATTGTAACTGGTTAAGATTATAAAAGTAGCCTTTCCTGTAATTGGCCCCAGTATCCGAGTGTTGATTGACCTTTTCACTGGTAAGTTTAGAATACAGAATACTAGAATACTAAACTGTCTACCTGGAGTGAGTTTTCTTTAATGGCCATAGAATGTTGCAGTGTATCACGTTTCAGTTTCCATGATGACGCATCAAAATGCTGCCTGGCCAGGAGGACACATTTTAGTTTTGTTTTTTTTTTTAATTTTAAGTTCTCTGTAAATGTTCAAATCATAATAAACATTTCATGTTGTTTTGTTTTCATGCCAAATTATCATAAACGTGTCACAGTCTGCGCACAATTAGATCTTATCCATAGCACGCATTTTCTTCTTGTAGTTCATGTATTTCATTTTCTCATTTCCAGTGTTGTGGTCAGTCTTTCCAGAGGGCGATCTCTGGTGACTGCTCTGTTGTCAGCATGTGTACATCATGTTTGTCATGCCACTTCACTACCAGCATTTATTTGCAACTTTTGTCTTTTGCAAGACTGCCTCCCCACTGGACACGCGTGGCATGGCCTTCCTTTTGGCCCCTTTTGGTTCCACAAGCCCCAGGTTTGGCTTTCAGCAGGTGATGGAAAAGAGAAGGACTGGTGTACCAGTTGTCCACATATGTGGCCTCTTTGTCCTTGTCGGGATTTGTCCAATAAACGCAGGAGGCATAGTTTGCGTAATCTCAGTTCTTTATCATTTTCTCTTTTCTTTGTTTAAAACATACACATGGCCATACATAAAGAAAACAAAAGAAACTGCACAAAAACAGAGGAAAACTCTTCAACTCCACACTTCCCAGTCTTTGATCCTCCAGCATTGGTATTGAGAGATTTAACATCTCTGCCCTCCATGCTGCCTCATAGTCAAGAACAGTTTGAACTTATAGCCGCCATGCTTTGGGTTTGCAGATCTGGGTCAGGAGTTTGCGTGATGTTATCATCAAACATGTTGTCTCAGTTGGCCTTGAGTTGTGAGCTGGGTATGCCAGTTTGGGTCAGGGGTTCATGTGGTACTGTTGTCGGGTGTATGCAGTGGCTGGGCTTGAGGCAGAACCTGGATGTGTTAGTCGCAGATCGAGTCCATCTAAGTTTCTGCAGCTGCTGCTGTACGGCCACTTACCCGATCACAAAGTATCTTGGTTAAGAATCTCGGGGATCCAGATCCGATTCCTGTAGAGGGATTTCATCTTCTCCTTTTGACCAGCTCTCTTGGTTTTTCGTTTAACAGGGCAAGAAGTGTGACTCTGGGGCAAGGATTGATGTAATACTTTAAAGTCTCAAGCAGCAGCTCGTCTTCCAGAGCATTCCAGTTCCGTAATTTTTCCTGGAGGAGTACAATCCTTTCCTTGTTCACATCCTCCTGATGTTGGTGATTGTGATGCAAGACTTCTTCTTGCGGAAGGATCTGCCACAATCATTGCACACCGATAGATGGACTCACCGAAAGCTTCCAAACCCAATCCAGTGGTCGCCATAAGGAAGCGCCCGGGCCACATACCTACGCTCTTAAGAGAGTCATAGTTACTCCCACCTCTAATATGGCCCCCAGATATGGCTCCAGCAATGTCAGTACTACTGAGCCACACACACAAAGTCCTGGAGTGTATGTGATGTCTGGGCTGGAACCAGTGTACACTATCTATCTATTGATGACATACGGAGTCAGAACATCACACAGCATGAAGAGCTTGATCCCGAACCTCTTCTTATGTGAAGAAACGTACTGCCGAAATCCAAGCCGGCCCTTCCATAGCAGCAGTGACTCAATGTACAAATCCCTGTGAGGAACAAACATCTGTCCAAAAGCAGCCATCAGAGAAGTGAAAACACTTATAATTTCACTTATAATTAAAATCTCTGAGGTTTGCTGTAGCATTGTCAGCAAAGTGGACGGTCCTCAGGAGGAGTTGGTAGTGATCCGGAGAGAAGAGAGTGGAGAAAAATAGAGTCTGATTACTGGATTTGTGTGATTAATTTACCATTTCCATACATTTTAAGACCTCATCGCCACTTCAAGTTTTCACTGGTTACATATGCAACACTTTAACTTACATTTATGATATATATTGATTGTAAGATAGCACAACAAAACAATTTTAGTTTGTGATAATTCCTCATCAATACAACATAATTCAGAACGGTGGGAATAAAGCACAAGAAAATTAATTGACTAACCCAATGTAAGGTTAATTAGAAAGAGCAAGCTGAAACAAGAATTAGACAATAAACAAAACAATTGATAAAACTTAGTGAAGAGGGAACTTAGAGAAGAGGCAACGAAAAATGATGAAATGGACCAGTTTATAACCTAATTAACAAATATTAAACCTTTAGAACATTGTTAAAACTAAATATTGAGTGACTGATACCATCTTTGTCATGGAAAACACTTGCTGGTTCACAGTTTTAACATACATTTGTGGTCAGACAACCACAGCTGAAAGCAGCTTCCAGACGTCATCAGATGAGCCTTAACAGTACTCATGTTTAAACCATGATTTAAAAACATTACCAGTACATTCACTAAGATGAATGAAAGAAAATGCAATGTTCTTTATCTCATGGAGCTTGTCATTTTATTTATATGGAAAGTTACACAGTGTGGCATTTCAGATTTGCATTTGAATCAGATTTGGCCCACATTCAGCAGTGGTGTGAACGTTCACTCAGATATGCAGGTGAAGGAATTCTATCTAGTGTGAACTCTCATGTGAAATTGACATTATGACTAGGTTACATTTATGACTAAAACTCTTTCCACATTGTTGACATCTAAAACAGTTCTCTCCTAAATGAGTCCTCGTGTGGTAATTAAGGCTTACTTTACATGTGAAACTCCTACCACACTGACCACATATGAACTGTTTCTCTCCGGTGTGAATGGTCATGTGGTATCTATGGCTTAGTTCTGTCATGAAGCTCTTTCCACATTAATCACGTTAACAGCTTCCATCCCGTGTAACGTCTCATGTGGTAATTAAAGCGGTTTTTATGGGTAAAACTCTTCCCACACTGAGTAAAAGTGTAAGGCTTCTCTCCAGAGTAAAGTCTCATGTGGACTTTAAGGACGTCTTTTCGAATGAAACTCTTTCCACACTGATTACAGATAAAATGTCTCTCTCCAGTGTGAATCTTCATGTGGACTTCAAGGTTTTGTTTTTGAGTAAAACTCTTTCCACACTGTTGCTAAGTGTAAGGCTTCTCTCCAGTGTGAACTCTCATGTGAAATTTTAGGGTTTCTTTGACAGTAAAACTCTTTCCACACTGTTGGCAGGTGTAAGGTTTTTCTCCAGTGTGAATCCTCATGTGGACCTCACGGTTTCCTTTT
Organism: Cirrhinus mrigala; assembly: GCA_036247105.1. Lineage (NCBI taxonomy): Eukaryota > Metazoa > Chordata > Actinopteri > Cypriniformes > Cyprinidae > Cirrhinus > Cirrhinus mrigala. The sequence continues at coordinate 5,647,560 of JAMKFB010000189.1, forward strand.
CGACTGAAACCTTTTCCACACTGATGGCAGGTAAGAAAACTCTTAGATTCAATCTTCTGGTCTCTTTTTCTTTGAAATCATGATCTTTCTCATTCTGCTCTTTCTCTTCCATATCCTTCAGCTCTTGACTCTCCTCAATCAGGTCTAAAGTAAAAAAACAAATACAAAAGGAGTTTAATAGCAGAAACAAACAGACATCAAAACCAAGATATGGCATCAAAATCTATTGAAAACATGCATGCAAACTCTTTGCTTTTAAACTTTCAATCTGGCAATTATCAAATGCTTTGCCAAATGAGAGCTGTTTTTTTTCCCAGCATCAATTCCAGCACAACATTCTTTTAGTTTAAAAAGAAAACAATTGGTTTAAAGAAAACAGTTGGTAACATACTACGCTGGACTGAAAGGACTGAAATCCTGCAGTGCCTGCAAGGTCCCCCTGCTCAAGAAAGCACATGTACAGGCCCATCTGAAGTTTGCCAATGAACATCTGAATGATTCAGAGAACTGGGTGAAAGTGTTGTGGTCAGATGAGACCAAAACCAAGCTCTTCGGGCATCAACTCAACTCGCAGTGTTTGGAGGAGGAGGAATGCTGCCTATGACCCCAAAAACACCATCCCCAACGTCAAACATAGAGGTGGAAACATTATGCTTTGGGGGTGTTTTACTGCTAAGGGGACAGGACAACTACACTGCTTTAAAGGGACAATGAACAGGGCCATGTACTGTCAAATCTTGGGTGAGTAAAAATGTGTTGTGGATGGGTATTCCAGCATGACAATGACCCAAAACACACGGCCAAGGCAAGTGTGTTCAGGAGTGGCTCAAGAAGAAGCACATTAAGGTCCTGGGGCCTCATGTATAAAACTTTGTGTAGATTTCATCCTTAAAGTGTGCGTACGCACAAAAGTTTTCAGATTTATAAAACCGTACGTACGCCAGAACCTGCGCAAGGTTCACTTTATAAATCACAATTATCTGAATATTGTGCGCAGGTGCACGTGCTTATAGCTTACCCCAATCTCCTCCCGAAATAACCATATTTGGAGGTTAAGACCGCCTATTTTGAATATGTATGATCTCCCTGCATATTAATACGACCGATAATTGTCATTGATCTGCTTGGCTAAAAATGGAAGAACAGAAACGAAAAGCAAAAAAAAGAAACTTCACCGACTGCGAGATGGAGATACTGCTGTCTGAGGTGGAGGGCCGAAAAAAAGTTTTATTTGGTGGGCTCTCTGTGGGCATTTCAAATAAAAGAAAGATATTAGAATGGGAGCAAGTAACAGAAGCAGTCAATGCTGTTACCTCGGTGCCTCGCACAGTCCAAGAGACAAAAAAAAAATGGTCTGACTTAAAAGTAGTCGTAAAAAAAAGAATATGTGCACACAGGCGCAGTGTCGTAACAACTGGTGGTGGTCAAGGAATCACTGACCTCTCAGCCTTTGATGCAAGGGTGGGTGCGATTATAGGGGAAACCGGATTAAGTGGAGTTCTTCCAGAATTCCAAGGTGATACGGATGTGATTTGCGGTGACGATGGTAAGTAATTGATTTATCTACACATTATATAAGTTTTTGTCTGTTTAAAATTCTGCTTTTTTATTGTGGATAATTTAAATCAACCAATTCAAATTCCATGGAAGTGGAAAGTCCTAAAATATCCAAGTGACAAATCTAGCAATAGATGCAGCTGCCCTTAAGATATACGTTTATTAAAATAGTCAATTTTCCTGTTTATTCATATGCAAAAAATGTAACTTAAAAAGACAAAAGCAAGTCATCAAGTGCACATTTTATTTCACACATTTACAGATATGCCATACAACCTTTATTTAATTAAACGTTTTTTTAATGATTAAAGGGAAAGTTAATCCTGGAATGCCTTCAAGCCCGGTGAGTGGTCCAAGTGGGGTAGACAAGGGATGTAGGCTTAGATCCTACGTGCCACCGCCGCCGCCATCCTGTGTGCCTCCACCACCATCCTGTGTGCCACCACCGGCATCTTGTGTGCCTCCACCAACGTCCAGTGTGCCGCCATCATCAAATGCCCAAGCAACCCCATCCTGTGCGCAATCCAGTGCATCATCATCATCATCATCATCATCCACCGAGTGCTGGTAACTCAAGGCGGGTACTGACGGAAGAAGTCATGCAGACCCAACGTCACATGGTTCATGCTGTTAATGCGGTGTGTTCCGAACTGAAAGAAATAAAAACTATTTTGTCAGAAATAAGTGGTTCACTTAAAGAAAAAAATAAAAAGTTTGAATTCACTTGCCTTTTTACATTCCATTTATTACATTTATACGCCGCTGTATTGCCATAGCATTATGCACTGCATTAGGAGGGCCAGGGTTGGGTTCATTATCTTCAGTATGGGCGTTCGATGGAACAGGTATACCATTCTTTTGAGCAATGTTGTGCAACACTGCGCAAGCCACCACAATGTGGCAAACCTTTGTAGGGCTGTACAATACTGTGCCACCAGACGTATCCAAGCACCTCCAGCGTCCTTTTAGCAGACCAATAGTGCGTTTGACCACTGAACGCGTCCGGCAATGCTTCTCGTTATAACGCTGTTCTTGTTCGGTTTGGGGTCTAGTTAGTGGAGTTAGCAGCCACGTTCTAAGGGGATAACCACTGTCTCCTGAGAAGTAAAACATTTACAATTTTTTTTTTAAGAAAATATAACAAAACAATGAATGTAAATACAATGGGACAATTAATATAACATTTCAAGTGCTAGGCAGAGGTAACAATTATAAACAATATTATAAGAATACTGTAAAGAAAGTACATGCTTGTAAAATAGCCTACAGATAGCTTTTTGTTTTTTCCAGGGCAATATTGATTCAATATAACATTTCACTTAATTTTTAAATGCTATAAAACATGTTTTGTTTCCTGAAAATTTGCATTGATTAATGTGAAATTTTGCTTTAAAAAAATATTAAAATAAGTGTGGGTTTGTTTATCATTGGAGATTATAATTATACCTAAAAGAAAAAACATTTTAAAAGGTATGCTTTAAACACATTTGCATCATTACTCAATTACAATTACATGCGCATTCCTGCCGACTTACCAAGAAGCCATCCATCACGCACAGCTCCTGTTTGCAGTCTGTTCCCTACACTGCTGTTGGACAAAATGTAGGAATCATGAGTTTACCCAGGCCATCTCGCAACTACATTTGTCAGAGACATATGCGCATCACATATGATCTGCACGTTCAAAGAATGAAAATGTTTTCGGTTAACAAAAGCAAATTCATTCTCAGATGGTGCCTTTATTGCAACATGAGTGCAGTCAATAACACTGATTACATTGGGAAAACCGGCGATTGCTGCAAATTGCATTTTGATGTTGGCCTGTTCAGCTTGCGTGTAAGAAAAACGGATGTATCGGGGTGCCATCCCCACTATGGCATCCCATACATATGGCATGACACGGCTCAGGGATGACTGCGACATACCCGATCGGTCTGCCAACTCTCGCTGGAAAGTACCAGTGGCCAAGTGGCCTAATGTGGTCAATACTTGTACAGGAACACACAGCGCGTGGTTTCTCCGCGAGGGTCTTTCCAATACTGGCCGTAATTCAGAACACAATTCCAAGAGGATGGCTCTTGGGAATCGAAATCGGCTCATGAGCCAATCATCATCATGAGCAAGGAAATCTTCACGGTCTCTGAAAACACGCTCCCTCCGTAGAGCGTCATTAGCAAGGTCTTCTAACAGCGCTAGAGCATCCATTATGATGATATGTTATATACGCACATACCTTTTTATAGCCCATTCATTAAAAAAAAATTAGTAAATTCAAAGTATTTGCACCTGGTTAAGAATGCTGATAATGATAATTCAGGTTGATGCAATTTGATTTATTGGGTGATGTAATAGGATAATTTAGAAGTTTTTCATTTTAAATAGTTATTGCTATTTGGGCCAGTTTGTGTCGCCAAAACACATACTCTTCTAAAAGAGTGCGTACGCACAGTCAAGAGCATCCTTACGGTGCGCACTTATTTACGCCAAGTTTATTTTTTATAAATCCCGATATGTGCGTGGAAAAATGCGTACGCATATTTCTCTGCCCATTTTGTGCGTACGCAACGTTTATACATCAGGCCCCTGGAGTGGCCTAGCCAGTCTCCAGACCATAATCCCATAGAAAATCTGTGGAGGGAGCTGAAGGTTCGAGTTGCCAAATGTCAGCCTCGAAACCTGAACGACTTGGAGAAGATCTGCAAGGAGGAGTGGGACAAAATCTGGCAGGTGTGCAAACCTGGTGGCCAACTACAAGCAACATCTGCCTTCTGTGATTGCCAGTAAGTGTTTTGCCACCAATTACTAAGTCGTGTTTTGTGAAGGGGTCAAATGCTTATTTCACTCACTAAAATGCAATTCAATTAATTAAATTTTTTTAAAATGCTCTTTTCTGTTTTTTTTTTTTTTTTTTTTTTTTTGTTATTCTGTCTCTCACTTTTCAAATAAAACTACCATTAAATTTTTATACTGATCATTATTTTGTCAGTGGGCAAACCTACAAAATCAGCAGGGGATCAAATATGTTTCCCCCACTGTAGTTATGGATTAAAAGGGCGCTACCATAGAACAGCTTTAATTTAAAATGGTGTGAACAGTCAAACTAAATCTAAAAGCAGCAAATAACAGCAGCGGTAAAAGATTAAAGTCACTGTTGTGGTTATAGACAAAATGTCTATAATTTTTTTAAACAAATTGTCAAAATGTATTATCTGTTATATTGTTTTTTGAAGCATGTTGTCAACTTGCCATCTGCAATTACCATTAAAAACAATACAAATGCTGATTTACACAACTTGCTTCACCTTGCATACTCAAATGCTGTTTTTTCTTTTTTTTCAGAACGAGTGAATTTTTCAAAGGAGAAATCCTCCATGCACTCCTCAACAAGCAGCCGCTATAACAGATGCCATCCTGAGTATGTTGGTAACTGAAAATGAGGACACATTTGAAAAAGTTAAGTTTGCTATAAACACCACCAAAGGCAGAATAGCTTTAACCGCTGATATATAGACAAGTGTTGCCACTGAAGCATTACTTGGCATTACATTGTATTACACTGGGAATGACTGGAAGATGATGTCTGTCTGCCTTACCACCATGGCACTCAAAGACAAACATACCTCAACCTACATTGCAGAGTGGAATGAAGAAGTAGCAGTCAAATTTGAAATCCCTTTTGAGAAAATTTCTGTCATTTGACATGACAGTGGTGCGAACATTGTGATTGCTGCAAAATTACTGGAGAAACATGGGTGAACCAGTATACGCTGCACTGGAGGCAACAGTAAGGAAGAGAGCACAGAGGAGAAAGCTGAGGAGGATCCTCAGCACTCAAATTAGAAATTAAGTCCTGGCTTACTTTGTTGAGAGGCCTCAACACCATCTGAGCGTCTTTTCTCTGCTGCAGTTTGCAAAAAAAGTCTCAACCCAAAGCATGTGGCCATGCTGACATTTTTGGATTCCAATTCTAAATTTTGGAAAAGTGAATAAGAAACGTATGAACAACTTTGAACCGTGAGTTTTCCTGTTCTTCTGCATTCTAACTCTGTATCAAACAGTAACATTTATTGTTTGTTTATTATTTATAGTTTTGATATTTCAACAAATTTTGCTACTTAATATCTTATTCCAGGCATGTTTATGTCCTAATTTCAGAATCTTTAGCCCGATATCCCGTGACTATTGTGTTTTCAGTCGTGCTACCAAAATGCATCACCATCTTGAATAATAAAATAAAATCCCTTCCTTGGTTAGCATTTTTCACTCACTTGTAGGGGTGAAACAGCAGCCTATAGGAAGCCTATAAAAGCAGTCTATAAAAACCTGCTGCTGTCTATGTTCTTAACGTTAATCAAACAACAGGTATAACAAAGATTAATTGATTATTAATCTATACAGCGAACACTAAGGATATTTTTAAAAATGAATGGTTGTCATTGTTTTCAGTTCAGAGGTTGATATTGGGCAGTTAACAGTGAGGCTCCTATGTACCATCATTTAAGTTAATAAGTTACTTATTTTTATTTAATGCATAATATATGGAAGTAGGATGTTCTCAGCTGTACTTAAAGGCAGCATTAGTATTTGTCTGGTCATGTGATCTCAACATGTCAAACAAAAGCACTTGTATTATGATACTCACATGACATTCTTCATAAATATCATTCATTTCTGTAGAGACTGACATTTTAATAAGGATCAAATGAGAATGAAAACTAACCTGTTTGTTCCTCAGTATCTTCTTGTTTTAGACTGTATACTTCTGCAATCTTCATGTCTTCACTCTCCTCTTCAACCTTCATAGCTTCAATTTTCACATCTTCACTCTCCTCTTTAAAAAGTGCCATCTTTATAACAGTGTGAATAAACAGAAAAAACAACTCAATTCAAATCAGCTCAGTCAGAATAAGAGTTCCAAAAAATCCAAAAAAGCACTACAAATTAAAACAAAAACAGACAATTTTTGTTTAGGTACTGAATGACCTATAGATTTGGTTTGCAAGTTTGTTTGTTGTTCTTGTTGCATTTACACAGCTTTAGCAGCAGAGGTAAAACATTTGTGTGTTTTTAAGTATATAGAGCTATTTTCTTCATTTGGATGGATTTGTCTGTCTTTTATCAGATTTACCAATTAAAAAGTTAAAGCTTCAGGTGGATGTTTTAAAGTTGTTTTCTTAAAGACGCTAAGAAAAGCAGGCATTAAAGCTCCAGACCTGACTTGAAATGACCTAACAAATCAATCAGGGTTAAAGCAGTTTCATAAACGACAATTTAAGTTCACACAATCTCACTAATTTGATCCATGTTCAGTGAGTTAAGATAGCTTGATGTGGACGCTTATTCTTAAGAAGCCCTTAATGTCAATCATGGATCAAATCAATCCACCACAGCAAACGGTGAATAAATTTGTGCCGTTTAATGCATTTGAGATGTAGTGTTTTCCCCAGGGCATAACTCACAGTTATATTCTTCATCTGTAAATGTTAGAAAGTCTTGCAAATATATAAATTTTTCTGTGAGGAGTGGGCGAGGCTTATGAGAGTGAACACGTGCTGCTGTGCGCTAAACAGGCTGAATGCAATAGAACAATAGTGCAATAAATCTGAGTAAAAATATACACATTTTGCTCAAATATTTGTAGTTGGACATTAAATGTGATATGTACACATATGTGATATGTAATGCGAATACAGCCCTAATTTCTAGCTCAAATGAGTTAATGTCTGTTCCTCTTACCAGTTGAAATGTAGTCTGTTTTCTTTTTAATTGAATGATTTTAACTTGTGATTTAGTGCTGTAAAGAGCAAATCTAGATTGTAATGTTTTAATGTCCTACTAATAACCATAAAGGTACAGCTGTCATAAAACCAGAGAGAAAACACTGCGGTAAAGTTAGTTTCATATTCGCACATTCGGACTTACGTGTTCAATAGTTTTGTTAATATGCATTTAAAAAGGATACTTACAATTAATTTTCATTAGTGACTATAATGAGCAGTATCTACAATCCATTTTTCTGCAAAAGTCAGTGTTTTTAGAAGGCTGAAAAACAAGTTCATGCCTATGGAATGATGTGACGTCATCACCAGCAGAGGGACCGTCTACAAATTGCATGAACCTTTTATGGCAAGTTGCTGAAGACACTTTTGAGCTGAAAAGCGCTGCTTGCTTTTATTTAAAACGTTCAAAAGCATGCTGAAATATGACACATTTATGATTTATATATTAAATAAACTATTTGTGCCTCAAGTGTATTTTTTTTTATTTTTTTTTTGCTACTACTGTATTAATTACTGTGGTTTCTTTAATGACACAAGATTAAGTTCAATAGCTTTTAAAAGGCTTGATGGACTGTTTCTGAAGACATTGGAAAACCTTAACTTGACCCTAATAAACATACTACAACTCTTTATTGTGCAGTAATTTTCTTTATGTAGTCAATTTCTATTACTTCATAATGTGTTGGATTGGTTTCTTCAATGAAACACCATTTAGTAGCTTTTAAAAGGCTCGATGGACTATTCTAGAACATGGTGAAAATTGTTTTATTTTAACATAAAAAGCATACTACAAGCCTTTAATGTGCAATTATTTTCTCTATATGTTGAATATCCGCCATCACTGTATTCTATTGGGTTCATCACTGTATTCTATGGCACAGCATCCAGTTCAATAGCTTTTGAAAAGAGGGTCACACCGCTCCAAAACAAGTTGCAAAATATTTATTTGACCCTAAAGAACATACTACAAGTCTTTAATATACAATTATTTACTCTAGATGTTTAATTTATACCATCACTGTATTCTGTTGGGTTCTTCAATGGCACAGCATCCAGCTCAGTGACTTTTGAAAAGAGGGTCACACCGCTCCCAAACAAGTGGCAAAATATTTATTTGACCCTAAAGAACATACTACAAGTCTTGATTGTGCAATTATTTACTCTAGATGTTTAATTTATACCATCACTGTATTCTGTTGGGTTCTTCAATGGCACAGCATCCAGTTCAATAACTTTTGAAAAGAGGGTCACACTGCTCCCAAACAAGTTGCAAAATACTGTCAGCACTGCAGTTCTGCAGCTACGCATTCTGGTAGAGCAGCATCTGTATGTAGTTTTTTAAATTATTGAAGTCAGTTTGTTTAACGATGAATAATCAACTTAAAAAATTCCAGTTATACACTCTAAACCCGGTTAAGTTGAATTTACTTAAAAAACTTAAGGAAACTGGTTGCCCTAAAAAATTTAAGTAACATTTACTGGAAAACTTGAAGTAATCCTTACTTAAATATAAGAGTCATTTTAACAACCATTTTAAGTTGAATTTACTTAATGCTTTTAATTTATCTAATTACTCCATTCCTCTAATAGCTACTCACTGACTCCCAGAGTGCATTGCGACATGAATAAATTATGCAATTGCTTTGCTTTACTGTTGTTGTTTGTATTTGCCAATTTCATTTGCTGTCTTGTGTCAGTAGTAGCACAACAAAAAACAAACAAAAAAAGCTCATAAAATGGTTATTGATACAGTTAATAAAAATAAATAAAACTGAGTTGTTACCATTGTTGTGATTCACATGCTGAATGTTGAAGTCTGTGTGTGACTCATGCACATTACCCCAAATATTAAAAGATTGTATCAACACAGGTAAAAGCTTCTTATAGTGCTTATAAAAAAAAAAGAAAAATTCTAATGATTTAGAATATAAGTCACCTCCTAAAAGCAACCTATTTATTACTTTTCTTTCTTCAAAATCAAAGAACTCTGATTTCATGTTGCAATGCTGCAACAATAGAAGGAAAACTATAGTAATATAAACAAAGTTCCAAATGCCCAACCAAAAGTAACACTATTCACTATAATGGTGAGTATTAAAAAAAATAAATAAAAAAAAAGCTTTTCAGGAAAATCAACATTATTTTATGAAGTCAGCTTATGTGATGTTCTCTCAAATATTTCAGTTGTATTGAAAATTCAACATTCAAGATGACTTTGGGAAATGAGTGAATTCAAGTAGTGAAAGAAAGATGTGAGTGAAAAGTCTACTAAAAATTGCCCCATCTCAAAAACTTTATTTTCTTCTTCTTCTGTTGTCATGTTGCACATTAGCAACATATTAGTACACTGCTGCCTCTCACTGGTTTATTAATGTCATTGGTTTCTTTGTGGATACTTGGATATTTTAAGTAAACATCACTCAAAGCAAGTAAGTAAATTGTTTTATTTGCCTTGAAAGTAGCTGTAACTTAATAAAACCTAGTAAGTATAGTAACTATGTAAAGATAACTAATTGTAACTAAGTAAGGTAAACTATTGGGTTTTACAGTGTAGCCTGTAAACAGGACATAGGCTTCTAATAGACTTATTAGTTTTTCAAAATTAACTTCTAAACTGTGATGTTTAGCCAATAAGACATATTTTTAATGAAGTCTCCTGCACTGTTGATTTAGAAAAAATTAAATAAGGTTTTGAGTGATTTTTTTTTTTTTTACCTTTATTACAGATACATTACAGATTTTTTTTTTCTTTTCCAAACACAATGCATTATAAGTAACATCAGTGGATTTACGTAAAAACCAAACAAAACAAACTCAAGGAACACTTAGAGACAGTGAACATCTTCTCTTAACACAAACTTAAACACACAAACAACAAAACCATGGTTGGTCTTCCTGTGGGACTGCAAGATTTAGGCACTTGATATGAAACCATCTCTTGCACTTTTCACACTGAACCTAAGAAAGCAGGACACACACAGTAACATATATATATATATATATATATATATATATATATCTTTTTTTCTTTCTTTTTTTTTTTACATTCAGAGGTGGCATTAATCTATTTCATAATAACAATGTTATGAGATTAATGTTTTAAATATAAAGTTTTGAATATAGAAATATTAAACGATTTAAATGACTTATGATTTATATTACAAAAATGAAACTGAAACCGCCAGTAGGTGGCGCAAATCAAAGTCTTTGTGACGGAATTATTCATTTAATCGATTAAAAAACGAAGATTCATTCATAAACCAAACAGCGCTGTGTCAAAGACTACATGGGCAGCGGCTCAGTTGTGACTTTGTTTGGAGATATTTTTGTTGACAGTGTTCCTAAAATGTAAGTCACTTAATATTAACTTTTGTATAAAATAAAAAAAAAATGTATAAACTGTTGTATAAATTCAATTTCACTTTTGCAAACTCCCTTTATAATCAGTAAAATCTGTCACTTGCACTGAAAAAAATGTTTTTGTTCATCCTATTAAAATAATTTAGGGTAATGGTTCACATCTATATTTTATAACTTGAGCCAATGAAAAATAAATCATTTGCACTGAACAATATTTCTGTGAAAACTGTTTTATTAAACCTGGCATGAAAGTATATTTTTCTTGTTGAAAAAAGTCAATTAATTTAAATTCTAGTTTTGATCTAATCAAAAAGATATAGATTTAATCAAATCAAAATTTCCCATTTAAGAAATAAGATTATAAATTATTTAGAATTACTGCAACTGACTTCCAGTCACAGCCTTAGACAAAATCAACCGAAATAAAAGAGATTACATCTCTTAAGATCTCAGCAAAGGAGGATTAAACAACTCTACAAACAGCAGCACTAATCACTTCACTTATAACTAACCAGAGGTGTGTTTCCCAAAAGCTAAAGATGTTTGACTTTATTTGTCATGCATAAGTTCTTACTGAGAATCAACAGAGGTTTATTTTTGCAGTTTTAGTGAATTCCATTTGAAGGTTACCATTTTGGTGGCTAGTGTTTGCTTTAGTTGGTCACTTGGTTGCTTATAACACAGTTAATTTTTTTCTTTTGCTGTTGCAATTCTGTGTTTAGAAAACACATTGCAATAGCAGAGCAAGCAAAGAGAAAATATGATCGGGTTATGTTGGCTGCTTGATGCTAATGAAATCTTTATATAGGGGCTTAACTCCCTGGTTGTTGCATATTATAATAACTAATTGGTTTACCGATTGCGTTTTTGACTATGTGAACATATTTACTTTTTGAATAATATGTGGCACACATAGACATGAAGAATCGGCATAAGAATCTCAACAATGGTGACAATCAACAAAATATTCAGATAAACAGATCTTTGAACATCACAAAACAAGCTACTGAGTCGCAACACAAATAGCAAAAATTAAAGCAAATAGTAAGAATAAAAGAAAATACTAAGACAATCCAGGTGCGTAATTTACTCATGTTGCAATGCATTCTGGGAGCCATGATTGAGTTTTGATTGGGGTTCCCAGAATGCACTGCACCACGAAGCTTTTTGTTTATTGTCACCATCGTTGAGCTTCATAAGCTGATTCTTGATGAATGTGTGTGGTTAAGCAGAGCAGATGTTCAAATTGTAAAATTAAAACATTGCGTTTACCGACAACATAAAGTTACTTTTACTACCAAACAATCATAGGTTCAGACTTTGGATGAGATCTGTCTGTCGGGCCAGTACACAACTACATCACTGTGAACAACCAGACAACACCACCTGATCATGTTTTTTTTTGTAAAAAAAAAAATGTTGCCAATACTGAAAAAATCAAGGCAACACATTGCATTCAGATTTTTATGTTTTCCCAACGATTGGTGTCAAATCCAGGTGCCATGAGTAAAAGTCCTCCCCAGTATTTTGTTCCAATCACCTGGATTTGCTAATTAGCACAGTTTTTCAGCCAGGAGGTCCGAGATTGGACCAAGTCATTCCTTTTAAGTCTCAAGCAAGTCTCAAGTAAAATCCCAAGCCCCTAAAGAGTTAAAGTTGATGAGATAACTGAATGATGATTGTGTTAGTGATGAACATCTGCTGTTAACAAGCAGCATCGTTGAAGAAAAGAGAAACACAAGAACTACAACTGACTCATCTCTGACTTTCATCTCTCAAATCTGATTAAACATCTCCACAAACAGCATCACCAGCTTCACTCATTACTAACCAGAATGACTTTATTTCATGTCTGTAGAATCTCTTATTGAGAATTCTAAGAGGTTTAGATGTTGATGTTTTATTGGCCAAGAAAAGAAGAGAAAGAAAAAAAACACAGTGCCACCATCATTGCGGTCAAGTGTGGTTTTTAGTTTGTCTCTTGACTCTTGGAGTAATCTCTGCTGTTTTACAGCGAGCATTTGTGCATTGCTGAGTCACAAGCTTGCAGCAGCAGATTGGCTCACGCTCGCACCATATACAACTAATTTAGATCAGCAACATGAAATACTTTCTTGCTGAATGACATCTAGCGATTATAGAACTGCAACAAAAAAATCCTATTAAACGAATGTCACTGTAACGCTTCAATATTGGAAGAAAAAACTACGTCAGCTCAGGCTTTCAGACATGAACACTTATCATACGCTCCTCAACAGTGGTGACAATAATTCTTCATACTGCAGTGCATTACTATGCTGTTACCCAGCATGCATTGCAGCATGAAGCGTTTTGTTGATTGTCACCATTGTTGAGATTCATATGCTGGTTCTTGATGTCTGTGCGTCTAAATACTATAGATGTTTATATGCATTATACAGGTTTTAAATGAATTCACTGTGGCTTATTGAAGATCACTATGCTGTAGTTTTGCAGATTTGATAATGCAAAACCTTACCTTACAAAAGAAAATTATTTTGGGGGTGTTCAGGTATGCTTACGATGATCACCTAGCACCACTTAGCTGCTCACCATACAGCTCTGATCTCACTGCTTTACAAGACCATACGCATTATAACAGAGATAGATCTAACCCACGAGTCAATGGTGAAGAGCTCAACTAAAGCAAATACTGATCTCCACAATGGTGGCATCATTTTAACCAATAAAACATCAACATCTGATCCTCTGTAATAACAGCAGATGTTCATCACTAACACAATCATCATTCAGTTATCTCATCAACTTTAACTCTTTAGGGGCTTGGGATTTTACTTGAGACTTGCTTGAGACTTAAAAGGAATGACTTGGTCCAATCTCGGACCTCCTGGCTGAAAAACTGTGCTAATTAGCAAATCCAGGTGATTGGAACAAAATACTGGGGAGGACTTTTACTCATGGCACCTGGATTTGACACCAATCGTTGGGAAAACATAAAAATCTGAATGCAATGTGTTGCCTTGATTTTTTCAGTATTGGCAACATTTTTTTTTTACAGTGTATGAGCGCTTTCATAGTCTTTTGAATGGATAAAATAGAGAAATCAATTTAATTTCTAAATAAACCTAACCAGTTGAAACTGAAACGCCGTCCCCCCTCGAAATTCACTCCCCACACTCCCTACGGACACAGAAATACAGAAATAATAAATTTACAAATGTAGAAGTAAATGAATAAATAAATAAATAAATAAAAATAAAAAAATAGATTAAAGTACAATACATAAATACATAAATTTAGAAATAAATGTACTATAACACAAATGGTACAAAATACATTATTTATTATGTATTTCTACATTTGTTTATTCATTTCTGCATGTATGTATTTATTAATGTATTTATTTATAATTAAGTATAAATAATTTCTACATTTATTTATTTCTGCATTTATTTATTTATTTATTTATACTTATGTCATTTCTTGTCCTCCATTCATGCATGAACAGTGACATGTCATTCAAATATAGATAAGTCTTTATAAAAATTAACTGCCAAGTTTGTTTGAGGTTAAATGTTTAGCTGTAGTTAAAGAAACACATTACAGATTACTTAAATACAACCATGTAAAATGTTTTGAGCTCTGTATGTTACCTCATTACAAAGTAAAAAGAATTCATTATATTTGTTTATAGTCAAATTATAAAGTGTAGTGTGCACTGTAGAGTGAGTTTAATCATTTTAAAATTGTTTAAGGGGTAATCTGTGTAAAGATTACAAAGATATAGAAGTTGTAATGTGAAACTGTACCATTTCAAAGTTGTTTTTAGAGTTCATCCACTTAAAACCAACTGAATCTTGTATGTTGCCTCATACAGAACAATTCAGCAGGAATATTCACATTTTATGGGCACACTGCAGAAAAATTTGTATTCAGTGCTGCATGTGGATATTTAGTGTGAGAACATGTTTATAAACATCTCCAAAGGTCATCTGAGGTGAAACATTGACCTGTAGTATGATCAGTAAAGGAAGAAATTCTAGCATGTTCTATTTCTGCTTCATCTTATGAAATGTATTGAGTGTTATATGTTACTGTGTTTAAAAGTAATGGTAATTCAGGAAATATGACAGTTCCCAAGCTGTGAGGTGCAGTATGTTTTTTTACAGGTTGCTTGACAATGATAAGGTCAATTTGGATCAATCTGTGAAAAAAATAATTAAAACATAAATGCTACCTTATACAAGCTTTGATTTAACATATTGTTTAGGTTAAAAACTGCCTCATTAAAAATGGAACAGAACTTGGGTCTCTGTACAACTACATAAGCTAAGAAGTGAAGTGCAGACTTTGTAGACAAATCATAGATAGATAGATAGATAGACAGAGATGGGACCAAGTCATTCCTTTCAAGTCACAAGCAAGTCTCGAGTCAAATCCCAAGTCCTCAAAGAGTTAAAGTTAATGAGCTAATTAAGTGACTAATTTAATGATGATTGTGCATTAGTGATGAACACCTGCTGTTACTGAGAATTACAGAGGATCAGACGTTGATGTTTTAGTGGTTAAAATGATGCTACCATCATGGAGATCAGTGTGTGCTTTAGTTGTGCTCTTGACCCTTGACCTGCTATATTAGATCTCTCTATAATAATGCATGTTGTGTTGTGAAGCAGTGAGATCCAAGCAGCGAAGGGAGCAGTCACTAGCTGTTTTAGTATGACAGTGTAGTCATCATGAACTTGCTTGATCACCTCCAAAATAACTTTTTTTTTCTCTGTTATATGTTTAGGTTTTGCAGCATGCGAGTAGAATGTTTCTCTAACAGCTACAGTGAAAGAATTTAAAACATGTGTAATGCATATACAAATGTGAACATCCACCGTATTTAGACACACACAGACATCAAGAACTAGCATATGAATCTCAACAATGGTGACAATCAACCAAACGCTTCATGCTGCAATGCATGCTGGGTATACAACATAGGATAAACTCCCCTCATGTACTGCAGTATGAATAATTATTATCACCACTGTTGAGGATCGTATGATAAACGTTCATGTCTAAAAACCTGAGCCAATACTGTTCTTTCTTTTTATATTGAAACATTATAGTGTTTTTTTTTTTTTTTTTTACAGTTGTGCAACAGCTGAATGTCAGCCAAATTAATCAAATAGTGATACCAATTCATGATGTTCATCCAAATTAGTTATAAGTTGAGAGTGTAAGATAATCTGCTATTACAAGCTTTTGATTTAGTAATACACAAATGTTTGTCATAAAACAATATTGCAATTGTTTAGAAGTAAATTACTTTAAATTACTCAAAGGGTCAAGAGACAAACTAAAGCACACCTTGACCACAATCATGGTGGCATCGTGTTCTTTCTTTGTTTCTTTTAATTCTCAATAAGAGATTCTGCAGACATAAAATAAAGTCTGTCTGGTTAGTAATGAGTGAAGCTGGTGATGCTGTCTGTAGAGTTGTTTAATCAGATCTTGAGAGATTTAATGTTGTTGTTTTTTTTGTTTTGTTTTGTTTTTTTCAGTTGATTTTATCCAAGGCTGTGTCTGATGTCAGTTGTAGTTCTTGTGTGTGTCTTTTCTTCAGTGATGCTGCTTGTTGACAGCAGGTGTTCATCACTAATGCACAATCATCACTTAATTAGTCACTTAATTACCTCATTAACTTTAACTCTTTGAGGACTTGGGATTTGACTCGAGACTTGCTTGTGACTTGAAAGGAATGACTTGGTCCCATCTCTGATTTAAGGCATTACAGACTTACATTAAACAACAATTAAACCATTTTACATCGTTGGAGGTGACTCAAATGTTTGATAGTTAAACACAAACCTTTCCTCAGCTGAATCACAACAGATGCACCAGCGCAGCTTTATGACATCACACACCACACCAAAATAAAAGTCCTGTTCAAACACAAATGTGACCCTGGACCACAAAACCAGTATAAATATATATATTTATACCAGTATATTTATACCAGTATATAATATATATTCATAGTATAAATCAGTATATAAATACATAATCATATTCATACATCAGCTGAAAGCTGAATAAATAAGCTTTCCATTGATGTATGGTTTGCTAGTATAGGTCAATATTTGACCGAGATACAACTATTTGAATACATGGAATCTGAGGGTGCAAAAAAATCAAAATATTGAAAAAATTGCCTTTAAAGTTGTCCAAATGAAGTTCCTAATAATGTATATTACTAATCAAAAATTAAGTTTTGATATATTTACAGTAGGAATTTTGCTAAATATCTTAATAGAACATGATGCTTACTTAATTTCCTAATGATTTTTGGCATAAAAGAAAAATCAATCATTTTGACCCATACAGTGTATTTTTAGCTATTGCTGCAAATATACCCCAGTGACTTAAGACTGGTTTTGTGGTCCAGAGTCACAAATCTCAGAAGTGCTGGAAACTTACATAAAACAAAATTAAACAATTTAAACAATAAAACATGTATTCAGAGTTTTACTATTTTTGAAATACATGTTTAATGTCTAGTTGTGCACTTAAAATAACTGCTAATGAAAGACTGTGTAACACATCTAGTATTCTCTCTAAAAGGCAAAACGGCTAACCATATCAGCTTTGTCAGTAAAACTAAATCTTTGCTTGGGCCACAGATTATTCAAAAACAATAATAAACAAATGCAACAATAACCAAGTAATGAGTTATTATTAGTAAATTTTACTTTATAAATGAATCTCATATACACACACACACACACACACAGTATTCATATTACAGTGTTTCTAAAAATATATTGCTGTTTTTTTATTAATATGTCAATATTTTTGATCATATTAAATAAGATATCAAATATACATATGTATATTAATGGGACATGCTTTCATTTTTATCTATTTGGTTTTTGCTGCACTGTTGGTTTATGTTATTTTCTCCTGTGCATGTACTAATTCATCACATAACTGCTAAACCTTGCATCACAGGATACTGTATTAAATTGATATTGTTGTTTGTTATTACGTTTTAGTTATGTTTTCGATCAGGTAGGATACAAGTGATTTCAAAACATTTCAGCTGGTTCTAATTTGCGTTTTGGATGCTGAACATGTTTAGATAAAAAGACTGCCACTCCAGTTTAGCATTTATTGTGTCTCTGCAGTTAAAAACAAAAAGTTGACAATTCTGGCTATGCTTTCGTTATATTAATAATTTCTTCATTATTATTTTATTTATTGACCCCTCAGGGTTATCTAATGTAACTATTTGTGGCTTGTGTTTTAAATATATGTTCCCCTGCACTTCAGAAAAGGATTCTGACTTTTATTTATTTATTTATTTATTTATTATAAAGGTGTACAGCAGTCAACATTTGAAGTGGTTCAAAACCTTTCATAAAAGTTGTCCTAAAACCAAAACAATACCCTTTCTTGTCTTAGGCCAACTTTGATGAACTTTTTTTGATCCACTTCAAATGTTGACTACTGTATTCTGTTCTAAGGCAGAGGATGGACTTTGCAGAATGGGATGATGAGACACCCAGAATGATGGAACTCTTTACTGTTCTTCAAACTTTCAGTTAGATGAGTTCTCAGAGGAAAATTTGCTTTCGTCCTGGGAGAAACTAGATTGAGAATCTTCTGCATTCCTGCAACAAGCAGTCTGAGTGAACGCTCATTTAGTGCAGTAGACTGTGTTTTAGAGGCAAGGTGGAATCGTCTGAATCCTGGCACAGTAGATGCTATTCTGTTTTTGCACAGTACAAAGGAAAAGGCCAAGTTAAGCATATAACATAGCTGGCGTTTAGGCTGAATTGGAACTGCTTTTGTTATCTGTCAGCTTTTTTTCTAGATCTGTATAAGCACAGAAAAGTTTTTTTGAGGGGGAATAAAGTTCTTAATTGTTACTTTGTATAGCCTATCTATTTGAAAAGTTTCAGCATAATATTCCGTATTATTTGAATAGATAGTTATCATTGTGTGTTGTGTTGATAGAAACGGAAATATTCCCATTAAAGGAGAAGTCCACGTCCACAATAAAGATTCACATGTAATGTGCTCACCCCCTTGTCATCCAAGATGTTCATGTCTTTCTTTCTTCAGCCATAAATATGCCATGCATGTAATCCAATTATTGTAGTCCAAGTATTCAAACCCAACAACCATGTTAAAAAATGTCAGCAGCATCAGAGAAGAAGTTAGGAGTCACAAACTTCACTTCAACAGTTTTTAATAACGAAAACTTGAAAATTCAACACAGGTGCATAAACCAACACATGTACAATGCAAGTATCAAGGTAGACCAGACCAGGAACAATAGAAAAGACAGGAACTAATAGAAATGGGATCACACATGCAAAGCAAACTGTAAACACAAATCTCCATCCTGAAATGTACTTCATAATTAATCTGAAATAGATAGCTTGATAAAGACAGAACCAGATTTGGTCAAGTTTTCAGTGTCCCCTAGGGTGCCATCACATGAATCAAAATGGGTGGGAATTTCATTAGCAAAGAAATATTGGCAGGATGGCAAATACACTGGACTTTACAATTGTCAAAGTAACAGGATTTCATGAAGTTTCTGGAACACCATTGGTTGAATCAGGACAGTGGAGACTAATAAGATCTATCAAGTGACTCAAAGCCACTATGTATAAGGCTGTAGGCAAGTATACACAGTAGGAATTACTCACTGGTGATTTTGGCATTTCGGTATATTTTTTCTTTACTGGCACACAACTCTCTTTCTTCTGTGCTTCCCTCACAAACTGCACTGTGGTTATTAGCATCTAAAAAGTAGTTATTGGACGTACAACATGCTGACACAGAAAGAAGTGTGTGCTTTAAAAGAAGCATGAGACTAGATAATCTAGATAAATGTGCTGTAATGTATTGTAACTATTCTCATATACGTCACTGGAAAGTTGGAAAGCTGTGCTGAAAATGTCACGCTCCTCATCTGCAGAAATGCTTTTCCTGTTAATGCATTTATTAGGAAAAAAATCTCATAGGAAAAAAAAACCCAAAATCCATATGTAGACATTTGCACATATTTACAAATGTATGCATAACATGGTTTAAGTGTAAAAAAGGTGTTAAGTGGAGAAAGTGATATATTCTATTTGCAAATAATTATAAATTGTGTTTACACTAAACTAGCAGTATTTTCTTTAGCAATATGCTAAGTGTAAGGTGGCAGATATTTATATTTCGATACTTTAGTACATTATAAAACAGTATACAATAACATATTAGAAAAGTAACATAAATGGATGCCTCCTTATTGGGACAAAGTCCTTCTTACACCTATCGCCAACCATCCTCAACAACACTATTATAATAAGGTGTTTTATTTCCACTTTTCAAATATTTACTTTATTTTTCTTGAAAATAAATGCTTTTCTGATCTGATATGTGATGGAAAAAGAAGAACGAAGTTGGCAAAAGGCTGATCCAAATTCAGGTTGATTGTATCAAAAGCAATTACTTTGCATTTTACTCACTACGCCACTGACTCATCAGATAAACAGGCGTCTTTTGCAGTGCTGTTCATCACAGCCAGGCTTTGGTTACTCTAAATAGACTCAACTAATTGGGCTACTTAGAGTAAATAGACATTATTTATTTTTCTTTTTAGAGCTGCTTTACAGCTAAATTGAATTCTGTTTGCATTATTTAATAATATTACTGCAATATATTACTGCAATAGTTATATATTATATCACTAGGAATAAACCACAACAGAGATGAAGGTGATGTAATTTGACCTGATCAGGAATGTGCCATATAGATTAAGGAATCATGTATGTCCTTTTTTGCCCCTATGAAATAATCAAACATTGAAATAATTTAATAAATTTAAACAACATATCAATCAGTCAATATCTACAAGTAACATCCTTTTAAAGGGTACAAACTGTGCTTTTGTGAACTTCACTATTAGCTCTTTCTAACTATTAGTTCTTTTAGAGAACTAGAGACCGGTTTCCCTTCTTCCTTTCATTGCAAAAACACTGAGCTGTGAGGTTGAGCTGTGTTCAACCAAGTCTCTACCTTTCTCACGCAGAACAACCTCCTGGACAGCAACCAGTCTGGTTTCAGAAGTGGACATTCAACCGAGACTGCTTTGCTCTCCGTTGTTAAAGCCCTAAGACTGGCAAGAGCGGATTCCAAATCTTCAATACTTATCTTGATGGATCTGTCCACTCCTTTCGACATGGTTAACCACCAGATCCTCTTGTCAACCCTATTAGCAAAGGGTATCTCAGGAACCGCAATCCAGTGGTTTGAGTTTTACCTCTTAGATAGGTCCTTCAAAGTATCTTGGAGAGGTGAGGTGTCCAAGTCGCAACATCTAACCACTCAGTTCTTGAACCACTTCTTTTCTTTGTCCACATGACATCACTAGGTTCTGTCATTGAGAAACATAAAAAAAAAATCCATCCAGCAACCCCCTCCCCTGGAGGTCTCCTGTATTATGGTGCCCAAATATTGACAGGTATGAATAATTCACAAAATGAATTAAAGATGCTTTATGAAGTTTGTACTTATAAATCTTTGATCTGTTACCTATTAAAGGAAGAGTCAAAATACATGTTATTAGTTGTCATGAATCTGGTCCTGAATGCCAGTCCCCGGACTACGCTCCCCATTGCAGACCCTAAGAGAAAGGGTGGGCAGCTTGTAAAACAAAACCGGTTTTGAGAGAATAGTGAAGACAGAATCATGATGGGACAAATGGTGACTGTAGATCTCATTCCAACGGACACTGCAGGGAAGTTGGAATAGGTAAGCGCCACGCAATGTAGATGCAGGTCTCATCAGATTCCATGGGGAGAAATCAGGATGATTGCTTCCATAGTGAATCTTAGAGTAAGGGAAGGAGCAGAGGTTCCAACCTTTATTTACTCCAGCAAGGGAGGTACACTCTAAAAAATGTTGGGTTGTTTTTTTAACCCAACTGCTGGGTTAAGCCTGTTGGGTCATTTAGTTGGGTTGTTTTGCTCAGTGTTGGGTTGTTTTTGTGTAACCCAACGTTGGGTTACTGATTTTATCTAATCAAGTGACAGTTAAGAGAGTAAGCCCCTCCCCCTACTCGACGAGCCAAGCGCTACCTTCGCGGCCATTTTGAATCACCTCAGGAATCGCCTCAGGAACAACCGTCCTTCAGCGACAACAGAAAAGGTATGTTTGTGGGTTTTTAATGTATGAAACTAATACTGTACACCAACAAATGCAAAAATATACCAAATTTGGCGGTTCACATTACATTAACAGTATTAAAAAGTATAATCTATCTCTGTTCGTTTTGGTTTGCTAATCGGTAAAGGTATGCCTGTTGTAATTACGTTACAGCCTTTTCCTGTCTAAGTTATATTCAATATTTATTGAAATAAATATTGGAATATGTTACTTGGTGAGTCGTTTAGTTAACGTGTCTTTATATTAGTTTAAGGTCGATACTCGAGCGTCGTATTAAATGCAAACGTTCATATAACGTTACCGGCAACTGTCACAAACACCACGGTTATTCTGTCATGAAACTTAGTTTTAATCAGAGATGGGACCAAGTCATTCCTTTCAAGTCACAAGCAAGTCTCGAGTCAAATCCCAAGTCCTCAAAGAGTTAAAGTTAATGAGGTAATTAAGTGACTAATTAAGTGATGATTGTGCATTAGTGATGAACACCTGCTGTCAACAAGCAGCATCACTGAAGAAAAGACACACACAAGAACTACAACTGACATCAGACACAGCCTTGGATAAAATCAACTGAAAAAAACAAAACAAAACAAAAAAACAACAACATTAAATCTCTCAAGATCTGATTAAACAACTCTACAGACAGCATCACCAGCTTCACTCATTACTAACCAGACAGACTTTATTTTATGTCTGCAGAATCTCTTATTGAGAATTAAAAGAAACAAAGAAAGAACACGATGCCACCATGATTGTGGTCAAGGTGTGCTTTAGTTTGTCTCTTGACCCTTTGAGTAATTTAATGTAATTTGCTTCTAAACAATTGCAATATTGTTTTATGGCAAGCAGTTGTGTATTACTGAATTAAAAGCTTGTAATAGCAGATTATCTTACACTCTCAACTTATAACTAATTTGGATGAACATCATGAATTGGTATCACTATTTGATTAATTTGGCTGACATTCAGCTGTTGCACAACTGCAAAAAAAAAAAAAAACACTATAATGTTTCAATATAAAAAGAAAGAACAGTATTGGCTCAGGTTTTTAGACATGAACGTTTATCATACGATCCTCAACAGTGGTGATAATAATTATTCATACTGCAGTACATGAGGGGATTTTATCCTATGTTGTATACCCAGCATGCATTGCAGCATGAAGCGTTTGGTTGATTGTCACCATTGTTGAGATTCATATGCTGGTTCTTGATGTCTGTGTGTGTCTAAATACTGCAGATGTTCACATTTGTATATGCATTACACATGTTTTAAATTCTTTCACTGTAGCTGTTAGAGAAACATTCTACTTGCATGCTGCAAAACCTAAACATATAACAGAGAAAAAAAAGTTATTTTGGAGGTGGTCAAGCAAGTTCATGATGACTACACTGTCATACTAAAACAGCTAGTGACTACTCACTTTGCTGCTTTGATCTCACTGCTTCACAACACAACATGCATTGTTATAAAGAGAGATCTAATATAGCAGGTCAAGGGTCAAGAGCACAACTAAAGCACACACTGATCTCCATGATGGTGGCATCATTTTAACCACTAAAACATCAACATCTGATCCTCTGTAATTCTCAGTAACAGCAGGTGTTCTTCACTAATGCACAATCATCATTAAATTAGTCACTTAATTACCTCATTAACTTTAACTCTTTGAGGACTTGGGATTTGACTCAAGACTTGCTTGTGACTTGAAAGGAATGACTTGGTCCCATCTCTGATAGTCTAGGTAAATAAAACAACCCAACGTGTTGGGTCAAAGATTTAACCCAACAAGTTGGGTTAAAATAACCCAATGCTGGGTTTGTCCATATTTGACCCAGCGTTGGGTTACCAAAATAACCCAATTTGGGTTATTTTAACCCAGCGTTTTTTTAGAGTGTAGGGATGGATTCCCTAGAGTTAGAATTTTCGACGAAGCAGGTGGAGAAATATGAAGTATCCCAAAAAGAGATTGGGCCACTATTGATGAAGTCGAAAATGATAAAACAGGGTCCGAGGGGGGCTCGGTGATTCATAGCTTTGTACCTCGCAGAGAGAAAAAGGAATACAGTGGGTACGGAAAGTATTCAGACCCCCTTAAATTTTTCACTCTTTGTTATATTGCAGCCATTTGCT
The DNA here is from genome assembly GCA_036247105.1 of Cirrhinus mrigala. Taxonomy (NCBI): domain Eukaryota; kingdom Metazoa; phylum Chordata; class Actinopteri; order Cypriniformes; family Cyprinidae; genus Cirrhinus; species Cirrhinus mrigala. The sequence continues at coordinate 5,671,586 of JAMKFB010000189.1, forward strand.
AAAATCATTTAAGTTCATTTTTTTCCTCATTAATGTACACACAGCACCCCATATTGACAGAAAAACACAGAATTGTTGACATTTATTAAAATTTATTAAAAAAGATTTATTAAAACAGAAAAACTGAATTATCACATGGTCCTAAGTATTCAGACCTTTTGCTGTGACACTCATATATTTAACTTAGGTGCTTCTACACCTTCATTTGAGTCCAGCTGTGTTTGATTATACTGATTGGACTTGATTAGGAAAGCCACACACCTGTCTATATAAGACCTTACAGCTCACAGTGCATGTCAGAGCAAATGAGAATCATGAGGTCAAAGGAACTGCCTGAAGAGCTCAGAGACAGAATTGTGGCAAGGCACAGATCTGGCCAAGGTTACAAAAAAATTTAAGAGCACAGTGGCCTCCATAATCCTTAAAGGGAAGACGTTTGGGATGACCAGAACCCTTCCTAGAGCTGGCCGTCCAGCCAAACCGAGCTATCAGGGGAGAAGAGCCTTGGTGAGAGAGGTAAAGAAGAACCCAAAGATAGCCCCAGAGATGCAGTCAGGAGATGGGAGAAAGTTGTAGAAAGTCAACCATCACTGCAGCCCTCCACCAGTCGGGGCTTTATGGCAGAGTGGCCCGACGGAAGCCTCTCCTCAGTGCAAGACACATGAAAGCCCGCATGGAGTTTGCTAAAAAACACCTGAAGGACTCCAAGATGGTGAGAAATAAGATTCTCTGGTCTGATGAGACCAAGATAGAACTTTTTGGCCTTAATTCTAAGCGGTATGTGTGGAGAAAGCCAGGCACTGCTCATCACCTGTCCAATACAGTCCCAACAGTGAAGCATGGTGGTGGCAGCATCATGCTGTGGGGGTGTTTTTCAGCTGCAGGGACAGGACGACTGGTTACAATTGAGGGAAAAATGAATGCGGCCAAATACAGGGATATCCTGGACAAAAACCTTCTCCAGAGTGTTCAGGACCTCAGACTGGGCGGAAAGTTTACCTTCCAACAAGACAATGACCCTAAGCACACAGCTAAAATAATGAAGGAGTGGCTTCACAACAACTCCGTGACTGTTCTTGAATGGCCCAGCCAGTGCCCTGACTTAAAGCCAATTGAGCATCTCTGGAGAGACCTAAAAATGGCTGTCCACCAACGTTTACCATCCAACCTGACAGAACTGGAGAGGATCTGCAAGGAGGAATGGCAGAGGATCCCCAAATCCAGGTGTGAAAAACTTGTTGCATCTTTCCCAAAAAGACTCATGGCTGTATTAGATTAAAAGTGTGCTTCTACTAAATACTGAGCAAAGGGTCTGAATACTTAGGACCATGTGATATTTCAGGTTTTCTTTTTTAATAAATCTGCAAAAATGTAAACATTTCTGTGTTTTTCTGTCAATATGGGGTGCTGTGTGTACATTAATGAGGAAAAAAATGAACTTAAATGATTTTAGCAAATGGCTGCAATATAACAAAGAGTGGAAATTTAAGGGGGTCTGAATACTTTCTGTACCCACTGTATGCTCCGATGCTGAATGCTCCAATTCCTGATAACCCCGAAAGTTTTAATGAGGAGTCTCCATTAGAAGAAGGAGAACCTCTTAAAATTTATTTTGGAAAAGGGAAAAATCTGATTATTCTAAAAGAAGGGCATTTAGAATATTAGGAAGAAGCCTGCGTTTTAGTCAGTGCAGCTAACAAGTCACTTAATCATGAGGGTGGAGTGCCTGCAGCTCTTAGAAAAAGAGCAGGACGAAAATTTCAGGAAGAGTCAAACAGATTAGTAGATTGTAAAAAGACTCCTATTAGAACAGGAGATATAATACTGCAGAAGGAAGCGGGACCGAATGGAAAACCTGTAATACATGCAATAGGGCATGAAAAGGGGAGAAATAGCAATATACAGGAAGAGTTGACAGCTATTTTAACATTAGATAATTTGATGGATAAAATATGTGCGTCAGCAAGACATAACAAATATCGTACCGTGGCAATGCCAATCATATCTGGGTGGGAATTTTGGATTTAATGAAGTTAATATGGGAGCAGCCCTCGTAACATCGTAACTGAGAAAAACGGACCATACAGACTGGCCAAGAACGTGGATAGTTTGCCATCCAGATGCCTCAGTGTTAAATCAGATAACAGAAAAAGTAAATGAGGAAAAGCAGGCTGGAGAAGGCAGATCAGATCAGAGAGCAGTTCCAGGGCAGGAAAGAACTGAACCTAGAACAGAAATTTTCAGAGAAGAATCTGATCCTGAGTGGCCAGAATTGAAGCGTGTGAAAACGTCAGATAGTGATTAAAGCATGGCAAGAGTTATGATTCATTCAGGTTAGGAAAGGGAACATACCGACCTATGCATGCTAAGAGTAGGAAAAAGGAAACTTTATTAGACTGAACCGAAGAGTGGGAGACAAAATATGCTCCCGGTATAACTTGTGGTCAAGTGTGAAGTTTGCTTAACGGAGGGGATGCTACAGCTATCCTCGCTGACACTTCATTAACCCAACAAGCAAAGCATGCGATTTTAGCACAGAAAGACCTGACGAATAAGGTGGCGTTACAGAGAATGATTCGAAATGGCGTAGGTAGTAAAGTGTATGAGGAATATTATTCAGAGGCTGGGGCTGAAAGTGACAGTTCATCTAGCGAGTCAGGTGATGAAGAACAAGAAGAGGAAGATGATGAGCCGGTAGTGGTTGAGAGGAGGCCCGTGAGGGCCTCAACTCCGGTTAGACCACCACCAGCACCTCGAAGATTGCGATTTAGAGAAGAAACTCTTGAGCCAGTGTCGCAAATAAGGGTAGTACAGGGTCCTCCCATTGAGGTCACTGAATTAAACCATCATTTAGAGGCCTTGCACTTAGGAACACCAGGACAGAGACGTCCTGTAACCCCAGGTAGACAAATACAGACCCCGAGGCAGGTCGAAGCTGAGGCAGACCTAGAGCAACCTTTGAGGATCTAATGAGGAAAGATCAGGAAATGAAAATTCTGAAGAGAGCAAAACTAAAGAACACCACAGTGAAAGGGAAGGTCAGAGAATTAGTTCGCTATGGAGAACAGATGGAAATCTCAGGTGAATCCATTGATTTTCATATACTAGCTAAATTCGGATTACACGGAGGCAGGAAATTAGCTAGTACTTTAGAGAAGCTAGTCCCTACTGATAAAGAAGAAACTGAGCAACAGCAATTTGAGGAACGGTGGACCACAGTTGGGGCATTGTCAGCGTGTCAAGAGATGGCCGAGAAGAGTGTAGAAGGATTGCTTAAACATATTTTTAAGGGTGTGCAGAGAAATGTTCTAGCTGGGGCTAGAGAATTTCTTTTGTATGGTTCTGAAACATACCCTGAAGAATTAGAGTGGACTCTGCTTCGTTATGCCAGGAAGACAGAGTTAATTCAGGCAGACAGAGAGAAAACTAATAATGGCAAGCAACACAAGCCCAAAGATAGTCAGCCTAGGAGGTTGAGCTGTGAGAAAAAACCTCACAACCGTTATGAAACGGGAAGTAGACTCTCAGCGCAGTCTGAGCGCAGAGTAGAGCAGAGACCCAAGAGAATAGAAGAGAGGGTAAGTAAGGATACCCCTAGACTGCCAATGGGTGGAGGTAAAAAATACAGAGATCAGTCCAGACCCAGAATAAATAGAGGTGAGAATGATAAAGGCAGAAGAAGTTATATTAGTCCAGAGAAATGGAATAAACTCAGCCCAGAAGAAAGGGCTCGAATTGTGGCAGAAAGAGAAAGAAGAAGACCAGAAGCAAAAGTAGGAAGGGTTAAGGCTGAAAGGGTCATCACAACAGCAGAAGTAGAAGTACCAAAACCCAAAAATAACCAAAAGAAGAAAGATAGAGAAAATTTGGAAGAATAGGATGAGTCGGCTCCCCTGAAGCAAGCATTGTTAAGTACAGAAGAGAAGAACAGAAAACTGTACAAAACATATGATGAAACCAACTTCTGTATAGACACAGGGACTGACATAAGTGTGGTGAAGCCAACTGAGCCACATGGAGAACTGTTAAAAACCATAGCAGTAGAAGATTTTGAAGGAAATGTCAAGAGTAAGCGTGTGTGGGGAAAAAACAGGAGATAATAATAATTGATTGGTATTAGGGGACTAATAGTCCTAATAATCTCTAGTTATTGCAAAGTGGTTATAGATGTGACTGTAAAATTATTGCAAAAAGAGAAATTCAAAATGTGGTGTGACATGACATTAATTACATGTGAGGGGCTATACATGACAGGATTACTAATGTACAGATACGGAAAAGAATCGTGTCTGTGGATATTCATGGGAATAATAACTTTGAGTGCTTTTACACTGGGAAACTATTTAAATGATAGCGAAATTATCATTTTAGGAATAGTGATGAATAGATGGGATAAAATAAGAGAAAAAAATCAAACGATGTAAAATATGTTGTGAAAAGATAGTCACGGCTAATATAGACGATTCAACTTCTAAATTTCAGATGGGGTTTGACGAATTGGAAGAAATGACACACAACTATTTTTACAGAGAAGAAAGAATTGGGGGAGCAGGACATGAACCGAAATATCGTAGTCAGCAAATTTGTGATGTGTGTGGAAATTCTATAAGAAGATATTGTGAATTAATAAATGGGGAACGACGATGTATAATCTGTATGAACAATCCAAATATGTATGTGCAGAACGCTTTTAATAAAGTATTGGCATGGAATTTAGTTAATCACATGTCATTGAGAAGTGAAACAAACGCTCGAGCAGAATTAATACTAAATGGATTTGTTCAATTGGGATTAGAAAAAGAAAAAGATGGGCTTTGAAATTCCGTGGTGGATGAAAATGAGTATTGTAGGAAGACAATATGAAAGAGTGTCAAATAAATTTAAACGTTCAATTATAGTATTCCAAATAGTTGAATATATGGGAAAAGTAATAAACCAAGTTTGGAATGGCGCAGAAAGGGAATTAAAAAGAAATAGTAGTCGGAATGGGGGTTTATGGTTTGGCATTTATTGATGGTCCATACGTCTTTTACAGGGTCCTGGAGTGGCCAGGTGGCCGGAATGAGTCTAGGGCGGTTCATAGAACGGGCTAACACCTAAAAATTGGCCGTGAACAGGCTCTGGCTTTCCTGGGAAGTCTTGAGGGATTTTGTGGAGCGTGATGGAGTCAATAAGTGCCATATACATAAAACCCCTAGAAACCAAAACCCTTTTCCCAGGTGGGGAAAGAATACATTTCACGAAGTAACATTAATCAGGAACAGACGTAATATTTTTGATGTATATATTGAAAGAAGATTCATTAGTGAAAGAATAGGAATTATTCGTATGATCTGTACAAGCGATAGACTGCCGAATGAGGGTAATATGACAAGAGTGCTTGTTCAAGAAATGGCAAGAGAGGGTGTTGTATCAGCTGGCAATGTGCCATTTCCTGAACAATCATATAGGACGAATAATGTACCAGAAAAACTTGAAATTTACCTCGACGATTTGTTTGTAGAAATGCTTTAAAAACGACAAATCAAGCGGGATAAGAAAGAGGAAAGGAGGAAACGTCAGAGGGAAGGATGAGAGAAGGAGCATCACAGGATGATTGTTAAACTAAGGGAATTGATTCGATTGATCAGAAAACAAAGAGACATAAACAAGAGAATAATAAAGCTGGTGAGGGAAATGATTGCTTTGAATGATTTTTATTCTGAATTGAATTCTGTTATGGAGGATCTGGAAACATTGAGACTCCAAACCACTGCTCTCACCTCTAAGGGTTATTAAAAGGTGAAATGTGTGTATGAGAGAGGTGAGAACAGCTCAAACAAAATGTTGTAAAGGAGATGCATGGTTGCAGATGGACCTTCTAAAAAGATGATTGCTTGTATTTTACTTTTCTTGGCTGTGCGAGGTGTGTTACATTCAATTTGCAGAAGTATGCTATTGCTGCACAGGAAAAATATGTTTTGCTTAAGATACTAGAGGCGTTACAGAAGTTGACTAAAATAAAAATGGGTCTGTCTGATTGCACTTGAAGATAACGTGTATGTACAGTTTGAACTTGTGATACTCAGGTTGAATTGTGACTCTGGCAACATCTGAGTGAGTGTAAAACCGCACTTATCATATATTTAGGAGTTGTCATGGCAATAGGCCGGGGGCCCCCACACACAAAAAAGAGTGATCTGATGTGTATGTGTATGTACCAAATGTGTGACTTATATGGACATGCAAGGAGGAGACTTTGTGATGCTTATGACTATAAAATGCCAGTACTTGATCTTCTTCCTTGCCACACCTTGGGTGAAGATTTTCTTGCTGGTATTTCAAATTTATTGCTTATGCGTTATTGTTATATTAAACCGAAACCATTTCAAATGATGATTCGCTTTAACCTCTTTTAAAACATGCCTCAGAGTGATTTATTTATTATAACCTATTATCTGAACCTGAAAGAATTCCTTCCAAGCCCCAAGTGACCGGACCAGGCTGATCCAGTCACGACAACTTCAGAGAATATTGAACGGTAGACTACGCACACAACCCATCAGGTGAGAGCAGTTTCAATAGCAATGGAGCTGGCTTACTATGATGGTGAGAATATTGTTGAGGTAGTTTAATACCGGGGTAGAATATTCACTGGAAACACAACAATACGACCATGTCTTTGTCTACGTTGTCTAATAAAAGGACGCATTTGGATCCACCCGCTTCACACTTCTGTCACTCCGTAACATTAGTATTAGTATTATGTTGTGGTTGTTTTATTGTAATACTGTGGCAACCTCTGTGGCTGATCATCTTGGCCAGGACTCTTTTTGAAAAAAGATTCAGAATCTCAGAAATCTAATTTCTGAACTTTGTTCTGAATAAAGGACAATAAAAATAAAAGGTAGTCGTGGTGGTGAGAATAAGATGGGTAATTGCTTTTTCCATATAATCTTCAATAAAGTTTCTTATGGATACTATAAATTTGGAGGATCTCCACATGATGCGGTGCTCATGGGATTAAAATTATCTCCCTGTTTTCATGTTTGCTGCCTGGGACATCCTTTGGTTGCTGAGTTTTGTCTTGGATTCATTTGGATTTACTCCACATATGAATTAAGCAACACAGGTCATATGTCATATGGTCCCTAGGGAAAAAGGTAATCTATTTAAAACACATTTATTTCATACTAAGTAAAGTTCAAATCTATTAACATATTTAACTGACATATCACTCCGAACTGATATAAAAGTTATAATGAAACTTTATTTGGAGCACTACTGGTGCACAACGTACATTTCTTAATATTAAGCCTAAAATGTGTTATAATGTCACTAGTGATAAATAATATTGGTCTTCAAATGCGAAATATTTAAAGTGTACCTGAAGTATACTTGCAATAGTTCCACTTTAGCATAACCAAATATACTTCAATATATCTTTAGTTGAACTGCAGCACTACTTCCACACAATTAAAATGCATCAAGTACAAAGTTAGTTGTTGTGTAGCAGACTTTTAATTTTTAAATTCTGCAAGCGTGCATGCAGATCAAATGAAAATAAAACAAGCCCACAAATTTATGACCTGTTATCACTCTATCCCTAACCCTGGCTTAAATTTATAAGTTAAAACGTGTGTTTTAATTGGTCTAATTTCTGCAATTTAATAAAAACTGTGAATGCACAAGAAGAAGAGTAAATAGAGCACATCAGAAATGGCAAAAATGCTCCTCTTTTCCAGCTATTTATTTATTTAAACATAATGTTGTGTTTATTATTTTAATGTTTAGTGTGTGGGTTTGCTGTGGACTGAATTTCTGAGGTTTTTTTTTTTCATTATTAATATTCCAGCATGCTGGACGGCGCCCTTTATGATGATTGACAGCGGTATGTATGAATCAGCATGAGCTGAGAAAACGGAAATGAAACGGGGAACGGCAGAAAAATAGGACAAGGGAAAAAAAAAAAACTATACAAAATAAAACACCAAACTTTAAACAACTCATCCCAACATCACACACTCAACACAGCAGTTCAGTAAGTCGCAGTGTCTACAAATATAATCTGAGGTGAGTGTTTCATCTTTCTCTTGTTGTTTTCATGTATGTTTCCCAGATAGCAACATAATGTCGGCCCAGATCCGGCCCACATCTGGCACATGTGGCATGATGATCTGGCCCACATGCAGCGTGGAATGATGGCACTTGGGCGGACCGCTCCTGTTTGCCAGATCTGGGCCAAAAGCAGGCCATAGCAATGCCACATGTCAGCCAAGAGCCACAGCCTTAGATGAAATCAGCAGAAGATAAAAGACATTCAATCTCTGAAGATCTCAGAGGAGGAGGTTTAAAAACTCCACAAACAGCATTACCAGCTTCACGCATTTCTGACCAGATTGACTTTACAGAAGTTATTTTTTGCAAATTAACAGGCTTAAATCTACTCTACCATAATAGTGGTTAGTGTTTCCATTAATTGGGCTCGTAACACTTTTTTTTTAATATAAGTGTGTATTTGTATGTTGCTATGATGGCGTGTTTGTAAAAACACTTCAGCAGTAACAGATAAAAACAAGATGAAATCAGGTGTTGACAAAACTATGAATGAATTAGCCTGATTCACAGTCATTTGGCTTTTCCAATTATGTTGCAGAAATAATTCATTTGTAGTACGAAACTGTCTGTAGTCTTGCAAAACCAGTTTAAAAAAAAATCCGGGAAGCCATCATAAATCAACACGTGAACCCCACCGATGGTGACAATAGAAAGTGCAAAGTTGCAATGCATGCTGGGAACCACAGTACAAAACTCCCAGCATGCATCACAGCATGAATAAATTATTGAAATCATGCTAGTAACTTGCTAGTCATGCTAGAAACATGCTAACAACATGCTTGTCATGGAACCATGCTAGTGACTTGCTAGCATGCATTGCATACTAGTATCTTGTTAATCATGCTGGCAACATGCTAGTAACTTGTTAACCATGCTCAAATCTTTCTAGTACCTTACTAATCATGCTAGCAACATGCTAGTAGCATGTTAATCATACTAGAAAACATTAGTAACTTGCTAATCTTGCTAACAATATGCTATTAGATTGTTATTCATGTTAGAACCATGTTAGTAACTTGTGAATCATGCTAACAACATGCTAGTAAAATGCTAATCATGCTAAAACATGCTAACAACATGTTAAATTATGTAAGAAAGGCCCTAAATCATGCCAGCAATATTATCTTTTATACTTTTACAACTGCTTTGAACTTTTTAGGCTAGGCCTAAAGTTAAAGTTTGTTGTCAAACTTTACTCATCTAGTTTTGTATTAATGTGTCAATATGAGGTCCAGTTACCAGCATGACACTAAAACAGATGTACTTCTACTTGAGTGAAGGATGTGTGTACTTTTGCCATCTCTGTGCCCAAATAGCAAAATACACTTGGGCCACGTCCAGTTAGATTCTCACCTGACAGAGAGTAAAATGGCCGTTTACTTGCGGACCGATTGCGGTGTTCTTATGATTTCAATTCAGCTTAAGAAAGTCTTGAAGAAAGTCAATTCATGCTATGTGTCTAAATGTATATCCTAAAATGGTGTTAATCTCACAATATGACATCATAATTTGTTTCTTGTTTCATTGAAAACAGGCGTAAATGTATTACAAGTGTATGGGGAGCATATTTTGATATTTTAAGTGAACCAGCAATTATAAATAATTAAAAAAAAAACTCCATTTACATTATGGCACATTCATATTTACCTCTTGTTTTAACTATCATCATCATCACCAGAATAATAATAATAATTGTTATTTTTATTTATATAGCGCTTTTCCATAGCCAAGGTCACTTTACAAGTCAAGTTTAAGAAACGGAAACAAATAACAACAGAACAGAACACAAACCATAAGCTAAAAGTAACACACAGACACTACTTACAAAGTTAGATTAAGTGGTACAGAGAGAATGAAGATAAACGTCCATGACAGGGTACAATTTACAGACTGAGAACTGAAGAATAATACTTGGAGAGAAGGGAGGATGCTTGATGGATCTTTAGGGAAAGAGCATTCCACAATCTGGGAGCCACAACACTAAAAGCCCTAGCTCCCAGAGTCACCAACTTAGGGGTGACTAACAATCCTTCACTAGAAGGTCGTAAAGCGTGGGCAGGAACATAGGGCAGAAGTAAGTCAGATAAATATGTAGGACCAGGGTTATGGAGAGCTTTATAGGTGAGAATTAATATCAAGTTAATGCGCAAGGAAACCCAAAGCCAGTGAAGGTGATAGAGGATTGGGGTAATGTGATCATTCTTTCTTGTGTGGGTAATCAAGCGAGCTGCAGAATTTTGAATATATTGTAGTTTTTTGATACAGTAATTACAGTAATCTAGTTGAGATGTGACAAATGCATGAATATCAGTTTCCGCATCCTGTTTACTGAGAGGATCGAATACGGGAGTTATTACGTAGGTGGAAAAAAGCCGTCTTAACTACTTTAGAGAGAGTGGAGTCAATGAGAACACCAACATTATGAACAGAAAGCTTTGATACAACAGCTTTAGAGCCAATCAGAATAACCTCAGTTTTATAAATTTAAGGTAATTTGCCTCCAGCCAAAGTTTGAGTTCTTTGATGCAATTCGTTAAAGCAAGTGGAGGAAACACTGAGGTGGAAGGTAGTTAAGTAAGTAAAGTTTATTTATATAGCACATTTATCTCAGCAAAGCTGGCCAAAGTGCTAAACAGAATCAGGGTTAAAACATTAAACAAGCAAGACACACCACAAAATAATAAAACAATCAAACATAAAATAAAATATAGCTGCAAGCAGCAATTGTGGGGCCAAGCACAAAAAAGGCAGAATGAGGAGTTAAGCATACAAAGGAGCAACAGACTGACTAAAGCAATGAGTAACTAAAGCCATTTTAGGATCATAGAAATTGAAATGGCTGAAAAATCATAAATACAACCACTAATAATATAATTTAACCCTCTGGGGTCTGAGGGTGTTTTGGGGCCCTGGAGAAGTTTTGACATGCCCTGACATTTGTGCTTTTTTCAGTATCTTAAAAACATATTAATGGCTAAAGTCTGGTTACACTGTAATCAGCACAAACTAGGCTACAATAATATGTAAGCAACATGGCTTATCATTTTTGACCAATATGTGCTACTGTTTTCAAATTGATGTGACGTGTTCTGTGTGAGGTGACAATGACACACACAAAGTTTGGTGTCATTATCTCAAATCTTTCCAGAGATACAGCCTCATAGTTATTTCATGCCTCAAATGTGTAGTGGCGCTGTACGAAAACGGTTTTGTCTATCGACATGAAATCCATAACTTTTTCTAGGCGCAGTCTAAAGATGATTTGAGTCAAATTTAGTGAAAATAGGACCAACGGTCTAGGAGGAGTTTGAACAAGTATGTTTTGTACATTAATCAAAATGGCGGACAGGAAGCAGGGGAAACTATGGTATAGTTAGTATGTATGTTGTCGGCATGACCCAAGGAATATTTTGAGAATATTTTAAGAGTATTTTTTTGTTACAGTAGGCTAATTCATTCAGAAGTTATTAACATTATTGTAAATTTCATTATTAATGTTTAATGAATGGTGTATTACTTCTGACCAATGGGTGCCACTGTTACCAAAGTGATGTGGCTTGGTCAGTGTGAGGTGACAATGGCACATATAAAATTTGGTGTCAATATGTCAAAGCTTTGCAGAGATACAGCCTTGGATGCAGTTTGCGCTAAACGAAAACCGTTTTGTTCATCGACACGAAATCCACAACTTTTTGTCAGCATGGTCTAAAGATGATCCCAGTCAAATCTGGTGAAAAAGTAGGTTTTCAACAGAATGGCAGACAGGATGTCATAATGGGTATTAATGTTCTCAGCTTGACCCAAGGAATCTATTGACATCACTTTCATTACAATAGGCTAATGTAAGCAGAAGTTATTGGCATTTTTGTAAACTATCTTATAACTTTTGGCCACAAGGTGGCATTGCCCCCAAACTTTTTGAGTACTGTCAGGGCATGGTGCCGAGTTAGAAGGAGTAAGAAGATCTGTGAGATAAGATGGGGCTTGACCAAAAAGAGCATTAAATACAAACAACAAAATTTTAAATTTAATTCTATAATGGAGAGGGAGGCCTAAATTGGTGGTCAACAGCCTTGAAGCAGCATTTTGTACCATCTGTAAGCGTACAATAAGCAAGACAAGAAGTAATAAAAGCATGAATGACCTTCTCTAAGTCATGAAAAGTTTTGATAAAAATGAAAGCTTAGAGACAGGCCGATAATTATTAAGGCAAACTTCATCCAAACCGTTTCTTAAATATGCGATGTGTTTTTCTATCTGAGAATCTTGTGTTGAATGTGTTAAAATATCTCATCTGCTCTACAGAAAAGTGCTGTTAAGCTTCAAATAAGTGGTCAGTAGAACTCATGCGTTAGATTCCAAGTCTTCCGAAGCCTTGGACTAAAAATTGAATCGTTACTTGGTGAAAATGCTCTCAACATCATGCATGTTCACGTATTGTACATAATTGATTCTCTCATGTCCTGTGGCCAATTTCATTTTCAACTTTCGACTTTGTTTTTGGGTGAATTGTTCCTTTAAAGAAAAATTGCTATACTGTATCCACTGCACTGCCCTAAGCAAGCTACCTCTTTATAGGATGTGAAGCAAGTTCTACCAGCTACATGTTCAAATTTGAGAATACTTCTACTCAAAGGCTACTAGTTTTTATAGGAACATTTTTACTACTACAGCAGTTTTTTATTAGTATTATTATTATTTAATTATACTTTGAGAATTTGTCTTGTAGACTGTAGCATTAATAGTGTGGTTTTGGCATGTCTATGTTTGACTGGATAGCATTGTGCGAAGAGTAGCAGTTAACATCTATTTATTATTTAATGTTTCCTGTTCATGATCTTTTGCTCATTGATGCACATAGGATTCTAGCCTCGTCATGTTTTTTTATCATGTAATTTATGCAGCTGACAAATTACAATAAATATTTAAAAAATTTGAATAATTTCTTGATCATTTGGTAAAATTATACAGCATGACATTTTATAAACATTGACCAAAAATGAGTGAAGGCGTGCAGTTTTGCGTGGTTCTGACGTACCGAATGCTCTTTGCAGTTCCTTGTTCAGGATGTGTTGAGTTTTCTCAGTAAGACACAACGTGGTTGCATCATTTCTATCAGGGCTGCTGAGAGTTTCACAAACTCCTCTACCAAAGGCATCTGTGAGTAAAGCCAAAATTTGATGCTCAGAATGAACCTCAGTCCAATGTATATTAATTGTGTTGTGTTTGCATTGTTTGAATTTAGTGCATCTCAGCAACCGAGCGGACACCAATGGATAATTATGATTATTATGACTTGGAAAATTTTTTTTCAAATGACTCCAATGACACGGGATACCCAGAAACGGTTGTAAACGAAGAGGTTCAATTATGCAAGAAAAGCGATGTGGTTCAGTTCGGCGCAGCATTTCTCCCAACTTTCTACTATGCTAACTTCTTAGTGAGCTTGGTTGGAAATGGATTGGTGCTGTGTATCATCTACAAGTATGAGAAGCTCAGCACAGTTACCAACGTATTCTTGCTCAACCTCGTCATTTCAGATCTCATCTTCGCCTCCAGCCTCCCTTTCTGGGCAGTCTACCATAAATCTGAATGGATCTTTGGCAGGGGGCTTTGCAAACTGGTGGGAAGCTGTTATTCCATCGGCTTCAACAGCTCTATACTTTTCCTCACCCTCATGACCTTTGACCGGTACCTCACGGTGGTCCATGCCATCACGTTGGCCCAGCGCAGAAGATCGGCTTATGCGTTTGTGTCGTCCATCATCATTTGGGTGTTCAGTATTTTGGCTAGTATAAAGGATATCGTTTTGCACGACGTGATGGACGGCGGGGAAGGTTTGCTGTGTGAAATGACCGGTTACCACCAGAAATTCCTCACAAAATGGGAACTCTTTGGATATTATCTGCAGTTTTACCTTTTTTTCTTGGTGCCTCTGGCGATCGTCTTGTACTGTTACACCTACATAACCATCAGGATCATGTTCACTCGCATGAGGGAGAAATGCAGGGCGTTCAAGCTCATCTTTGTCATCGTCTTCACCTTCTTCATCTGCTGGACACCTTACAACATCGCCATCCTGTTGAAAGCCATCAGGACGTCCTTTGGAGATCAGAACGATTGCTCAAACACCCTCGACTATGCACTGTACGTGACGCGAAACTTTGCCTACCTGTATTGCTGCATCAGCCCTGTCTTCTATATGTTTTTGGAGAAGAAGTTTCAAAACCATTTTCTGAAGCTTTTGTCCAAGTGTATACCGTGACTGAAGATCGATGTTGCCACATCAGTTCAAAGCCCAAACACTGGCTACTGAGCGTTTATGTGACTAAGAAGACACATGTGGTTTGTATGTGTGGTTTGTCTGGAGCACATAAATATTCAAAATGTAATGTTTGTTTTGAGCTTATGCTCAATAATTTCTCATTCAGTGCATATATGCATTGATCAATACTGTCATATTTTAATGTAAATGTAAATATTCATTTCAAATATCATATTTTAATGTAAATGTAAATATTCATTTCAAATATCATATTTTAATGTAAACGTAAATATTAATTTCAAATATCCATTTGATTATATCAAAAGCAGAAAAAAATGTAAAGTAAAAATTTAGAAAAAATCATTTTTTGTTTCTGTGATAAAAGACTGTCTTTGTGCAACTCTAGTTCTAATCTATGGGTTCCTTAAATCTCTCCTTACTTATGTAATTTTTTGTTTTGTGTGAAATATATTGTTGTAAAGACTTCTATACGTAGGTTGCAGTCTTTTTTTTTAGTGCTATTAATTGCTGGTGTGTTTTGCTAAAAAAAATATGCATATATATATTAGTGAAGGGAAGCTTCCTGATACCATCTTTTCTCTCTATTCGAACATTGTAAAACTCACACGTTTGCCCCTTTTAAAGGTCTCTGAAATTAGTGAACTTCCTGTCGTTTAACACCTAAATACATCCTGTTCACCAGATTATTATGATTCATCAGTTCTTAATTTTGAGTATGAACTCACTGTCTGCATTACATTCTTTTGGTTTTGTAAAATAACTCATTTTAATGCATGACAATAAATCATTCTAAATTAACTCTTTGGTTGTGGTTGTTTTCTTTTAAGACACAAGCATCTTTTTGTATCCATCATGTTTTCTTTTTCTTTTTCAGTTTTTGTCTGTGAAGCTCAGTAAAATGTTCATCTACCAGATCCTTCCAAATATGACTACTGCAGAATTCTACATTAATACAATTTTTTCAAAAGGAAAATTACATATAGCCTATTACAGAGCTGTTCGATTCTGAAATTTTTGGAACTGATTCCAGTTCCTGAGAATTCTGAGAATGGATTCTTTGCTGCAGTTTTCAATTCTTTTTTTTCTTAGTGAAAGTTTGTGAGATTGTCAAGCTAATCTCGCCGGGACCACAGTACAGTGTTTTCATGACACGTCATCAGCTGGCCATATTGGTGGTGCAGAACGTAAGCAATGCCACTGAACTGAACAAAACTTGCATATTTTGCTGATTATTGCTGCTGAAAATGGTCAGTTATCGTCATGTTTTGGGCTGTACTAATCGGTCAGACCAGGAAAAACATTTCGAGTATAGTATAGACTGCCAAAAGTTACAACAAATCAAGGAGAAGAGTGCAAAAAAACTGAGGTACTGAAGAATGTTTGTGGTTGGCCAAACTGAATCAGGATTTCCAGGGCAAGAATCATGACAACATTCGTGATTGTTCTTATTTCCGGTCGGATAGGTAAAATATTAGGCTCAATTAATACTGCTCGTATGTGTCTTTACTAGAGATCGACCGATATATCGATTTACCGATATTTTTCCCGATATTTAAGCATTTTACCATAATCGGTTATCGGTTTTGTAATATCGGGTTCACCGATAAACGCCGCCATCTTGTGGTTGTTTTGAGAAGTGCGCACACACAGCGCGCCTGAGGGGAAACAATGGGGTGACAGCAGCAATCTTAAGCTTAGAGGGTACAGTTCCAGTTGACATTGACGTTTTAATGAAGTGAGTGATGGGTAGTGACAAAGTGGGCAGGCAGTTCTTTAGTAAAGAGGTAGGTGGAGGATCAAGAAAACTAGTAGAGGAATTAGACGGCCTGATTATCTCATCAACCACTGTGGGGACAATAAAGTCAAAACTAGAGAAGCTGTGATTATGGCATAAAGAGAGAAGTTCAGTAGTGGGAACCAAGGTAGAGTGTTGACAGGTATGAGATGTTTTACTCTGAAAAAAGTTCAAGAAAGCACCACACATTAGATCAGAGCCCTCTAGAGACTGCACAGGAGGCTGAGTTAACTTTTTAATCGTAGTAAATAATGTTCTAGGCCTGTTTTAATAGGCCTTATTAATAAAAGCAGAGGAATAAGATGATCAAGCTGCATTAAGAGCATTCCTGTACTGCTTCAGGTGTCCAGTATATGCCAAGGAGTAAACAGTAAGGCCTGTTGTCTTATATATCTTGTTACTGTCAAAATGTGGCCTTTTTACAGCAATTTTTAAGAGTGTATGTACCTTAGTATTACAGCATTTTTAAATATTATCAACCATTTTAAAAAGTTTTGAAGAGTTTGAATAATGCACTTTAAAGATATAAGAAAATTATCTTTTCTACTGCAACTAATAAGTTACCATGACAACAGCGTTCATGATATCTAAAATCTGTTCGCAATTTAGCATCTTCAGAATCATTGCATCATGTTGTCAAAGCCTGGTGTGAATTGCATGGTTCTCCTAGTTTGCATTAATTCAAAGCCTTTATCCAAAAATCTGCATTCAACCCAAATCAGCCGATAGAGAGACTCTGTCTCTGTCTCTCTGTCTCTCTCTCACTTCCGGTGTGATTGTTGAGAGCGGGTGAACGGAGTGGTGCGAGTCCGGGTGTCTTGCTGTGAGTGATCTTCTTTCCTTCTTTTCTTGTTTTCTTTTAGTGGTGCGTGCTTGGAGGTTTTGTTTGCAATGTACTATTGGGCTGCGTACAACCCGTTTATCAGGGAGTTATGTCAGCCCTAGGTGTGAATTTGAACTTGCTTACGCGGCGTCACGCTGTTAAAGTGGTGTCTGCAGCAAGTGTTGAACAATGTTGCTTGGCTACTGGAGAGATTGTGGGGCCTGAGTGTATTTCATCTGCCTCTAGAATGAATAATGCAGCTGTAATCTTTCTCAATAGCACTGAAAAAGCAAACGTTGTTGAGTACGGAATCACTATTAGCGGCAAGTTTATTCCTGTCTTTCCCCTCTCATTGCCATCTAAGAGAGTTCCTTTATCGAATGTTCCCCCGTTCATGAGTGATGATATTTTAATTCAGGCTCTGTCCCGTTATGGAAAGCTGGGGTCACCAATTAAACAAATTCAGATCAGTACCGATTCCCCTCTTTTGAAACATATCATCTCCTTTAGGCGTTTTGTATACATGGTAGTTCAAGATGATGCTGTGTTAGACTTGTCACTTAAGTTTCGCATTGATGGTTTTGAGTATGTTATTTTTGTCACAACTGCAAAGACAAAGTGTTTCGGTTGTTGGAAAATTGAACATTTAATTAAAAATTGCCCTGATAAATTAAAAGAAGCGGGTGATACTGGGGTGAGGGATGGCAGTATCACTATTGGTGCAGACGAATAGGACCAGCCGTTGAGGCCGTCAGGTGAGTGCCGGGCTGAGACTGAGCCGCTCGCAGAGAATGAATCTCCCGGTAGTAGACCGATTGCTGCCGACCTGGTTGACGTTAGCTCACCTGTGGCGGTTCAAGACCAGTTAGATGCAGGACAGTCCATGCTTAACGGTGGTAGTGGGATTTCAGTTAATGTAGGGCGTTCTTCAGAAAACAAAGACGAAAGACAAGTACATGGTGCTTTAGAAAACACTGTTTTGCCTGTAGCGCGGAGTGTTTGCGAAATAGTTGGTGTTAATGAGGAAGCAGGACAGAGCTTGTTTAAAGTGCCTCAAAAAAGAAAAAAGAAAGATAAGTATCATGAAATAAAATCTCCCCTAAAAAATGATCCACAACTCAGTGAGGATCATGAGACAGAAAGTGACAGTGATTCTGACTAGTGTGGCACTTTCCCAGAGTGACTTTTCTGCTCGTCGTTATGACGTTGATGACATAAAACTGTTCCTTAGAGCGACAAAAAATAAGAGAGGTGTTAGTCAAACAATTTGTTGAAAAGAAAAGAAGCTTAATGGCTGAGGGTTCCTTCACTAATAAAGAAGTATATCGTTTGAAGAAAATTGTAAGGAATTTAGGCAAAGTTTTAAACAATGATGTTCAGTAAACAAAGAGGTTGTTTTTCTAACAATGTGTTATATTTTCAAGTTTTTTTTTTGTTTCTGTTGTTTTTGCTCATGAGCGAAATACACCTGGCTACCTTGAATGTGAATGGTGTCAGGGACATTAGAAAAAGAGCATTGTTAAAGGAAATAATTAAACAGAAAAACCTTGATGTATTTTTTTTGCAAGAAACTCACAGTGATGGACAAAATTCCACTGATTGGGCAAAGGAGTTTGAAGGCATCTCTGTATTAAGTCATAACATCACAACAAGTACCATTTTATTTTTAAAAAGTTTCAGTCTAATTTCTTATGATTGTGATGAAATTGTAAAAGGTAGGCTTTTAAAAGTGAGAGCTGTGTTTGAGAATTACACCTTTGTTTTTATGTGTGTTTATGTTCCAACAGCTATAGTTGAAAGGATGCTGCTTCTAGATACACTATGTTGTACAGAATTGTTCTTCTGAAGAATATTTGTTTTTAGCTGGTGATTTTAATTGTACTGAACATGCTCTGGACAGAAATCATATTGAACCTCATTTGCCTTCTAGGAAACGTCTCGTACACATAATTCAGAAGTATGACTTATGTGATATTTACAATTAAATTAGTAATTAGTAATTAAATTAGAGACAATTAAATAGTAATGTAAAACAATATACCTAGGTTCATACAAGAGATAATGTGATATCATTTGCCAGATTAGACAGACTGTATGCCTTTGGACATCATGTCAACATTTTTATTATTTTTATTATTATTGTTGTTCAATTGTTCCTATGAGTTTTACAGATCATGCTATGGTACAATGTAGTCTTATTCTGAATTTTATTAAACCTAAAAGTGCCTATTGGCATTTCAATACTTCTTTATTAGGTGATAAGCTGTTTCAAGACTCCTTTAAGGCTTTTTGGGAGAATTACAGAAATACAAAATCTACTTTTCAGTCAGTACAACAGTGGTGGGATTTTGGTAAAATTCAGATTAGACAATTTTGTCAGCAGTACACTCACAACGTTACTAGAGAGTTAGGATGATCCTTGAGGAGCTCGGAAATTGATATAAATAACTGTCAGCAGCTAGCTGATTCTACAGGAGACCATTTTTATTTGGAGGCCTGTTTGAGGGAAAAGGCATAGTTAGCTGATCTACTTGGACATAAAATACAGGGGGCACTGGTCCAGTCAGGATTTCAAAGTATTGATCAAATTAATGCACCGTCTAAATATTTCTTCAGCCTTGAGAAAAAGAATAGCCAAAGACGCCTTATCCAGGCATTACGTTCTGAGGATGGGGGGTTATTAGTGGACCCTGTTGACATTCAAGGAAGAGCTGTTGGGTTTTATCAGAACCTTTACAGAAGTGAGCTTAATTTAGAGAGCAGGGAGGAAAATGTTTTCTTTGACTCCCTACCCCAGATGTCTGAGGAGGGTAATGCTGCTCTCTCCAGTCCTCTGAGTTTGAGAGAGCTGCATAAGGCCCTCCAAGGCATGGAGTCTGGGCGAGCTCCTGGAGTAGATGGTCTCCAAGTTGATTTTTCTTAAATCTTTCTGGACTGAGTTGGGAGCGGATTTGCTACAGGTACTGAATAGCAGCTTGTCAGAGGGCAGGTTGCCGTTGAGTTGCCGTAGAGCAATAATCACTCTCTGTAACGCCACGCCAGCAGAGGGAGCCCTTGCTCATGGACTGTCTGTTACCGCTCCCTCTGCTGCTTCTTTGGTAACTTCCTGTTTGGCAGCCATTTAAGAAGGGCCATGCCAAACAGAAGGTTGAGAAGTATTGTTTTGTCTGTGTGGACTCTACCAAGCTTTTTCCCTGTTTCATTGCCTTGTTTTGTTGTTTCCATGGTTTTGGTTTTGTTTCATTTCATAGTCATAGTTATACCTTGTTTCATTGCCTTGTTTATTTGTTACTTTGGACTGCTCTCTGGTATTTTGACGTTCTGCCTCTTTATTGGATTATGCTTTTGCCTTGCCTTGGATATTACACAGCAAAATCCCCAGTGTTAATTTAACACTCTGAGTGTGGACACATATAAACACTGAAGCAGTGTTGAGGTTAACGAGATAATTAGGTGATTAACGAAGTGATGATTGATCATTATTGAAGATACCTGATGTTAATAAGCAGAATCACCAAAGGAGAAAACCAAAATTTTTAAGCAACCATTATAGTGGTCAGTGTTTGCATTAGTTGGGCTCTTGACCCTTAAATCATCAATATTAGGTCTTGTTTGGCAAAAGATCAATCAGTTTTGCCATAATCAGACAAATGATGAAAAATGTTTATTTTAATTTAGACATATGGACGTGAAGAATTAGTGTGAGAATCACAACAACGGTGACCATCAAAAAGCGTGTTGTAGCCAATCAGAACTTATCCATGACTCCCACCATGCATTGCGGCATGAATAAAATATGAGAGTTCAGAGTTGATCTGTTTATCTGAATATGCTGTTTGTCACCATTGTTGAGATTCATGGGCTGGTTCTTGATGTCTATGTGTGCCTTGGTGAAGTGTGTGTGTGTTTTTTTTTTTTTTTTTTTTTTTTTATAAACAGGTTGTAAAAAAAAATTTTTCCAAAATGTATAGGAAGTGCTGGATCTTCTGTGGATTGTCAAGGCTATTACAATAAGCAAAAAAAAAAAAAAATCTAACTTAAAGATTAGACTCTAGCTGATTTTCTGAAAACAATGAATATGTTAAAACATAATCACCTGGTGACTTGAGCTTTTGGCTTTTTGGATTTTGTCGTGCACTAAACAGTATTTCTATGAAAACTGTTTTATTAAACCTGGCATGAAAGTATATTTTTCTTGTTAAAGAGAGTCAATCAATTTAAATTCTAGTTTTGATCTAAATAAAAAGATAGATTTAATCAAAACAAAATTTCCCATTTAAGAAATAAGATTATAAATTATTTAGAATTACTGCAACTGACATCCAGTCACAGACGAAATCAACTGAAATAAAAGACATTAAATTTCTTAAGATCTCAGCAAAGGAGGATTAAACAACTCCACAAACAGTTTGACTTTATTTGTCATGCAGAAGTTCTTACTGAGAATTAACAGAGGTTTATTTTCACAGTTTTAGTGAATTCCATTTGTAGGTTAACATTTTGGTGAATAGTGTTTGCTTTAGTTGGTCACTTGGTTGTTGACATTATACCGTTGTTATATTTTTTTTCTTCTGCTGCTGCAATTCTGTGTTGAGAAAGCACATTATGATAGCAGAGCAAACTAAGATAAAATGCAATCAGGTAATGTTGGCCCCTTGATGCTGGTGAAATCTTTATATAGTGGCTTGACTCATTGATTGTTGCATTGTTTATTACAATAGCTCATCAGTGTACTGATTGTGTTTTTGACCATGTGAATATATTTGTTTTGTGCATGAAGAAGATTGATTTGTGGCACACATAGACATGAAGAATCGGTGTAAGAATCTCAACAATGGTGACAATCAACAAAATATTCAGATAAACAGATCTCTGAACATCACAAAACAAGCTACTAATAAGTTGCAACACAAATAGCAAAAATTAAAGCAAATAGTAAAAATAAAAGAAAATACTAAGACAATTCAGGTGCATAATTTATTCATGTTGCAATGCATTCTGGGAGCCATTATTGAGTTTTGATTGGAGCTCCCAGAATGCACTGCAGCATGAAGCTTTTTGTTTATTGTCACCATCATTGAGCTTCATATGCTGATTCTTGATGATTGTGTGTGGTTAAATAGAACGGAGGTTCTAATTATAACATTACTTTTATCAACAACATAAAGTTATCTTTACAATCAAATGCTCATAGGCTCAGATTTTGGATGAGATCAGCATGTCAGGCCAGTACATGACTACATTATTGTTAATAACCAGCCAAAACTACCTGACCATGTTTTCTTTTGACTTTTTTACCATAACAAATGTGTTTTGCAAACACAGAGATACAGCAGCCAGGGAAATGCTCATATTAAAAAGTCAAGGGTCAAGAGCCCAACTAAAGCACACACTGACCACATTAATGGTGACTTCAAATACACTTCAACATCTAAACCTCTGTTCTCAATAAAAACTTTTTTAGACATATGACAGAAATGAAGTCAAACTGGTTAGTAATGAGTGAAGCTGCTGATGCTGTTTGTGGAGTTGTTTAATCCTCCTCTGCTGAGATCTTGAGAGATTTAATCTTTTATTTCAGTTGATTTTATCTAAGGCTGTGACTGGAAGTCAGTTGTAGTAATTATAAATTGTTCTAATAAATTATTTCTTAAATGGGAATTTTTGTTTTGATTAAATCTGTATGTTTTGTTTAGATCAAAACTAGAATTTAAATTAATTGACAAGAAAAATATACTTTCGTGTCAGGTTTTATAAAATAATTTTCATAGAAATTTTGTTTAGTGTAATTTATTTATTTTTCATTGGCTCAAATTATAAAATATAAATGTGAACCATTACCCTAATTTTTTTTAATTGGATGAATGAAAACATTTTTTCAATCTAATTTTTTTCATTGGATAAATGAAAACATTTTTTCAGTTTAATGTTCTAAATGTCCTCTTTGTAACATTGTTATATGACCACAGAATAACCAATATAGAACGTCCTCCTGAAGTCGTATTGTGAACGTTATTATATGACTAAAACAGGACCATGTGAGAACGTTCTATTAATGTTCCAAATGTCATCTTTGTAACGTTCTTATGTGACCAAAAAATAACCAAAATGGAACGTCCCCCTAAAGTCGTATAACGAACATTGAGTACCAGCACTTTCGTAACCAAAAGAGGACGTTTTAGGAACGTCTCCAATGTTCTGTAAAGGTTAGGGACATTCGTCACCTTTAGAGAACTTTTAGGGAACGTTGCGAGAAAGTTTCCTCCTACGTGGGAGTTTACCCAAAAATTATCATTATATCATCATTTACTTACAATCATGTCATTACAAACCTCAACCACTTTCTTCCGTGGAAAACAGCAGAAAATGTTTTGAATAATGTTGGTAACCAAAGCATTTTGGAGACTGAATCTTGAATTACTTTTCAGGTGTGACAGACAATCTTACTTTCATGATTACTTTTTGAGAATCGCTCACTCTTGCTTTCAGCAGGACAGACTTACCAGAATGATACTGACCAGTATTTAAATCATATTTTGACTTGACCTTCATTGGAGAAAAAACAAAAACAAAAAAACAAACAACAACAACAACAAAAAAAACACTCAGACATTTTCTTAAAATATCTTCTTCTCTGTTCCAATGAAAGAAAGTCAGTTATACAGGTGTGGATGGA
The DNA here is from genome assembly GCA_036247105.1 of Cirrhinus mrigala. Taxonomy (NCBI): domain Eukaryota; kingdom Metazoa; phylum Chordata; class Actinopteri; order Cypriniformes; family Cyprinidae; genus Cirrhinus; species Cirrhinus mrigala. The sequence continues at coordinate 5,695,263 of JAMKFB010000189.1, forward strand.
CAGTAAATGATGACAGATAGATTGATCATTTTTGGGTGAATGGGATTATTCTGGCCAATTTATCAGGTTACAACAAATCAGCACAAATCACATAGATGACATATTTTGAGTTCAGTGCAGCAGGTGGCAAGTTTACAATACTGTAATAAATTGACTTACACATTCATTTGCTTTCTGCTTTTTCAGTCAGCTCATCATGTCTTCTTTTCTTTGTAGAGTCAATCAAACAAGGGTTTCCATTAAGGATGACTGTTGACACACATGAGAGCAAACACACACATCTGAAACATTTACAGAAGGAAGATTATGAGTGTCATGGATGAATTGAACAATAATTATAATTACAATACAGTGAATTGTAATTCATGAATAAAGACAGAATCCGTCGTTTCCAATAGAGTAACACATTAATTAAAGATTAATTTCTGTGTCAAATCACATCTCCGTTATTAACCAGATTAATAACAACTTGGAGCACGACTGCATATGTAATAGTGCTATAATTCATATTTTGGTAAATAAACACAACAGACCAGCAGTAATTAGTACCTTGATTACTCACATGAATGTTTATAAGAAATTATTGAGGCATTTTATTAAACGTCAATGTTCAGTCGAAATATATCGTTTTATGAAGTGAATATTATCGTTTCTCTCTCTCTAAGGTGAGGTACAATTTTCTGACCTGACTCTTTCAAAATCACATTTAATAGAGAAATACTTACAACGTATGTGTAACAGACACAGAGCTTCGGTAAAGCCGCATGTCACCAAAAAATCAACGTTAATTCGCATCGTAATGGTACATTTTTTTAATAAAACTGCTATAACTGACAAGTGTTTACGTACGGGTGTACGTGCGGCGTGTTTTCAAATATATATTTAAATATATGTAACATCTGGCAACACTCTTGATACTGCTGTGTTCAACAACAATATTAGTATTAACTATTAGTATTAATTTTAACAACCACAAAACGGAGAGATGCGTGCGCGGTTCCATTCCGCTGAGCGCGCAGAAAGAGAAGCGCGTGCCCGAGTGTGACGGTTATTTAAACCTCTGCTGAACGTTCGAAATTCGAATCATAACAGACGCGAATCTAATTGAGTGAGTTTGAATCAGCGACTGATCCCACTGATTGATTCACTTCAGATTCAGAGTCTGTACAAACCTTTCATAGTTTGGACACTGTGTATAATATTTTACTAGTGTAAGTTTTGAAAAATCAAACGAGGTGTCCATGACATCTGAAAACGAGCCTGTCCCTGTAACTGCGTGGGCTGCAGGTGAAATGAAGGCTTCTTCTCCTCCAGACTCCATGGAGAACAGCCAGAAAGGTAAGATGAAAATCAACAATGACACACAGTAATTACTCTGTAGTGTTATTTTAATGTTATTCTGGTCTCAGTGTTTGACTTCTTAATAAAATGTATATATGAATGTAAACGCAATAACTGCAAGTCACTTCTGTGAACTAACTACAAGTTAGTCTAATTATTAGAGCTGCACTTGACTTTTTTTATTGAAGAATGTTATCAGATCTATTTAACTGTCAGGAATTTGTTGAAAATGGTTTCTAATCTGTAGTCAGAGATGTTTCTAATATGTTATTCTTCACTGTTGTTTATTGCAGACAAACCTACAAAAGGCAAGAAGGGCAAAGCAGCCCTTCCCCTCCTCCGGAGGGTATGCAAGGCTGCGAAGCGGCCCTTCTTCGCCTGCTGCAACCCGGACAGAGTGGTTCATCCGACGGCTGACGTGGATCCTTTCGCTCCTGATCTGGTGTGTCTGCCAGGTCAGGTGTGTGAATATCTTGAGTCGCCGTCGTGTGTGCAGGGTTCCTCTGGGATCGAACATCTGGATCCTGAAAACGTTTAACACCTGCAGCTCCGTCAGTAATGGGCTTTCTGTCACGCACATACTCTCAAAAACATAAGAAAGCCAACTAGAACAGAAAGAACGGCAAGAAAACGCTGTTCACATTTTAGTATTTCAGAACGTTGCTATATGTAGAAATTAGACTGGTCATAGGTGCATGTAAACACAGTCATTTAATTAGTGCATTGCAAATTATTAATGTAAGCCAGGGGTGCCCAACCCTGTTCCTGGAGATCTACCTTCCTGCAGAGTTTAGTTCCAACCCTGATCAAACACATCTGTCTGTAATTATCAAGTGCTCCTTCAGATCCTAATTAGTTGGTTCAGGTGTGTTTGATCAGGGTTGGAGCTGAACTCTGCAGGAAGGTAGTCTCCAGGAACAGGGTTGAGCACCCCTGCTGTAAGCAATGCAAAAAAAAAAAAAGTACTTTTGTTTATAGCAGTCGCTAATGCTTTACTAGTGACATTAATATAAGAAATGTATAAAAAATGATATTAAAAAAATAATAATAATAATTCAGCAGTTAAAAAAAATACTTTTTTAGAAACACGGTAAAACCCGCGGTTGAATAAAAGGCAGTTTTAACACTTAAAAAACCCTGCGGCTGCAAAAAAAGGCAGTTTTAACACTTAAAAAAAACCAGCGGCAGAAAAAAGTCAGTTTTAACAAGACAAAAAAACCCTGCGGATGAATAAAAGGCTGTTTAAAAAAAAAAAACACACACACACACACAATATAAACATAAAATCTGTAAAAGCTGTGCTCTAATTCATAATTTATAAATTATATGTAAAATTTTATATGATTTTATTAAATAAGAATAAAAATGTATATATTTTAAGTAAAGCTGTGTGTTGTCTTGATTCTTTATTGTGAGTGTAACTAGCAGCAGTTGAAGTGAGGTAGTCTCACCTGTGATTGAGTCTTTCCCTTTTTAGCTCCAGTGACCCTCAATATATATTGGAGAAAGCTGCTCATTTTCCAACTTTGTTTACACAGACTGAAAATGGCTGCTCCGTGCAGCATAGGTGAACTGGACACAAGGGCTGCGTTCCACTTTTTGACACACGCTTGCACACTTCCCCTTGTGGGAATCCCAGCTGCTGTTTTTAAGTGTTTTCCACTTTTTCAAGTAGATAAGGGAAAGTTTATCCACAACCCCTTGATGTACATCTGATTCAATGAGACGTGCGGAAAGTGGAACGCAGCCGATCAACTGCCATAGGTTTGAGTGAATGTGTGTCTGTGATGGATTGACCCTTTATCCAGGCTGTTCTCGACTCCAGCATCTCTGCGAGTAGTTTGGAGAATGGATGAAATGAGATTCTGTAATTCCAGAGCTTCTTCACACCATGAATTGACATGATCATTTACAGGGGCGTGTTAGATCGAGTCCCCCATGCCTAGACAATTAAAATCCAGCCTGGTAACTAAATAACTCGTCAGCAGAGTAGTCTAAAACCCAAAAACCCTGGTCTTGTCTGGTACACAAAATACCCAGAACACTAATAACATCTTAATAACATCTTCTGTCAGCCTAGAAGTTGAACAAGAAGTGACGAAGTGATGATGGTAAAAAGGAGCAGAGTTTAGTGAATAATCTTAGCTGCTTATGTCTCATTGCTCAGACCTTGTGTAAAGAACACAAATCCAACAAGTATACATTCTTTCGTATCTATACATATAACATATAACAAAATGATAAATGATTATATATGAATACATGAATAAAGAATAAATGAAGAATATAAAAAAAAAAGTAAAATGTATGGTTGCTCTCTTGAAGCAAAACACACACAGTTTGTATTTGATGATCCTCAGATCGTTCAGGCATGTTTTGAGTTTTGGGGTCGTAATCAAGTGGAGCAATTGTGTAGTTTGTGTGGTGCCTAAACATGTAACTTATCATTTATGACATTTATGACTTTATTTTAATAACTGTTCAAACTACTTAAAGATTTCTCAACAATTACAACCCACTTAAATATTTTAGACCCTTGACACAACTAGAAGAATGTAATTCATTACAGAAATGTCCATGACTTCAACATGTCTAAAAATCAGACTTTTCTAAAATTCAGGTGTTTCATGACAGTTGTTATGAGAATCAATTAAAATGGATTTGGTAGAAGGAATGGAGACGGGTGAGTCCCTTTCTTCTTCCTCTCCTACCAGATCCAGCGCTCTTTCCGGGTCGGAAGCACGCTCGGTGGTTTCTTCCCCCCCAGGGAGACGCTTCGACGCTTCGTATTTCGTGCGGAGCCGGATTTGCTCATAGAGACTGGGGACACACCCCCCCAGTCTGTTCAATACGAGGAGCTATTAGAGGTGGTAACTTGTGCGGTAGCCACATTAAAACTTGATTGGCCCGCCAAGACTTTATCTAAGCAGCCTAAAAGTAAGCTAGATGAAAGATTTTTAAAATCTAAAACACCACCTCTACGCCGGGGCTTGCCGTTTTTTCCTGACCTTCACACTGAGGTGTCAAGGTCATGGAAAAAAACTTTTTTCGGCCCTTGTTCACTCTCCATCAACTACAGTAATGTGGTGGGCTATCTGTCTCCTGGTTTTGCATCGTCCCTGAAAGCCCAGACTCCACCCAGTAAACCATTAAGAACTACATCTTCTTTACTGGGTAAAGGGTACTCGGCAGCGGGTCAGGCTGGCGCTTGCCTGCACACATATCAGGCTGATCTGCTAAAGGAGCTTGACAAGGACGAGGAAGTTAAGGCAGACGATGTCAGTGAGCGCCGTTGTGAGGGCATCTCAATCAGGTGCAGACATTCTATCGAGACAGGGGCTGAGGCCTGGGGAATGGAGACTGCACCCCGAGGTGATGGAGCTCATTTGGACTCAGTTTGGTCAAGCTCAAGTGGATCTATTTGCGACTCAGGAAACTTTGCAATGTCCCCTTTGGTTCTCTCTGAGTCATCCAGCTCCCCTGGGACTGTCCCTGAAAGGCGTTCCCAAAGCGCTTCTCGACACAGCGTCTCGTTGCCTCGAGGAACTAGGGTTACATACATAACCCGGGACGTTATTCACCATCTTTAACCAAGACTTCCATCTCCAGAGATATCCCCATCTTTTTTTCTGATGGTTTAGTTCACATTAAAAGATTTATGACATAAAAACCACACATAACACAGTTGACAAAGTAACACAGTTAACAGGACACATTAGAAGAAAAAGAGAAAACTTTCTTTAAGATAAAAACGTTTTATCTTAACTTTTTCAGTTCTTCTTTTTAAAACTATAATGTTATATAGGCTTAAGTCAATTATGAGGAATTCTGAATGCTTTAGGTCCTTGTGCAAACTGCTGACCTTGGACAAGTTAGTACATGACCTTGATTAAATTTTTTTATATTCTCTCTCATAATTGAATAATTATTTTGGACAAATATGTATAAGAAATATATATAGAAACATGTATTTTAGAGCTAATCTGAAGAGCAAAACCTTACATTTAGCAAAATGGACAGAAGAAAAACAGAAAATTCCAGTATAGAATATGCCATTATTGCAAGATAAAAGATGGGTATCTGTTGGATGTTTTTATGTCATTGCTTAAAGTGAAAAGTTGACTAAAAAAATGATAATAGTCCATGGACTTGACATGTACACTGTAAAAAATAAAAAACACAAATTGTTGAGTCAGCTTAAAATAATTTGTTACCCTGCTGCCTTAAAATTTTAGTCAACTAAAATAAGTTTATTCAACTTGAAATGTTAAGTTGTACTAAGTACTAAGATATTTGTGTTTGCTAAACTTAACAGATGGGCAAGTAATCCAGCTGCCTTAAAATTTTAAGTTGCTTCAACTCAAGTTGTCACTTACTTAGTATAATTTAACATTTCAAGTTAAATAAACTTTTTTTGAGTTGACTGAACTTAAAATTTTAAGGCAGCCAGGTTACAAATTATTTTAAGTTCACTCAACAAATTGTTTTTTTACCCCTAATTATAGAATGACTCATAAGCGTACTTGTGGTACACATGCGATACAGACAATTAAAATTGGGAGCGCTCACTTTTCATTTATATTACACTCTATATTTAGAGTGTATATTTACTCTATAAATATTAGACTCTATATTTACTCACTCTATATTTGTACCTTTATTTTCACTCATTGCATTGGGTTCAGTGGTAGTGTAGAGTTCATTATGAATAGTTATGTTTAGTGATAGTTTAAAGACAAATCAATTCAGATTCAGTAGGCAATAGGTGCACACTCTTCAGACTGTAATTTACTTATTTTGTTTTTTTACGGACTTACAGCAATTCTAGTACTTTGACGCAGTATGCATAGAAATTAAGATTGAGTATACATAGCAAAATCAAATAATGTTTGCAACTAATTTTAGTAGCGGCAGCAGTATATGGACTGTAGTTGCTGTAATTTCAGTGACTAAGCATGAATGGTACGTTAACTATTCAAAGTGAAATATGCATTATTCGATTGTATTTGGCTTATTTAATAAAGGAGCTTATAGCAAGTACTTTTGTGCAGCTCTACCAACAGCAATGCAATGTTTGAAATAATATTAACAGCAGCAGTATGCAAAGCATGTCAAATTATGATGTTTGCTAATAATATAGCAGCAGCAGCAGTGAGTACTTTAGTTGCATGAAATCTCAGTGGTAACGCATGGATGGTCAATAACTCTTTAAAGTGAAATAGGCTTTTTATTATTTTTGCTTATTCACCAGGGCTTACAGAAGATTTCGCGCAGCAGCAGTAGGATATACTTAGCAAATTCAGATGATAACAGCAACAGTGTGTATTACTAATTCAGTATTAAAATGTTAATCAGTAGCATCAGTGGTAGAAGTAAGTATATAATTGTAGTTGCGTAAGGGTACAGTGAAAAGATAGCTGTCTGCATCATTGGGGTGCCACAAGTTACTTCATCTGCCAGCCTACAACATGATTCCTGTTTGTTAATGACATATATTCTGTGCATTTCTACCTAGGAATGTTAGAGCAATATTGGCTCAGACACACTATTTAGGTAATTTAGTAATTATTTTATCTGGTCAACCGAACAGCTATACACAACAATAGTCACACACATGTTGAATCACTTATGTTTTAATCATTACAGTTCCATTAAACCTTTAGTCCAAAAGAGCTTGTATGTTCACGTCTTATTTCTTTACTGAGGATGATTCTGTATTATATTAATGTGCCACTAAATTTTGTTTTTATAGTGTATGCCTATGATGTAAGAGTTGGCCCACACAAAGAGTTCTGTTTTTCCAAATATCTGCACGATCGCAAATGTATGTTGCGTTTTGCTCCATTGAAAAGAAAACAGAACAAATAGCAGAACCGCTGCGTCACAGAGCATCAGTGTTTTGTTCCTGTGAATGATTCAATCAGGCTATATTACAGGTGGTGAAGCATTTTTTATGCCATTGAAACTTTAGTTTTTAATTTTTCTGGATTCTAATTTTAATGGGTTAATTAAATTTTAGTCATCTTAAAACATGTCTGATAAATTAAATGTACAAACTTAACATAAAGTTAAGCATATGTTAAATTCATGTTTAAGTTCTTATTATTTTATTATAATTTTTGCTATAATAAATCCATATAGAATGTTTTATTTCAGAAATTGTGTTTATTTTAATTTCTGTTTATAATTTATTAAAAAGGTGAAACATTGACAATTTGATCTTTCAAAATGTAATCAAATGTAAACTGATAAAGTGTTGTACAACAGGTTTACTGTAGAAATTAAAACACTATTATTACTAATTATATTGTTATATAATCTGCTACTACTTCGAGAATTACATTCTACTCTACAATTGTAATATATTTGTCACAATTTTAACTAAACTCTTCTGGGTTAGAGCCTTTCGATTCAGCCTGAGCCCAACTTATTTAGGCATCTAGGGCCGGGCTTCAGGCCAATTTTTACGGCATAGCTCACAGTCGGCTTTAGGCTTCACCTAAATTTTTTATTATTTATTAATAAACAAGTGTTCTCTGCTCAGATGGGGAGGCAGGGTTGGCTTCATCTTTGCACTGACTCCAAATCTCCGCAGCATAGGCTACAGTGGACATGTAGAATTATGTATTACTCTTGTCTGTATGAGCAAAAATGATGGCGTATTTTAAGTCATTTCCGCTGTTAATAGGGGGAAAATGCCATTGATGGCGTCGCCACTTTCATGTCATGCAATAAGCGTGCTTTAGCTTCCACACTCTGAACAGCAAGGCTGTTTTAGGCCTGCCAAAACAAATATGGTGTGACTCCCACAGTGTGAAGAGGTGGAGGAGATTGGTACAGGATTTTCCAGGCTGGCAGGCTCTTCTGCTTTTTGCATGGTGGTCGGCGCTATTGACAGCTGCCACATCCGCCTAAAGCCCCCAGCCTTCAATGCAGGAAATTACTCCATTCAGTGCTGCTCCAGGCCGTGTGTGATCATAGGAAAAGGTTCTTGGACATCTGTGTTGGCATTCCTGGATCTGTCCATGAAGCAAGGGCCTTCAAAAACAGTGCCATTTAAAAAATGAATGATTAATTGATGGCTTAGAACCTAATGCAGCATCCATCAGCAATAGATAACAACAAGCAACATCACATTTACTTACTTTATATTTTTGCTTTAAGTTTTCCCATTTTTGTTATTACCCATGCTGACGCAACTGTTCCAGGGTTTTTTTCATGAAGGCTCTTATGTACCCAAAAGAGAACACAGTAAAATATATTCAGTTATTCACAACAATATCAATGAAACATGTCCACTGAACCTAAACACAGAACAGGTTTGAATAAGTTAAAGCTAATAAACAAGCAACACAAAAATAGTAATATCAAAATTGAAGGTATTATCTTATTTAGCTTTTTTTTTTTTTTTTCTGGGAGAAGCATCTGACAAGCATATAACAGAGAATTGTGGCCTTCTCAACAAACTGTTGCCTGGTGATTTAGTGTTAGCGGACCGAGGCTTTGATATTAAAGACAGCGTGGGAATGATGTGCGTGCAAGTTAAAATTCCTGCATTCACTAAAAGCAGATGTCAACTCGATGCCAAGGATGTGGAAGACACACGTGCTATTGCACACCTTCGGATCCATGTAAAAAGGGTAATAGGTAGCTTACGGAATAAGTACACACTATTACATAACACAATACCAATTAGTTTGTTGCTTCCCTGTAAGGAAGAATAACTGACCCTTGTTGATAAGATAGTTAATGTTTGCTGTATTCTAGTTAACATGTGTCCAAGTGTTGTTGTAAGGCCAGATGAAACAGAAAAGTATGCATGTTGAATGCCAAAATGACCCCAGGAGAAATGATTGTTTCTTATTTGGTGTGTACGAGTGTGTGTGAATGTGTGGTACCCTCCTGTTTGTATTTGGTGTGTGTACCTTCCTTAGAATGAACATGCTATGCTATTTGTACATGAAATACTTCAGATGAAAATGGATGACAATTTGATCATTAATTTTTTTTTTTATAAAAACAATCTCATGCAAAGTGCTATGTTTAGTTTCTTATGCTTCTTGTGTTGAACTACTTTGAAACACTGAATTTCAAGTAACACATTTCAAGTAACAGGTTAATACTCTTTGAATCAAGTAAAACATTACAAAACTGAGTAGGCTTAAGTTCAATTCTTTCATAAACACCAGCCACTTCTTTTCTACTGCTCTCTTTAACCTGGAACATGAGGCTGCATGTCCTTAAGAGTAATATTTTGCCGCAAGCTCCGGGAGGCACACTTTCTTGAAGAAATCTTGTGCTTTCTGTAGACGAGGTTCCCAGAACTCCTGGTCTGGAAAGACACACACCACACTGAAATCGTGTTTAGTCCAAACAACTAGATGACAGTGATTTGATTGGGTGACAAAAATCTGTGTCTACATCTGTGTGTAGAAGCGGTGATCTCTTTTCAATTAAAGGTTGTTTGAGGACAACTGGAGACAAAAGTCTTTGTCCTTCATGTCCAATGTCTGCTGGATGCTGCAGGACCGATTCTTGAAAGGACATTTCACCTCCAGGCAGCCCTTCCCACAGCAATCACACATATTCAGCATTCATGTGCTTCTCACAGGCCAGCAGGACAGCAGACAGGTCACTGGCGTCTATGCTTTCATCAAACAGGGATTTTGCCAGGCATGGAGGTAAAGCAGAGGATGGTGCAGCAGCTATGTGTTGTGCATATTGTGCATAGTACTTCTTCATCCCTGACAAACCAACAGCCTTGCTATGGTGCAGTAACTTATCAAGTAGTGGTGATAAATGTTCAAGATTACCTGGAGGAGTTTTCAGTTTCTGTGCCCGACTCCTTATGGCTGGTGCTGTGGACTGCATATTTATTCGCTGGTCTAATGTCTTCCTTTGTGCAACTGAGGAGGTGTAGTCAATCCTATATCCCACTTCTGGGTGAATCTTGGTCAAGTTACTGGGCAAAACCCACTATGCTGGCACGTCAGTGACAGTCTTTGTGGCACAAATTCGAACTGTTGCCTCCAGCTTAAACAAGAGAGCACCTACATGAGTACAGGTCTCAGCTATCCCTGCCATGCAGGTACAATGGGCACAATCCACCTTCCCAGCGCTGCTCACAATGACCCAGGGCTTTAGAGGAGGCTCATTCAATCTCTGTGAGTGCATAACCTGTGTACATACAGAATAATAGTAAATGAAAAGAGCAGTGGGCACTATATATATATATATATATAGTTACACCAGTTGTACAGATTGCAGAGAATTCTGTGCAGAATTTGAATGCATCTCACTAGATGTTGCAGCAGAGTTATTCATTGTGCACCGATTTAAAACGCTTCTCACTAGAGAAGCCGCACTGTGCAGTTACAGTGTCTTTAAAGCTGTTCTGAGGTCGGAAAAGTTTGTTTTCGTTGTGGTCCGAGCTGATAAAAGGTCCATGCTGCACATCTCAAATGAGCAGAGGGATTTTGTTTCGCTTTCATTTTGTTTGCCATTTGATGTTTTTCATATGACATGGAAATGGCAGCGCTTATGAGTTATCAACGCGGTGGTTGCGCCAGTGCTCACAAAATTTAATCCCACTGGCAGTCGCAGTCTGGAGCCCTGTATATATACACAGCACTGTGCAAAAGTCTTAGGCCACTAGTATTTTCACCTTTTGCTGTAGTGTGTCAGTAGGAAACATCAGTTTACATTTCCAAACATTCTGTTTGCCATTAATTGTAATAATCTAGTGAGATTTTTGTTTGCACAGGCAGTCTGACAACAGCCAGTGCTCCACACAGACATCTGATCTCACTATCATCCAGTCTGTCTCTGGAACAACATGAAGAAACAGACTAACTGAAACAGACTAAATCCAGAAGAACTGTTTCAGCATCTCCAAGATGTTTCAAATAACCTACCTGCTGTTCTTTGATAAAGAAAATCTATTTATGACATTGTTTTTGACAGCATCCTCATTTTATGTGCCTAACTGTCCAAAAATTTTAACAGTACTGTAGCTTTGTAGGTGTAGGTCTCTTAAAGGATCTTGGAGATGCTGCCACAGTTCTTCTGGATTTAGTCTGTCTCTGTTTTTTTCTGTTTCTTAAGACAGACTGGATTGAATGATGGAGAGACCAGAGGGAGTCTGACAACAGCCTGTGCTCCATACAAAAATCTCACTGGATTATAATAATTAATGACAAAATGAATGTTTAGAAATGTAAACTGATATTTCCTACTGACACACTACAGCAAAAGACCGACTTTAATTGAATTTAAACCATTTTTTAGCTGATGAAAATACTAGTGGCCTAAGACTTTGCACAGTACTGTATATATTGCTTACATATTGTGTAAAGATACATGTTTCACTACTCACAGGTAGGTGACACAAGCAAGATGACACACACCTTTGTACGAACTACAGTGTTTTCACAACTTTCCATTTTCAATAGACTTAAGCAAGTAAGTAGGCGGGCCCAGCTGTTTTCACTTAAGTGTCATTTGGTTGTGTATTTATTTGTTACTGCGAGCTGACATGGGACCGACAAGAGTAAAGACTTGCGACTTTTGTTTACTTTCCCTTTATACACTCTCCTTTTTGTCCTTTCTTTCCACCTCTATCATGTGTTTCCAATACTTTGCCAGTCAGCTGTCAACAAAGAAAACTTCATGTCGGCTTTTTCTTTACAATCTAGACTCAGTGTCTTGGGCTTGTCTGAGAACTGGATTCATCCAGAAGACCCCTGCTGCTCTGTCTAATAACTTCTCTCTCTCACACCCCTCGTCAGACTGGGAGGGCTGGGGGTACTGGAATACTCATTTCTAACAACTGGAAATACTTAACCCACTCTCCTCTATGCAATTATAACACATTTGAATCTCATGCGATTACTGTAACAGCTCATATTAAACTCCATGTTGTAGTAATTTACCACCCTCCTGGTCAACTGGGCACCCTCTTAGACGAGCTGGATGGGCTGCTGTCCTCATTCCAGGAGGATGGCAGTCCATTTCTAGTCTTTGGTGACTTTAACGTTCATCTGGACAAGCCTTATGCTGCAGACTTCCATTCACTCCTAGCTTCATTTGATTTCAAACGCCTTGTCACTACAAGCACTCACGAATCAGGCAAACAACTTGACCTAATCTGGAAATGCAATTGTAATGCAGACAACAGTTTGGTTAAATCTCTGACACTTTCTTCATTACATGTAACCTACATCTTGCTACTTGTGTGCATCCAACCCCTCTACCTGTTTCTTTTAGACAAAACCTACACTCCCTTTCACCATCTTTCCTGTACTGTTCTCTTCTCTTCCCTCTCCAACCAATTTCTCATTTCTGGATGTTAATGCACCAACTGACACCTTATGCCCTACTTTAACTTCATGCCTAGATGGCATGCAGTGCTGCTTGAAAGTTTGTGAACGCTTTAGAATTTTCTATATTTCTGCATAAATATGACCAAAAAGTTCATCAGATTTTCACACAAGTTTTTGAAAATTGACAAGGAGAGCCCAACAAATGATTTTTTTTATTTAAAAAACAGGGATCTATTAAAGTCTGATTATGTTTGTCACAGTGAATCATTGCACAAACAAAAGAGATCTCTGAAAACAAAAGGGGACCTCAGAAAAATAGTTGTTGCTCATCAGGCTGGAAAAGGTTATAAAACCATCTCTAAAGAGTTTGGACTTCACAAATCCACAGTCAGACATATTGTGTACAAATGGAAGAAATTCTAAACCACAGTTCCCAGCTCCCCAGAAGTGGTCGAACAACAAAGATGACTCCAAAGCAAGATGTATTATAGTTTCTGAGGTTGCAAAGAACCACAGGATAACTTCTAAGCAAGTAAGGGCCTTTCTAACATTGATAAATGTTAAAGTTCATGAGTCCATCATCAGAAGAACAATGAACAACCATGGTGTGCATGGCAGGGTTGCAAGGAGAAAGCCACAACTCACCAAAAACACTGCTGCCTGTCTGCAGTTTGATAAAGATCATGTGGACAAGTCAGAAGACTATTGGTGAAATGTTTTGTGGATGAATGAGACCAAAATATAATTTTTGGTTTAAATAAAAAGTGTTATGCTTGGAGAAAGAAAAACACTGCTTTCCAGCATAAGAAGAACCTTATCCCATCTTTTAAACATGGTGGTAGAAGTGTCATGGTTTGGGCTTGTTTTGCTGCATTTGGGCCAGGACGACTTGCCATCATTGATAGAACAATAAATTCTGAATTATACCAGCAAATTCTAAAGGAAAATGTCAGGACATCTGTCCATGAACTAAAATGTAAAGAGAACGCGGAGCTAGAAAATGACCCCAAATACACACCAGAAAAATGGTTAAAGAAGAACAGAGATAATGTTTTGGAACGGCCGAGTCAAAGTCCAGACCCTAATCCAATTAAAATGTTGTGGAAGGACCTGAAGCAGCAGTTCTTAGGAGGAAACCCATCAACATCACAGGGTTCAAGTGTTTCTGTACTAAAGAATGGGCAAAAATTCCTACAAGTCATTGTGCAGGACTAATCAGCAGTTACAAAAAGCGTTACCTGCAGTTATTGCTTCAAAAAGGGATCACACAAGATACTGAAAACAAAGACAACATCCACGGCTAAAACCCCCCTTCGTCTCTTTCCGTCCCCTCTCGGAGGCAGAAGTATCCAAACTTCACCTCTCCTGCCATCCTACAACATGTCCACTAGATCCTGTCCCCTCACACCTTCTCCAAGCAATCTCTCCTACACTCGTACCAGCACTTACACACATCATCAACACATCTGTCCTCACAGGCACTTTCCCCACTGCATTCAAGCGGACTCGGGTAACCCCACTGCTCAAAAAACCTACATTAAACACTTTACTTATAGATAAATACAGACCTGTCTTTCTCCTTCCATTCATAGCAAAAACACAAAAACGAGTTGTTTTTAACCAGGTAACACTATTTCTCGCACAGAACAAAAAACTGGATACTAACCAGTCAGTTTTCAGGAGTGGCCATTCAACTGAGACTGCGCTACTGTCAGTCACTGAAGCCTAGCGGATTGCAAAAGCTGATTCCAGATCATCAGTACTCATTTTACTAGATCTATCTGCTGCTTTTGACACTGTGAAAAGTAAATGATCCTCCTGTCCACCCTCTCATCTATGGGCATCACAGGAATTCCACTTCACTGGTTTAAATCCTATCTCACAGGCAGGTCTTTCAGGGTGGTCTGGGGAGGGGAGATATCCAAAGCACATCATCTGGTCACTGGGATTCCTCAGGGATCAGTTCTTGGACCCCTCTTCTTCTCCATATACACTACATCACTGGGGCCCATCATACAGGCACATGGCTTCTCCTACCATTGCTATGCTGATGACACACAGCTCTATCTTTCATTTCAACCAGATGATCCAACGGTAGCTGCACAGATCTCAGGCTGCCTGATGGACATCTCGGCATGGATGAAAGAACATCACCTACAGCTCAACCTGGCAAAGACTGAGCTCCTTGTCTTCCCTGCCACTCCAACTCTACAGCATGACTTCACCATCCGGTTAGGTTCATTAACAATTACCCCATCAAGTTCAGCCAGAAATCTTGGTATAATCTTTGATGACCAGTTGACTTTCAAAGACCACATAGCTAAAACTGCTCGATCTTGCAGGTTTGCATTGCACAACATCAGAAAGATCAGGCCCTTTCTAACGAAGCATGCTGCACAACTTCTTGTCCAGGCCTTGGTCATGTCTAGGCTGGACTACTGCAGTGCTCTTTTAGCCAGGTCTTCCTTCATGCACAATGAAACCTCTACAAATGATTCAGAATTCAGCAGCAGGACTGGTCTTCAACAAGCTCAAAAGGTACCATGTCACACCTCTCTTTATCTTCCTAAACTGGCTGCCTGGTGCAGCTTGCATCAAGTTCAAGACACTGATGCTTGCATAAAAAGCCACAGGCTCAGCGCCTGCCTACCTCCACTCACTACTGCGTATCTACACTCCCTCCAGAAGTCTGAGATCCACTAGTGAGCGACGCCTCGTTATACCGTCACAGAGAGGCACAAAATCACTTTCCAGAACATTTTCTTTCACCGTTCCAGGCTGGTGGAATATTATTTCCACCTCCCTGACAATTTTCAAGCGACTGAAACTCATCTCTTTCGACACTATTTGACTTTAGAATCTAGATGATCCTAGCTTTTAGATGCGCCGTTTATTGTATGACAAACTGCTACAGCATGGTCTGTGCAGGCTTTATCTTCTCAATAATGTTGGACACAGCTAGATTCAGGTTGTGCCCAAAGCAGCTTAACCAGGGCCAGCCTAAACCAGAGGCGTCAAGTAACGAAGTACAAATACGACTTTTTACTTCTATTCCTTACATTTTCATGCAATTATCTGTACTTTCTACTCCTTACATTTTAAAAATAGCCTTGTTACTCCTATTTTATTTCGGCTTTTCATTCAAAAAAAACAAATAAACAAAAAAAAAAAAACATCCGGATAAATCGCGCCATCCGGATGGAGCGAATTTGATTGTGGTTCGATGAGAAGTATAAACATACCATTCCGACACCCTATTCGTTGGTACGCGATCCATCGCATTTGCACATGACGTCACGTCACACACTCCAGCAAGGACGTTTGAATAAATTAGCATTTTCGGTTGATAACATTGTGATAAGTAGACGAAGATATCCGTGATAGAGACTCAAGACTCGAGCGAAATGTCACAACCAAGCACCAGCGAGGAGGTTGGTAGCCAGGAAGACCAGCCAACTCTTATACATCCCTGGCCATACCTGGAAGAATTTTTCGAGATGGTTGGATGCAAAAGCAGCTCCTTTCGCTGCAAGCTCTGCGCACCCAAGTACCACGAGCTAATGGCTTTCAAAAACTTGCCGTGTAATTTGAAAAAGCATATTGAGGTAGGTTGGAATTTTGTTATTATCAGTTGATTATTGACAGATTTGAAATGTTTTCTTAGCTTATATTATTGTTATATGCAATATTTATAAGTTATTTGTGCAACGCTATAGTTTTTGTTATTATTAGTCGATTATTGACAATATTGTAGTAACGTACTAATAATTGTAAATTTGCAATGTTTGCTATGGCTAGATAAATACTAAGATATGCCATGGTTTGCTTGGTAGCAGAACGTGATTTAACATTGCAAACTTCTTTGGTGGGCTCTGTGTGAGATTTGAAATTCGACTTTTACCAAATGTTATCTGAGCTTATATAATTACTATATGTAATATTTGTAAGTTAATTGTGCAAAGCTGTAGGCTACAGCTGGTTGATAAAGCATGTACTAAGGATGCTCATGATCCTGTCTGTGTATGAGAGTGTGCATGCCTGTGTGGGGCATGGGGTAATAGGCCCAACTACCAACTATCAGCCAAATGCCGTTTAAAATGAATTTAATGCTACTTTTCAGTCATGCCAGCAGCTGCTTGTGGTCCTAAAATGGCTTTAAGTGGCAATAGTCTGGTCTGCTCAACATAATTCCATAGACCAGTGAAACTGCTCCCTAACTTGTAGGCTGACTTTCATTCATGGACTTCAAGCATGACATTAATACAGCAGAAGTCTTAGATATAATATGAATCTCAATCTGTGCCTGTGCTTTCATTTTCTCCACAGAAGAAACACCCCACTTGCCTAGAGGGGTACACGCAACTTACTTCAGCGGCCCTCAAAAGGAAGTCATCCACTAAAGGTTCTTTGGCCCCACCCTCCAAACAAACCAAGCTGTGGGAGATGTGAAGAGTGTCCCAGGCAAGTGTGGATAAAGTAGTCCTCCAATTCGTTGTCCAAGGCTTGCACCCACCACACATTGTTTAGCAACAGGGCTTCATTGATCTTGTGCAACATCTTCAGCCAAATACAAATGTCATGACACGCAATACTGTTATAAACAAAGTCACAAAGGCGTCTGTTGAAATGAAAAGAAAACTAAAAGCTGCACTTAGTGAAACTGAGTACATAGCAACAACAGCAGACTGCTGGACGGCACACTGTCGCTGTTTCATTGGTGTCACTGCACAATGGTTTAACCCCCAGACCATGCAGAGATCCTGTGCTTCCCTGGCATGCAAGCAACTTAAAGGGTCACATACATTTTCTGCCCTGGCTGGTGCCTTAAATGATATTCACACAGAATTCAATATCAGAGAGAAGATCATTCGCACTACAACTGACAACAGATCAAACTTCCTGAAAGCCTTCAGATTTTATGGGCAGACTGATGAGAACAACAATCCTGAACCTTTAGGAGAGGGGGATGGAGAAGAGGATGATGGTAGCCAAAATGATGACTGTGATGAAGAAGAGGAAAGCATTGAGGGTGTTGAATTTGTTGATGCCGGAGCCCTGTTGGACGAAGATGACTACTTGGAATACCAGCTACCCAAGCACCATCGGTGTGCCTGCCACCTCCTTAATTTAGTCTCCACAGTTGATGCTTCAAAAGCAGAGGTCAACCCATTGTACAAGCACGTGTCAAGGTCCACATTTGCCAAATGCTTTAGTCTGTGGAACTAAAGTTCAAGATCAACCACTGCATCTGAAGTAATTGAAGACCACTGCAAACAACTTGTAAGGCCTGTTGCTACAAGGTGGAATTCACTATTCTCAGCCATAGAAAGAATAGTGAGAATAACAAGAGAACAAGGCGAAGGAGCCCTTACAGCTATCTGCAGTGAACTAGATACACCTAAGTAAGTGCTTGTGATTAACAATAGATTAATTCATAGTTTTATACTTTGAATAATGTAGAACACATGTATGCACTATGCCAATAAACAGTACCCATATTTACTATTGATGTGATTTGCAACACAACTACATTTCTAAAAGTCTCAGATGGCAATATTTTTCCTTTGTTATTATCATTTCCTTCAGTTGAAGGTGCTACATCAAGTAGGCTTAATGTTCCATGTTGTGTTTTTCTTTTCTTCTTTGTACAGGTTTACTCCAGTGGAACTTTCATTTCTTGCAGAATATGCAAAGACAATGAGTCCTCAAATATCCTCAAACTTTGTAAGTGTCTCACTTCTCAACTTCCCCTTAATACGTGTGAATTCTATGGAGACAGCGAAATGAGTTTAAATGACATTTAATGACACCAACGCACTCACTATCAATACACAATTACAATACTGTCATGTGGTCTAAATTGTCCTGATTTTTATTTTTTTTTTAATGTAATTTCACAGGCCTTGACTATATCAGAAGCCACTTGGACTGTCAGGCTGAGAATCACATCAGTGAGGGCTCCCAATCATCTGAGGAAGAGGACTTCTTTTCCTCCTTGAAGAAGAAACGTCCCAGCAGTTAGATGCGTACCTGGGGTGCCCAGGAGACACAGTAGAGGTACTGAAGTCCTTCCCAGCTGTGTGCCAGCTATCACTTAAGCTTAATACGGCACTCCCTGCTTCAGCGGCCTGTGAAAGATTGTTTAGTGTTGCAGGGCTGATCTTCAGGCCAAGAAGAGCATGCATTGGCTCAAAGAACTTTGAGAACCAGCTGCTTCTGCGGCTGAACAAAGCCTATTGGAAACCCTTTGTCACATGTTCCGTACTTAACTGATGAAGATACTGATGTAGTTTACCCTGTTGTTGTACATACAGGATTGAGTCCAAAGTGTTTGTTACATCTTCTAGTTAAATGTGACTTTGTTGAAATTAGAATGAGCATAGTACATACCAGGAAGGTAACAGGAATGAGTTATATATATATATATATATATATATATATATATATAATTTTTTTTTTTTTTTGATTAATCACTTGGATTAATCATTCATTCTGACAGCACTAATGTTTATTGTAGACAACCATACAAGGGTAATTGTTACTAAGCCTGCCCTGGGTACACTAATTTTCTTGTATGTTGCCCTCACAGATTCCTGCAGCCAAGCTTGGATGTACATTTACATTCCAATAAAGGTTACTGATGACATGCCTCTGAAGTTTGACTTTTTGCACCATTAAAATACTTATAGGCAACTAGTCATCATATCTTCTTCTCCATGAAACACGTTAATGCTCAGTAGTACACATATATGGTTCTTTAATGTATTTGTATTGTACTAAAATGCACTCTTTTTCAATTGCCATATACAGTATGCGGCTGAAACGGGTAGCCTAGTGCATCCCAAATTTTATTAATATTATAATCACTATGGCTGTTAAAAAAAATACAAAAAAAAAAAAAAAAACATTTTTTTTTTTCCATGAGGTGTTAGTGCAGAATAGGCCCGTGGCACAGCCTAAGCCTTTATCCTTAATGCTTCCCCCCCCCCCCCCCCTTACGTTACTTTTACTTTTATACTTTAAGTAGTTTTGAAACCAGTACTTTTACACTTTTACTTGAGTAAAAAGCTTGAGTTGATCCTTCAACTTCTAAAGAAGTCTTTTTAAACCCTAGTATCTATACTTCTACCCAAGTAATGAATGTGAATACTTTTGAATCCACTGATTATTATTATTATTATTATTATTATTAACAATTACGTCCGTTTGTGTAACCGTATCTCAAATGTGTTCGTGATCATATAGCTTTCAAGAAATGTGAGTTTGCCGTTAGCCGTAAGAGACTCTTTTTTTTTTTCTTTTTTCTTATTTTTGTCTAAATATTTTTCTTCATTACACGTCTTGCTTGGTCTTATTTCGTATAATTGCATGTTAAAAATAATGTACTTATTCGCATAGGCTATAAATTATAAATATTTGTAAAATATTATATATTCAGCATATTTTACTTAACCTATTTTGTATCTTAATTATTTAATTCATAAATTAGTAATTTAAAACAGATTTTCTTTTTTTAAAAACATCTTGATGGACAACAGCTAATAATGATCAACAAGCGGCATCAGTCCGTTAGATCATTTTAAAACGTCAAATAGCCTTCAATTTATAAGTTACAATTGCATCTGTCTAGGATACAGACTGGTCAAGATTTATTTTAATAAACCTGTTTCTGCGGAGTGTGGAATTCACCTAATGCATGACAGAGAAGCGTCCACGCGATCACTTGCATTTTTCCTGATAATGAAACTAATTTTATTTCTGTAAACACATAATAACAACAAACATTGCTTTTGTAGAGTAATGAGAACAAACAGGGCGCGCTTTCTCCCATCTGTCTCTGAAGCGCGTCACAAAAAGGAACCGAAACTCATCGTATGACTGTCACACATGCATGAGAAATATATCTATAGAAGGTTTAAAATGTCTGCTTTTAAACGAACAAATTCAAAACTAAATCAAATACCCCCTGATTATGTAATCTGTATGAAGGTTGCATTTCTCTCTAAAGGCGTCTCCATTTTTAAAGCATTTCATACGGATTTCACGTAGTCGGATTCCGCTTTCAGAACTGTCACGTCCGTAACATTGATTTTTTTCCCCAGAAACAAAAAAACGAATTTATTGAAGAAAACAAAAAAGGCATATAGCCTATTCTCCATTCGGCAGATATTGTTGCTTTTATACTGATACTTTTCTCAGGGTTGTAGAAAA
This sequence comes from Cirrhinus mrigala, assembly GCA_036247105.1. Classification (NCBI taxonomy): domain Eukaryota; kingdom Metazoa; phylum Chordata; class Actinopteri; order Cypriniformes; family Cyprinidae; genus Cirrhinus; species Cirrhinus mrigala. Next base: position 5,716,136 of record JAMKFB010000189.1, read on the forward strand.
ATATAAATAGATTATTATAATAAAAGTTATTGTTAATGAATACATTCTATAAGAATTTATGTTTTAGGTTTTGACTGCAAATGTCACATCCATAACGGTGAAACTGTGTCATGCTAATCTTTGTAATACTTGCTTTTTTGTACAAAGTTGTGATGGTAGTTTTTGAAACACTGCAATATTTTTTTTTAACTGTTTCTGTGAATGTTCATTAAATAGTAATATAAATATGTGCTCCACGTTTTCATTGTTTGATTGTAATGTTTCATTTAATGCTTGTTTATTTATTTATTTTTTAATAAAGAGATAAAGAAAATATGTTGGTGTATTGGTCCGGCCCTCTGCAACCGCCCAAGTTCATCATGTGGCCCCTTAGGAAAATTAATTGCCCACCCCTGCTATAGAGGGTTTGCACCTACATCACGTTCTGGTCAGTTACCCTGATGCGTGGCCATTGCGACAATGAAGACATTGTTTCCGTGGTTTAGACATAAATTAGTAGAACAATGTGTGGAAGCTGATAAACCATAGAGAAGGACTTAGTAAACAGAAAAGGGCATTATATTTGGACAAACTAAAGTTAATACAGGGCTCAACACTAAGCAGTAATAGTGTTTCCATGGTTTCTGCTGCACTACATTTATTAACACTGCTTTATAATGCATACAGATGCTAGATGAAAAGAAAACACCATGTAAACTTTCCTGAAAACAGACAGTTCCCCACAGAGATACGTTCATATAAACTTCTACCCCAAAATAATTATTTAGGAGTTTCTTCCAATATTTTGTTCATTGTGAACAGTTAAATTGATCTGCCTGCTACAGTATTTTCTTCTCTTTATGTCCGTCTTCAGCATTTCTGGCCTCTGTTAACAGCTTTTTATAGACCAAATATAACAATAATGTAATATTTCCACACAAATTACATTTTGGAAAATCAACGCACAGGGCAGTCCACATTCTTGAGCTTTGTAATAGGTGGTAAATATCTGTACTATCTGTCTCCTTTGTTGCGGACTGATGACCTGACAGTTCTTCCTTCTATTTCTTATCCTGACATGGTGAAAAAAACTAAGAAACGAAAGTAATTCACTAAATCCATGCACAAGTTCCATTCAGTTCAGTGACATTGTTTATGTCCAGTGCAGCCACAATGGCGGACTTTGATTGATCAGCCCGGCCAGATTGATGTGAAAGCGTGAAATGTGAAAACACTATATGTGTTTCTCTTATTCTGTATCAATACAAATGTGTGCGTGTGATGCATACGTTTTGCTTGCTTTAAAGGGATCATCAGATGCCCATTTTCCACAAGTTGACATGATTTGTTAGGGTCTTAGGAAGTAGTCTATAACATACTTTGGTTAAAATTTTTCAATTTTAGTGTAAAAACCACCCTTTTTTGCCTTGTCAAAATCAGCCCTTTTCACAACAAGCTGTTATGTTGCATGAAGCTTTAAATGCTAATAAGCTCTGCTCACCCCACCCCTCTCTTCTGTGGGGTGCAGTACTGTTTACTTTAGCCACATTTATTCTTGTCTCACACAGCACCGGAATCGACACTATGGTAGCCAGAGTCGAACTGTTCACAGCTCATCAGGGCGGGTCTAAGGTAAGATGTCCATGTCAATCAATTATTGTGGGAGTGGCTGTGGTCGGTGTGACGTCACACAGACAAGAAGCTGAGAATGGCCTGATTTGAAAAAGGGGATATTACTTACAAAGATAAAAAAAAAATTCATCATTATAAGGTGGTTGTGTACACACACTGCCAACGCACATTTATGTTCAAACAACATGCAAAAGTGAGCTTTGCATCTGATGACCCCTTTAAAGGCCAAAGTATACTTCGGTTTTTATTAGTATGCGAGGGTCCGTGTACAGTGCGTGTGATTAAATTAAAGATGAAATGCCGTAGAGCAATAAAATGAATAGTGAAACTAACAAATCTTATACAATACATTTTAACAGGTATAAGTGAGTGTGAAAATAACTGAAGGAAATATCTGTTTGCTAAATGAAGCCAACTAACATGATGTTCATTATTATTATTATTATTATTATTATGCTGTGAAAATACAGGTATCAGTATCAGCAAATACCAACATCCTTATATGGAAATGAATATGTAATATGTATCATTATATTTTGCAGTATATTCCCATATATTTTTGTTTCATTTGGCACCCACCAGCAGTTCTCATGACAGTTTTCCTCACAGATGGAGAAGCTGGTTGCGTTTCTGTTCCTTCAGAATTCATTTTTAAAGGTTTTTTCTTTGAAAACTCTGCTGACTCTGAACTAAAACTTTTCTGTGAACATTTCTTAATCTTGTTTCTGTTCTGTCTGATAGATTCCTGAATATGAGTCAGAAGTGAACGGGTTCATTGTCTTCATCTCTTCTGCAGGGTGTTTCTGCTGTTTTAATGGCATTGTGAAATGCCATTTAATGGGTGAAATACAGAGCACAAATTCCAAGTCACCTCATTTTCTTTTTTTCCTTCCTGACCGCAGCAGACCGCTATGAGAAAGGAAGGAGGAAGGCTCAAGAGGCTGAGGTTCGATCTGACATTCAGTGAGATGCAGAGGAGCCAGGCTGAGAGAAAAAAAAAAGCCAGGCATAAAATGTAGATGTAATATTTTGATCATATTTGTTTCTGTTCTCATAATAAATGTTCCACATTGAAAGATTTGCTCAGTGCATTGAAGTAATACAAATGAGTTTTTTAAAAAAACTCATCAATCTCCTACCCCTTAAGTTATTGGGCCTTATCCATGAAATTTTTGTAAATATATATGAATAAATTTGAAGTAATTTGCTCATAAAACAGACCTTCCCAAGAACTCTCCTACAAATTCACAAACGCTTCACAAACATCAGGGCCCGGATTCACAAACTGCCCACCACCCTATTCAATCCAGAGTTGCACATTTTAGTTCTGTTAGGATTTTTTCTAACTCATCTCTTTTTTTTCAGTGGTGGAAAGAGTACTAAAAATGTATTTAAGTAAAAGTATTGCTACTTAAAGACTAATTTACAACAAGTAAAACTACTAAAAAATAATGACTCAACTGTTATGACCGTTTAAGGCTACAACATATAAAAGGGATCAGACAACAAAATCCAATCGATGCAAATTATTTTAAGTAAACTAATATAACAACAGTCAGTAATCATAATAAACAAAAGTCATTCTAAAAAAAGTCACTGGATTAGTGTCAGTGTAAACAACAATAGGACCACAGACCATAGGACCAATAGGCACTGTTCGACACTGTTTCAATGGCATTTCAGGAACCACACTCTAGTAGTTTGAGTCTTACCTCTTGGACAGGTCCTTCAAGGTATCTTGGAGAGGTGAGGTATCCAAGTTGCCACATCTAGCTACTGGGGTGCCTCCGGGCTCAGTTCTTGGACCACTTCTCTTCTCCATCTACATGGCATCACTAGGTTCTGTCATTCAGAAACATGGCTTTTCATATCACTGCTATGCTGATGACGCTCAACTCTACCTCTCATTCAATCCTGATGATTTGTTGATAACTGCTCGCATCTCAGCTTGTCTAACAGACATTTCTTGCTGGATGAAGGACTATCACCTTCAACTCAACCTTGCCAAGACAGAACTGCTTGTGGTTCCATCAAAGCCATCGTTTCATCACAATTTCACCATCCAGAAAGGCACATCGACCATAACTTCTTCAAAAACAGCCAGAAACCTTGGAGTTGTGATTGATAATCAGCTGACTTTCTCAGACCACATTGCTAATAGGGCTGTTCGATTCCAAAAATTTTGGAATCGAGTCCGATTCCGATTCCTGGTTCTGGAATCGATGGGATTCGATTCCAAGAAACGATTCCTCACTGTTGTTTTTGATTCTTCTTCGATTCTTGTTTTTTTTATATTGGAGGAACCTAATTTCGCCATCACTGTAGGATATAAAAGTCTTAGAAAGTAACCTTTTCATAATATGAAGCTTTGTTTTAAGAAATTATGATACATTTCTGTATTTAAATTATTTTTATCTGCGTTGCCCATAAAATTAGTCAGCCCACAGCAGTGTACATGCATTTTTTGCATGAATGAAACAAGACGTGTACGGTTCAGCTGAATGATGTTACTTCAACCGTATGCGTTGCACAAAATTAACAAACTGTACACTGAAACAAAATAACCAGAACATTAACAAAAACATTGCTATAAGAGCTTGTGATTTATCTGTCAGTCAGACACTCACTCTCCGCCACTTATCTGTGCTCTCGGTGCATTCAAAATGATCACAGGCTGATAGAAAGGTTAAAAATAGCATTTTATTTAAGATGGAAATAGGATCAAGACCCTCAATCACGTCATGATCTATTCTTTTGTGCAGCGCTCATGTGGACAACATAAGCCAGTTCCACCGTAAAATAACTTCTGAATCATTTTTGAACTGGTTCATTAAAACGATCTATCCAAAAGAACCTTTTTGTGGAAACGAATCAGACTTCTAATCACTATTAGCGAGCAAAGCTGCATATTCAAACTTAGATATGCTCAGTACCGACTCCTTTCATTCAGTTTATTTTCATGAATCGACGTTCAGCGACATTTGATGACAACAGCCAAGATATGCAGCCTTCGTATGATGCAGCCGTTCGTTTGAGAGGCGCCCATATAAGCTTTGTTTGAACTGAAAACGGCTCTGAATGGGGAGTCGATTCCCCCGACGGAATCGATTCCAAACTCTCGATCCCAACGCCTCGGAATCGACTCTTTTTGGAATCGATTCCCAGGCCTAATTGCTAAAACTGCCTGGTCCTGCAGATTTGCTTTATTCAACATCAGGAAAATCAGGCCCTTTCTTTCGGAACATGCTTCTGAACTCCTTGTTCAAGCTCTTGTTCTGTCCAGGCTGGACTATTGCAATGCTCACTTGGCAGGTCTTCCAGCCAGTTCTATCAAAACTTTCAAATTAATCCAGAACGCAGCTGCAAGTTAAATTTTTTAAGAGCCGAAAAGAACACACATCACACCTCTGTTTATCAGTTTGCACTGACTACCAATAGTTGCTCGCAATTCAAAGCATTAATGTTTGACTACAAAACCACCACTGGCTCTGCACCCCTTTCCCCAAATTCATTACTTCAGACTTACGTGCTCTCCAGAAGCTTGCGTTCTGCAAGGGTTGCATAAGAGTAGGGCAGGGTTGCATTCTTACTATGTACGCAGTAATTGGCTGATGTCCCTATCAGCCAGTCAGTGTGTACATAGTAAGTCCCTGTCAGAGATTTATTCATAACAATATTGCAGAGCACGATATTATGTTGCCAGAAAATAAAGTTTTAAAGGTTTACAAATAAAAATGTTGCCACGTTCAATCAAAGATTTTAAAATACAGACTAAGTGTCACTAATTAACCAAGTATATGTTCAGCTAATTTTCAGCCTTTTACATGTGTGCTTCTCATAAACAATTAGCGGATAAACAGCCTTTTAATTAACAGTAGTAGAATAATCATGCCTGACAGTAAGACATGTAAACGTTAAAGAAAACCAAACTGTACGCAAGAACAGCTGTTACTTCTTTCCCAACTTGTTAATGAAAACAAGGATATAATCAATGGAAAACTGGGAGTTGGGATAATCTGCAAAACCGAAAAAGATGTCAAGTTAAGTCACCTTAATTTATATAGCATTTTTAAAGGAGAAGTCCACTTCCAGAACAAAGATTTACAGATAATATACTCACCCCCTTGTCATCCAAGATGTTCATGTCTTTCCTTCTTCAGTCGTAAAAAAAAAAAATGTTTTTTGAGGAAAACATTTCAGGATTTTCTCCATATAATGGACTGATATGGCGCCCCGGGTTTGAACTTCCAAAATGCTGTTTAAATGCGACTTCACACAATCCCAATTAATCCCAGCCGAGGAAGAAGATCTTATCTAGCCAAACGATCGGTTATTTTCATAAAAATAATTCACTTTATATGCTTTTTAAATCTCAAATGCTCGTCTTGTCTTGCTCTCCCTGAACCCAGTTTTTTTCCGGTTCATGACAGTTAGGGTATGTTAGGGTAGAAACTCCCATCTCATGTTCTCCCTCAACTTCAAAATTGTCCTATACTGTTGTTTTACCTTTTTTGTCAAGGGTGTTTGAACTTCTTGGCATGTTCACTTTGCATAGACTGGGTCGGTACTTCTGCAGTGATGTAGGATGATTTTGAAATCATTTTTGAAGTTGAGGGAGAAATACGATTGGTGGTTTCCGCTGACATTCAGGGCTGTAGAGCTCGTCTCTAGGTGCTGATTCATTATCTGGTCTGGATACGGACTGGATCCGGGTGTCTGCATTGACCATCTCATCTGGATACAGATTGGATCTGGGTGGCCACGGTGAACTCTGAATGAAAACGAAACAGACTAATATTAGTGTAGATGCCATAATCCATAACGCGAGGCAGAGGGGTATCCGTACAACGAGCGAGAAGTCCAAGAGGCAGGCGGCGAGACAGACGAAACGAGAAAGCCAGGCGAGAATGCTAAACTAAGGGAACTCAGGAACTAGAAAACTCTGGAACTAGGAAACTCAGAAACTCAGGAACTACGATGTAACGGTGTTAGCACTAGGAGAGCGCTAAACGCAACCAAGACTGTTAGCCACGTTAACAACTCCACAATACTCGGTAAATCACAGAGGGAAAGTCCGGGGCTTAAATAGGGTGCCTGATTGGCCACAGGTGTAGACTCATTTAGCGCGATGGGTGATGGGATACGTAGTCCGGGGTGTAGTGCAACAGTCTGTGTGAGATGACAGAGCGAGAGCGACATCTGGTGGTGAGCGGACCGAAGGTCACCGACCAGATTCATGACACTTCTGGACTGAAGCACAGACTTTACTCTTCAGCTCTATAGTGACCCACAAAACTCAGACAACAGAAACCCTTTAAATCGCAACAGAATTAAAACACATTAAAAATCTCTCCAGATCTCAGCATCTTCACTTAATACTAACCAGTCTCACTTCATTTATTTCATTCAAAGCTTCTTATTAAAAATTTAGCTCAAGTTTAGGTGTTGATGTTATACTTACAATAAGATACATTACATTACAAGAGTACATTATTTTAGATGTATTCATTTCAGCCCTAGAATACCACTGCATAAAGTCCAGTCCTTCTTTGATACTTTCAGTTGTTTTTATTCATTATGTAGAAAAGAGACAGAAAATCAGAGTCAGAGTATTCAGATAAACAGATCAACTAAATATCACAAAAGCTACTAAGTCTTAGCTAAAGCTTTTTGTTGAGTCACCATTGTTGAGATTTATGCACTGATTCTTGTTTGTGTGAGTCTAAGATGCAAAGATCAAAACACTTTCTATATAATAAATTAAAAAACAACAACAACAACAAAAACAGAATATCTGACTGTGATAACTTCATAATATAACAAGGCTGCTGTAAGTACTTAACAGATAATATACTCAGTGATTAGGCTTTGGATGAGATCAGTGAATCAGGCCACTGCATAATGCATGTATTGTCAGTAAGTAACCAACATCCTCATACCAGAATTTCTCTTGCAAATGTTGCTGTAATGAAAGTGCTTTAGAAACACAGTTACAGCAGCCAGAGAAAAACTAATGTTAAATGTTAAAAAGTCACTTATCTCCATAATAGTGACTTCAAACTTGAAGTTTATTCAATAAAAGGGTACCATTGTGTCCAATGTATATTTGACATGTATTTCTTTATGATACCACCATTTTTTAAATGAAAGGTCAAAAGGATAAACAATGCAGATTTATTTTTATAGGTTTCTTTGTTCATGTTTACCAAGGATACCAACATTTCTGACCACAACTGTAAAACCCACAAGGCTGAAGAAAGATTGAGGTTAAGAAGTGAAAACAACAGTAAAATGAATGGCAGCACAGGGTGCCAAACATTTACCATTAATGAAAATAACATTTAAAGGTCACTGAAAAAATAAATATATATTTCCTGAGTTGTTATTGTGAAACATTCTCTGTAAAATATAAATCTCTTGCAGTTAATCATTAGTGAACAACTGCACACACGCATGACCTAATGAAACTATCACTGCATCAGAAACTACACAGGTACTGTCTTTAAATAAAGCGACAAATTGCGTGTGCTTGGTTCGAGTGTGCGAGCACGCCTGCAAAAAAACAAACACTTACAGTAAGCTATGTCAACCTGGTCTCATTGTTTATACGTAGGTATAAATATGTAATATTTACAAGTTTTACTGATGCTGAAATTTAGATTTTTAGACCCCTTAACCTACGCTCAAACCTAAACCGACTCATTGTATAGCAAATCTAAAAGTATATAAAACATAATTGACTGAAATATGCAGGGAAATTAACATTTTAGTAACAATAAAGCATTAAAAAAAATTATAGTCGCTAATTTATGTACAATATAAAGAAAAACTGCAAAAATGTCAAAAGCAAAAAGAATTTAAGTTGTTAATCACTGAAAATATTATCAAGATTATTGTCCCGATCCACTCTGTGAAAGCACGCCAGAAACACGGCATGTCGCATCTGTGACGATTTTCTGTATATTTTATGGTTCACAGCATTTTCTGAGAAAACACCTTTTTGTGCCACACCAAGGCAAACAAAGTAAATATTATGTGATAAATAATGCTTAAATGATTGCAGAATTGTTATTGATTTGAAAGGTATAATGTGCAGTTTTGTTTAACATTATGTAGGGCTATTCTTGGAAACGAGCTGGCATCAGAAATAGAACAAAACGAAATGTTATCATTTCATATTAAAGTAAACCATTTTTGAATGCAATTGTAAACAGGCTATTGATATGACAACTAAAAACAATATAAATAAAAAAATTAATACTGCGATATTAATATTCATAAGGATTCATTTTTAGGTGTCAATATGTTGGTATTGTACATTTAAATTAAGAAAATACGGAGTACTTGTACATTTAGATGCTGTAAATACATCAGTATTGTACGTTTTAGTGTCTGTAAAAACTTAACTAAGTGTATGTTTTGTAGAACCACATTTTACATAAAATACATACAAATTATCATGAGATCATGTTGGCTATATATATATATATATATATATAATATATATATATCAGCTACAAAAGTAGTTTAGCATAACTGCTTATCTATATTCAGTATGCTAGCTAGCTAGTAAGTTAGTGAAGGTAGCTAATAAATGTTGGAAATCCTTAAAGGTGAAGTCCACTTCCAAAGCAAAGATTCACATGTAATGTACTCACCCCCTTGTTATCCAAGATGTTCATGTCTTTCTTTCATTAGTTGTAGAGAAATTATGTTTTTTGAGGAAAACATTTCTGCATTTTTCTCCATATAATGGACTGATACGGTGCCCTGATTTTGAACTTCCAAAATGCAGTTTAAATGCGGCTTCAAACAATCCCAATGCGGTTGTAAACGATCCCAACCAAGAAAGAAGGGTCTTATCTAGTGAAACGACAGATAAGATAAGGTTATTTTCTTTAAAAAAAATACAATTTAAATACTTTTTAATCTCAAATACTCGTCTTGCCTTTCTTTCCCTGAACTCTGCGTATTCTGGCAGTTATATGTCGAAAAACTTTTCTCCCTCTGTATTTTCTCCCTCAACGTCAAAAATCATTTCAAAATCATCCTACATCACTGCAGAAGTTCTGACGCAGTCTTTGCAAAGATCAAACACCCTTAACACTTAACAAAAAAGGTAAAACAGTGATATAGGATGATTTCGAAGTTAAGGGAGAACATGAGATGGGAGTTTTTCGACATACCTTAACTGTCGTGAACCGGAAAAAACAATCCAGGCAGAGTAAGACAAGACGAACATTTGGCATTAAAAAGTATATGAATTGTATTATTTTTTCTTAAAATAACCGATCATTTGGGATCGTTTAACTATAGTAACCATGGATTTTGGTTCTGCCCTAGCTCCTTCTGAATGTATTATAAAACAATGTTTTATAACATTTGTTTGCTAAATTACTACTGTAATTACTACGCCCATTAATTCCTTTACAGTAGATAATGATGTCCTTTAGCAAAGAGTATTTTGAGTGATGACGATAGGCATTTAGTTTCGTTTCGTTTATAGTACTACTGCTGTAGTTTTGTCTTTGTTTACTTAGCTGACCTACACCTGAAGTCCTGATCAGGGGTGCGTTTCCTAAAAGCATCGTTAGCCAACTATGGTCGCAAGTTCCGTCGTTACCAACATAGTTCAACGATTCAGTGTTTCTCGAAACCATAGTTCAAACGAACATTCGCAAACAGCGTCGCAAACTTACGTGGTTGGAACCACAGCTCTCCACCTGTGGTTAGAAGCATAGTTCCTTGTTAGTTTTCTGTGTCGACGTCATTGATTTCGCCGTGGCTGGGTGTGTTCTATTCACACTTAACGACCCTACGCCCTATTAGTTTCTAAAAATGTTCCCAACCACTTTGAGTGATTTGGAAAACTTAATGTTTTGGTGCTCAGATATTAGGTTATTAATTTTTTGGTTATTTTGATTACAAATTCACTTTGAAACGATATAACAGCGGGACCATCGCAATTATTCTCCCTTCGAAGTGCCCTACAAAAGCATTATTTATGCCGGTTGGAACACAGCCTTGGTTTCCCTTGTGCGAAGAAAGGTGAGTTTTCAAGTGAGTATCTTTGTTAAAACATACCCAAAGACAAATTTCTCATAACAATATTTGTAGTAGTATGTTACAGGTTTTCACTTATAATGAAGGTTATCTGTACTGTTCACGTATTCAACATATACAGTGCACAAAGTGTTAAGCGCTAAGAAAATGTAAAATTTATACACTACCATAGTGTAAAAAAAAATATATATATATATATATATATTATAGCCTACTTGTTTGCAAAACTATTCAAAGTACGTCTGCAGGGGGAAACCATGTAAGCAAATAAACAAAATATTTATTAACACAAGTTCATTCAAGATTCATTTAAACAAAAAATACAGTATCCAAACTGTAAAAAAATAACTAACCAAACATATTCTGAATTAACAGTTGTCTGACTTCTGCTGCTGCAGGATGCATTCTGCCTTGATGTGTATTCGAAGGATCATCATTATCATCATTATCCTCATCAGAAGTGCCATCTTCCTCATCATCAGCAGCACCAGAAAGACCCCCCTCTTCCTCATCAAAAAGCGGGACATTTTCCTTGACTGCAATGTTGTGGAGAATTGCAGTAACTACAATTACATAGCAGCTTTTGGAGGGGTTCAGTTTCAGGCCACCACTGGACTTGCTGATACAGCGAAACCGTTGTTTCCACAGTCCTATAGCCCTCTCCACTGTAGAGCGTGTCCTTCTATGGGCCTGATTAAACCTTTCCTCTGCAATGGTGGCTGGATGCTGCACAGGTGTTATGAGGTATGGGCGAAGAGGATATCCACTGTCTCCCAGCAGCCAGCTATCACCAAAGCCACCCTCTTCAGCCACCTGGCAAATTGTAGAATTGGCCCAAACAAAAGAGTCATGTGTGCTCCCAGGCCATTTTGCAACAATGTCAGTAAACATCCCCTGGTGATTACATACTATTTGAACATTAATAGCTGGATAGCCCTTCCTGCAAATGTATAATGGCTCATTTACAACAGGGCTAGCCACTGGAATTAGGGTGCCATCAATGATGCCAATCACTCTGGGGATGCTGGCAATGCTGTGAAACTGTCGATTGGCCTGCTGGATTTCTTCTGGTGTTTTGGGGAAAATCAGGATGTTCTTCATAAGCTGTAACAGCAAAGGTGTTACTGCTGTCACAGTTTTGCTGACCGAAGACTTGCTGAGACCTAGGCCATCACCCACCACCTCCATAAAACTTCCAACAGCATAAAAACGCAGTGTAGCTAACAACTGCACTGCTGGACTTAAGGCATAGTTTCTTCTTGTGGCCCTCTGAAGGTGTGGTTTCACAATCTGCAGTAAGTCAAGGATCTTGTTCCTTGGAAGCCGGAATTTTCTCAAGATGGCATCATCAGATATTGCGTCAAGGGGGATAAAATGTGTCCTTATGTAGGCATTTATGTAAACTGTCTGACTTCTGCGCGGTCTTCTATGCTCAAGCTGTAGAATTCTTTGTAAAGCTGCCATTGTTGATGACTTGAAGCACATATGCATCCTGTTTTTATTAGGAGAGTTCTTAGTACACCTGCTGTTGATGCATCAAGGTGTTTCTATAATCAGAGATTATAGAAACACCTTGGCTAATAATCAGTCTAAATTAACTACCTGAACAAATGATCCATCCAAGATTTGTTATATTAATTTGGTACAACATTATCCTATTAATGCATTAATGACCTTTTTGTTTTAAAATAGGCTGTTGTCATACTGTTTTTCCATAGTTATGCCATTCTTTAAAATGATCTGCATACTTAGAGTGTTTTGTGCCATGTCTGGCCTTATATTGTCATTGATAAAATGTTGTGAATTGAGAAATCTTTACATAGACATTTCTGTTATGGTTTTAGTGTATCTGATGGTGGCTTACCACTGTAAAATAAAAGTTTGAATTCCATTCCATACACATGCTTCATAATTAGGCTTAGTCACATTATTCAGATATTTAATAAGTGATGACAGGGCATGGTAAAAGTGCTTTAGCTTCTTTAGCTTTAGCTTTTTGAAGTGGCATTAGTGTACTACTTTGAGTCAAGTTACTTTTCCACATATTAACATACTGTTTGAATGCCAAATGTAAAAAAAAAACCCACTTACAGTACATATACAAAAAACACTTACATATTCCAAAAGAGTATGTTTGGACATAAAATAATATATTTTATTTTGTATTTCAAATCAGCTGATGAAGGCTTTTAACTGCTTTATCACTGAAAACCCACACAGCTTCACCAGAGCCCCATTTGCCAGACCCAGTCTGTTTCCACCTCCCACGACAAGGACGAGGGGTTGGATTTTGGGAGGCATGGTGGCCAACAATGTAGCCAAAAAATAAAAAAAAATAAAAAGAAGTAGATGAAGTGGATTACATCTGTGAATCTGTGAAAATAACATACACGGTTTCAAAAAGTTACAAAGCTGTCAGCCACACATGATTTGCATACTGAGCAATAAATGAATAATGCCATTTGCACTTACTGTCAAGTGGTAAAAACATGGTTAAAGAGGGCTTGCTGGCCTGTTGTTGTAACAGTTGTAATTTGGCCCTCCTATAGGCCATAACCTCCTCATGATGTCTGTCTTGCTGCTTCCTCAGGGCTGTCAATTCCTTCCTGATTGCCTGGAGTTCGGTTATTTTTTTTTTCTCAAACTGAAGCAGCCTTTCACTGCAGTCACAACGTCCCCTGTTTCTCCTTTGCCGGGAGATTAATGGCTGGTGTTCTGGGATATCAGGAGGACATTGCTCAGCACATGAGGAGGCCTCAGACTGAGGTGAATCAGGGGAAGGGAGCAATAGCCCAGGACCAGGACCCACTTCTGATACTGAAGGGCCAGACTGGAGGCCTGTTGTTGGAGGGCCAGACTGGAAGCCTGATGATGAAGGGCCAGACTGGAGGCCTGTTGTTGGAGGGCCAGACTGGAAGCCTGATGATGAAGGGCCAGACTGGAGGCCTGTTGTTGGAGGGCCAGACTGGAAGCCTGATGATGAAGGGCCAGACTGGAGGCCTGATGTTGGAGGGATAGACTGGAGGAGGCCTGATGTTTGAGGCCTGGCTGATGCACATGCATCAATACCTCCATGGATCCCTTCCAATGCTTCAGGCCCCAGGATGGCCAAAACTTTTTCTTCCTCCTCATTCAGAGGAGGAACTGAATTGATACCCCCTCCAGTCTTTTTTCCTTCCCTTCGACGTGCTGCAGCCCTCCGTTTGGTAACACTTGCAAAGTCCCTCCACTTGTTTCTGACTTCCTCTGGGCTTCTCTCATACCCATTTCCAGATGCATTAATTTTTTGTGTGATTTCATTCGAAATTTTTTTTTTGTCAGAATTCGTAACTGTGTTTTTTAATTTGGAGAAAAGCAAGACTTGATTGTTTCCCACCTCCTCCAAAAGAACTGCAAGCTCTTTTTTTGTAAATTGTGGTTTTTGTGTCATTTTTTTCACGTCAACTCTCATTAAACCATGGCTGTATGTCAAAGGGACTTACATAGGAAATGATCTTGAGCAAAATAGGCAACAGGTGTTCACAACACAATCCCAGCATTTTTAAAACCCATAATTTCTTTTTATTTTAATTGTACTGATGTATCAATAACAAATAAAAAATGAGTTCAAATGAAATATAACTAACAGTTATAGACTTTGTTATCCGAAAAAAGCACATTTAAACTCTGTATGCCTATATATGTTTTATTGTACAAATAATGAATGTTGCGTTTGTAACGTTATTACACCACTTCTGCGTAACGTCACTGCGAAAGTGCATTGCATGCGAGCCGAAGAGAAAAAAAAAAAAAACACTTTACAATAGGGGGCGATATGTGTCTATGGCACTACTCCGCCATTGTATCGAATAAGAAGAAGAAGAACATCATAACGACAGATCAAACCAACGTGGTTCTAACGATGGATCTGCGACACAGGTACTATGGTGTTGGGAAACAGTCGTGACTAGTTAGTTAGTTTCTTCAACGTTGCATCGTACAATGGTGGTTAAGCAAAGAGCTACATCGTTGTACGGGAAACGCACCCCAGGTCAGTAGTTTTGCCTCTATGATCCACCCGGGTGTTTCCACTCAATTCTCGAGTCACTCCCTAGTGAAAAAAACAGCATATGCTGGTAGGTATGTTTTGATGCTGGGATGCTGGTTAGGTATGTATTGATGCTGGTTTAAGCTGGTCCTTTGCTGGTTTATGCTGGTCCTTAGCTGGTTTATGCTGGTCGTTTGCTGGTTCATGCTGGTCCTTAGCTGGTTTATGCTGGTCAGTTTATGCTAAACCAGCAAAGGACCGTTTTGATGGCAACACAGAGTACGCACGAGCCGAATCACGTTGCCAGTCAAGACTAACCAATCCATGATTTATTAGAGATTTGTTTTCGAATGGTGACCCGCCAAATGCTGATTAAAACTAAAGTAACGAGCCTGAACAAAGAGCGTTTACACACCATTTACACGTGGTAGGAAGCAGGTATAAATTTCTTTTGTACCAAGTAACATTTTGAAAATACAAACATTTTCATGAATTTGATAATTTACTTCTGCTACTTCAACGGCTTTACAAACGATTTACACAAAAAGTTGTTCTGCTCGTGTTTCATGAATGAGGCCCAAAAATTTTAAAACTCATAAAAAAACTATTTTAAAATATATTCTGACAGCTTCTTTTACTGATTGTATGAG
Organism: Cirrhinus mrigala; assembly: GCA_036247105.1. Taxonomy (NCBI): domain Eukaryota; kingdom Metazoa; phylum Chordata; class Actinopteri; order Cypriniformes; family Cyprinidae; genus Cirrhinus; species Cirrhinus mrigala. The sequence goes on from JAMKFB010000189.1 coordinate 5,731,487, forward strand.
ATCCCATAATAATTTAATACAGCTTCACTGTAGTTACAATATTTTATTAAATGCTGTGATTATTGTCATATTTTATAATGTCAGAAGCTCATTTCAGTCTTGTGAGGAATCGATTATGTTCATGATACAAACATCTATTAAAATATGATCTCAGATTGTTTTCATTATGTCTTTACAGAAACAATTGAGAGAAATTAATTACATCTTCATTAATCATGTTTGTAACATAATTTTGATGGTAGTACAAATATTGATGTGACACTACAATAAAAACGCATCGTCACTCAGCAGGACACACACTCAGATCTTACTGTCTGTATGAGGATTTATGACATGGATAAAGATGGATTTATTCTGACTGTTACTTGAGTGACAGAAGTTGAGCTGCAGTATTAATGTCATGAAGAGACTATAACATCTCACTGTTACTGATTTACCATGCGGCTCAAAGCATTATGGGCAGAATCTCTCATCAGTCTATTCTGACTCATTAACACAGTTTCACTGATGATATGTTATAAGGACTTATCTTAAACACAGTCCTAACCCCAAACCCAAATCCAGAATAAAGCGGCTGATTGAACGTGGTCTGGACTGTGTGGATGAGGCTCATTGTGTCAGAGACTCTGTAGAAAGACAGAGTTCCTGCACTCTCATCCACGTACACACCTATTCTGCTGCTAGTGGATTTTACAGGGAGATCAGTCACTATGTTATTGTGTCTGAATGAGTATCTGGAGGGAGAGCAGTCCAAACTCCAGGACTGATCATTATTTCCAAACACACACTCATAATTCAGTCCCTTTCTGCCGATGCTCTTATATGATACTGATATAAACACACCATAATTACGTCCACTGCACTCAATCTCCCAGTAACAGCGTCCACACACACTCTCTCTACACAACACCTGACACACATCAAATCTCTCTGGATGATCAGAATATGATTGATCCTCTCTCACATTTGTCGCCATTCTGTTCTCCTCAGATAAAATAAGACGCTTGTTTGCTGTGTTCGGATCCAGTGTGAGAAAACGGGCATCTGAACAAAAGAACAGAGACATTTAGTACAAAACAACAATCACTAAAAGTTTGTGCATGCAAGTGTGTGTATGGGAGTGTGGGGGGTTGGGGCGTGGTAATAGACATACATTTCTTTAGTCCTGCTGTAATCCTGCATTCTCCTCCATGATCCACACTAGAAAACACACACAGAGTCACATTTAGTCTGGGTGGTTGCTATATTCTTGCTGAAGGACTTGGGGTAGTTGCTAGGCTGTCGCTTGTGGTTGCTAGGGTATTTGCGGTAGTTGTTGTGCAGTTAATAACATGTTCTGATGGTTGCTATGCAGTTAATAATGTGTTCTGCAGTTGCTAATGTACTTAGGGTGGTTCCAAGGGAGCAGTTGCATGGGGTGGTTGCTAGTAATATCACAGTAGAGGCTGTGTATCACCAGCAAAGTCACGATATGATACATATTTCTCAGGGGTTTTTTTAAAACTTTTTTTACAGCGTTTTATGCCTTTTATTGTGATGGGACAGTAGAGAGATGACAGGAAAGAGCTGGGAGGAGAGAGGAGAGTGGGATCAGCAAAGGACCTCGAGACGGGAATCGAACTCGGGTCGCCATGAGCGCAGTTGCATTATATGTTGATGCACTAACCACGAGGCTACTGGCGCCAACCGTATTTCTCAAGCTCACCTGCCCATTCAGTCCTGTTACATAATGGTAAACAAACTTGGTTTATTGTCCTCGAAGGAGGTTCAAACCCGAGGCTTGGCTTGAGCTCCAAGTAAGAGCCCCGAAATAAAACTTATAAAAAAAAACAAGCTGGCTACCAACAGAGTAATTCGGAGGTAAATGTTGAGATAGAACTTACCCCCCAAAAAACTTTTTCTCACATGGTGAACTGCTCCTGTGAGAGTGGAGAGATTACTGCTGCAGCAGTGGAGTAAATTTTGAGCACAGGGGGCTACAGATGGTGAAAATCATTGCTGCAGCAGTGGAATGAATGCAGTGTGATTTGCAGCAGAGATTGGTACCACCACCCTAGCAGCAAGCTCTAAACCTGGGGTGCCCAAACTCGGTTCTGGAGGGCCGGTGTCCTACATAGTTTAGCTCCAACCCCAATTAGACACATCTGAACCAACTAATTAAGCTCTTACTAGGTAGTTCTCTGCAGGAGAACCAGCCCACCAGGACCGAGTGTGGGCACCCCTGATTAAGAGCTTGCTACAAGGGCAGTGGTACAAATCACTGCTCCGGCAGTGAGCTATGAATAGAAGACAGTAGGCCAGAAAAGCGACTACTGTGGGAGTGGACGGGCTAATTAAAAGTTAAGGGAGAAAATTCACTGCTGCAGCAGTGAAGTGGTTAAGAGTTTATAGGAGAGAAGGTTGCTGCTGCAGCAGTGGCAAACAAGAGAAAAAAATGAATGCCACTAAGATATGTTTTAATAGATCTGGGTTGGATCTGTTTAAAGTGGTATAGAAGATTTCAAAAGAAGGAACAGTGGTGAGAGAAAAGTCAGGAAATTGAAGCTCATAATGAAAATGAAAGGTTTTGGAACAGTTCCAACCAATCCCGTATGAGCTGAGCAAATGGATAAGTGGAGAAGCTAGCAGAGAAGGTGGTTAACTGGAACAGATTTGAATCAGGAGGCACTGGGGTGGGTGACCGGTGGGCATGAGAAAATAATGTTCTGAATTTCTGAAAGGCAAAATGGGAGAGAGAGTCAGATGAGACGTTTGAGGAATGGCATTATTTCTGAGGAACTAGATCTGCCTTTATTAATGCAGTTGCAGCAGCATTGTCGCAATGGAAAAGGATGCTTTTGGAAGCTTATTTTTTTCCCCACAAGGTGGGGGTGACGACGATTGAGTAGAGCTCAAATAATGCGGAGGAGGAGACATGGACATTGTAGAAAAAAAGACTGTTCCATTGACTAAGAAGCAAAAGTCAGAGATTGAGACCCACTCTACACAGCTTACTTAGAATGACTAAATCATTATGCAGGGGCAGAGAATGCTAAAGAAAGCAAGTGGGAAATAAAGGGGCAGCCTTGGAGGATGATTCTTACTGTGAAATTAAGGTGCCCAAGCTAGATATGATTGTTGATTACACTGATAATTCTGTCAATTTTTTCTTTAGGGATTGAAGTCGAGGCAAATTCCGAGAAACTTCAGGAAGGTGGCATGTCCCTCAGTTTTCTCAGACGCAATTGCAGTCCCGGCTCTGGAGGGCACTCGGGCGGTGCCGGCTCTGGAGGGTGCACTGGAGGCGTGGGCTCAGGAGGGCGCTCGGGATGCGTGGGCTCAGGAGGACGTTCGGGCTCTGGAGGACTGGACGGGACCAGCGGAGACTTGTGAGGGCTGGACAGGACCAGCGGAGACGAAGGAGAGCTGGACGGGACCAGCGGAGACAAAGGAGAAAGTAATCGATCTTGATCCATTGTGTCCTTATGGCATATGTGGCTTATTTGAAGCCGTGGCCATATTTGAAGCCGTTCTTTCAGAGCTCGGGGCGGCTGCAGGCTGACTCGAGCGTGGAGCAGTGAAAGGCAGACTCAAGCCCGCGGCTGGAGTCCGTGAGCGGACCATGATTGGAGTCCGGGAGCGGGCCGTGGGTTCTGGGCTGGGGGTGAGCGAGGGAGGGAACATCTGTGTGTTTTCGGATGGGGGGAAGATTAGAATCTTCCACATCGTCATAGAAATTGGAATTACAGAGAGCTAGGACATAGTTGATAAATTCCGCTACGGGTCTGCAGCAATCGTCAGGAGTTACGGAACAGAACAACTGGTCATCTTTTAGCCCCATCTGAAAACACGCGTTAATCATTGAATTGCTCCAACTCACCAGTTGTACAACGCTCAGAAATTCCTCAATGTACTGCTCCAATGGCCTGTCCGCCTGTTGGATATTCATTAGGAAATCATCAGCCCAGAACATCTTTGTTGTTGGTCGGTTCTTCTGTCACAAGTGTTGTGTGCGGGAATGAGGAATTGGGACGAGGAGATCAGGAACATAGAGTTTATTTAAATACTCCACACTAGGAACAGGAATGAACAGGAACAGCAGGGAATCCACACGCAGACACAACTAAAAGACGTCGAACGACATAGAGTGACTTACAAGAACGGACAAAGAAAAAAAAAAAAAAACCTTTGTGCGTACCCTCAGAAGTCTAATAATGCATTTTTATTATAGAAATACATTATAGAAAATATCTTATTGAAAAATGTAAATAAACCAATAAATCTAAAAAATGTATAAATTCTTTATACTGTTGTAGAGACACAGAAATTTTAGACAATAAAACCTAAAAAATCCCTGCTTTACATACTTGAGTTTGTCCAGTGTGTAGTTCGGATCATCCAGTTTTTCAGAGAGCAGCTTGACTCCTGAATCTCCTAGATGATTGTAGCTCAGATCCAGCTCTCTCAGGTGTGAGGGGTTTGAACTCAGAGCTGAAGACACATAACAACAGCCTTCCTCTGTCACCATACAGCCAGACAACCTATAAAAATATACAGCAAAAGTCCACATCACATTAGTTTGTACTGTACAGTATTTAATATCGAATAGTGCAGTGGTTTCAATCCTGGTCCTGGGGACCCCTTGCTATGCACATTTTGTCTCTCCCTTATTTAACACATCTGATTCGGATCATCAGTTTGTTAGGAGAGTGATCCAGTGGTGGCTGGTGGCAAATTTTCTAGGTGGGGCACCACATCAAACAATTAGCATACATCCCATTATGTAAACTGCAAACTCCTATAAAAGCACTCTTTTTCACTGAGCTTCTATTATAAAATACTTGTCAGACATGCGGCCATAATGAAATGTGCTCATAAAGCTATAAAAGAGCACACATCCATGGTCTGTTTATCTGCACACTAATAATATTGGACTTGCGCGTGTCTAATAATGCACAATTCCTGTATGTCACTGTAATTGTCTTTACCTCCATTACAATCGTCATTCATCAAATCGTAACTAGTAAGATACTGGTTTGCTTTATTCAACCGATACAAACTAGTCCTAACTTCATATTTCTTCTTATTAGAAGTTTGTTCTTACCAATCACGGCACAAGTTAAGGTTACGTATGATGACAAAAGCATGTAAGACTCATAAACTCACACTGCAGTGCCTGCAGTTCAAAAAAAATCTTTGAATGTAAGTCTATGAGAGCACTCAGCCCGAGAGAAATTGCCCAAAAAGGGGCGGTACTACACAGAACGTGACTTCACGATGATTGGATAATATTTTCAGAGGCAGAGTAAACAGTCTAGAACAGTGCAAGCTACCATAACACGGTGGCTGAATGTTATAGAGAAAAAAAATCCCTTCCTTTTACACTTTGGTGGTGTGTCACCCCATCGCCCTAATGAAGAAACCGCCCCTGGAGAGATCCATGTAGTGAACTGAGTGTTTCAGATAAGGGGGACAAATTTTGCAATTAGGTGTTTTAGTATTGAAAATTATCTACACTGAAAAATTGTGAGCTCAAAATCAAATTTTTACCCCTATTTTGAAGTTACTGTACTCTGCCTTTGCAGTGTCTGCAAAAAGTGAGAAGTCACACCAAGGCAAAACGCAGTAACTTCCACATATCAATATTTGGTTGCTGACCCCCTCATCTGAGGCCATCTCAAAAACAGATGGCCAGGGCAACTGGTGACCAGCTATACATAAATTGGTAATCGAGTAAACACAAAAAGACAGATTTACATTGACACGTCCAGCCTGCAGGGCTCACAGAGTCCATCCAGCTTGACTCTCATTACCCTCTGGACCTCCAGTGTCCCCCTCCTCTCACGTTCCTCACGCACATTCTCTCTCTGCCCCGTTGAAGAATGCATACGAATGCGCATCACTAATTACATTTACATTACAAGTTTGGAAGGACAATTATTTGAGTATTGCTGTTAGAACAACAGTATGCATTAGTGGCATGTATTTATACCTCCTATAGGCTTGGTGTGTTTATTGTGACCTACAAAGCTAACCAATGTGTGTATAACCCGTTAGGTAGACAAAGTTATTAATATGGTATGAAAGATACCCGATGTTTAGTGTTAAATGAGAGCTCATTTTATTTCCAAGATGTTGACGTGAATGAAAAGTTGATATTATGTATGATGCTTGCATTACAACACTTTTTGAAGAGATTAATAAACTCTTGCAGAAAAGTTGCCTCCACGTGACAGAAAGACATTATGCTAAGGTATGCACAAATGGGCACCCGTATAGGGCGGAGCCCCGCCTTGCAACCCAAATGATTGGAACACAGCCTTATGGGACGGACTTTGTCAGCCCGGTTAAATTCAAATGTCCAGAACAGCCTTTCGCCTTTCGCCTGTTGCATTTGCCTTTCATCTTCAGCTCGCTCTGACCAGCGCTCCCGGCTTGATCACAACGCGACTGTGCCATCCAGAACTCTACAGAACTGGCTAAAGCTTTGTGAAACTCTCAAAGTCCTTGCGACCCGCAACTCCGACTTGCAAATAACTTCCAGCTCATCACGCTCGGTAACCAGGCAGTCAACCGAAGCTTGAACTGACCAAACTGCGTGAAACACAGAACAGCGGAAGCAGCTTGAAACACTTCGCCAGCGCTCACTTGAGCTCCGAGAGCATCATCTGGGTAACCAAGCAAACAACCGAAGCTTCATCCAGACTCTCCAACTATCCAATCATCACCGAAGGCTTCCCAGAGACATCATCCAAAGAACCAGGCAACCAACCAGAGGTGGCGCGATCCCCTCCGCTCAGACGAGCCCACAGAGGAAAACCCGTTTCGGCCAGAACGCAAGTAAAACAAGGTCTCCTTAAACTCTTGCTGAACTGGTGCTAAATCTCCTTGAGCAGCTAAAGTCAAATCTCTGCTTCTGTGGTTTTCTCAGGTTGCAATTTAAGAACTAGTAGCAGATACTAGATACTTTGGGATTCTACTCAAACTCAGTAATTCTCATTCTTTGAACTGTATGCATGTGTGTGTGAGTGTGTGTCAATTTTAGTAGTTTAGTTCATGTATCTTAGAGTAGTTCAATAAATTCCTGTTTCATTGAAAAGAACATTGTCTTGTTTTTCTGTTCACAAGGTAATGCCTGTGCCCTAGATTTTGCTACCTAGCTCATGACAAACGAATAATTTGTTTATATTATAATCCGATGGCCAGACTATGGCATAACAGCCAGCATCAGCTGTTGCTCAGGTGACTGTAACTCCTACCACTGCAATAAATAAGATTTATAAGTTCATCTGTACTCACACTTGCCTTAGCCTGCTGCGCAGACATGCGCTTAATCAGCTTCAGTTTTGTCACACAGAAATACGCTTAAGTTCCACCACACGTCAAATGATCATTCAGTTTCGTTATACAGAAATGCGTTTAATCTGCCTTTGGTTCTGTAGCACAGAAATGTGCTAGTCTGTCTCACAAACAAATATCAAGTAAGCTTTCAGTTACTTGCACAAACACGCATTAAGTCTTTTAGTTCTGTCACACATACGCATTAAGACAGCTTTCATTACTCTATCCCACAGACATGTGTTAAGTCAGCTCTCAGTTTGTTTTTTTTTTAATTATATTTATGGGGCTTTGCTTTTATTTGATAGGACAGTTAAAAGCAGACTGTCGGTGCCGACAGCCCTTATTTTGTTGTGCAGACTTGCTTCTAGTTCAGAGCCAGACACTTGCTCGACCCCAAAATTTAATTTGTCACACATATACTTGCTTAAGACAGCCTTCTAGTTCATCACAAACACTCACATAGGAGAGCTTTCAAACAGATAAAAGGATGTTCCCCTACACAAATTTCACTTCGATTAAAGGAGTTCACTTCCAAAACTAAAATTTACAGATAATTTACTCAAGATGTTATCCAAGATGTTCATGTTTTTCTTTCTTCAGTTGTAAAGAAATTACGTTTCTTGAGGAAAAGATTTCAGGATTTTTCTCCATATAGTGGACTTCTGTGGTGCCCGTGAGTTTGAACTTCCAAAATGCAGTTTATATGCAGCTTCAAAGGGCTCTAAATGACCCCAGTCGAGAAAGAAGGGTCTTATCTAGCAAAACAATCGGTTATTTGACAAAAAAAAGACTATTTATATACTTTTTAAAGGAGAAGTCCACTTCCAGAACAAAGATTTACAGATAATGTACTCACTCACCTCCTTGTCATCCAAGTTGTTTATGATTTTTGAAGTTGAGGGAGAAAATACATGTTTCGACATACCCTAAGTCTTGAACCAGAATACACAGAGATCAGGCAGAGCAAGACAAGGCAAGCGTTTGAGATTAAAAAGTATTTAAATTGTATTTTTTTAAATGAAAATAACCGATTGTTTCACTGGATAAGACCCTTCTTCCTCAGCTGGGATCGTTCACAACCGCATTTGGGATCGTTTCAAGCCGCATTTAAACTGCATTTTGGAAGTTCAAACTCGGGGCACCATAGCAGTCCATTGTATGGAGAAAAATGCTGAAATGTTTTCCTCAAAAAACATAATTTCTTTATGACTGAAGAAAGAAAGACAAGGATATCTTGGATGACAAGGGGGTGAGTACATTATCTGTAAATTTTTGTTCTGGAAGTGGACTTCTCCTTTAACCTCAAATGCTTGTCTTCTATAGCTATGCAATGCGCATGTGAACTCGAGGGCAATACAGTTAGGGTCAAAAAATGTAAAAAAAACCCCTCCCATCTCATTTTTGCACATAGCTGTTAGATAGTGCTGCTAGCTCATGCAGTGCTGTCAAAAGCTACCTTTAAAAATCTAGCAGTTTTGCAGTCTGTTTAGTTATTAACCCAGGCAATTACTATCTAAGTACAATCCATCTCTACAGACTTATGTATAAATATGAAAAAAATGCTTGCAAATGTTTTTGTCTCTAGTTCTGGCATTTCATTGAGAGCAGATGCAACATTTGTTGACAAAATTCAATGGTCATTTATTATCTTAGCATTTTGATAATTATTTTATGGAGAACTATTTACCTCAGTCTCTCCAGCTGACAGGCTGGACTCTCCAGTCCATCAGAAAGAAACTTCACTCCAGAATCCTGCAGGTCATTGTTACTCAGGTCCAGCTCTCTCAGACAGGAGTTTGAGGATTGTAGAGCTAATGACAAACTTCTACAGATCTCAGCAGTGAGATTACAGCCACACAGACTGTGAAGAAAAAACAAACAGCCATATTATTGGCTGAATAATTTATCAAAGCCTACTGATTAATCATCAGAATAATTGACAATTAGTTGAATAATTAATATATAATTATTTTAAAAAAAATTGTTAAATGTAAGCGATTACCAAAAGAATTGTTTGTTGCAGCCCTAGCTGCTGCAGTTATGTTGAGTTATCCTAGGAACATTTTAAGCTACAGTGGCTCGCCATAAAACACAACCAAGCCAAATATTCTATGGCACATTCTGTTTGTTCAAATAAAACAACATAATAAAAAAAAATAAATAACAGTTGAACCCTTAAATGCATGGATGTTTCGTCAATCATTATCACATATTCGTGTCTATAACGACCTATATATCCAGCACGGATAGATCTCTAGCTTCTGCGATAGCAAAAAACTCTCTTGAAATTTTAAGAACAGTTACAGAAGAATAAAATAAAGCATATTTCATTACCCGTTGAAACTTAGAACTCTGAGCACACTCCCACAGTACATTCAGCATCTGGCTCATATTTGTGATCTCAAACATATTCTCGAAACTATTGTTTTCAATGATGTAGCATCTGGACCAACCAGACAAACAGTTATTTGTTACATTTAACAAATAATCTTTAAAACCAACAAGCCAGCTATATGCTGCAGTTCTGGAGACAACCCCCCCAAAGCAACTAACACCCCAAAAGGGCTCAGTTGCCAGGGCGACCATCTGATGACTCTTTACTGTTCATTCACAGACAAACCTATCCTTGACCTTCCTATCACACATAGTTTTACTATTATTGCCTTGTAATGTTGTGTTTTATATGCATTTGTTATGATACCTTTGCAACACCCAATCGAATTACATATGCAAAACACCATGCTTGCAGACAAAGAGTCGTGAACTTTCCCTCCAAAGGTGAAAGTCGCTATTGACTCTCGGACCTCCTGGAGGTGTAGCCCTCCAGAAACCATCATAAAGCATCATGCACATGCTTTTTCACTTTCTTTTTTCTTCGCTTTCTTCTGCAAAATCTTCCGATTGCTGCCCGTGTGGAGGAACTCACGGGGAGCCTGAGCCGGCGCAGGGCGTGCCCAGCGGGCCCGACAGGCCACAAAATATAGAGCTGTGGCTCTCGACCACAAAGAGCCAGACATTTTCATCCTCATGAAATGTCCTCGAACAGACATTTCTCTCTTCCACGTTTTTAGCTTTCTTCACTTGTCTCACATGAGTTTTTTTAGAACCTAAGAGGATGAGGAGGATGAGCTAAAACTTTCCCTTTTGAGCTAAATCACTACAATGACTTCAAAGTCAAAATTTTGATCGCTGGTAGCTTATTTACCACATCCACCATCAAATAACAGTGACATTTATATTTTATTGCATACAGTAATTGCTCCGCAGTAAAGCCATTCAAACCAATTCAACTTTTTATGCACGCGGTAATTATGAGTGAAACATCACATCATTATTGTCTATCAAACAGTGCCACCTTGAGGAATAAAGGTGAACTGCACGTTTTGATTCATCAGATATTTACATACTTTTGCACACGAAAAATATACCTACACTATTACACATCTCGTGTCTCTAGCGACCCTATACAATTTTTACAAAAAATTAATCAGAAAAAAGATATTCTTTTATATTTTGTTATTTTTTTCTTGAAGTATTGTTTATAATGAATAGATTGAGTAATACTAAAAAAAAATGTTGATGTCAAACTTAAAAAAATTAAGGAGGGAGAGGGTAGTGAATGACATCACGGGTCGCTAAAGACCCAAGGTATGCATTTAAGGGTTAACCAGGGTTGCCAACTCTCAGGCATTCAGCGTTGACACTGTTCTCAAGCTCTGATGCCACATGTCCATTTTCCCATGCAGTCAAAATCACCCACTGTTGAAACTAATAATAGGATATTGGCAAAACAAATTTTGCCCTTAAATGCACGGATGTTTCACCAATCATTATCACATATTCGGGTCTTTAGCAACCCGGACCTATATACCCAGCACTAATGGATCTTTACCTGCTGCAATATAAAAAAAACCTCTCTTGATATTTTAAGAACAATAACAGAAGAATAAAATAAAGCATATTTTGTTACCTTTTGAAACTTACTGTAGAAGAAACTAATATAGTAATAGAACAATATTTATATGATATATAAATAAATATTTGAATGAGTTTTGATGCCAATTCATTAATGTAGATATTAAAAAGAGTGGGCCTGAGGTTGCAGCCTTGATGGATTCCTTTGGTCTCCTTTGAACCCTGGTGCGAAAGCTCTGTTAGTGCAGTTCATTTGAGTAAGTGCGAAAGCTGCCATCCGAACCTGGTGTGCACCAAACAAGCAGACCAAAACCGCTAAAAAGATCACTCTAAAAGATGTTGGGCTGAGTCTGTTGGGTCATTTTGTTGGGTTATTTTATTACTTTTTAAACACTTTTGGGTAGTTTCAATTTACCAGGTGTTGAGTTAAACTTGCTAGGTTGCAACGCTGGGTTGTTTCAGGCCAACGCTGGGTTATTTAATGCACCTTGAAGATGTTTAAATCGCTCCCCTTACTGTCATTTTGGAAGGACAAATGGGCAAAGCCACTGTTTTCAACTGTTATAAGGTAAGTTTATAAAATGTTTTCATTAATAATTATGTTAAATTAGCAGAATTATAACTTTTTCACAGCAACAATATTATTAAAGGTGCAGTGTGTAATTTTTAGCGGCATCTAGCGGTGAGGATTCGAATTTCAACCAACGGCTAAGTCCCCCGCTCACCCCGCCCTTTCGAAACGCATACAGAAGCTACGGAAGCTGACACAGGACAAAAATGTCGTCGTCTGTTACACCTGACAGCAGCCAATCAAGCGATGAGGTTTCTGTACAAAAGTAAGTCAAAGAATTATATTTACTTAATTATTCAGTAAACCAATATGTTATTGCGAATATTATTGTTACTCATTGATCATTGTCTCAGGTTTATTCGCTGACTTTAGTTAGATTTTTTGTATGACAGTTAGTAGGGTTGGGCGACGTCTACCAAATTGGCATCGGACGAAGTCTACAGTGAAACATCACGATGAAAAGTGAAAGTGAAATGCGATCGTGCATACGAAATCAGTTTCAATGCCATGCACATTACTAGCGGCCCCCTGATGCCTGCAATTTATATACAGTATAATTACTTAACGATATAACTGTGAGAGAAACTTCTTCGCACGCATTCAACGTGGTGACGACACGAGCGGCCTCTTGAAACACCAACCAAGAAGTAGAACAACGTACTGACGAAACGCGCTGTGTAGAAGTTTGTCCGTTTAGGGCTACTATAGAAACATGGCAGCATTAAATGGCGACTTCCAAGTAAGGGGATCCGCAGTGTATGTAGATATAAATTGCTCGTTCTAAGGTTATAAAATCATAACGGCTTATTATGTAAGGTCTTTACACACCTCTGAAACATAGTTTTGTATGTTATATTGCATTTCTGCCAATAAAGTCTCCTAAATATTACACACTGCACCTTTAAACTTCTACAGGCCAACATTAGTGACGTTAAATGACGAACAGTTCACCTCAGACAGCCATTATATATGTACTAGCATAGTTGTGTTAAGGTAAGTGAGACAACAGATTAATACAGTTTAAGAATCAGACAGTGACGGATCGCTGAAAAATGTGAATATCTGAAAATGGAGGAAAGTGTCATTTCTGTCACTGAAAAGCAAATTGAACAATGTGAGTCGAATGAGTTAAAACAAGTGAGTAATATGATTTCACTATGACTTAAATGTAAAAATGCTCAAATGTAAAAATGTACAATTGTCCATATTGACATGTAAATCAGATGCAAGGTACGCAAAATGTCTTGGGTCTAACTAAACTAACGATCCGGTTCAAATGAACCGATTCCTCAATTCTCAAACAAATGATTCCCTCAAAGGGATCCACATCTCAGGGCCTCAAGTTGATAAGTTAGCTTTCAAAGCGCACGCATGAATAACATGTTGGTAAGTAATGTAATTCAAAATGTCATTTTTTTTAGTCAGAAAAGCACATGGACGCGTTCATGAGGGGAAAACTCGTCGGGTGGCAGTTACCCAGTCTTATTGAGACGTTTAAAGGTATGTTCGTGTTTATTATACATTTTTACAGCTTTCGTGCTATGGTTAAAGCTGTAGGCTACTGTGTAACTGTAAGTAAGTGCTTCTAAGTGATGTAGTATGCCAACATATGCCAAGAAAAAATATTTGCCCAGTCAATGATATTCTGTGTCATATACTACATACAGAAATGGAAAATTGCATTTTTGCCGAATTTATTTCAATTTCAAATAATGTAATGGTACACTAAGAGAACGCAAGTAAGAATGCAATGCAGTATTTCAAAACAGTATTTGAAAAACACTTGGAAAACCACAACCTGTAAGTAAATATTATCCTAAAACGTTAAAAAAAAAAAAAGAAAAAAAAAGTCTTGAAAAATTTTAAAGGGTTAGTTCACCCAAAAATCAAAATTCTGTAATTAATTACTCACCCTCATGTCGTTCCAGACCCGCAAGACCTTTGTTCATCTTCAGAACACAAATTAAGATATTTTGGAGAAATCTAAGAGCTCTCTGACCCTCCATAGACAGCAAGGGTACTACCATGTTCAAGGTCCAGAAAGGTACCAAGAACGTCTCCAAAATAATCCATGTGATATCAGATCACATACTACACAAATATGTTTCTGTATTCGAGATGTATTTGAATAGCAAAATATTTATTATGTAACCCTGTTTTTGTACTTTTCGCATTCCAATATCCACATCAAAAAAAAAATGTTTGTCATAATATCACGGCAGTAGATTGATAGCCTTAACAATTAAGCAGTGATTTATTTTTTTTTTCCATATGTTTGGCTGACTGTGTGAGCGCTTGGGGCGCTGACGCAATTATTTGATTTTTTTTTCCTTCTAACAGTGGAAATGACTCCTTCTAGTCATACAGATCATCGAAACTGTAAACGGTTTTGCTGTTGGTAAAATAAAGAAAAATAAGCACAGCAAAAAAATGAACCAAAACTCTGCATACTAGCTACTTGTTGCACATTTTTTTCATTTTGTTAATTAAGTAAAAATATTTATCTTATAGGTCTATTCATTCATTTTATATATATATATATATATATATATATATAATATATATATATATATATATAGCCTAGCTTTATGATGTTTTTCTTCATTCGCAGAAGTGCTGCAGGTGCATGATGTGATGTGTCCATGTCAATCCTCATGTTCTGTTGTTTGCTGCTTTTTGCACATGTAAAATTAATCCTGGGAAACAAATTTTGGTATTTTAACAGGTCTAAGGCACTTATCCTTTCTAAAATAATTTAATTCTAATTCAAAATAATCTTATCGGTTAACGGCTAATAATCAGTTAACCAGCGTCAGCCGCCGGTTAGGAAAAATAACTGAAATGAAAATCCCTAGACGCTATGCGACATGATTTCACAAAGGGAACAAGGGGTGTATCCAAAACAAAATAAGCAGAGGGCAAACGTGGAGCAACAAGGTGGTAAAGTGCCTTTTATGAGCTCTTTGTGAGTTCCCAAGTGGTGAAAATAAAATCATATACACGCAACAATAAGCATGCATAGTCCAGCAGAAGGCAAAATGAACCAAATGAACCGATCTACAAGTTAGAAAAAGTTCATTATGCCATTTTCATTTTCAGGTTCATTTTCATTTTTGACTTTCTTAGTCGCTTTATGCGTTGTATTCTGATGTTATTTGCAAGATATAAAGCCATGTTTAGGTTTCCGTAAGAATAGATCAGTTTCGGAATCAAGCTGTTTTAACTGGTCTTTTTCTCCCGGCTGCAGACCGGCGGGGAGACACTGCGTTACTTGCTCACTTTTCGCGGTAAAGCTGTGCTTATTAGTATTTTTCTTCCGCAGCACAGACCGGGAGAATCGTGAAGACGGAAAGCAGGAAGAGCACGTTAAACTGTTAGGTCAACCTTAAAACACATGCAATTACCTTATTTGTTTTATACCAATGTTGTCTGTAACGTATAAATACATTTGAATTAATAAATGCCTGTAAGAACATTGGGTGGACTGTCTGTGTCATTAATGCTTCAGATGATGTACATTGCACAGCTGTGGCAACTTGTGGAATTATTTTAATTGGGTTTCTTGCCTTAGTAATAACATTCATTCTGAATGTAGGACGCCACTGAAGACCTAGGTGTGAAATGCACGGCCCACCACTGTCTTTATCTAACCCAGTGGTGGCTCGTCAGGGGAGGCAGGGGAGGTACAGCTTCCCTAAAATTTTGAGGAGAAAATGAGAGGAGGACAATTTTATGTTAATAAAAATTCACAATTCATATTGTTAATGTGTCCGAATGTTTACTTTTTTGTTAGCTGTAATACCATAACACATTTCTGAATTTGGACTGTGCCGCTTTTCTATCTCGATTGTGCTAAATCTGCTGATTTAATTACAACCGCTAAGTGACACAGAAGGGGAGGGGGAGGCCGGAGGAGAGCTGAGCTCTCGTGCCTCCGTTGCTAAAAAAAAATCAGCCAATCACCATCAAGTGTTCACTTTCAGCACTGAGGAGTGTTGAGAAAAGAAACCTCGTAGGGGAGGCTAGTCTCCCTTCTGGTATTTCAACTAATCATTATAGAGAGGTAAATTACGTGATATTAGTTTAAATGTCTCCCGCTGCACTGATTATGTAACAGGTACTTATGATGAGTAGCATCAGTAGCATCAGTATTTGATCGACAAATTTACCAAGCTGTCATTCAAACAGCATATATATATATATATAAAAATAAAGGAAGAACACACCTAAGCTGGATATAGGCTACAGCAGTCTGCTTAATTAAATGGCATGACAGGCAGCTCTCTTTTAACACATACTTTTAAGAAGGGATGGATGTTTGCCTTAAGTGATAGGCCAGGTAAGTGAAATTATATTATCTTGCTGTATGTGTGTTGTTTTCTTTATGTTTTCTGACTAAAAGCAACCAAAAAGCCATTTTAAAGTGGTTAAGCAAATAATAATAATAAATATCGGCAGGGATCCCCAGACCAATGCAATTTAGTGTGCCTCCTCTATTTTAAAACCCACAAGCCGCCACTGATCTTACCAAGCATCTTTAGAAATGTCTTTTTTACATCTGTAATTTTTCTTTTTCTGAAGGCTTTTCTGAGCACTGTAGAAAGGATTTTAGTTAACTGTTCAGTTGCTAAACTGATACTTCTCTTCACTAAATGTAGTCGGGAGAAATGGTTCTATCACATTCTCAACTTGTGTGCTGTGGAGCACAGCTTCATATTGGGCAGGACTGTCTTTACTCCATAAAAAATTTGGAGGCGAGTGGATATAGTTTAACTTTCTGTTCTGAAGATGGCAGATGATTCACTGACCTGTTTAGACTGAGGACTATGTAACTGTGGTCTGATAATGGCAGCTGTGGCATCACTGTGAAATAACTGATTTTACTTGGGTCTATATCTGTGATGGCATAGTCTACTTTGCTGCTGCCTAAATATGAGCAGTAAGTAAATCGAACCAGAGAATCACCCTTTATTCTGCCATTAACTATGTACAGGCCCAGGCTATTGCAGAGATGCAGGACTTTTTTCCATGTCTGTTGAAAGTGAACTGTTTATATATTTGTCTCCATCTGAGCTGAGGTACTCCACTTCCTTTGCTGTTCTGGCATTCAGGTCCTCATCTAAACACAAAATCTCTTTTTTTAAGGTTTTCCTAAACGAACCCATGTCTCAAGTAAAATAATTATATCTAACTATGTATAGCATCAACAAAATCAAGATTAGTACTTTTCTTTCAAAAAGCTGAAGAGAACATCCCTTAAATTTTATAACATGTAATTTTAAATGATGTTATTTAGAAGACACCAGTATTTACCAGAAAAATGTATGAATTCATGACCAAAAAATGTCATGTTTTAAAATACAGACTAATGGAGGACAAAAAAAAGTTTAGAGGATATACATAAAAATGCTTGAATCAGTTTTACAAATCTCAAATTTGAAAGTAAATAAGTAAAAATAAGTAAGATAAAATCATATTTAAGTATTATAAGTAGATAAGCTAATAAGTTGTCACATATAATTTTCAGCATGTCTTTTATCTGGGTAAGGTCGCTGGTTTCTGTTCCACCTCTTTCTGCTACTATAGCAGCGTAGCTGTCTTACCCTCTCCTCATAATCAGAAAGTGTCTTCCGAGGGTCTGAAGACACTTTCCTCAGTGTCTTCAGTGTCTTCCTCAGTGTCATAATCAGTGTCTTCTGAGGGCTTTTCAGGGCTGTTTCCTTGATGTTTTTTGCAAACAGTCTCATGCCCTCTCACTGGATGTGGTCATATAGATGCTCGTGGGTGATGCGCTGATGGTCGCCTATGTGGACATTTGTCATTGAAGCACAGATTCCAACTATCTTCTGTGGCATTCACATCATATACACTGCCAGCGCGGCAGCATTGTCATTTCGGCGCCATGTCTATTTTTGCTGTGCTTAAAATCACAATCACGGAGTAAAAGGCTCACCAGCATGGGGCAAAAAACACAGTATATACCCTACTTTTGCTGAAATAATGTTGTTGTTGTTTTTTTTTTTTTTTTAATAATGTTATTTTATGGTTATTTTACTAAATAAAAGAATAAATAAATAGGCTACTGTCATTAAAGTATATTAATATAAAACATTTTAAAATACAGAAACAAAATCATTTTAAAAAGTGAAGATTCTGAAAGCATTGAAGGAGATCCCATAATAATTGAATATAGATTTACATTAATAACAACATGTCAACTAATGGAAAAGACAGTCATCTATTAAATATCTTGTAAATTATTGTGCCTTTAGCCCAAACTGCAGGGCTGATTTTTACCCCAAATACCATACTTTTACATATTCTTTTCATTATTGGAAAAACTGTTGCTTTAATTATTTTAAACTAAACTGGGAATCATTAAGATGACCTTTGTCTAAAAGTGTGTTCAATAATTTAGCGTTTCACATTTGCTACTTAAATTTACAACATTTATAAAAAAAAAAAAAAAAAAAAAATCAAATATTAGAGTTTGCACAGAATCAAATACACGAAAACATGTCACTGCCAGGAGTTATTGCTCAAACTTAAAGGGTTACTCCACCCCAAAATGAAAATTTTGTCATTGATCACTTACCCCCATGACGTTCCAAACCTGTAAAAGCTTTGTTCATCTTCAGAACATGATTTAAGATATTTTGGATGAAAACTGGGAGGTTTGTGACTGTCCAATTGACTGCCAAGTAAATACCACTGTTAAGGTCCAGAAAAGTATAAAAAACACCGTCAAAATAGTCCATCTGCTATCAGTGGTTCAATCTGAATTTTACAAAGCTACGAGAATACATTTTGTACTCAAAGAAAACAAAAATCAAAACTTTATTCAACAATTTGTCTCCTCCGCATCCTCATAGCGCAATTTTGGATAGTATCCGCTGGACGCAAATAGCGTACGTTGTTCTGTGTCAGCCACACCACACGGATACGTTTTCTACGTTTATTTACTTTCTTTCCATACAAAAATTATTCTCAGAGCTTTGTAAAAGAGTGTTCCGAAGACGAACTAAGTTTTTATGGATTTGGAACAACATGGGGGTCAATTATTTGATCAGTGACAAAATTTTTATTTTGGGGTGAAGTATCCCTTTAAAACGCCTGTTGACATTATTAAAACTAGAGGCATTTAGGTAGTAACACGCTAATCATGCTACTGCATAGCAACACCCTATCAACCACCTAGAGTACCCTAGCAACCACTCTGTTTACCCTAACCTAACAACCTTATAGCAACACCTTAGCAACCACCCTAGCAGTACCTAGACTGTGTTGCCTTCAAAACATTCAGACTTCAATCTTCCAAACTATTTTAAACAGAAAACAATTTCAAACTGAAAACCATTAAACATTCAAAACTTTTTCTAACTTTCTGGCTAGGCTTTTTCAAGCCAGCTTAAAGTTTATTCTCAAACTTTACTCATCTAGTTAACTTTAAGATGATTTTTAAACTACAAATGTAACACGTTATATGCACGTGTGTGTTAGACAGAGGGGAACACGACCGCATCACAGCATGTTGCCTATACCATAAATCAAAGCACATGACAGACAGTTGTCAGAGAACACCTGAAAAGTGTGACTAAATGAACAATACTCAACTGTATTTGCAGTACACAAGCCGTGGTTCACCTGTGAGTGACAAACACTGCCAGTGTGAAAGCAATTTACTGCATTTACTGAAAACTGAGTTGCTCTGATACGTGATTTTCTTGTGTCAATGAATAGCATCACACTTCACTCGTATATTGCATATGTAAATAATCATACATATAAATATTTTATAAATATGTAATCCCCTTCACAATTTAATAATCACACTAACACCATGTTATTTTTGGACCCTATCTAGAACGATAAGGGTTGCTAGCTTTCTCAGTGCTGTCAGAAGCTATCTTTGAAAATGCAGCAGTTATGCAGTTTGTTTAGTAATTGTTTCAGGCCATTTTGCCATTTTAATCTCAATACAATCCACATCTACAGACTTGGAAAAAAAAGCCTGAAAATGGTGTTTCTGTTGTTAAAGCATTCATCTGTTGACCAAATTCAATGGCCACTTACTGTGGTAGGATGTTGTTAATTATTTTATGGAAAATCATTTACCTCAGTCTCTCCAGCTGACAGTTTGGACTCTTCAGTCCATCAAGAAGCTTTACTCCTGAACCCTTCAGGTCATTGTTACTCAGATCCAGCTCTCTCAGATTGAAGTTTAAGGATTGTAAAACTGATGACAAACTCTCACAGGACTGAGCAGTGAGATTACATACAGAAAATCTAAAACAAGAATAACACAGTAAATGCATACATAATAAATCTTAGCAGTGTGATTATTTTAAAGTAAGTAACTAGTAATTAACTTTAAAAAAATGAAAGAATCAATTATTTGAATTCAAACCTCAGAAGCGCCAGCTGACAGTTTGGACTCTTCAGTCCTTCAGAAAGAAGCTCCACTCCAGAATCCTGCAGGTCATTGTTACTCAGGTCCAGCTCTCTTAGGACAGAGTTTGAGGATTTTAAAATTGATGACAAACTCTCACAAGACTGAGCAGTGAGTTTACAGCCACATAGCCTGTGAAGAGAACAAAACAAACTGCAATAAAATGTGAATTTATCAGATAGATTATATAGTTTAGAATCTGGAGTGCAATTAGATTATATCTGTAACAATTTATAATTAGTACACAATAACAAAGCATGCATCAATCATTCCAAGTATGAACATAGTGATTCAGTGAATGTGAATGTCAAACCTCAATGTGTTTAGTCGACAGTGTGAACTCTTTAGTCCATCACAAAGCAGCTTCACTCCTGAATCCTGCAGACAATTGCTACTCAGGTCCAGCTCTGTCAGATGGGAGTTTGACGATTGTAGAGCATAAGACACAGTTTCACAGCATGTTTCATCAAAATTACAGCCATCAAATCTGCCAAAAGAGAATGTTTGCCAGATTATTTATTGATGTTCAGTTTTTCTGCAATGACTTATTGTACCCTTTATAATCAGAGCAGGAAAATATTTTACATAATATTTTGATATTTAATTGTTTAGTGATGTAGAACAAAACATTTATTTGAACACCAGTCAGTGAAATTACTTACAATGCTTTTCTACAGCATCTCACAGCTGGGATGAGTCTCTTGTAGTTTAAAGGTGACGTGAACATCTTTGGATTGAACTCATACAGCACCTTCTCTGACATCAGCAGTATATAGGTCAGCACTGTGCACAATGAAGATGAGAGTTTTCTTTCTGGATGTTCTTCTGAAGTGAGGTAACTCTGGATTTCCTCATTTAATGAATGATCCTTGAGCTCAAGTAAGCAATAAAATAGGTTGACTGAAGCTTCATCTGAGATGTCCTCTTTTTGTAATTGTTTAATGTGTGCACTTATTTTTCTGATGCTCACACTGGTGTCTTCAGTGTGTGTGATCAGGCCTTTGAGCAGGTTTTGGCTTGATTCCAGTGAAATTCCCAACAGAAACCGTAGGAACAGGTCCAGGTGTCCTCTCTTACTCTGCATAGCTTTATCAGTTGCTCTCTTTGTTAAGTCATGAAATTTGACAAATCTAAAGAAGAACTTAAGCTTTTGTCTGGCTGTAAGTTGTGAATCTTCAAAGAAAAACCGAAGCTCTCGCATGTTTTTGTTGAGGTAGCAGATGAACACATGCACTGCAGCGAGGAACTCTTGAACACTCAGATGCACAAAGCAGAAGACCTTTGTCTTATAAAGTCCATCTTCCTTCCTGAAGATCTCAGCGATCATTCCTGTGAACTCAGTGTCTTTACTCACATAAATACCACATGCTTCCAGATCTTGCTTATAGAACACAATGTTTTCCTTTTTCAGCTGTTCAAATGCTAACTTGGCTAGCTTCAAAATCAACTCTCTATTTAATTGCAGGTGTTCTGTACGTTCTAGTTCATCTTGTTCATCATACTTCTGACTTTTCATGTTCATCTGTATTAACAGGAAGTGAATGTACATTTCAGTGAGTGTTGTGCTGATGTTCTCTGCGGTGTTCTTACTGAGAATATCTTGAAGTACTGTGGCTGTGATCCAGCAGAACACAGGAATGTGGCACATGATGTAGAGACTACGAGACATCTTAATGTGTGAGATGATTCTAGAGGCCTGAGTCTCATCTGTGATTCTCTTTCTGAAGTACTGCTCCTTCTGGTCATCAGTGAACCCTCGCACCTCTGTGGACAAACCCACACATTGTGGAGGGATCTGATTGGCTGCTGCTGGTCGTGATGTCACCCAGATGAGAGCTGATGGAAGCAGCTTACCTTTGACCAGACTTGTAAACAGCACATCTACAGATGCTCTTTCTTCAACAGTGTTTAGTGTTTCACTTTTAAAATTCATTAGTAGTCGACTTTCATCAAGTCCATCAAATATAAATGCAAGCTTACATTCCTTATATAACATTGATTTCTCCAGATCTTTTAAGTCAGGATAAAATTTCAGCAGAAACTCATGGAGATTGACCTCTCTGTCTTTAATCATATTGATCTCTCTGAATGGAAGCAGAAACACACAGTCTATATCCTGATTGGTGTTTCCTTCTGCCCAGTCCAGGATGAATTTGTGCACAGAGACTGTTTTTCCAATGCCTGCAACTCCCTTAGTCAACACAATCTTCTCCTCGTTGTTCTTCCTCAGTTCAGTAAATATATCATTGCATTTGATTGGTTTGTCATGTGTTTTTTTGTTCTTGAAAATATCATCAATCTTCAGAATCTCATGTTCCTGATTGACATCTTCCATATCTCCCTCTGTGATGAACAGTTCTGTGTAAACCACCTTGAGATCTGTGTCATTTTCTTTGTTGCCCTCAAAAATATATTTTGCTTTCCTCTTTATGTTGTTTTTGTGAGTTTTCAAGAAGTTTTGCAGCTCTATAATTAAAAACAAATAAATAAGACTGACAAAAAAGCATTAAACAAATTTGACACATTTTTTCATATCAGCATGATCAGTACATCCCAACAACTTGGTTTCAATTTTAAAATTTCTGAATATGTTTTTAAGTTTTTTTTTTCCAGATAATTGGACTGACCGTGTTGACTAATGTTACCAAAAGTTGATGAAAGATTTTCACATCATCCAACACATCACATCAACAATATCTCTTCTATATATTTGTATAAGATCTGACGCTGATGTGGCTGGCCCTGTAATTGTAATCTGTAATCTCTTGTTTCCATTTACAGACAGTGACTGTTATTTACTCCAGATTTGTTGTGAATTACCTCCAACAGGGACAGTTGTGTTCATATAGCCCTCAGTCTGAGCTGTGAGAAAGAGAAAGAGAGAATTACTCACTGGGAAACATTTATCACACAAACACATCAGCCGAGCAAAAACGTTCAAGTCAAACAATTACACTTGTAAATATTTAATCACGTTACTGTCACAGTGAATTAAATGTTACCTTGCTTTTGTTCATTCTCCAACTGTTTAGCCAGATCATTTTGGTTCATCTTTTTCAGAATGTCCACCATGATCTGCACAGCTTCTTCTGGTCCAAAACACTCCACCATCTTATCCACTGTGTCGAATACATCTGCCTTTTCCATTTCAGATTTTGGTATATGCTTATGATATGCATTCATTAAACGCCAATGAAACTCCTTGAGTTCAGCTTCTACCAACTCCTTCAGTGAGTTCACAAGCAGCTCCTTAACAGATGCCATCGTCCTTCACCAATTCATAGCTACAGGTCAAGAAAAAGAAAAGATCTGAAATACTTCTTAATACGTGGACCTAAGTGCTCAAATGTTATTTGGATTATGAAGCTGTGAATGGAAATGTGAATCATCAGAAAGCTGTTTAAACAAATCTGCTAAAACTGCTTTGAGTTTTGTTAGCTAAAAAAAGAAAATGCTGTACACAATGTGTCAATGTTGTCTGATACTGTAGTTGTAGCATCAGTACAGTACAAGACACTTAAAAATCTCTATATCTCAGTATCTCATTAAGTGGTATTATTTACTAACCATGCATAATGATGATTATCACAGTTAACTGTATCTTGAGCAGAAGTTCTGAACTTCCTTTCATTTATGCATTTTCATAAGACTCTGGAGGGAGAACTTAAACCTGTTAAGTTAAGTAAACCTGTTAAGACTGACGTCATGAGTTCTCACTTGGGAGCCCCAATCACTGCTGAGCTTAGAAGAAAAGGCCAATGAGAATTGGCTAGTGGAATTTGCATGCCAAGCCACTCCCCCGTACATAGGGGTATATAAGATGGCTCATTCAGGTTTGTGCTGAAGAGCCAAGACGCATCCCGGCATTTAGCCCGGTTCAAGATTGTGGCATGAAGGACGTGACATCTCTGTTCCCTCCTTCAGGGAACGAGGGTTACATACATAGCCGTGACATTCCCTTTCAGTGCGTCACGTTCGACATGACGTTGACTGACGTCATGGTGTCCCTATGGAAAACGCCACAACCCAAACTGCGTTATGTAATTGAGGTTGCAAATGCTGGCAGGCAGGTGTGTCAGACCAAATGAAACTCAATATGTAACTTTCCCAACACCCTGTAAGCCAGATAAACAGGCCACCAGAGGTGCCACAAAGCAACCGTTGGGGGGCAGAGCACAATGACAGAATGTAAGGTCATGGAAAAATTAAGGAAATAAGGGAAACATGGTGGAGATAAACAGTGGGAAATACTGAGACAAAAATGCTAAATCCGGAGGGGAAGATGTTAGCCACTACCGGAGACAATAACAGACTACTCTGCAGATGTCTGCAAGAGACGCCCAGGAGAAGTCAACACTCCGAGTGGAGTGAGCCCTCACTCTCAGGCATAGCTCACCTTGGAACAGCTCATGATCCAAAACATACAACATCATCTGTGAAACATGGTGGAGCAGTGTGATGGCATGAGCATGCATGGCTTCCAGTGGCACTGGGTAACTGGTGTTTAGTCAGACCCTCCAGTTTTTCGCGATTCCGTGATCGCTGAATCCAACGCAAAATCAGCAACATGTCGCATTTTTTTGTGATTCTGCATAATTTGCAATTTCACAGCAAAATAATCGCAAAAAATAAAGGTCTCGCAAAAAAGAATAAAATAAATAAATAAATAAATAAACCCTCTAAATTATAATTATTAACTGAACATGCCTAATTTTACTGAAGCTGTAATGTATTATTTTCAAGATATGTGCACGTGATTGGTGTGTGTAACGGTGAACACAAAACTTTCGCTGGAGTCTGCCATTGGAGCGGCAAAACAATTTCCCTGAAGCATTGCCTCTGATCTGTCATATAGCCTATTAGGGCTTAAACAGATCGCAGTCGATCCGTGATACATATGTGATGCATACAAAATCTGTGATTTCGCAGATTAATTTGCCAATTCACACATTCAAGCTATTTAAAACCAAAAGAAGAAGAAACAAAACAGAACTCGAACACAAGCACAGAGACGTGTTTCAGACAGTGTGGCAGACCGAGTTGATTCCTCTTTCACTTCTCCCTGCGTTTAAGATGCATACGCAAGAGGGTTTGCGGTTTCGTCGCAATATTAGAAGTACTTCTGTTTTAAACCATGAAGGCGAGCCATTGGATATCAAACTTTGTGCAATAGTTATGCCGGTGAACGTCTTAACTTCAGTTTTAACTTTACAATTCACTATACATAAAGTGAAAGTAAAAAAAAAAAACGGACGGAGTTTTCTAACGCTGCATTCACAGCGGATATTCTTTCCGAGACAAAACTACTTCAACGTGCTGATAACGGTATAAAACTGTCTAATAATAATAATAATAATAATAATAATAATAATAATAACTTTGAAGGTAAAAAAAAATTGAATATTCTGAAATGGCCAAGTCAGTCCTCCTGATTTCAACCCAATTGAGCATGCATTTCACTTGCTGAAGACAAGGGGGGGTAGGGGGGGTAGGGGGGGTATAAAAATGGTTGTAATTCTTAAGCATTTTATATGTTTGTTCAAACCTTTGAATTAAAGCTTTAAGTCTGCACTCCAATTTCATCTTGATTGCTTCATTTTAAATCTATTCTAGTGGCATACAGAGGCGAAATTATGACAATTGTGTCAGTGTTCAAATATATATAAACCTGACTGTATATTGTTATACGTTATAGAGCTCATCACATAGACACAGTATTACATTAAAACTTTCTGCAGATGCATGAAGCTGTTGAGTGATAATTTCTGCCTCAAAGAGTAAAGAGCACAACATGAGAAATATGGTTTGAGAAACACAGACTCACTAATAAACAGTAAAATGTGATTTCACATGATGGGTTAACAATATCACCTTTTCATGATTCACTGACAAAGACATTCTCATCTGTTACAACAGAATCATCAAAATTAAATCATCATAAGCACAGCTTTAAAGTCTTAGGAGCTCAAAGTGACCAATGAGACACTGAAAAAAGATGAAACACTCACCTCAAAATATATTTGTATATCTTTGTATTTCCTTCTCTGAACTGTTGTGTTAAACAGATTTCGTAAACCAAGTGAAACCAGCTTCCTGTTTTCTTTCAGGAAGAGACATGAAAATCAAAAGAATAACAGTCAGATATTAACACACACACATATGGATGCATGCACGCACGCGCACACACACACACAGAGTTGCACACAGATATTTACCTGGTTTTCCAGCAGATGCTGGATACCTACAGACTTAGCACTTGCAATTCTGTGGATCAGACTGAAATGTTTTCCACATTCTTTTAAATGGCGGAATGCTTATTGGACTACAGTATTTTCTCTGTCTCGGTTTACATATATTTTGTTATTTTTGCATTTTGCATATTTTGCAACCATCAGAAAACATGCTACAATTATTTTTATCATTCACTATCCAAGCAAAGCATGCTGAGAAAAAAATCTCGAAATCTGCTGTAACTCATTCCTTGAATGTGTGTGTATCTATGTGTGAGCATACATTCATATTTATATGGGAACATGTATGTGCAATATTTATTCACAATAAATGATACCCTAAATGAAACAAAATATATGTAATATATATCGATTTATAAGACTTTATTAACATTACATATATTGTTATTTTTGAGTACATTACTAAATATTTTTACTTGTATTAATATATAGCCATACATCAGGGGTTCTCAACTCTGGCCCGCAAGATCCATTTTTCTTCAGCTCCAACCCCAATCAAACACACCTGAACAAGATCATCAAGGTCTTTAGGACAAAGCCACTAGATGGCAAGCCTGCAACTATTAGCCGAAAAAGCCGTTTTCTTTGAATGGACGTCAATGGAAGAGAGGCTTCACTACACTGAATAAACAGTGTTTTAGAGGAGACGGCTTATCATTTAATGAATGGACAGCCTATCTGCTAATCTTTAGCATATTTTACACTAAACAGTACTTTTGGTTTGAACTATTTTTAGAGTTTATTACGAAAAAAAATGAAGTTTTATAAGAGAAGTCACTGACTTTTTGTGACAGGTGGGATTCAGCTTACGGCATTTCTCATTCATTCACAAGATATCCGTAAATTGCGACTGAGTGTCGCACAACTTTGACTGAAATTCAGTGACGTCAAGGCTGTAATGTGATAATGTGAGGAATTAGTGAATAAATTAATACTAATTAGTTTAAACAAACTGAATGATAAAGAAGTAATAATAGTAATAGTAATAGCAATAATAATAATAATAATAACAACAACAACAATAACAGCACTAAATAATAGCAACAGTGCATACATGAATATACACACATCCATACATATACAGATGTAGGGCAGATGGTGCCATAAATTGCAAGTAGAAGATAGGAAACGTATGAATGTAAGAGTAAATAAATACTAATTATATTATATTATATTACTTTATATTAATTATACTAATACTAACTACTAATAATGTTAGTAACAATAACAACTTGCCATAGCCATAGTAATGGCAACATAACAAATATACATACAAACATGTGCATACTTATATAGATGCAAAGCATATGGTGCTTTATGTTAAAAGTACAGGACAACAACAACCAAAAAAAAAAAAAAGGGCAGCTTATGTGGATTCATTCATAGAGTTGTATCGTAATAATAATAATAATAATAATAATAATAATAATAATATTTAAAAAAAAAAAAACATTTGTTCATTTGTTTTTGTTTTT
Organism: Cirrhinus mrigala; assembly: GCA_036247105.1. Lineage (NCBI taxonomy): Eukaryota > Metazoa > Chordata > Actinopteri > Cypriniformes > Cyprinidae > Cirrhinus > Cirrhinus mrigala. Next base: position 5,759,468 of record JAMKFB010000189.1, read on the forward strand.
TCTCTTTTCTCCCCTCCCTCCTCTTTTCTTCCCAAAATATACTTTGTTTCCTTTTTTTTTTTCCTCTGTCTCCATGGCTTTTCTTTTCCTCTCTCTCTTTCTGGTTCTATCTTTCTCGTCATGTACTATCTATCGTCTCGAAGACTGCAAAATGTTTTAATAACATTGAACCGCCAACGGGTCTGGCAAATAAAAACAGTATGGTTGCGAGAAGAAAATCTGCGGAAGCACTTACTTCAGCATTACTACCCGTGAACTTCACATAGTAGAGTCGACAGTTAAGGCGAGACCGCAACTAGGTTGTGCATTAATGATCTAGAAGGGGCCTGCCAATGACCTACGAAAAGAAGAAATGGGTTCATGGTACATTCCACCATCTGTCTCCACTATCAGTTTGAAACTAACAGTCCCCCTATTACCTTCCATTCCTCCCACTTTTTCTCTCCCTGTCTCGCTTTTTCTCTTTATTCAACATTGGTCACATTTCAGATCCTCTAAAATTATTTGCTTATTTTTATTTATTTATTTATTTTTTGTCTGTTTGTTACATCCTCTTGATTTATTTTTTTATTTGTTTATTTATTATTATTATTATTATTATTACTATTATTTTTTTCTTTTTTTCCTTTATCTCTAATTCTCTTGTACTATTATTAATTTTAATTTATATAATTATTTATATTTATTTATTTTATTATTTACATTTGTAATGACAGCACTTAGCATGTTTAATGTAACAAGTGCTAAATAAGTTATATATATACAATTTCTGTACAAATTGGATTACAATAATGCATTAATAATGTCATTGCTATTACTTATTTAATTATTTAAAGGGGAAAAAAAACTACCTCTTTCTGATCTATCTCTATATTATTCCATTTTTTTCTATTTTCTTAGGTTTTTTTTCCCTCAATCCCTTATTCACTGTTTAATTATTAGTACCAATAACCCTACTGCCTGCAATAACCTATCCACTTCAAATAAGATATTAAGGTGTTCCATTGTTATCGTTTATAATAGAATTGCCGATTAATATTATTACTATTATTCTTACTATTATTATAATTTTTTTTTTTTTTCTCTATGTATCAGCTGTGAAAATATTGTTTATTCATGTATTTATCTTTGCTTTTGAAGTAATCCTTTTTGTGATTGGTGTTACTGTTGTTTGTTGATTTTTACTGTAATATGTGTATCTACTGTCATTTTTCAATTAAAAAAAAAAAAAAGAATAAAAAGAATAATGTACTCACCCCCTTGTCATCCAAGATGTTCATGTCTTTCTTTCTTCAGTCTAAAATAAATTTTTAAGTTTTTGAGGAAAACATTTCAGCATTTTTCTCCATATAGCAGACTGCTATGGTGCTCCGATTTTGAACTTCCAAAATGCAGTTTAAATGCAGCTTTAAATGATCCCAAATGCGGCTGTAAACAATCCCAGCTGAGGAAGAAGTGTCTTATCTAGCAAAACGATCGGTTATTTTCATGAAAAAAATACAATTTAAATACTTTTTATTCTCAAACGCTCATCTTGTCTTGCTCTCCTTGAACTCTGTGTATTCTGACTCAAGACAGTTAGGGTATGTCGAAAAACTCCAATGGAATTTTCTCCCTCAACTTCAAAAATCATTTTAAAATCATCCTACATCGCTACAGAAGAACCAACCCAGTCTTTGCAAAGTGAACATGCAAAGAAGATTAAACACCCTTAACAAAAAAGGTAAAACACCAATACAGGACAATTTCGAAGTTGAGGGAGAACATGAGATGGGAGTTTTTCTACATACCCTAACTGTCATGAACCGGAAAAAAACAGTTCTTGTCAAAGCTCAGAGCAAGACAAGACGAGCGTTTGACATTAAAAAGTATATAAATTATATTATTTTTATGAAAATCCGTGACAGATCGTCACGCTAGATAAGACCCTTCTTCCTCGGCTGGGATTGTTTACAACCGCATTTGGGATTGTTTGAAGTCGCATTTAAACTGCATTTTGGAAGTTCAAAATCGGGGCACCATATCAGTCCATTATATGGAGAAAAATGCAGAAATGCTTTTCTGAAAAAACATAATTTCTTTACGACTGAAGAAAGAAAGACATGAACATCTTGGATGACAAGGGGAGTGAGTACATTATATGTGAATCTTTGTTTTGGAAGTGGACTTTAAGAACCTTTCACCGCATCAGTTCCCACTCTAACCCACAGCTCACAGCTCATACTTGTAGAGCAGGGGTGCCCAGCCCTGTTCCTGGAGATCTACCTTCCTGCAGAGTTTAGTTTCAACCCTGATGAAACACACCTATCTGTAGTTATCAAGTGTTCATTCAGATCCTAATTACTTGGGTCAGGTGTGTTTGATCAGGGTTGGAGCTGAACTCTGCAGTAAGGTACATCTCCAAGAACAGGGCTGGACACCCTTGCTGTAGAGGAACTGAGGGCTCCACACCCTACCATGAGCACAAGCCTATACCACAAATCAGGAATTAGATGTGTGCTGACAGCTAAGGTGTTAGCCATACAATAGCCTCTAGCTGCAAAGCAAACATCTAATTCCTTTTCTATGGTACAGGCTTGTACTCATGGTAGGGTGTGGTATAGAAAACAAAAAAGGAAGTGATGGCAAGAGTGATTCAGAGCTTGCTTGCATGGACTGGACATAATCTGACAGTCAATCCTGCCAAAGCTAGTGAAATTGATAGCATATGTAAGAGTCCACCCTCCTCTTCATATCCTAAATATGTTCAGATCCTAAACAGTAACACATGGTATGCAGAACTAACAGGACGCAACTTCAGAACTATAGTAGGACTATAGGTGATGACGTAATCAAAGCTAATATATTTAAAGAGTACAATGCATTGGAACCAGAGAATGACAAGATGACTGGCAGGGCTCGACAATAAGAAGTGCCCGATGGCCCGGGGCCAGCGTGAAAGACGCTCGGGACAGTTGACGAACCTGTCACTGGCCCGATCGGGCCACTGCTGCGTCTTCACGAAAGTTTATCATTTGCTAGTGTTTTTAAGTCTTGTTCATTTGAAATTCCAAGCGATCACAGAGACGTGTCTCTAATGGACAGATAGCCTACAAAAGTGTCTCAAAATATTCGTCCTGATGAGCAACTTTGTAGCTTTAACAATGATTAATCTATAGTTCATTTATACAGTAGAGTATGCACCGATTGACAGGACATTTCAACCGATCTCTGTTCTGGGCTTGCACACAAACTGCATGCAATATTTTTTCAAAATGTCATGTGTGTGGAAATATTATGAACTCTTTAAACATCCGTTAACAGAGGCCAGAGACGCTGAAGATGAACACAAAAAGGAAAAAAATACTGTAACGTTAGCAGGCAGAGCAAGATCACAGTTCACAATGCGCGAAATACCGCAAATAATATCCTAAATATTGAAACAGGGTTTATATTACTGCATCTCTGAGGAAAACAGATTGTTTAAACAAAGGTTTACATGGCGTTTTCTTTTCATTTACCTCTGTATAATGCATTTAAAGTTGCGTTCATAATCACGGCGCTGCTTTGTTTACAGTGGTAACCAGGGAAACGCTCTATCATTATTCCATAAGTGACACCTGCTGGCAGAGACTGAATTTGCGTTCATTCAGTTCGTCTGCTGTTTTTCCCTAAGCATAGTTTCATTTGTAATAAAATAATGATAACAAAATTATTTTTGAACAAACAAATCATGTTTGAACTTTATATTTGTTAGGCTGGTAGGTTTTGCTGTGATATCGAAATTGGAATCGAGAATTTTACAATTTAATTGGTATGTAAAATGTTGTTGTCATATAAGCTTATTTATTAAAATAAAAGATAACAATGATAACAGCAACTATTGTTTTTTTTATGGCAGGGTCAGTGAAAATTTTGACCGGGCAAGTAAAAATTTGAACCACTGGTCCGACCGGGCCAGTAGAAAAAATCCTTAGCGTTGAGCTAAGGGAACAGCTGATAACCCTAATAAAATCTCAAACTTCATAGATGATTTATTCACATAATGGCAAAGGATGCAGGATTGTTATATAGGAAACTGCAAAGGATGTTATAGAAGCCTGTATTATCCAAACATGATATTTCACTTGCTGCCACTGCAGAACAGGTCAAAAAGATTCTCCCTCATCTTTAGAAAGATGTGGGAGGAAGATTCAAAATTACCAACAAGACAAGAAGATGCAGTGCTGTTCATAGATACCTGTTTAAACCTCCTTGTGTGGCCCTTATTTATGAACCACTCTCATGTTACTCTTGGTCAAAAGTGTCTGGACACTAATATCTTTTTGCTCAATAATATTTTTATCTTTTATATTTTGTAATTTGAGAGTATTTTATAGTACTAATTAACATTTATGCAATAATTATGATCAGTTTTTCATATTGTAAATAGTAGTGATGTTACAATCAACATGGAAGCTCCAAAGCTTGTATCAAAAAAAACGACACATTTCACATTGAAGCACTGTATCAGAGCTTGATTCGTTTTGGGAAAAACATGTGATCTATGACATCCGAAGCTTCATTCACCTGAAAACCATGTGACTGCTTCAGTATCTGGTTCAAACCAAGCAAAGCTCAGTACCGTTTCCTTTACATTATATTAAATTTTAATATGTTAGCGTTGTTGTATTTTATTTTGTTTAATCGTAATTTATATATTGAGCTCAAAAATGAACTTTTCCCATGAAGTAACAGTCTAAGGACTGAGGCAAATAAACAAATCATACATTTAATTTATGAATTTAAAGTTCATATTTCATAACAAGCAAACAAAGCATTAAACATAAATTAAGCAGATACGCAATTAAAAGCGACTTAATGAGCAAACTTATTGTTTCTGGATAACTGACTGGTCAAAGCACGTTCTATCTGTACGTATTTTAGGTTGTTTTTACATAAATTTAAATACGTATCGAACCTGAAATTACGTCCAGATAATATGTAAAAGGCACTGTAAATACGTAAAGTTATATACATATTGGGCCATTTTAATTTACGTCTAAATATGCGTGTTTTGTGTGTGAGACCAGGCTGGGAAATGATACAGATGTTTTCACCAAATGAGAAGTATTTTTTTCTTTTTTCTCACAGAACAGCAACACTACTAAAACATGGTATTTTACAATGTGATGCACTGTTGTACATTAAACTGCCCCACAGTATATAAAGTATTTTTAAATGTAACAACCTTGAACATATTCAGAAGTAAAATGCAACATGCACAATAGTGCAGCTGTAATATTGCACGACCATCATATATAAAAAGATTTTTCTGCAGAAAACATACCTTTACTTTTACTCTTCCTATATACTTTAAGTACATTACAGTATGAAAGATAATAAGTTTACTTAAAAATTCAGTTTTTCCTCAATGCACTATAGTTACTGAAAGTACTTTACTAATCCAACGTCTCGGTTACATCTGTAACCCTCGTTCCCTGAAGGAGGGAATGGAGATGTTACGTCATTACTGACATATCTGGGGTCTCACTTGGGAGGTCAATCACCTCTGAGTTAAGCTGGAAAGGTCCAATGAAAATTGGCGAGTGGATTTTGCATGCCAAGCCACTCCCGCGCACATACGGGTATATAAGATGGCGGCGTGCATCCACTCATTCAGATTTGTGCTGAGGAGCTGAGCTGAAACCAAGTGCCCCAGCGCTGTCCAGGATTGTGGCAAGATAACTCAGGAAGATAACTCAGGTATTTGGGGTCTCCTCTGGAAAACGCCACAATCCTGAACTGCTTTACGTGATTGAGGTACACGTGGGGGGCGGAGACAATGACAATGTCACGTGGAGAAAGACTGAAAAACATGATGGGTGAACACAGAAGAGACCGTGGACTGAGACATGATGCCACGACAGGGAGGGGTGAAGGAAGGTGAAGGGCAAGGTGGATCCAGAGTTCACCTAAGGAAACAACTGGAAAAAGGAAAGGAAAGGAAAGGACATGACGTGTGGCGACCCATACTCAGAATTTGTGCTCTGCATTTAACCCATCCAAGTGCACACACACAGTAGTGAGTAGTGAACAAACACACACACACACCCGGAGCCATATTGCTATCACTGCGGCGCCCGGGGAGCAACTGGGGAAACGTTGCCTTGCTCAAGGGACTCACCTCAGTCGTGGTATTGAGGGTGGAGAGAGTGCTGGTTATTCACTCCCTCCACCTTCAATCCCTGCCAGACCTGGGACTCGAACCTGCAACCTTTCGATTACAAGCCCGACTCCCTAACCATTAGGCCACGGCTGCCCCCGTAGCAGCACGGATCCAGAGGGAATGGCGCAGCAAGCCGACACTGTGCCGTCCTCCCGCAATTTACCAGATGTTACCTTAAAACATGGGAGGAAACAGGTTCTACACGAAGGTTATAAAATCTCGCGAAGGTGTTAGGTGTCGCCCAGCCCACAGTTCTGCAGATGTCTGCAAGAAAGGCGGCGTGCACCAACACATAGGAGGAGCCGACACTCCAAGTGGAGTGCTTGGAGCGTCTGAAGCTCCGGGTGCGGTCCACGTAAGTGCGCAAGGCACGAACGGGACACAGCAACGCCAAGGCCAGGTCTGCCTCCTCCGAGGGCAGAGCTTGCAGGTTAACCACCTGATCCCTGAAGGGAGTGGTGGGAACCTTGAGCACATAACCAGGCCGGGGTCTCAAGGTCACGTGAGAATCAGCCCGGCCGAACTCTAGGCATGTTCGTTGACTAAGGAAGCGTGCAGGTCCCCCACCCTCTTGATGGAAGTGAGCGCGATCAGGAGCGCAGTCTTTAGAGACAGATATTTTAGCTCAACTGATGCAAGCGGCTCAAAGGGAACCCTTCAAAGGCCTAAAAGGACCACAGAGAGGTCCCAAGAGGGGATGAGGTGTGGACGGGGGCTATTTAACCTCCTAGCACCTCTCAGGAACCTGATGATCAGGTAATGCTTCCCCAGGGACAGGCCATCAACTGCGTCATGATACACAGCAATGGCCGCCACATAGATCTCTAAAGTGGAGGGGGACTGCCTCCGCTCCAATTTTTCCTGAAGGAAGGAAAGCACCACTCCGACCAAGCATCTCTGAAGGTCCTCTCGGCGAGAGGAACACCAATCAGCGAACAGACCCCACTTCAAGGCGTAGGCCTGCCTTGTAGAGGGGACTGTATGAGTGATAGTATTAAAGACAAACTAACAGGTCTGTGAGAGCCAGAATTCTTGCTGGTTGGTAGGTGATCAAATACTTATTTCATGCAATAAAATGGAAATTAATTATTTGAAAATCATACAATGTGATTTTCTGGATTTTTTTTTAGATTCTGTCTCTTACAGTTGAGGTGTACCTATGATGAAAATTATAGATTTCTCCATTCTTTGTAAGTGGGAAAACTTGAAAAATCAGCAGTGTATCAAATACGTATTTGCCACACTGTAAATGTTTACCCTTAATGTGTACTCAGTTTAGATATAGGGCCTATGTGCAGACAAAAACAAAAACTGTCTTCACTTATGTTGTGGCAAAATAAAAATGACTTTCACCAGAGTAAGAGACAAACTCAGTGAAATGTCTTTTATAAATTTATTCTTTGCAAATAAGGTCAGACAGTCATACAGAAACACAAGTTGCTGCAGAGTGATATGATGATATCGTAATATATGACAGAGTGATGTGATACATGATAGAGTGAAAGAGTGATATGACGATAATGTAACGTCGATGATATAATGATATTACACAGCGCCTGAAAGTGACCGGCACTAAGTTTGTGTAGATGCAGATTTGCAGCCGGCAGAGTTGACGGTTGCGTAATATAATTGCGCCTGCTGCACCCATGATACGGCAGCAAAGTTCCTTGATTATTACGCCGGAATGAGAATATAGTTCCTAGCCATATTGGCCTATAAAATCACAACTTTTAATTTTTCGTCTGTCTTTGTACACAATGTAACTACAGAAGAGTCAAGTTTTAAATAGCTAACTAACCCACTTGTTTTATTGCTTCATTAACAAAATGGGTTCCATTGTCCAAACTGATTTTTCGTGAAATTCCCCATCTTGGGACTATTTCAGTCAACAGAGCCTTTGCTACTGCTGCTGCTTGGGACATTTTTGCCCCTTTTGCCACACTGTGAGTGTTACAAATGACACATCTTTTACAAAAATTTTCTGCGAATGTTGTGAACCCCTTTGTTAACCACAATTCTTTCATCTGTGCAACCATTCCCCCTTTCGATGCATGGTCCCACCCATGCATCGTCTTAGCATAATAAGCAAAGAAGTGTCGGGGTAAACAAGGCTTGCCATCACAGCTCATCCAAACACCATTAGTCATTGTACATCTGGATTGTTTCCACTGGTCTTTCTCTGCTCCTAAAAAAAAGACCTTCTCAGCAGATGCCACAACCCTCAGACAGTGTGGCAGACCTGCTGCAACTGGATCTAGCTTGTTTGAAAAATAGGCCACAGGTCGCAGTCTGTCCCCATGATGCTGCAAGAGAACAGAAGTCATAAACCTATTTTTCTCATCCTCCATCTGAACAAAAGACCTGGTTGGTACCGGTAGGCCCAAAGTCGGTGCCAGAGACAGTTGAACTTTTATGTTCACAAATGCCTCAGCCACCTCCTTTGTCCACTCAATCTTGTCACATGACTTCAACCCCTTCCTCATTGTTAGGGCTCTCAGAGGCTGCTCGAGAATCGCATAATTGGGAAAAAATGTCTTGCAATATGAACACATTCCCAAGAATGACAACATTTGTTTTTTTGTGATTGGTTTTGGTACATCTTTTTACTCTGCTGTACAGGCCATAGAACATTTTGTACAGGCCATTTTGTTTTCCAGACAGGGACTTACTGCTGGGTGTTATGACATGACCCAAAAATGTAACCTGTTGTTTTTACAAACTGCAGTGCTGGCAGGCTGACCTTGTGGCCCTCATGAGCCAGATGCTTCAGGAGAGAGACAGTGTCAGCCACACGTGTATTCAACTCTACTAATAAGAAACCAATAACCCTTCAACATATTGCAGCAAAGCAGTTCCAGCTGTCAGAGTCAAAGATTCTAGGCTTCTTTGAAATGCTTCGTTATCTATCGTAAGGGGTGTTTGAAAACCCCCGACTCAAACCTGTAAATTTATAGCCTTTTGCCATTGAATTCAAATGCAAACTAGTAGCCACTGTTTTTTGTCCAGTGGCATGCTAAAAAAAATGCATTAGCTAAGTCTACCACTGAAAAGAATGTTGCATCTTGCTGAATTTGTGACAAGATTATGTCATAAACTTAAAATCATGTTTTACTACGTTTAAAGACGAGCTAAGAGTATATAATATTCGATTAGAAAACATGCTAGCTAGAGAATACCTGCATTTTAACAGTGTAAACATGAACCATGCGAACATATAATATGGTTTAAATGTTAAAAAATTAAGTGTATCAGCAATCATTAATCAAAGAAGAATTTTTTTAATAAATATATTAAGGTGACGAGGATCACTCAGTCGCTTTGTGTCACACTCGAATGCAGTTTTTGACCAGCGAATGTGCAAATAGAGACGCTCCTCCGAATGTGTGCAAATGCACATTTTGTCCGTCATTGAAACAGCAGCATCACATTACGTTTTACAATCAGGTTACAAAGTTTGGTGTAGCGAAATAGGCGCTTAGCCAAAATCTCATTTTGAGATGAAATGCTACTGTATGCACATGCTATTTAAGTGTATTTGCTTTTGACTAGATGATGAATGCTAGCCCTCTCTCTCCAGTCCCACATGTCTCAGACCTCAAATACATAAAATATGAGCCTTTATAGACACAGCTTTTTTTTTGTGTAAAGAAAATGCTATATTTATTCAAACAACAAGATCTTTATTTACCCTTGCAAGACTTCATCCAGCTCAGCTGCTGTGGAACTTCGTTCATTCCGTCATTCCGTTTTGGGGTGGAGTAACCCTTTAAGCGAAAGAATGGTAATGACATAGAAATGCTGCATCTTTTATTGATTGTGTCTGAGTTTGTCACATAATTACACAGAGACAGTATTACATCACAACTGTCTACAGACGCATGAAGCTGCTGAGTGATAGTTTCTGCATTAAAGTTAAGAGTACACAATCAGAAGCACTGAAAAACATATTAGTAGATTATATTTGCTTGATAATTATGTATATGTTGTATGCAAATTCTCAGAAGCACAAAGTTACTAATGACACATAAGATGACACTCAAACCTAAAAACAACTAAAGAAAGAACGAACACTCACCTCAAATAACATACAATAAAATTTGTAGATCTTTCTATTTCCTCCGCTGGTCTGTAGTGTTGTACAGCAGCTCTGAAATTTCTTTCACTTCAATAAGAAGAATAAAAGTCAATCATCTAAACAAGTCATTTCAGTGAAAGGTTAATGGTCCAGAATCTTAGAAGCTGTTTTACAGGCTTGTGAATACGTGCTTTAGATGGCAAAAGTGTCTCAAGTGTCAGTCGAGATAATGTTTCATTGGAAAGTCATGGGGTTTCATGCTGAATTTGATGAGACAAATGAAAAAACATGGCCTGTTTTTATACATGGTATGGTTTATATCATTTGATGTAAAATTGATTTTGGCTAAATGTGTGTTGTATGAGTGGCATGCTAATTGAAATATTATTTTATTATATCCAAACTTACATATTAAATATATGAGAAGTGGGACAAAACAGGGTGCAAAATGGAAAAAAAATTGTACTCAGACAAATAAAGCTACATTTATGTACCTTATATGTACTAAGCTACTGAGCTATGCTCACGTGAGCAGACAGAAAACACTTTTACATGTGACCAACAGTTCCTCAACAAATATAAAATATCATAATAAATATTATCAATATTCAATTGACGGAAGTGACATAGACCTGACAGAGTTGACACATCTGACAGTGCTGACGAAAGTCATTTTAACTTTCAAAAACATTAAATCAATCAGTTTTATGTATGTATCCCCTATTGCAATACTCAGTGTTTTTTAAATTTTTTTATAGATATTATGAGATACAAACAAATCAGTGGTTCTTTTATGTGTCTCACACCATAAGACATTGCATCACACTAAAGGAGAGAAATGGTTACAACAATATCAACATGTTTTTTAAACAAAAAATCATTTTCATCCAGAAAATTAAGTCTCTTAGTCAATCAGTATGTTACTGAAACTCTTCTAGCACCCTTGCTGCATGTCTGCACATGCAGCAAGCTAAATATGATTGATATTCAAACCATATTCATTAAAATGTAAATGAATTTTGTAAAACTGTATGGTTATTATTTTATGGCATCATTTTGAGTCTATATACCTCCTGCATCATTCTCTTAGGATCTCCTCCCTTCTGGTGGATCCTTGTTAATTATCTGTCAATATTTTTATATATTTTCCTCTCTCTTTCACTAATTTCTCTCCCTCAATTCTTTCTGTTTCAAACATAAAGTATCACATTTTATACTTATTTTCATGGCACTTTATAACAATCCAAGTTTTTTTGCAAAAACATAAGAAAATAGTTTAATTAATGTAATTACTGCAATTATTAAGAACACTTAAAATTCATCTTCTTAAAGAGACCTTATCCTCTGGTGTGACATCTTTGTCCTGTGGTGTGAGAGTACTGTCACACCAAAGGATGTTTCAGCCTTTTGTGTCAATTAATGACCTTGCTTTTCCGAGCTATCTAGTTTAGCATACAGTTTTTAATTAAAAAATATAATTTAGGAGTGTCACACCAAAGGACAACAAAACATAACACTTTCGTAGTGGTTCCAAAAATGTTAAATATTTGAACAATTCTGAGACAAATATTTACCATGTGACATGTCATGGACTTGGCGGTGGGCTTCAGTAATGTCACAAATCTGGCCGGTGACCTTCGGTCCGCTCATCACCAGATGTCGCCTGCTCATTCCATTGACATTCACATTACACATACTATTACACCACACCCCGGACTACGTTCCCCATCATCCACTGTGCTGATCACATGCATCCAATCAGACACTCCATATAAGCCTTGGACTTCCTTTTGCCATTCGCCGAGTATTGTATTGTGTTGACATTTGTATGAAGCCTTGTCCTAGTTACCTGTGTTCTTGTCTAGTTCTCTTTTTGATTTCTCGCCTGGTTATCTCGTTTTGTCTGTTTCGCTGCCTGTCCTTTGGAACTCTAGCCTGTCTTATCGGATAACCCCTTTGCCTAGCCCCTTGGATTACGTTCGCTGTTGATCGACCCTCGCCTGTTTACCCATTACTCTTTTGTCTTGCTCTTACATACCTGTTTGCTGATGTCTGACCCTGCCTGTTTTATGACCATGTCTCTGTCCCCCCACCTAATAAAAGTTATGCAGATGGATCCGCCTGCTTCACGTCTCCCTCACTCCGCAACAAGTAACATGACCTTGAATGGGGTCCTTCAACTAATTAAAGTTTTCTATGCAATTGAAATGAGGATATAGTGTCACACCAGAAGACATGGTTTTCAAAGACAAAATGTATCAAGTTCCTACTCTTTCTGAAATATATGGGTGTAAAAAAAGATTTCTATTTACTAAAGTAGACACTTGTACAAATTATGCCGGAGGTATATACTAACATTGTCATGCTTTTATTTGCATTTTTTATAAGTTATAACTCATTAAACCATGCTTGGGACAGTCACACCATAGGATAATTTTAACATATGGCTCAAAAAAAACAACACATAATAAATAAATAAAATGAATATTACTGCAGCTTTCATAACAATAGGTCCATGTAGAACAAAGAAATGTTTAACCATTTACTGCATTTTAAATAACAATATTAATTATATTAATTTTTATCTTGTGGGACAGTGAAAATGCCATGTCACGTCAACAATGTCTCTCATCTCAGAACAGTATGCTGTGCAGCCCATGAAAATCAGTTATAGTTTACTTAAGTATATGAGGTGGCAAGTAAGATTTAAAATTTACAGCAATATGCTGTACTTTTGAGTCAAACCACCACGTGATCAGATTATGCTTTAAGCATTTCTTGTTAAAGATGTTGTTGTTGTCTTCTCCTAGTGTTTTTTAATTGCAGGTGATTGTTATTTATTATATAAAGACTGTGTTTGTTTCATTTATATTTTGTGTAAAAGTCTGTCTAATACCAAAACACTCGTTAAAAATAAAACAGCTGACTATATTTGGTCATACAACTATGGTGAATGTATTTCTTCAGACAATAATTTAATCTGATTTGAGTTCTATGCTGATTTTTTTGAGTGCTAACTTGATTTTATGCTATACTTTATACTACAATTTATTTTAGACTCTTCTCAGATATATTATCATTAACAACAAGAATAATTTAAGATGCATCATCTAGCCTACCTGATTATTATACTAAACTTACCTTGAATTGAACCTTGTCAGTAAGTGAAAGAAACTGATTAATTTGTAATTTGAACACATATAGACACCAGCTTGGTCAGGCTGGGAGACCAACTAAACCAGCTACTTCCAGCTAAAACCAGCCTGGCCAGGCTGGAAGACCAGCTAAAACCAGCTACTTCCAGCTTAAACCAGCTAAAACCAGCCTGGCCAGGCTGGGAGACCAGCAAATTCCAGCTACTTCCAGCTTAAACCAGCTAAAACCAGCCTGACCAGAAAGAAACTGATTAATTTGTAATTTGGACAAATGGACACCAGCTTGGTCAGGCTGGGAGACCAACTAAAACCAGCTACTTCCAGCTTAAACCAGCTAAAATGAGCCAACCAGCCTAAGCTGGTTTTAACTGGGTTTTTCAGCAGGAAAAATACAAAAAACATTCTACCTACACTATCTATTTTTAAACAGTAATAACTGCAACACAAAAAAATTAAGCAAAATGTACCCCGAAATATTAGCTTTGATTTGCACCTCGATTTGTTGAGCCACAGGTAAGTCTTCATTTAACTTGTTATCATCATGAATGCAAATGTTAAGTTGTTTAACGTTAAAATCTACCAGAAGATTAGTAATAGTCGCGCTTTTCTGTCTCTGTTGTCATTACCACAGTCTGATGACAGATTACAATTTGTGGTCAGTGAAGTTATCATTGAAAGCGGAATACATTGTCCGGTACTTGCACCTGCGAACGCGAGTAAACATCTACATTATGGTTGAAATGTATTAGCTTCCATTATTTTTATGTATGTTTATGGCTGAAATTCGTGAACAGAGAAGTTGCTGCACGTGAGTGGTTGAACTTGAGAGAGAGAGCAAACAAGCAACGGCTGATGTACTAGAACAGACAGGGGAAGGCGTTCAGAGCAGAAAAATAGCAGTAAAGCTTTCAATGTGGTATGCCAGATAATTACTGTTAAAGTTTTCTTGCATTTATCTGTTGATATATTGAGTTTGGTGTTAGAAGGGATCAATTTATAAAGCCATTTTATTTGTATTATCATTTACGGATTTATAATTAACATTTGCTTTTCCATGGGCGTTTTTAATTTAATGTCTGTTTAAAAAATGTGTTTCGGGTTTATAAGATCCAAATTTATTGTCAGGTAATTAGCCTATGTTTGAAAATTGGTGTTTGTATAAGTGCGTGGATCTTCCAATTCCTGTGTTCTTCATTCGTGAAGTTTTCTCCTTTACAAGTATTTAAAGTGCAAAAATTTACTGCGTCGTAAACAAGACTGTATACTAACTAACTAATTGTGTGGTGGTGCGTATGCAAGTGTTATGTTTATAAATTTGGCATTACAGCTAATCAGCCTCTGAGCACATGGTTAGCATCACATGTACAGCGATTAGCGTGTGCTCTGCTAACGACAAAAATCAAAAGATAGAAAACGTAATACTTTTTATGCTCCTTATGTGATCTGTAACATTACAGTTGTATGTTTTATATTTTGTGCCCCTTCATTTGAATTGATTTGTGTTTGCGTTAACTTGGATTTGCAGATACACTGCACAAGTAACTTACAGTTGGTGTAATTATTTTGCAAAATATGTTTTGAACCTTTAGGAAATTCTAAACTTATAACATCTCCATTCAGGTAAACGCAACATAAATTGATATTAAATATAAACTATGTACAATTCATTTTACTGGAGTGTGAATCTAATAATTTAAAAATCCTGTTTCTGACTTTTTTTTTCTTCCACAGAAAGATCTATATGAAGAAAAATTCAAGATGTATTCATAGCAGTTGTCAAGACAAGTTAACTTCAGGTACCAGAACTAACCACTTAGTCAGTGGGTGTTCTACCTTATTGCAAATTAATATTCTATTTGCATGTTTTCTTAAGTTGCAGTGCACTGAGCTCACAGAGTCACTGTATTGTCACTAAAATGCTCTTTGTAGTTCCAGAGTATTGAGAAAAAAAGGGATACATGTTTCTGTTGCCTCATTGAGTACCTTGGGGAAAATCAAGAAGAGCTGTTCCAAGACTGTCAGGTATGTTATTACATGATTTATCATTGTTCCCCTTATGGATCACTGTGATTTAGCCATTAAACCAATACAATACCTAGCCTTTGATAAATAGTCAGGGTACTGCATTTAAAAAAGAAATATATTGTATTGTAAGAAGTATTTATTTATTTATGTATGTATTTTTGTTGTTCAGTACATTTTAGAGATAGATTCTGTCATTTACTCACCCTCATGTTGCTCCAAACCCATAAGACTGTGGTTAATCTTCGAAACAGAAATTAAGGGCCTGTCCACACGGAGACGCGTTTCGCTGTATACGTATAAATTTTTTACCGTATTGGCGTTTCGTCCACACGGATCTGACGTTTTAGGAGACTGAAACCGCTATTTTTTGAAACCGGGTCCCAAAGTGGATAAATCTGAAAACGACACCCTTGCGGTTTCGTGTGTACAGCGAATCCGTATATTTTGTGAAACGATGATGTCATCACATCACGTGTCGGCTGTGTCTGGCATATATGCTACACCGTTTTCAGTGGTTTCGTGTGTACGCAGATATTTCTTGAGACGACGCCGTGTTTACGAAATTTTTTTTGCGAACGAGGAAAAAAAATGAGCGGATAGGGAACGCACCGGCTTCGTGTGGACGTAGCCTAAGATATGTTTAATGATACCTGAGAGCCGTCTATCCTTCCACTGAAAGTCTGTTCATGCAAAACTTTAAAACATTCATTAAGAGATTGTAAAATAAGTCCATATGAATCTAGTGGTTTAATCCAAGTCTTCTGAAGAGACATGATATCTTTATATGATGAACAGATTTAATGTAGACTTTTAATCTCATATGCGCATTGATCAGCGAACCTAAACAGAAGCTCAAACTTGCTTGACATACAGGAACAAACCTCATTGGTATTTACAGAGGTTCAAAAATGCTGTAAGACAAGAGAATAAACCTCATTAGTTCCAATGTGCAAAGCAAGCATGCTTCAGCTTCTGTTTGCCAAAATTGGATTCTGCAAACATTGTTTGCTGATCATTGTTTTCATTTGAATAAAAGCCTAAATTAAATCTGTCCATCACATAAAGTGATCATTTTTCTTCAAAAGACTTGGATTTAACCACTTGATTTATTTTACCATGTCATTTATGAAGTTTTTAAAGTGTCAGAGTTTTGGGTGAACAGACTTTCAGTGGATTAAATGATGACAATTTTAATTTTAAGTGAACTAACCTTTTATGAATTACATGCCTGAGCATTAATTATGTTTTATATTACATTTTGAGGATTTAGTTGAATTTTTAAGTATATCATGGTCCACCTTTATTTAAAAAAAAAAAAAAAAAAAAAAAAGAGGTAGTCAGAATTTTAGAATGCCATGCTAGCTGTAACGCCAAGCCAGCAGAGGGAGCCCTCACCCCAGGACTGCCTGCATGCTCCCTCTGCTGCTTCTACTGCTACTTCCTGTTTGGCAGTATTTAAGGACTCACCATGTGCTCACACCTTTGCGAAGTATTGCCAGTTTCACCTGCCTTACCGAGCGTTTCTGTATTACTCTGTTGGATTACCTGTTGCTGTTTTGCTTTGTCTTTGGATTATTGAGGTTACGGATTACCCCTGTCGGATTGTTTGCTGGATAGGACTGACTTCACGGTATTCGACCCACTGCCTGTGTATTCACTCTGCTGCTTGGTTTGCGTTTACATTTTTGGACTGCTTTCCTGGTTAACGACCCATTGCCTGTTTCGACGTGTATGTTTGCTGTTGTTTACAATAAACTTCTGCAAATGGATTCTACTTCTGCCTCAGCGTCCACGTTACAGAATACTTCGCCTCCCATGAATCCAGCGGAAGTTAATAATACGCGGCCAACCATGAACCCAGCAGATCGTCTCGTCCGTCTCCGACAAGGGAACCGTTCCATAGAGGACTACGTAACGGACTTCTGTGAACTGTGTCACCAGGTAGATTTCAACGATACATTTCTTCTGGACATTTTCCGTTTTGGTTTGGACAAAAACATATCACGCATCTTGCCACGCAATACCCCACAATGGACTCTCGAAAGTTACATAGATCTAGCACTCCGATTAAGCGGCTCACCTTTTACTGTCGGGATTGCGGACGAGGGACCCCGCAATCCTGCAGTAGCCACCCCACCACAACCAGCTCCCTTCATCTCAAGCAAACCAGAGACCCGTCACATCCCAACCTTCATGTCCGGTATCGTCACCTTCACGCCAGAGGCTCCTCAAACCAAGCCTGCTAAGCCACAGCCAACTCAAGTCACGTCCACCAAGCCAAGGCCTGTTCACGTCATGCCTGCCAAGCCAAAGCCAGCTCAAGTCACGTCCACCAAGCCAAAGCCTGTTCACGTCATGCCTGCCACGCCACAGCCAGCTCAAGTCACGTCCACCAAGCCAAAGCCTGTTCACATCATGCCTGCCAAGCCAAAGCCAGTTGAAGCCACATCCACCAAGCCAAAGCCTGTTCACGTCACGCCTGCCCAGCCAAAGCCTGCTCACGCCACGCCTGCCGCTCCAGGGCCTGCTCAGGCCACGCCTGCTGCTCCAGGGCCTGCTCACGCCACGCCTGCCGCTCCAGGGCCTGCTCACACCACACCTGCCGCCAGTCCAGAGTCTGCACCCGTCATGGCCGCCATCCCCAAACCTGTTCACAAGATGGCCGCCAACCCCAAACCTGGTCACAAGATGGCTGCCATTCCAGAGCCAGTCCACAAGATGGCCGCCGTCCCTGAGCCAGTCCACAAGATGGCCGCCGTCCCTGAGCCAGTCCACAAGATGGCCGCCGTCCCTGAGCCAGTCCACAAGATGGCCGCCGTCCCTGAGCCAGTCCACAAGATGGCCGCCGTCCCTGAGCCAGTCCACAAGATGGCCGCCGTCCCTGAGCCAGTCCACAAGATGGCCGCCGTCCCTGAGCCAGTCCACAAGATGGCCGCCATCCCCAAACCTGTTCACAAGATGGCTGCCATTCCAGAGCCAGTCCACAAGATGGCCACCTTCCCCAAGCCAGTTCACAAGATGGCCGCCATCCCAGAGCCAGTCCACAAGATGGCCGCCATTCCAGAGCCAGTTCACAAGATGGCTGCCATCCCAGAGCCACACCACATGATGGCACACATACTGGACTCACCCCTCATGGCTGTATGGGCAGCTAAAATGGCAGCTACCCCTGGTTCCAGTCAAGTTGCAGCTGTGTCAAGTCAAGTCGCAGCTGCGTTTCCTGAGTCAAGTAAAGTCACAGCTGCCACCCCCGAGCCAAGCAAAATTACAGCTACTGTTCCTGTGTCAAGTCAAGTTGGAACTGTGTTCTCTGCAGAGCCAAGTCAAGCTGCAGAGCCAAGTCAAGCTGCAGGAGCATCTTCAGAGTCAGGTCAAGTTGCAGCTGTGTCTCCTGTGTCAAGTCAAGCTACAGCTGCTGCTCCAAAGTCCAAGGCTTCCAAGTCAAGTCCAGTTCCAGGGTCAAGTCCAGTTCCAAGGTCAAAAGCTTCCAAGTCCAGTCGAGTTTCAGGGTCAAGTCAAGTTTCCGAGCCCGGCCAAGCTACAGAGCCTGGCCAAGCTACAGAGCCCGGCCAAGCTTCAGAGCCCGGCCAAGCAACAGAGTCAAGTCAAGCAACAGAGTCAAGTCAAGCCAAAGCTGCTGTTCTCCGTGAGTCAAGCAAGGCCACAGCTGTTCCCCACGAATCAAGCCAAGTCACAGCTGTGTTCCACGAGCCAAGCCAAGATACAGCTGTTATTCCCCATGAGTCAAGCCAAGATACAGCTGTTCTCTACGAGCCATGCCAAGTCACAGCTGTTCCCCACGAGTTATGCCAAGTCACAGCTGTGCCCCACGAGTCAAGCCAAGTCACAGCTGTTCCCCACGAGTCAAGCCATGTTGTTCCTGAGTCAAGCCATGTTGTTCCTGAGTCAAGTCACGTTACAGCAGATCTTCACAAGCCAAGTCAAATTGCTGCTGTCTTCCCTGAGCTAAGCCACGCCACAGTTGTTCTTCATGAGCCAAGTCAAGTTGCTGCTATTGTCCCTGAGCCAAGTCAAGTCACAGTTGACCTTCACAAGCCAAGTCAAGTCACAGCTGGACTGCACAAGCCAGGTCAAGTCACCGCCATTCTTCCCGACTCAAGTCAAGTCACGGCAGGCCTCCCTGAGTCAAGTCCGGCCACGGCAGGCCTCCCTGAGTCAAGTCCGGCCACGGCAGGCCTCCCTGAGTCAAGTCCGGCCACGGCAGGCCTCCCTGAGTCAAATCCGGACACGGCAGGCCTCCCTGAGTCAAGTCCGGCCACGGCAGGCCTCCCTGAGTCAAGGCAAAGAGCTATTGTCCTACCAAAACCTCACCAGGTCCCTTCTAACCTTCTCAATCCACCTCACGTATCTACTGACCCAAGCCACGCAGAGCCCACGCTCCCGAGCCACGCAGAGCCCACGCTCCCAAGCCACGCAGAGCCCACATTCACAAGCCACAAGCCCATAGCATCAGCACCCACAAGGTCAACAGACACCCCACTAGCTACTGTGCTGCCTGTAATGGCCATAGCCATTTTCAGTGTGTGGGCTGCACACTGTGCTCCCGAGGCCTCGCCTGTCCACGAGTCTGCTCCGGAGGCCTCGCCTGTCCACGAAACCGCTCCAGAAGTTTCGTCTGTCTACGAGACCACTTCAGAAGCTTCGTCTGTCCGCGAGTCTACTCCAGAAGCTTCGTCTGTCCACGAACCTGCTCTAGAGGCCACGCCTGTCCACAAGTCTACGACAGAGGCCTCCTCTGTCTATGAGACTGCGCCAATGCCCCCAGAAATGGCAGCTCCGGCTGCAAAATCTCCTCAAGGGGCGGCGTTTCCCCACGGACTCTCTGCCTGTCCTGTCACAGCCATGAAGGCCATTTATAATTGCCCTGCCACACCTGCCCAAGCATCTGCGCCCATACCCCCAGAGGTGTCAGCGCAAGCTGTAGATCCTCCTATGGGGGCGGCGTCCTATCATGAACTCTCTGCCCGTCATGTCACAGTCACAAGGGCCTACGATGAACTCTCTGCCTGTCATGTCATAGCCAAGAAGGCCTACTATGAACTCTCTGCCCGCCATGTCGCAATCAAGAAGGCCAAAGAAATCATTCATGAACACACCACTCTGCCTGCTCTACCTGCCTCGCCATGGCTCCTTGCTCTGCCTGCCTTGCCACGGCTCCCTACTCTGCCTGCTCTGCCTGCCTCGCCACGGCTCCCTACTCTGCCTGCTCTGCCTGCCTCGCTATGGCCCCCTGTTCTGTCTGCTCTGCCTGCGTTGCCATGGCTCCCAGCCCTACCTGCTCCGCCTGCCCCACCATGGTTCCCTACTCTGCCATTGCTCCACAGCCCTGGCCCTCCAGTACTTCACGGTCTGCTACTGCTTCACGGCCCAGGACCTCCAGTGTTCCACTGTCTGTCATTGCTCCGCGGCCCAGGCACGTCAATGTTTCACGGTCTGCTGTCGCTCCACGGCCCAGGTCCTCCAGGTTTCCACTGTCTGCCACAGCACCACGGCCCAGGACCTCCAGGGTTCCACTGTCTGCCGCAGCTCCATGGTCCAGGTCCTCCAGTGCTTCACTGTCTGTCCCTGCTCCATGATCCAGGCCCACCTGCTCTACATGGACCTGGCCCTCCGTCCCACCCCCTGTTTTGCCTCTGTTCCCCCACCCACCTGGACTGTTGTTGTTGTTTTGAGCGCCAGGAGTCGCTCCTAGGGGGGGGGATTCTGTAACGCCAAGCCAGCAGAGGGAGCCCTCACCCCAGGACTGCCTGCATGCTCCCTCTGCTGCTTCTACTGCTACTTCCTGTTTGGCAGTATTTAAGGACTCACCATGTGCTCACACCTTTGCGAAGTATTGCCAGTTTCACCTGCCTTACCGAGCGTTTCTGTATTACTCTGTTGGATTACCTGTTGCTGTTTTGCTTTGTCTTTGGATTATTGAGGTTACGGATTACCCCTGTCGGATTGTTTGCTGGATAGGACTGACTTCACGGTATTCGACCCACTGCCTGTGTATTCACTCTGCTGCTTGGTTTGCGTTTACATTTTTGGACTGCTTTCCTGGTTAACGACCCATTGCCTGTTTCGACGTGTATGTTTGCTGTTGTTTACAATAAACTTCTGCAAATGGATTCTACTTCTGCCTCAGCGTCCACGTTACACTAGCAATGTAGAATTATGTTACTGCTACCAACAGTTTAGAGTTTAGCTAGTTGAGGAAAATATGTTGCAATGGATGGTGCAGTTTATTTTTTACATTTTAATTGTACATTGATTAATATTAAGCACATTAATATTAAAAACACATTTGCTTTTTGTTTTTTTTTTTCCTAAAGTTGAAGTGTTTGTGTCCATATAGCATACCAGTCTATTGAGGCAAATGAGATCAGTTACTACTCTCATTTCATTGTCTCATTTCATTTTCTAGTGTTGCAAGTATTGTAACCACACATTAAATCTAAACACATATTGTTTGAAGTTATAACGTGAAGAAACAGTATTTAGGAATCTTGCTTCTAATGTATATTTTGACATCTTGTGGAGACTTTGCTTTATTTTTGAATGGAATGTGTTAAAGAAGCTTTATGTAACATTACGATATGTTGTATTGCACTTGAAATTTATTGTAAGGGGTTATTTTGTACTTTAATTAGTTTTAAATGTTTTTAAAAAATAAAATGTTATTTGGTCAATAAAAAAAAGCAATTGATGCAATCTCCTGCGTCTGACCGTTTTTTTTTTTTTTTTTTTTTGTAAATTCAACCTTCCCTGAATAAGTAATGTGTAATTTTTCCTATTGGCTAATCATTATTAATAATAATTTAGTAGATGAAATATTAGGTAAACCTTAACTAATTTTTTTTGGTTTGTCATAGCTGTTAAATTTAGGTACTCTTTACTCAAACATATAGGATAGAATCTACCCAAACAAAGTGAGTGCAAATTGTTACCTCAATTTTATTGAGTAGATTCTATAGGTTGTTTTTTACAGTGTATAGAGCCTGCTTCAGGACAATAAAAGGATCTCAACATTTTAAATAATTTTCTCAGAAATTGGAAGATGGTGTTGACATATCATGGCTGTCACATAGGAAATATTAACATTAGAATTTTTTGATTTATGTCTCACAATGTTGACTGTCACGAACGCGGCCTCTGTGGCTCCCTCTAACCGCCGCCAGCGGGAACCGTCACCGGACTTTTAGCGGACTACATTTCCCATCACCCCGTACCTGGGACGCTCACTTCCGGTTCCCCGTCGGTTCCACTTTCCCCGTCGGCCATTTTAAGGGCCGTTCTGCCGGCGTTTCCTCGCGAAGTTTTGTTAGTCATGCTATCAATCCTGAGCGTTTTCTTCACGGACTGCCTTTCTGTTGCCAGCCGGACTGTTTATCGTGTGTGTGAACCTTTGCTGCCTGCCTGTTATCGACCCTCGTTTGTCTATCGGATTATCCCCTTTGATCGCCGCCTGCCCCGACCTTTTGCACGGACTCTCGTTATCCCGTTGGGTTTGTCTTCACCACACCAGTCTGCCGTTGTTGAACCTTGCCTGTTTACTCTGCCTGCTTTAATAAAACTGTTGCATATGGATCCGACGTCTCCGGATGCGTCATTGACTACATCACAGTTGACAGAAAGTGGAGACACAACTTTGAAACCTTATAAAACCTGCATGTGTCACTGAAAACAACCTCGCTTTGATATGAGATATTATTAAGTGTTGCTTTTGATAAAACAAGCTCTTTTTCTTTTTAAAAAAAAAATTATCCATTTTATAGCACATGATTGAACTTTTCTCTGTGGACACTGTTTTTGATATAGTGAGAAGACAATAAGTGTCATAGATTTAATATAATAATGATAAAATTAAACTGAAGGGGATAATTGTGTTAAATACATTCTATATTGAATCCCTCATAACATTTACAATTGAAAAATATTTTCATATTTAATCCTAATAGCTTTTACAATTTGCTGTTTTGTCCCATGTCTCAAGAATCAGTGAAATACTGAATGTTGTAAATATCTTTATTTGTCTGCTATGCTTAGCTTTGAATCAAAACACTGTCTACTTAACATCAGTTTGTGTATTTTTATATATTAAAATAACAACAAAATCAGTAATAATAGTCATTGGTTGAGTACATTAAATTATTTACACGTTTTATACAATAAAAAGTACTCACCAGATTCGCACAATGCCTTCTGCGTCTCCACATTAATAAAAACAAGAAACAACTGAGGAAAGATGACAAAAGACAACATCTCAGCAAAACAAATGAATCTGGTTTTCAAGTTGAGACACGTCGTACTAATATGCAAAATGGCAGTCAACGCACATCCTTATCTGATGGATCTTTATACACAATGTAACACTCTACCAACATGCAAAGATTTACCTTTTTTGCTGTTCCAGATTTATTAGTGGACTCATGGTATTTACATCTATTATATCAAAAATAATATCCTACAAATGAATAAAAGACATTCAGCCGTTCAGTTGTCTGTTGATAGAGATCAGTATGTTGAGAAGATGAGTTTGTGAACATTCCTTAAATACATACCTGGGGATATTTTGAAAAGTATTCATTGAATGATTTATTTACTTATTTTTTTTATAACGGTCCCTTCTGTCTTAAAGACCAAGTGACAAGTATAATATAGTGTACTTTATTATTTCTGTATAGAACCAGATGTCAGAGCAATAAAACAAGTTATATCCTGAGGTGTGTTCAATGTGTGGTTTAACCTGTCCCACCCAGCAAAAACTTGTTTGAAAAGATAAAAAAGAAAGCTTTGCCAGAAATCCCAACAACATTGACACTGGGTTAAAAGGTAAAAGGGGGAAAGCCATCATATACAGACATCCATATACATCTAAATTTGTAACACCTTTCCACAACTTGGATCCAACCTAATTTCAACCATGAAGTCATTATTGTATATTATTTGTGGTGTTTGTGAAACATCACTGTTATCTTGCATACTTATTATTATTCTTCCTGGGGGCAAAAAAACCCCCCCAAAAAATTCCAATGACTTAACATGAGTACAGTTTGTACCCCTGGGGCGCAAGGGCTGCCAAAAGTTTCCTCATTGCTTCTCAAACAGACGGCTGCATATCTTGGCTGCCATGTCATCAAATGTCGCTGAAGGCAATCTCAGTCAGAAGGATCCTTGAAAGGCAACCACAAACTACAACCTTCAGTTACCCACAATCACATTCCAGATCACAAAAACAAACGAAAACATTTAGTACTGAGCTTGTCTGAATTTATTATGAAATGTAATCCTGTTGAAAAATCTAGCATATGCTGGTTAGGTATGTTTTGTATTTATTTTTGTGCGGTGTGACGATGAGGGCAGGGAAATATATGACGTAGTCATGTGCACTTACTAGACCGTGTTATTCTAGTGTTTAATGTTGAGGAGGACTGTAGCCTACAAGCCTCTGAAGGACTGAACTAGGAAGGACACAACCTCGGTAGGATGCAGCCTTCCAGTTGAGAAGCACCCAGTATGGTTATGGGATTATGGGTAGGGAAATTTGGTCCTACTGAACCTGCCTACTGAACCACTGCTATTTATCAACAACTGGCAGGACAGATATCTTTCTAGGTCCGTGTATCTTTTGATCATTTGATGTTCCTTTTAGAAATGGATATTAAAAAACTAAAAAAGGTCCCTTTTTTTCTGAGACTGGATGTGGTCATTTCCATGACAAGAACACCAAATTTGACAGTGTGTCAGTGTTGCTTTAGCCCAGACTAAAATGTCATTGGAACCGACATTTCCATAACTGGAAAATCAGTTATGATTTTAGACATGGCAAAACAAGGCCTGTCATCTGCAGTGATCTCTGCACGGATATCATTCGAAAGTGGGGGAGCAAGAGGATGTTCTGCAAGAAATTTGAGGAGGTTTTTCTGTTGAAAATGGTTTATGTTTGATATCTCCCGTGCATGCGTGTGTGTGTGCGTGAAAAAGAGAGAGAGAGTGTGAGAATGAAGATATGAAGAGTTCAGATGCAAAAGCCTTAAAATCCATCTGACGTATTTCTTTAAAATTAGCATTTCTTTCTGGCTACTTTGTATAGGTTTCTATGTAGGTACTGGTACTTCTGATTGGGCTGAGGCTGGAATTAGCGAGTTTGAAGTAAAAGTATTTGATGGACGTATAATATGTGTCAAGAGCATTCACTCAGTATCATTATCTCATTTTTGACCAAGATGGCTTTTAGCTGATTTTTCATCTGAACTCTTCATATACTCCGATATGCACACATCCTTATCAAGTTCAACTGGCACCTTTTATGCCCGATGGTATGATTGGTATGATTTTGGAATGTGGAAGTCATGTTAATTTGTTAAATTGTTAATTTTCTAGATGGGACCTAAATATGGAAGAAGGACGATAAAGGGGTATCTCGCCATGGAAGGAGTGCATGCTGCAGAGTGCATGCACATTAAGAACAGTTGGGAAACCTGCAATTAACAGAAATACGTCGGAGGGACAGAGAACTTTAATTCCTTGGTAATATATTCAGTAAAGACATTGCAGACCATTTTCACTGTATTCTGTGAATTTCTTCTTTGGGACAACTTCCAGTTCAGTAGCTTTTCAAAGGAGGCTCACACTGTTCCAAAACAAGTTGCAAAATATTATATCTGACCTGTGTCCACACCCAGTCCACAGTATACCCACACTTGTCCCACTGTGCCCACACTTTGGGACATAAAGCTACTTTTTTGCCACACCTGCCAAAGGCCAGTGATGTAATAAAATTTACCGGCCATGAAACTTTTTTTGCAAAAACAGGCAGTTATTACTTCTACAATGACTAAACATATTTACAAACAATATGTTTGTAATTTGTCCTGCTGCTGGTGTCTCTGTTAAATGCATTTTTCCTCTATTTTACCTACTAAAAGGTTACCCCACCCCAAAATGAAAATTTTGTCATTAATCACCTAACCCCACGTCATTCCAAACCCATAAAAGCTTCATTTGTCTTCTGAACACAATTTAAGATATTTTAGATTAAAACTGGGAGGTTTGCGGCTGTCCCATTGACTGCCAGGTAAATACCACTGTCAAGACCCAGAAAAGTATGAAAGACATCATCAAAATAGTCCATCTGCCATCAGTGGTTCAATCTGAATTTTATGAAGTGACAACAATACTTTTTGTACACACACACAAAAAAGTTTTTATTCAGCAAGTCGTCTCCTCCTTTCAACCGCAACCTTTCAACCTATACTTCACTGCACCGTTTAGGCGGCATAACCCCAGGTATGTGTCGCCACATTCTCGGGTTATAAAGAATTAAGTTATTCTTCCAAAATAAAGCAGCAATATTCTCTCAGGTAAAAGTTAATAGAACCGTGTCTAGGGACAAGCTGCTCTGACCTTATCAGCCTGTTTGTATCCCATTATTTGATTCGCACTTGTTGCTTGACAGAACAGCTAATGACAATGATTTTGTCTTCAGAAAAGATGAATTTATTCCCTTATGTCAGAAACAGTGAATCTCTGTTGTTTTCACTACATTGCATTGTTATATAAAGTTTTATCCACCAACTGCCGACTGACATTGTTTTTTACTTGCATTTGGCACTTGGCGAGTGTTAATTTTAGGCCCTGCCACGCTTGCCTTACTGAAGACACACCCAGCCCACAGTGTGGACATGCTGTGGGCAACTTGTGGGCCCACAACTGGCACCACTGAGGGCTCAGTCCACACTTTTGGGCTGTCCCACTCGGGCTAGAATTTCTGCCCACAGTCTAACTAAAAATTCTATGTTCAAAAAGATTCTATTTTTTAAATTTTATTTCATTTGTATTTTTGAGTAATATATTTATTAATATGTTTGCTTGTGAGTAATACTTGGAGTGTTTACTTGCCTTCGGTAAGCTTGAGAATGTTTTACTTACATTAGTTAAGTTTTTTCTGTATTAAAATTATTATTATTATTTTTTTTTTTAAGCATGGTGCCAGTTTCTAGCTTCAAAGAATTTTTTTTTTTTCTAACATCTTTGCAGCAAGAGTTTTTATAGGTCCAAAACCACCTTGGGTGTGCATGATTTTCTAATAATTCAGTGGCCCATCATCAATTATTCCTTATGTAATTTATTGTAATTAATGTAACTATAAATGGACTCAAAAATAAAACAGGCGTGAGTTGGCTGTGAATAATGGAAAGTATATGTATCACTTTTAACCCGAATTAGTTGACTTTACTAGAAATTTGCGTGGAAACCCGTTGCACTAAACAAGATTAGTTTTTACAAATCTAAAACTAAACGGGTTAAGCTTTATAAACATAAAAATGTTAGTGGGTGCAGTAGACAAATCAGGTTTACATTAGTAGTCTTTACTGAAAACCATTAGTTCACACTATTTTTTTTGGTGTACAATTTATATTAAAAAATCTTATTGAATATTAATTCTAAGTAATGATGAATGTTATATTAAATAATGCCTTATAATTAAGAAATAATACTAGTTAAAGAAATAAACTAACCGCATTCCAATGTTTTTATTGCTCATAAAAACAGGCAGTACAGTGTATTCATCCATGTATGAACTTGTCATACAAAAGACAAGTAACATTTTTTGACATACAATTCTTGTTTGCTAGTCAACAACTGTACAAATTGCTTACAGTAACATGAACACATAGTATTCAACAATATGCCATATCCCTCTGAATGACTAAACTTGAGTCAACTCTTTAAAACAAAGATGACCCCTGTGAATTTTAAACATTTTTACCACAGAAAACTGGTACAATTTAACTCTTTACTTTCTCTTTTAACCTCTTTCTCTTTTTAACCTCTTTCTCTTTTAACCTCTTCTAATTTAACTGGTTTAATTTAACTTACAGCAAAGACAGGACATTTGGAACAAGAGAATCACCTCAGAGATTAATTGTGCACATCAAGAACAGTAAACAGCCACTCCTGTCAAAATTAAATTGCAAGCTGGTTCTTTAATGTCTTTAACCTGGGCTTCAAGTCAGTGTGGCCCAACATTAGAAGTACCTGCTGAATGAACTGAAATGTGTTCTTCATTGGTTTGGGGTAGCTTAGATGAAGTGCATACGTAAGTCCAAAGAGAAGGCACATAGCCTTTGGCAAGTCTTTAATGCTTTCCATCACAATTTCTCCCTCGATGACAATCTTAAATGAGGCTGGATTGAGATGCAGAGAGGACGGAGACACAGCACCTTCACGCTCAACAAGGAGGATTCCAAGGTCAAGGTCTTGGAACACATGATCATCAGCAGAGTCCTAACAACAGAACACATTCAAGACATTAGTCATTAAATAACTATTAATTATGTTAAACAAATAGTCTGACACATGCAAACTAATGTATGAATTGGTTATGACTGCTTTTTCAACTCTTCATTAAAAGGGTTAGTTAAAAAAAAAAAAAAAATTCACACACACACACACACGGTCAAAAGTTTGGGATCAGTAAGACTTGTAATGCTTTTTAAAGAAGTATCTAATGCTCATCAAGGCTATATTTACTTGATTAAAAATACAGAAAAAACAGTAATATTGCAAAATGTTTTTACAATTTAATTTTTTTTTATTTTAATATACTGTAAAATGTAATTAATTTCTGTGGTGAATTTTCCTTGTTACTCCAGTCTTAAGTGTCACATGATCTTTCAGAAATCATTCTAATATTATTAATTTTTTTATGCGATTTATCAATGTTGAACACTTGCTCCGTCAACTATTTTTGTGGAACCTGTGATTATTTTTTTCAGGATTCTTTGTTCAATAACAAGGTTAAAAAAAAAAACAGCATTCAAAATATAAATCTTGTCTAACAATGTAAATTTATGCCATCACTTTTTATTAAGTGAACACATTCTTGGTGAATAAAAGTATTAATTTATAAAAAAAAAAAAAAAAAAAAAGTAAAAATATACTGACCCCAAACTTTTATTTATTCAAAACTTTTTTTTTTTTTTTTTTAAACCTTGTTATTGAACAAAGAATCCTGAAAAAAATAATCACAGGTTCCACAAAAATAGTTGACGGAACAACTGTTCAACACTGATAATTCGCATAATAAATTTATCATATTAGAATGATTTCTGAAAGATCATGTGACACTTAAGACTGGAGTAACAGCTGATGAAAATTAAGCTTTGCATCACAGAAATAAATTATATTTTATAGTATATTAAAATAAAAAAAACATTTTGCAATATTACTGTTTTTTTCTGTATTTTTGATCAAGTAAATATAGCCTTGATGAGCATTAGATACTTCTTTAAAAAGCATTACAAGTCTTACTGACCCCAAACTTTTGACCGGTACCCTCAAACCTATAGGACAGTTCATCATCAAAACAGAAATAGACATTTCTTTCTTTTCATTCACATGAATTTATTTTATGATGCACTTGTGACCTTTTTAAACCTTTAAGTTGCAGTTTAATGTAGGGAAAGAAAAGCCTCATGCTTAAAAAAAATAATAACTTTTAAAATTAAAATTTGTTCTTTACATAAAAAGTCTTATGGGTTTTGACTGACATGTAATTGCAAGTAAATGATAATTTTAGAAAAAGGGTTGAATGATCTTTTACTAGTCTCTCAATGTTTAATGGTTTAAGTTTAATGGTTATGTTTATCACATACAAATACTATGAATTAATAAAATCATTATGCAGTTTGGTGCAAGATACCCTTGGAGAATATAAGTTACTTACAAAGCATGGTTTAAAAAAGTCAGTGGGTTTGTCACCAAGGACAACTGGCAGACCTCTAAGCACTGTTGATCTAATATCAGTTGGCTCTTGAGTCTGTTGGGTAGTAAAATAAAAAAAGACAGTTAGAATGATAAGAAATGATCTACAAGAAAGCATGATCAGTAAAGTACAAATTTGATTGTACTGGGCAACCATTACAGTATCACTTAATGTGACATGTTTTCATTACTTATATTATTACAAAAAAACCAATGCATCAAATAAGTGTACAATGGACCAACCTTGGTTTGTTGTAAAAGCTGTGTCAACAGCTGTCCGACATTCCCTCTCTTAGATCGAAAAATCTCAATTAGATGACGACTGTGCTGATCAATGCTTTCATAAAATTCCTGCTTGAGGTTCTTTCCTACAATCCTGTTGAACTCCAAGAACACCTGCAAAATAAGAGTACACAATACAGAGCATTATATTTCAAAACTAAATTAAACTGTGGATGGAGGCACTTGTATTGTGTGTGAGAAAAGACATTCATCTTACACACCCGTATGCTGTCCAAGATGTAGATAAAATAACGAAAGTGAACAATTGTAATTCATACAAAATCCATATAAATTTGGTGTCTTGTTAATTATATGGACACAAAAAATTGTGTTAATCTGTATAAAGTCATCAGGATGAGACTGTGTAAATGACATTGAACAATGGCATCAAAAAATAATAGAAACATAGATAAGACTCTTGAACATACCTGATCCTCCGTAAAAAGAGCAGGCCAGCGTTCCACCATCTGGCATATGGCAGGCTTTGTCTCCACCACCTCTCTTCTTCTTGGTGCAAATGTAAGGTCCATCTTCTCTTTCACAAGTTGTCCATTTGGTGTTCGTTTCTGCATTTCATCGACCAAGATCTTACGGGCATCCTCTAGGCCTGTCTGATCAAATCCATCTGGAAAGTTGGGTAAGAAGTTGAGCTCGCCTTTTTTTGCCTTCTTAATGTTTTTGTTAGCTGGTTCTCCTGGACTTGAATGGCCTCCACGCTTACCAGCATTTACTGCAACATCACGGCATCCTGATTGTCTGCGCTTTGACCTATAATTAGCCATTTTATATTTTAAACTGTTCTTCCAACCACTGCAGCAACTGGTTGAGGCTTTCTCCTGGAGACACGGATGCTTGTTTATCAGTGCTGCTGCAGCTTTTTCAAACTGAGCATTGTTTGGATATGCTGTGAAGCCATACATAGTCTCTGCCAATCTCTCAAGGATCTCGTGTTTAAGATCTTTGGTTACTTTAAGGAGTATTCCATCCCTAAGATACAGCAGATTTGCTTGCCTGAGTCTATATTCGACGTCAACAGAGAAATTTGGGACATCAAACTGCTCTGGCCACTGCGTTTGTCGCTCCTGAGATGATTGTGAGAGGATTTCGGTATCTGCTGTACTGTGGCTGTCATCTAAGCTTTCTGCAGGTGCTGAAACAGGAACAGGAACCAGCTCAATTACTGGGATGACTTGGATTGTTGGTTTTTCAGGGAGATCTCCAGTATCTGATAGATTGAATAGTTCGTTATTAAATTCAGGATCTTTGTACTGGATCCTGAAGGTGTAATGAGGTTCCAGTTATTCCTTAATATTGCTCATTAATTCCTCCACAGTAGCAGGCCTCCTGTTTAGGGTGACCTTTCTTATATCTGCCTCAGAGAGAATGACCCTTAATGTCATCTTCTGATCTGCCATCTGCATCACAAAAAAAGCTTGTTAAAATGTGAATGTTCTCATTAACAGATAAATATGAAATTACCAAGGAAAATGACGTAATGCAGAAGATGCAATCACATTTTTCTGTTTTAAAGTGGAAATGAAGTTGAGTTATCTTAGTACATTGACTTCTGCTCTTAATAAAATTGAAAGCATTTCATAGAGAAAAAGATTTTGCTACATGCAAAGGTGCCACGATCTTGAAATCTGTGACATCACTGGGTGCATTTGCATTGAAAACTAACACAACCTTCTTTTTCTATTAAATGGTTATATTTATAGTATTTGTTATATATTTTTTAATAGAGCAGAAGTCAATTCACTAAATAAATCTTAACTTGTCTAAATGCTTAATTTCCATTTTAAAATACAATTTGTTTGACCATCTATGCAAAAAACAAAACAAAACTAAAATATGACCATTTAGCCTGCGTTACACTTGCTGTTTAGCACAGAATATAGCGCCTGAGTGTCACTATCAAATTGTCTCCAAATGTGTATGTTGGAAGAGGGAAAATATCATTAAGCTCATTTAATTGCACAACAGACAGAGAGGGGTTAGTGCTGTCACAGAGCTCATATGATCTTAAATGTTCATGATACCATGCAGTCATCTCTTTGCAGACAAAGAGGATCTCAGAGTTTATTGCCACTATCTTTTTGAGCTGCTTGAATTTAGGGAGGCCTGAGCAAGAGCCAACAGAAATCATCATATCAGCACAGTATCTTATTCCATCTATGGAGACTGAAGATGCAACAAGAACTGATGAAAGCTGAGGACATCTCTGGCAGAAAATTTGTTGGACATTCTCTGGGTAAGATGTGATTGATGAAGAAGTTACCTTGTCCATTTCAACTACAGGCTTAAAAAATGAGCTGGAGTCTAGATAGTAAGCCATCATTTTCTGATGCTTAACAGCCAGTGAAAGAGCTACATTTCTGAAATTGTGCGCATTATGAATTACTTGTTTGAAAAATTTATGTTTTCCCTCAAAGCGCATTGTCCAGACATCTGAAAGTGGACCAAATGCCCTAATCATCTGAGAGTAATGCTCAACAAAATGGTGTTTTGGGCGTAATCTGAAATTAGGAAATGTAGCTTGCAGCAGTTCCCTGTGTTCTGATACTTTGCAATTTAAGAAAATGGATGGACTCTTCTGTGTGTTTTGTTGCCACTGCCAACTCAACAATGTCTTTGCGGAGCAACAGAATGTTCCATGCATTGTCTCCTTCAGGTACTTTATGGCCAATAATAAGTGGAAGTAGTCGGATTAGAGCCCAGTTCTCATGACCATTTCCACCTATGGTCCCTTTGGTAGAGAAACCATGGGCAATGGGCTGAGGCTGGTCTGTGGAATCATTAAAGGCATATGGAAATGTTTTGATAGCATGGTTCAGCATCTCTAAGATGAAATATTTCTTCGCAATCAGGTCTGAAATGCAAAGTGATAACTCAACCGGAACAATGCCTTCAAAAAGGTCATGCAGAATGTCAGGGGGGTACCCATGAACAGCATGAAAATGCTGCAGACTACTGGTCAACACACATTCACCTTTTACACCACACTGTTTAGCTAAACTGGGATCTCGACATACCTCCAGTACGTGCTGGTTGTGATTTTCTTTTGTTCTGGGTTCAAAGCTGCCTGATGAGACTTCTGTGGCTTGGATGTCACTCCTCTTTGCCAAGCAGAACCTGCAGAACTTGTCTACAGCAAAGCTCTCGAAAAATCCTGCCAAAGAATGAGCAGCCAAGTTATCAGCAGCTACATATAAGACTGTGCCTTTGACACAAGCTCCCAGCTTCTCAACATATATGCCATTTTTCTCCAAATAAACCAGATCTTTAATGAGAGGAGAGAGAATTTTATCATAGCCAAATTCTTTTACATCAGAGGCTTTACATAAGAGAGCAAGCTGAATGGAATGCAGTGTAGACCTATATTTTGATGGCAGATTAGCTAGTACCCAATACATTGCAGTCAATTTGTGTTTCTTTTTGGAAGTTCCTAAAGGGTTTGACACTTCAAAATCATCTGTGTAGAGTCCAACAGCAATTCTGAACTCCTCCCCTTTAAGCAGGTTGTTTTCTTTACAGTTTGAACCATCTCCGTATGTACTGTACACATTTGGCACAGGCTTGTGTAGTGTAAGAGCCTTGTCTAAAATGTCTGCCCTGTTCAGCATTTTCTGGATCATTTCATTTATTGGAACGTATACAGCACCACACTTTCTGTCTTTACCAACAATATATTCTATTGGCCTAACCACTGTAAAATTTTTGCTCAAATATGCTGCTCTCCTTTTAGTGGTTGATAAGGAGCCTTCTTTGCCACAAAATCTTGTTATGACATTGCTGTCTGAGGCAGCCCTGACTAACTGTCTCACAGTTGGATCATCTATATTTGTGTATTGTTTGAGAATTTCTTGGACTGAATTATGCAGTAGTGGTTGGGACAGTTCACATATCTGTACAAGCTGTTGTACTACCTCTTGTATGGAACTTTCTGGAATGTGAAGCACAGTATGCATCTTTAAAAAAAGAGCTGCAAGATTGTGCTCCAACTGCTCCCCTAAATCATGAACCTCTTCATTAGTGGAATCCTCACTGTCGTCTAAATCAGAGGAGTCATTTGGATGCATAAGATCTACTTGGGCCATTTCATCAGCTACATTACCAGACAGAGAGACTAATTCTGACCTGAACATCCTCCAATTCTCTGTTCTGTGTTTTCTACTTCTGTGTGCATTGAATGTGGAGTACACATTAGTGTGAAAGTTACAATCTTTATATGGACACTGGACTCTGTGATTAACTTTTAAATGTGCATTGCGCAGGTGAGTGAACAAATCCCCCTCCTGAGTATAAAAATCACACAACTCACAGTGAAAAGTTATTTGGCCAGTTTCACACAGTTCAGGATTGTGGGCTTTCGGGTGGATCTTAGATAAGTGGACCTTAAGTGCATTAATGGAGTTATATGTGCACAAACAATCTTGGTGTAGGCAAGGGAATGGAACAGTTCTGCTGTAGCTTCCATGTTTTAACCTATAATGTTTTAGTAGGTAACCCCGTTTGTCACATATAAATTCACAAAACTTCCACTTCCACTGCATCTTCTCACATGGACCTGTGAAAACAGAGCATAAGCAAACTTTTAGAAAAATTTGCAGATAAAATTCCACTGTAAAAGTTAGGCATCAAGTAATGATCTTGTATATTCCAAGTTTCGATAAGTTAACAGCTATATAAAAAATCACTAATGCAAAACTTAAAGTAGCATTTTTTCCGATTAGTTTAAAATAAAAAATACACACGCTAACATTAGCCACATGGAAAGCACGTGTAAGTTGCATGCATGGACTCTTAACGTTACATGTATGAGTGCGAACCAGCAGAAAAAAATAACAAAGTTAACGAAATAAACACATTGCAGCTAAACTGTGAGCATACAAAAACACTCTGGATAATGTTACGAAATATGAAATGACAAAAAATAGCTGAATTAAAAGTTAACGTTATATCTAAACCATGAACCGACAGAAAAAAAAGCGTCTATCTGCACATTAACACTTTGTCATCTTTTTAGAGTTTAACATCGGTCCATATTTTGGGTTAGCACTTTTTTTCAGAAAGATATCTGCAGATAATACTCTTTATAAACTCACTGATTCACGTTGTTTTCAAAGATTAACCGTTGGCGCGTCAACCCATCTCTTCAGTGAAGCAGCTGCAGCTCTCTGCTCACGCGAGCTGCTTCAAAAAGCCCCTCCCCCTTTTCAAAAACGTAACATACTGAGTGATATCTTCTTAACTTGATCAGTGTAGTCAATTATTTGTCTAAATAGTGCAAACAACTACTATTTTTTAGCAGTGACAACTTTAAAAAAAAAAAACAATAAAGAATACGTAATGACTGCTTATATTTTTTGGTTTAGACAAAATCCGGGTTAAGAGTGTAGGGCATTTTACACAGTGCGTATCACTGTAAAGACTAGGTTTATCCTTCACAGCCTCATTTTCATCCAAGAAAAAAAAAATTCATATACAACCTAAAACACACACAGCCACAATCAGAAATAAAGGAAGTGCATTTTCTGCTCTTAAGGTCCCATTCACCAAGATACCTACTCCTTTACCCTCACCCTTGAATTTATACATTTACTACATCGATAAATAAAGTCAAGTCCCGCCCTATAACCAATGATAGAAATTAACCGTCCCATTATGAGATGATATTTGACTGGGAGTGATTTGCAAGGGCATTTTTGTTTCTTCATTTATTTATTTTTATTGAACTTTGTAATGCCATTTTTTCTAACTTTATTATGTCATCTTTTATGCTAAAAACGCTACGCTATACATTTTTTCAATTTTTTTAACTAAACAATAAATTCAATTAAAATGCTAAAATACAATCATGAAGAATAAGTTACCAGTCAAGTATTGTTTAATCAGGCTAAGAGGGTCATGAATGCATTTAAATTCATAATAACAATGTTATGAAAGGAATGTTTTAAATATAAAGTTTTGAATATAGGAATATGAAACGATTTAAGTAACTCAAATTATTATTACTTTAAAAACGCAACTGAAGCCGCCAGCAGGTGGTTAGAACTCACAAACTTCTGTTATAATGAATGAATCTCTACATTGCACACTAAATGCATTACTTACATCGTGTCTACACTTTGTTATAACGAGATGATCTAAGCTTGAAAAACTCAACAAAAAGCACTGCACATAAATTGCAGTCTGTTTTCACGATCTGTTCTGTGAGAAGCAGGACACCGATAAAGAAGCATTTCCATTAGCTGCAGTCATTATAGCCAATCACAAAACCAACACTGTGAGGCTAACCATAGACACAAATATTCTGCTTCGTTTTTATTATTCTGCGCTACATTTATGTGCAAAACCAGGATCTCTTTAGTAGGCTATTGAATGGATTAAATATAGAAATCCTTTTCATTTCCAAAAAAAAATCTCAGAACTGGAACGTTGCCCTCCCTTTAAAGTCACTTCCCTGACCCCATCCCCTCGTTCCAGCCCTACTTGTACCTCAAAGTAGGGATGCACAAAATTAACGGACCGTTATTGGAATTAACCGATATAGGCTTAAAATACAAACACTGCTGATCTGTAAAATATTATGCTGATATGTCTTACTAGTTAGACGTGTAACTCACGTGCTCAGATCACGTCAGCAGTGTGCTCGTTCTTAAAGTGATCTTTTTCCATGAATAATGAAATATACATATGTGACCATGGAGCAGAAAACTGTAAGTAGCACAGGTATATTTGTAGCAATAGCCAAAAAATACATTGATGGATCAAAATTATCAATTTTTTTTTTAATGCCAAAAATCATTAGGATATTAAGTAAAGGTCATGTTCCATAAAGATATTTTGTAAATTTCCAACCGTAAATATATAAAAACTTCAGTAATATGCATTGCTAAGATCATAATTTGGACAACTTTAAAGGTGTTTTTCTTGATTTTTAGAATTTTTTTGCACCCTGCGATTTCATATTTTGAAATAGTTCTATCTCAGCCAAACATTGTCCTATCCTAACAAACCATATATTAGTGGAAAGCTTGTTTATTCAGCTTTCAGTTTCAATTAAATTACATCTATGACTGTTTTTTTTTTCCAGGGTCACAAATAACATTAAGATACTTGTGTTTCTGTATAAATAAAGAGTCATCAATAAAAAGAGTCATTAATAAAAATCACAAACATGACACTTATAAATGATATAATTTATTATATACATATTTATTAATGTTTTTTTTTTTTTTTTTTTAAAGAATGATGAAAACTTAAATGGAAGGAGCTTTAAAAGAATTAAATATATGCTTTATATTTTACTTCTTCTGTAAAAGAAACCTAGAATAATAAGAAACTTTAATAATAAATAGAATGAATTATTATGCAAATAGAATGAATTATTATGCATTACATGTTGTAAAGCTTAACAGAACATTAGAGCAGCACTGGTTATGTCTATCATTAAAAACTTCTTGAAGCGCTGCATTCATATGTGAAATCATGAGCAATTTGGAGCCATTCACTCTTTTGCATTATAAAGTTAACTAGATAAAAAAGTTCGTCAAGACAACCTTTAAGTTGAAAGTTTGAAAAAGTTTAAAAAGCATGTTTCTAGCAAGGTTATTATAGCTTTGCTTTTTTAAATTAGTTTTATTTTAATATCATTTTGAAATTTTGTTTTTATTAGTTTCATTAATAATTTTGTTAGTTTAATTTCAGTTCAGTTTTACAAAAACTTTTTTACTTTTACTTTTTTAAATTTGTTGTATTTTAATATCGTTTTGAAATTTGCAATAAAATTTAGTTTCGTTATTAGTTTCATTAATAATTTTGTTTGTTTTAGTTTAGTTTTTATTTTTTGAGCACATTTCTATTTTGTTTTTATATAGTTTAGTTTTAAGGTTATTATAGTTAGTTTTTCAGTAACTGTTGTTAGTTTAGTTTCGTTTCAGTTTTTTTATTTGTTTTGTTATTTTTATTTTATTTGAGTTTACGAAAATGTTTTTTGACCAATCGTTTTCATGTTAGTTTTAGTTTTTGTTTACAAAAATAACCTTGGTTTCTAGCATGATTAGCAGGTGGTAGCATGTTTCTAGCATGATTAGTAAGTTATTAGCATGTTTCTAGCATGATTAGCACGTGTTAGGATGTTTCTAGCATGATTAGCAAATCGCTAGCATATTTCTAGCATGATTAGCAAGTTGTTAGCATGTTTCTAGCATGATTAATAAGTTATTAGCATGTTTCTAGCATGATTAGCAAGCTGCTATCATATTTCTAGCATGATTAGCAAGTTGTTAGCATGTTTCTAGCAAGGTTATTATAGTTTTGCTTTTTTAAATTAGTTTTATTTTAATATCATTTTGAAATTTGCAATAACATTTACTTCCGTTATTAGTTTCATTAATAATTTTGCTAGTTTTAGTTTAGTTTTTATTTTGTGAGCACATTTCTATTTTGTTTTTTATAGTTTAGTTTTAAGGTTATTATAGTTAGTTTTTCAGTAACTGTTGTTCGTTTTGTTTCATTTCAGTTTTTCATTTGTTTTGTTATTTTTATTTTATTTCAGTTTACGAAAAAAAAATTTGAACAATCGTTTTCATGTTAGTTTTAGGTTTTGTTTACAAAAATAACCTTGGTTTCTAGCATGATTAGCAGGTGCTAGCATGTTTCTAGCATGATTATAGTATGATTAGCAAGTTTTTAGCATTATTATAGAATGATTAGCAAGTTGCTAACATGTTTCTAACATGATTAATAAGTTGTTAGCATGTTTCTAGCATGATTAGAAAGTTGTTAGCATGTTGCTAGCATGTTTCTAGCATGATTAGCAGGTGTTAGAATGTTTCTAGCATGATTAGCAAGTTGCTAGCATATTTCTAGCATGATTAGCAAGTTGTTAGCATGTTGCTAGCATGTTTCTAGCATGATTAGCAAGTTGCTAGCATATTTCTAGCATGATTAGCAAGTTGTTAGCATGCTTCTAGCAAGGTTAATATAGTTTTGCTTTTTTAAATTCGTTTTATTTTAATATCGTTTTGAAATTTGCAATAACAATTACTTTCGTTATTAGTTTCATTATTAATTTTGTTAATTTTAGTTTAGTTTTTATTTTGTGAGCACATTTCTATTTCGTTTTTATATAGTTTAGTTTCAGTTTTAGATTTACAAAAAAAGAGCACTTCCAGAGCACAGACTAATGACTTAATTTAACCTTATGACGCAATGCTGAGCTTGATTAGGTGGTAAAAGTATACGATCATACAAGCATTTTTACTCCATAAATCTACACAAGTTGCACTTATATAACCATAATTAAAAGCACTAAATGTGTTATAATATTTAATTCGAAAATAAATGTAATTTGTTTATATTGGATATTTTATCTTATTTAACCATAATCATGATACTGTAACTATCATGTCTTGCTTACTTTCCCGCAAAACAAACATGCATAACTGGAACAAATTCAATTCAATAATAATGGCAGAGCCTTTCGATTCGCAGCGTGCAGAACTGTTTTAAACTGTTTCGTTTCATTTTAGTTTTTCATTTATTTTGTTATTTTTATTTTATTTCAGTTTACGAAAATGTTTTTGACCAATCGTTTTCGTGTTAGTTTTAGTTTTTGTTTACGAAAATAACCTTGGTTTCTAGCATGATGATTAGCAGGTGTTAGGATGTTTCTAGCAAGTTGCTAGCATATTTCTAGCATGATTAGCATGTTAATAGTTTGTACTATAAGTCGGATCAGTTAGAAAAGAGATCAGTTTGGTGGTTCTAGCTTGAAAGCTCTAAGACAGGAGTGCCCAACCCTGTTCCTGGAGATCAACTTTCCTGCAGAGTTTAGTTCCAACCCTAATCAAACACACCTGTCTGTAATTATCAAGTGCTCCTTGAGATCCTAATTAGCTGGTTCAGGTGTGTTTGGTCAGGGTTGGAGCTGAACTCTGCAGGAAAGTCGATCTCCAGGACCAGGGTTGAGCACCCCTACTCTGGGAGGAGTAGCGTTCAGAAATTTGGCTAAGAATAATAATAAGCTTAAGTAGCAGATCAGTAGGTTGGCTTTCTCAGGCCAACCTAATTAAATTTTTTAGAAATGGCCACAGTGGTCCTTTAGAGGTCTGTACGGGTTCATTGTCTCAATAAATTTGGCATTGTCTCTGGGTCTTGTTTCCTATCTAGTCCAGTGTTCTTCAGCAGACTGGATGTGTTTCCATTGAGAAACACAAAGCAAGAGTATACTTGACATCGTCTTCACCCAGTCTCTGTTTCATCATCTAGTCACGTTATTTATAAAAGGACCAGA
This sequence comes from Cirrhinus mrigala, assembly GCA_036247105.1. NCBI lineage: Eukaryota > Metazoa > Chordata > Actinopteri > Cypriniformes > Cyprinidae > Cirrhinus > Cirrhinus mrigala. Next base: position 5,800,264 of record JAMKFB010000189.1, read on the forward strand.
ATATTAAAATGGCCTCCAGTCAGTTTAGTACTGTTCAACTGCTGCTTTGTTTTCTGATCATAATTCAGAATTGAAAAATACAACAGTACTTGACCTCTAATGAGAATGATTGCATTTTCTACTTGCTCTGTTACGTTACCATCTGTCCGACCCAGATCACAGAAGGAATCCCACGCCTGCCTTCATTCTGGACTTTCAAACCATTTGTGCTGTAAGATCTGCTCAAACGTCGGCCGCTTCGCTGGACTGCGTTCCAGACACTGGTAGATCAGATCACAGCATGCTGTAAAAGTTTGGAGGCGAGAGATGGTTAGTCAAGAGCACGTAACACACAAAAGCTGACAAGTGTGAAAATACCTTTTGAAATATCTGATGAAAGCCATAATGTAAGGGTAAAGGTGTGTGTTTATCAGTGTCTGTTTTCTCACCCATGGATACGTCATATTTCCAAGTGTAAGGACAGGCTTCCAATATTTCCTTGACACTGGAAAAGGGCGGCTGCATGTTCACCATCATATACAGCGTAACGCCGAGAGCCCAGACGTTTGTTGGCACGGCGTAGTATTTGGGTCTCGAGAAGACCTCTGGTGGGCAGAACTGTAATGCTCCTGTAAGCAAGACATTGTATGAGTAATATTTTTCCACTTGTTTTCTAATCATTTTACAAGACAACATAAAACAAAATGCAATACAAAAAGCCAGCTTACCAATATATTTCAAGCTGTCATAGCCAGCGCCATCCAGCAGGTGACCGGAGCCGAAGTCAATCAGCTTGAGCTCCATGGCGTTTGTGTTCACCAGGATGTTGTCAGCATGGACGTCATTATGAAACACGCCGCGGTCTATGCAGTGCTGCACCGCTGCGACTAACTGGCGCATGAACCCACGTGCGATCGGTTCAGTCAGTCCATGAGAATCTCTGATGAACTCTCGCAAAGTCACGCACGGTTGAGGGAACTCCAGAACGAGTGAGAAGATCAGGGGCCGATCAAACCACTCGTACATTTCTATGACATAGGGGCAGACTGGAGGACACCTCAACATGAGCAGCAGCGCCACTTCTGTAGGTAGACGTCTGGAACAACCAGGCTAGAGAAAAACACAAGATGACGAAAGGTTAGCTGTGGGTTTACTTTTACATTTTGCAAAGCAGTAGTAATGTATGCACACCTTTAAACAACTAAACGTATTGTTTAATCTTTGCCAACTTACAATTTGAATAGAATGGCGGTTGTTCCATTTCCGCATTGTTTTGATGGCAACCTGCAAAGAGAGAAAAATATATGTATTATTATTTTTTCCTCACATTCTCCAATCTGTAATTTATTTTAAACATACATGTTTGGATCAAGTGGACACGGATCTCTCCACATGAGTAAAAGTGTTACCTCTTGGCCGTCGGATTTACGGATTGCCTTGAGCACCTTGCCATAGCCTCCCCTTCCTATCAAATCTTGCGTTTTGTATAATTTGGACAAAGATTCTGAAAAACAAAAGAGTTTGCAGAACAGGTTCAGTTATCTTATATTAAATGATACGTCTGATATAATAGCAGAGCTGTCTGTATCAAAACACACTAAATAAAATCCATGTAACAACATGCTTCTTAAAAAACCAAATGCATTTTTTACTTGTTAAACAAGCAAACTAAATATACGTGGTTATGGTTTACAGTTGTGTTAAGTTAGGTGATATTAGAATTACAAATTAATAATACTTTAAAATAATGAAATGGATAATAGAGCTGACAGCACACTCACTGGTAGTTGGCTTGCAATCGGGGAGGTCTGGGACAGACGGCTCAGGAACAGTCTGATCATTGTCAGGCTCATTCTGGAGCCCGGAGGGACCCGGGACAGGCTCTGGATCGGGATCAGACTGACGTGGCATTGGAGACACTCGCTCTTGTCTGCAACGGAGGAAAGGCTTCTTTACGGCCTTCCATGCTCTCTTGAAGAAGGCACTAATTCTGCTCCTCCTGTTGCCTCGTGTAGGAACTTCTTAATTGAAGAATATCAAAGAGGAAAATATTAGTGACCACAGGCGATCACTAAAGACATCTGTCTAGTGTATGTTTAACATTATTTAGAAAAACAATGGAAAAGCAGCGCAGTGTATTTCAAGAACACTTACGCTGTGAACCCGTTACAACTGCAACAACTAATCAATAAAATCTGTAATGCAAATATTAGAATATATTAGTCCCAAAAAAATATTCAAGTATTTACCAACAATAGCATCTGGCTTATTTTTGTAAGGAGGTGTAATGATTTTTTTTCCCTAAAGTTAAGTTGTTTATAATAGTCTCACCTGTTGGGCTTTTCTCAGCAGAAGGCTGCTCATTCACTTCTACTGAAGCCCTGTTTGACTCGACAGCTTGCTGTGAGTCAGCTGGCAGTGAATCGATGCTCCACTCTTCATCATCGACCCACTGACAGAAGCCGTTGCAGAAGCTGATGGTGTCCAGCCATGCAGCGGCTTCTGTCTCACAAACACCGCCCTCAGGCACGGACACAGATGTTGGACACATCGCGATGCCGAAAGTGGACAAACTCTGTGTAAACTTGAGTGTTCGAGTAGACTTAGTCTGCATATGGTGTGTTTCTGTCAGCATACTGTCGTACGTAGATAGTTTCTCTATCAATCTGCAAACGCTCTCAAGTGACAATCTTCACAACCGCTCAGATTCTCACCATCTGCAACTGTGAAGCGAATCTGTGAAAACTGCCGAGTGACGTCACGCGATTGTCGAACGTTCGAAAATGGAATGCATCAGAGCGGGAGTCTCGTAGCGCATTTTTTAAAATATGAGGTTTGTTTTTCCACAATGCAGACGTCCAAAACATAAAGATGCTCATTGAAATGTAAGTTATGTTTATCTTTATTACCTTAGTGAGCATTCGCGAGGGAGACACGCCTCAAAATGAAATGCCAAAGCGGTCATTGTGAAATCTAAATACAATTTATTTGCACCGTAGCATAGTACAGTACAGCTCTTGTACAATTTTCACTGTGGTTGTTTAAATGTTTTATTTGTATACACTTTTTAGAAATACAGTTTCAAAGCAGCTTTAAAGAAAATCATAATGTAAATGTATTTATATTTTAATGTCTTTATAAGCGACGTTTTACGTGAGTACAGTGTATTTACGCGGGTAAATTTGAATATACTAAGACCTGTACATTTGGAGCTGTACCATAATATAGTTTAGATTTTATTACGATGTAAACATTGATCTTAAACATTAGTGAGAACGTCAGAAAGTATTTTTATTACAGTAACTCAATGTGCTTTAACAGTAGAATGTCAGGGGGAAAATAATAAAACAATTAAAGAAAAAAAAATGATTAATGGGTGGTACACTTATTTTCTTTTGTTTCTGCGTAATGCAACAATACAATATTGTTTTAATTAGCAATTAATTACTTTTAAAATACTGCAGTTCTTTTTCTTGAAAATAATTGTACATCAGCAAATATATGTGGGAAGAAAATAATTGGACAATATTTAATTGTCCTTTAGAGTTGGGGTACTCAGACTCGTACTCGGACTCGAGTCTGGTCTCGAGTACAATTTTTAGGCGACTCAGACTTGTCACGGACTCGAATGCATTTTTACTCGGACTTGACTAGGACTCAAGCCTTTCGGACTCGGAAAATATCCCGAATCCATCCGAGTCCAGAGACAGTTGATGGAAATGTCACTGACTCGATGCATTATCACGAAAGTGATATTTAGTATTAGCATGTGTTTTTAAGTCTTGTCCAGTAGGCTTAAAAGTATGGCATCCCTTTTTAGCTTAAAATATTCTAAGCATTACTCGTCGTAATTACATTTCTACTAGTAACAATGGCAATTACTCTCTAATTGCCATTGTTACTAGTAACAATTATAATTAGAGAGCTCTCTGATTTAGTTAGAGAGCCCTGCAATTGTATTTTTACTAGTAAGATCTGAATTATAGAGCTCTCTAATTTAGTTCTTACTAGTAACAATTAGGATTAGAGAGCTCTCTAATTCAATTCTTACTAGTAACAATTGAATTATAGAGCTCTCTAATTGAATTAGAGAGCTCTGCAATTACATTCTTACTAGTAAGAATTCATTTAGAGAGCTCTACAACTCAATTCTTACTAGTAACAATGCCATTTAGAGAGCTCTTTAATGCAATTCTTACTAGTAACAATTCAATTAGAGAGCTCTCTAATTGAATTAGAGAGCTCTGCAATTGTATTCTTACTACTAACAATTCAATTAGAGAGCTCTACAATTCAGTTCCTACTAGTAACAATGCATATTAAAGAGCTCTCTAATTCAGTTCTTACTAGTAAAAATGCAATTACAGAGCTCTCTAATTCAATTCTTACTAGTAAGAAATCCAGTTAAAGAGCTCTACAATTGTATTCTTACTAGTAAACACGCATATTCATTAGATGCTAAACATATTCGCGATTACACCCCTTTCCCTTTCTAAATCACGCCTGCGGTGATGCACTTCAAAATAAAAGCCCCTTAATTAATATATATATATATATATATTTTAATTATCTCTGGGTTTTAGTTAATTATAATCCTGATGTACACTTGTGACCATTTTTGCTTTTGTTGCAAAGGGAGAATGCCAGCCTCTGACAATGAACATGGTCCTTGAATTTGCATCAGGGGCATCAACTGTGCCTCCACTGGGCTTTGTTCAGCGTCCCCAAATCCAGTTTCTTAATGGGACTTCAGACTACAAAAGAATATATACACATTACACATATATATTAAACATACACATGCCATATCTCTACAGCAGTTATTTGTTTCCTTGTTAAGACAGAGAAAGCTGTAGTTTTGAATAAGCTTCTGGAGCCTGTATTATGATGTCATATGACAGGCTCCAATGTTTGGAGTTGCCTAAGAGTAACTTAGAAATGTGTGTTAGATTAATTTACTGAGTTTGTCACTTTGATACATTTCTAATGATACATTTCTTCCATTTTATCTTCTGTTACCTGTTGGCCCACTTTAAACATACACATGAAATATCTCTGAAGTAGTTATTTGTTTCCATGTTAAGACAGAAGGCTGGAGTTTTGAATAAGCTTTCTGAAAGGAATTGTTCGGAAGAACTACATTGCATTTTCCAAACAATGCATTTTTTTATTTAAAAAAAAAAAAAACAGCATCTTTTTTTACTGTATTCACTAAGCATGACAATTAAATAGTGCCTAACATGCATTTCACTAACAGTTACTACTAAATGATGCACACACTTTCTACAGTATTTGTACTTGCTGATTGAAGTCTAGTTGTACGCATTTTCAGCCTAATGTTGTAGGAATCTGGTGATTTCTCTGCAGCATGGTCAGTAATTCTTGTCAGGGTATCTTTGAGCATTTGCCATTGTCCGTGATTCAAGTTAATTTGTGGTTGGGTAACCACTACTGCTCTGTCAAGGTCATCCTGATCAACTTCCAGTTGCATAAGCTGGACTCCATATCTCGCCTTCATTGTACGGGTCTTGCCTGAAAACGTTGTTAATGGCTGTGGTGTCCTGTTGATGGTTGGCAACCATACCTTCCATCCATATCTGGTTAGGTGTACGGTTTGATTCTGTACGTTGCCTGTGATTATTCCATGCTGCCCTGAAGGTGTCTAGACTTTCCTGAATAACTGGCAAGTAAACTTGCTGTAGAGAACATCTGTGTACATCATTGTCGGGATCCAGAATTTGTTGTTCCTCGAAGGTATAAAACAGCTGGTAGAAGTACTGAATCACCTGGGTAAAGACATCTCTCCAGAGCCTTTCAATACATTGACTGTGTACTGATCGTCCTGTGATATGACTCCTCCGTTCATTCCCATAAATCAAATTCATGAGCAGAGCAACCTGAGTGTTTTCGCCACCACTGTCGAACCTTACTCTAGATGGAAGTCCATACTGGAATGTTGCTCCAACAAAACTAGCCAACACTGTCAAAGCAGTGTTGTCAAGGTTTGCTCGCAGGTAAGTGATGACGCGCGAGTGTCTATCGATCCCTCCATGTGTCATTCTGCCCCATCTGTGGAGATGAAATTAAATGGGATTCAGTTTAGCTAAAATTTACTATAAACAGACCGTCTTGAACATCAATGTTTTCACGTTTTGTAATAGTTGTACATGAGTTCTCTGTATGATTTTGAAATTCATCTTTTGAAAAGTGATTCATTTGTGCAGAAAATCCTGTAATATTAATGAATTGGCAGGACCTGAAGAGCAGTGGGAAGCTGAACGGCTCAACTGCTCAACTCATAAGCAACTCACCAAAAAAAAAAAAAAAAAAAACATTCAATCATTTAGGTAACAACACACCGTATTTAAAAAATCCAGCATATGTAAACTTTGGAATGTGTCCGGTTGAGCATATGTAAACATCTTTTATGTAAAACAGCTTATTCAGGGAAAAACGACATACAATTATTTATGATCTCCATTTTGTTAAAATTAACATTTTGCACAGTGTATGCAACATTTCTGCAAGATGTATGGCAACTTTTGACCACAACTTCATTAGAGAAACAATCACAAAACAAATCTCTCCCCACCACAATCCATTTATGTGTGCTTTACAATGTGTTAATGTGTATGAGAGAGACTCGGCATGTAGAATGGATTTCTGTGTCATTACCTTATAAGACGCATATGCCCATCAATGTGCCAAAGGCTGTTTGGAAGCGGGACAAAGTATGTCCGTCTTGCAACAGCACAGCTCCACCGCTCAGCTGTTGCTGCTGGGTTTACTTTACTGAGCATACTACGCACATGTTGTCTCTGTACATGTATCCCCTCAGCTGACAGGTATCCTTGCATCATCTGTTGTGAAACAGAACTTGTGAATACAGAAAACAGAGCAATTGTTTGTGGTCGATTAAGAACGATGCTGCATATGTTATCAAGCTGAGTAAAAATGTGTAACAGATATTAACTGAGTCAAAACCACAGTACAGTGGAAATGCATCACAAATATTTATGCAATTTTTAAGCCTGGGAAAACACAGTCTCGCTGTCACTGTGACTTCTTTTTCAACGTTTTTTGTTTTTTTTTTAAATAAAGTAGGGATAAAGTTTTCCTGTTCCACATGTACATACTATTTTGTTATTATAACAATTAAAATAACTGGGTAATAACTAGGTACTAACCCTGAACCTACCCCTAAACACATGTAAGTACCTTGTTCTATCCAGTACTTTCTTAGGTAGGTACACTGTAAGTGCATGTATTGTAAAATAAAGTGTAACCATGAAGTATATGCAGGGCCACAGGGCTACAAAAAGTGTGAGCTATCCTGACATATGTGCCTAGACATACCTCATAACCTGCTTTTGGATACTGCTGATGAAGCCTTCGTATACATTGCTCAAGATCTTCATCATCAATTTGGGTAAATCTGTCCCTCATGTGTAATCCTAGAGCATGCAGTTTGTGGTACAAGTATGAGGTTGAGCATCCAAGCATCCTTGCTATGGCCTTGGCTCTGAACCCCTGCTTAAGCAACAGCTGCAGTTGTTCCCTGGTCATATCTAAGCTTGGTCTACCTCTTGAACCTATGTGGGAGGAAAAATAAATAAATAAATACAACATGTAGAGAAACATACTATATATGTAATTACAGATGATCGAAGATTAAAGGTATATTTACTAAAAGTGGAACATAGAAAGATCATGGCAACTACTAAAAACTGGATACAGTTGGCACCTGCAATGTAACATGCTATGGAAATCACATAACATTAAATAAGTAAATAAATAAGAATGAAAGAAAGACTACGTGGAATACTACCTATAATTATTAATAATTATTTTGTTCCTCTGTAGAACCATGTCCTGGTTGACTCAACATTGATATTATGAATTTAAACACATTCGTGCCACCTCTGAGCCTCCTTAAACAGTCATTAAATATCCCACTTTTGTTCTTCTTTGTAGTGCAAAGATGAATATTGTTAATACTGATTTCCTTTGATTGGTAACTTAATCTTACTGATTGTGTCGTCTTATAATTCAATGTACTGTTTTCATTAAAATACTTTATAAACACAAATTTACAAACTTGACTTGAAAGATAACATAAATTTCATAAGGTAGAAAAAAATTGCCTTTACAGAGGTGTCCCTAAAGATCACTTTAAGGAATCAAATATTGCATCATAATAGTTTTTGTCATTGCTCAGAAGGTGCTCCTATATTTTTGCCCATGCTCCTACATTTAAAATTAGGAACACAGGTTATCATTATGTAGTTATTATAAATAAATACATATATATTGTAATGAGCAGGACTCATAGGAAGCGTGTAAGATCCAATTGCGAGCTTTATTAACAGATCGTAGTCAAGACAGGCAGGGTCGATAACCAAACAAACAGTAATATCCAGGGCAAGGCGAGAGCGTAAATCCAATAAACAGGCAGAGTCCAAAACCAGAGAGAGCAGTCCGAAAAGTAACAAATAAACAAGGAAATGAAACCAGACAGAACTATGGCAATGAACGAGGCAAAACTGTGGCAAAAACAAACACAAAACTATGACAAGAAACCAAACCGTGATAATCAAAAAAACAGGGCAATGAAAACAGGAAAACGCTTGGTAGAGTCCGCATGAGCAAAACAATACTTCGCAAGGGGGTGTTTGTAAATGGCCTCCTTTTAAGGCCACCAAACAGGAAGTTACCAACGAAGCAGCAGAGGGAGCAGCAACAGTCAGTCAGTGGGTGAGGGCTCCCTCTGCTGGCGTGGCATTACATACACATATATATATATATATATATATATATATATATATATATATATACACACATACATATATAAACATTTGAAGTGGATCAAAATACCCTGTCTTGTCTTAGAACAACTTTGATGAACTTCTTTGTCCCCACCCCCCACATCAAAAGCAAAAGTTCCCCCTGTGAATTGTAGCCATTTCGACCACTGGATGTATTACTCTCCATTATACATAAATTAATTTATCTTCAAGGTTCTACAGTAAAGTATTACTTTAGAAATCCATGCGTATCCTTTAAAACAAGTTGTGCACTCTATAGTATATCAATAATCAACCTGTTCGTATGAGTGGAGCAGCGGTGAAAAGCGCTTGCTGATGCCTTGCAGTCATGGCTGTCTGTAGTATCCTTAGGCTTTCAAGGAGTTCACTGTATTTCTCTGGGTTATCTTGACCGATTCTTTGGACATTGTTAAGCAATGAGTCAATCACACTCAAATGATAAGAATTACAGTTTCCACGATGAAAATTGCGTTTGATTGATAAAACTTTTCTTCTCACTGCATTGACTACGGCTGGCGTTTCCATTTCGTAAATGGGTATTCAACGTAAAAAGGCTATTCAACGTAAAAGACAATATTCCGCCTTCTACTGGACTGGACGGTTTAGTTAAAAACTCGGCACGCAGTCTACATGTAGTATTTCCGGTAAAATCAAGGGCGCAAAAATTTATCCAGTCAAAAAAAAAAAAGGGATCAGGTTTATAAAAAAAAAGAAACCAAGCGACATTTCCAAGTATGAATCTGTGTTTTAAATGAATCTTTCATTTACGACAGGGTTGGGCTGCCACCTCCTGCCGGTTTTAGACAGGACAAAACCAGCCATGATTCCAGGACAATTGCATACACAGCTAAATATATCTCCTAATTAATAAAAGCTGTAATAATATGTCAGTGATAAAATATCACTTGTGTGCATGTGTTCTATATCACTGATATAGCGGGGCACTGCTCTTCCCATTTGAATGTCTTTATTTAACCAGAGTCAGATCATTAGCTCATTAGGAAAGACTCCATTAACTGAACGGAGTGGGTCAGATAAGGTAGACATACAAAAGGTACTTGTGCACCACATAGTTCTAGGAACTTACTTCTGAAAACTAGCCAGCATGAGGCATATTCACACTGGAGGAACCTTTCCACAGTTTTTAGAATTTTTGGTGAAAGTTGCCGTTTTTTGGCATGTTTGCACCGCAGGGACTAGGAACAGTTTTAGTTCTAGAATTCTGTTTGGGGGAACTAAATTAGCTTCTACTTCAGAGTAGAGTCTACTGGAACTACCATAGCGTAGCATAGCATGGAAAATTGTAATAACAGCATTTACTTCTTGTCTGCAGCATTGTGTTCTTTTCTCCGCCTAGATATTAACAAGTTGTCATAGGAAATTTATTTAGATTTTCATGCTCTTTCAATAACCTAACATAACATCTTCATTATCACAAAACCCATGACACATTAAACAAAAACTGCTGAACATTGCGAAAATTCACTGGCTGTTGATGTTTGTAAATGCCATGAATAAAGCTAGTGACGATAGTGACCTCTTTATTTGCGGCATTTACAAACGTCAACAACCAGTGAATGGAGGACACCGTGATCGGAGCTGTTTTTGTTGTGCGTTGCAGGTTTCATGATAACGGAGATTGAATGTAAACGCCCAATTAACCCTTGTGCGGTCTTCATTTTGGGTTGTACACTCATGGTCTTTGGGGTCTCTAGATGCCCCACACAACAAATTTATTTTGTAACAAAATAATAGTTTTAAAAAAATAACAAATGTAATTTTTCTGTTCATTAATGTTTTTACTACGTTTGTGCAGTTTTTGGAGGATTTATTATAATTTTTTCAATTTATATAAATTAATAAAAAAAATTTTAATAGGTTTTTATACAAAAACAGTTTTTTGTGTAAAATTCACTTTATAAAAGACCCATGTTTTTAATTTTCATTCATGGGGATAGCATGGATCATTTGACATGGTTTAGTGTAAAAAATTTTGCCCATCTTATGGAAAATGCCCTTTTAAAAATAAAAAAGTATCATTTTTACCAGTAGATGGCTGCAGAGCTCCACTATTTACTATGTGCTATTTGACCACAATTATAACAATAAAAACTACTTTTTTGTTGAAGTTTAATATTTTTTGTACTGAAAAAAATCAGAAAAAAAATAGTTTTTCAATAATGTTACATTATTAGAATCAAACCAACAAAATGGTTTCATCCATTAAAAATTCATCCATTCATCCATTACTTTGACAAAAAGTAATTTTTATTGTTACAATTGTGATTTCATAATATGTAGATATCAATCCAACTGAAAAAACTTCTAAAAAGATATCTTTCAGTTGGTGCCTCCTTATGGTGAATTGACATTTTGTTGGGTTGATTCTAATCATAATGTAACATTATTGAAAAACTGTTTTTTTTTTTCAGTAAAAAAATATTAAACTTTGACAAAAAGTAATTTTTATTGTTAGAATTGTGATTTCATAATATGTAGATATCAATCCAACTGAAAAAACTTGTAAAAAGATGTCTTTCAGTTGGTCGAATAGCACATAGTAAATAGTGGAGATCTGCAGCCATCTACTGGTAAAAATGACCATTTTTTTATTTTTAAAACAGCATTTTCCAAAAGATGAGCAAAAATCTTACACTAAACCATGTCAAATGATCCATGCTATCCCCATGAATGAAAGTTAAAAATATGGGTCTTTTATAAAGTGAATTTTACATAAAAAGCTGTTTTTGTATAAAAACCTAATAAAAAAATATGTACTTATTAATTTATATAAATTTTAAAAAACATAATAAATCCTCTGAAAATTGCACAAATGTAGTAAAAACATTAATAAATAGGAAAATAATATTTGTTTTAAAAAAAAACTGTTATCTTGTTACAAAATTTAATTTTGTTGCGTGGGGTCTTTTATTTGTAGATCTAGAAAGTGCTGACCTGTGTACAAAGCCTCATGCCATTTCAACAAAGAGAACATTTTTTTAAATTTTAGCAAAAGTCATTTGCGGGTCAAAAAGACCCCGAAGACTGCACAAGAGCATGAAAATCTGACTAAATTTCCTATGACAACTTGCAGTGTTACATCCTGTTGAGGCTGAGAAAAGAACAACACTGCACACAACAGACAAATACTGTTATTGCGGTTTTTTATGTTCGTGGAGTAAATATTCTTACACTGCTTTTTAAAAATGCCGGGTAGGCGGTGTTTTGTATGCAACTGGCTAAATTAGGTTACTTCCACACTGTCAGTTTTGGGGGTTGACAACCACATTTACTTACAGGTGTGAGTCTCAAAATGTCCCTTTCGCACAGCAGCTTACAGCTGCATCTGGATTATTGTCTGCATGAATGTGCAACGGTGATGTCAAGCCCTTATTCCTTACCAGTAACCATAGCAACAGTGACCAAAGTAATATCCAAGATGGCGACATAAAAAAGAAAGCCTCATCACTTTCTGACACGGCAAGAGTCAAACTGAGCGGTGAGTTCATCCATCAAACCGGTGGAGACTGGATATAAAACTTTCAGATGACAAACATCTAATTTCTCCATCACTGCAAGTTACCAAAACCACACATGAAAGCACACGGTAAACACGCGTTTGTGCAGCAGAGCGGCTCTCTCGCACTGAATGACATGCTGAACAACTAGTTGTCCAGCCCTGTTCTGTTCACACAATGCATGTGTTCTGAGAATGCGGTTGTGAGTCCAGTTATAGAATGCGGTTGTCATGCCCTTAAATAACCTGTGTGTGAACGCAACCGTATACAGGACTGACAACCATATTCTGCTGCTGTGTGAACGTGGCCTTAGTTCCCCCAAACAGAGTTCCTAAAACTAAATGCATTCCTAGTTCTTGCAGTGTGCTGACGCCAAAATATAGGAACTTTGGCCAACAGTTCTGGACAGGAACTATGAAAAGGTTCCTCTGGTGCGAAAGTCCTTAAAATGTGCTGAGCAGTGGGTCCCCACTGTTCTATACAAAGCACTTTGTCAAAGAGATATTTTTAATGAGAAGTTACACACCTTCAACATCTATTAGCCAGTCTCTCCAGAAGCAAACAGTCTGGTTTTCTTGTTGCCGTCTGTTACTTCCGGGTGGTGAGAAACACACTTCGAACAAAGACGACAAATCCTTTGCATGAAGTGGCATTTCAGCATTAACAAACAGGTCTTCAAAGGCATTTGGATGGGTCTTGAGTTCCTGAAGCAGCCCCAGGGTTTTTAATCCATCCTTAAACCTGTTAAATAAATACATGAAGAATAAAAAAAAAGATACATGGGGGAAATTATATATGGGTGATGACAGCTTTTGTAGAAAAAGATTTAAACAATATAAACAAATTTATCAATTTTCTGTCCTGCTTTTAAACTCCCTCAGAAGAACGCTCTGTTTGAATAGGTGTGGCAGACTGCACACTGATGTAAACGTCCTATGCTATGATTGGCTATCAGCGCACATTTATTTCTCATAGATGGATACCGCTGTGATTTAGGCTTAAAACAGATGAATAACTCAGTACGTATCAAACGATCTGTAAGACAAAGCATGTGACCATGTGATGAAAACAGTTACTCACTTTTGCTATACATTACCGTCAGATCCAATATAGGTGGAACAGCATCGTCTTTTATTTTCAATCTTTTTTAAACTCCTGTGTCGCATTGTGTCACTGAAATAACCTCAGCTCCCTGGGTTAAGGGAACGAGCATTGCGTCACTGACGCTATGGGTAATTGCAAATGAATTTGTGGTAAAATGAAGTAAATTAAAAGTAAATTAAAGGACTGTATTCTTACTGATGTTGTCTGAAACTTCATTAAAAATAAAAGAACATCCTGTTGTTTTCAGAGCCATCTTTATTGTTTGTTTTTTGTGTAGACCTGCCTCTGATAAACACTATGCACGAATCATTGGACGGGGCTAAACAGGCAGTGATGTTGATCTTCTGCGAAGGCAGTGCTTAATCTACCCATTATGCCATAAAGTAGAACATAACAACAAGTAACAACAAAGTTTTAAGTTCTGAAACTTACAGGATGCTTTTATAGCACAATGACCTCTTATGTCAAAAGATCAATGGAATTTTGGTTTCTCAGTTAATGACCCTTTTAACACATGTCTTCACATAAACATGTAATTGTTTGATTGTTCAGATGCTCTGTTGTGTATGAAGTAGGGATAGCCAGTATCTAGTATCAGTATATATACACACACACACACACACACACACACATATATATACACACATATGTACATATACACACACACACAAACATGTATATATATATATACACAGGTGCTGGTCATATAATTAGAATATCTTCAAAAAGTTGATTTATTTCACTAATTCCATTCAAGAAGTGAAGCTTGTATAATGTATACATTCATTCCACACAGACTGATATATTTCAAGTGTTTATTTCTTTTCATTTTGATGATTATAACTGACAACTAATGAAAACCCCATATTCAGTATCTCAGAAAATTAGAATATTACTTGAGACCAATACAAAGAAAGGATTTTTAGAAATCTTGGCGAACCTGAAAAGTATGAGCATGTACAGCACTCAATACTTAGTTGGGGCTCCTTTTTCCTGAATTACTACAGCAACGCACGAGTTGATCAGTCTGTGGCACTGCTCAGGTGTTATGAGAGCCCAGGTTGCTCTGATAGTGGCCTTCAGCTCTTCTGCATTGTTGGGTCTGGCATAATCGCATCTTCCTCTTCACAATACCCCATAGATTTTCTATGGGGTTAAGGTCAGGCGAGTTTGCTGGCCAATTAAGAACAGGAATACCATGGTCCTTAAACCAGGTACTGGTAGCTTTGGTACTGTGTGCAGGTGCCAAGTCCTGTTGGAAAATGAAATCTGCATCTCCATAAAGTTGGTCAGCAGCAGGAAGCATGAAGTGCTCTAAAACGTCCTGGTATACAGCTGCATTGACCCTGGACCTCAGAAAACACAGTGGACCAACACCAGCAGATGACATGGCACCCCAAACCATCACTGACTGTGGAAACTTTACACTGGACCTCAAGCAATGTGGATTCTGTGCCTCTCCTCTCTTCCTCCAGACTCTGGGACCCTGATTTCTAAAGGAAATGCAAAATTGACTTTTATCAGAGAACATAACTTTGACCACTCAGCAGCAGTCCAGTCCTTTTTGTCTTTAGCCCAGGCGAGACGCTTCTGACGCTGTCTGTTGTTCAAGAGTGGCTTGACAGAAGGAATGCGACAGCTGAAACCCATGTCTTGCATACGTCTGTGCGTAGTGGTTCTTGAAGCACTGACTCCAGCTGCAGTCCACTCTTTGTGAATCTCCCCCACATTTTTGAAAGGGTTTTGTTTCACAATTCTCTCCAGTGTGCGGTTATCCCTATTGCTTGTACACTTTCTTCTACCACATCTTTTCCTTCCCTTCGCCTCTCTATTAATGTGCTTGGACACAGAGCTCTGTGAACAGCCAGCCTCTTTTGCAATGACCTTGTGTATATATATATATATATATATATATATATATATATATATATATATATATATATATACACACATCTATTCTTTTACAAACAAGGCACAATTCCAAGCATAATTTTCCTATTCAAACAGAGCACCCTGATGAGATTGGTTAAAACAGGACATTATACTATTATTATTATTACTATTATTAATACTATTATTATTATTACTTCTAAATTATGATGTTTCTGATGTAAAAAAAAAAATCTTGATACGATAAGTAGACCTCAGAGAACACCAAAAAAAGTTCATGACCCCTTTAAATTTGCAATATGGAACCAAATCATTTTAAAATGAGTCAAACCTGGCTTATTTGGTAAACTTGTTTTATGAAAAAGGCCTTGAAGCGCTAGAAGTCAGAAAACACTTAAGTTAATTTATTATTGACTGTCTGTCTTTTGAGTGAACAATTCCAGTAACAGATTACCTTGACTAGTTTTTCTTTGAAGGAGTAGTCTCCAACTTCATCCAAGATAGCAGGTTGTGTTTTTTCTTCACGCAACTGCATGAAAAGGTCTTTTGAAAAGAAGTGTGGGCCAACACCACCATGAACGATGGAGATTGATATCATTGCACCAATCACTCCATATAGTCCAGTGTCAAGAGCTGAAAACATACACACACACACACACACACGAGATCTGCATGATATTTTTTGATGAATAGTTAATTTTCATAAACAGTTAATTATTTTTAAATACTTACCATGAGTATCAAGTGTCAACAGCCTACTGTGCTCAGGCCCTTCAAAGATTTTAGCATGCTTTATGGTTTTTATCAACAATCAGAAATACTCTCTGGAAAGTCCTCCTTCATCTACTGCTTCCGACACACCGTCAGCGTCAACAAACACAATGTCCAATTTTGCACTAGGGTCAAATCGACGACGTTTGAATGCTTGAATGCTTCTACTCAAAATGTTGTCCCTGCACACATTTATTTGATTACTAATGGGGCAGCTAGAGAAGTCCACTTTGGTGACAATTTTCTTCAAAATGGCCTGCAAATTAGCTCTGTAAAAAAGGGGAGAAGAAAGGAGAAACAAAAAAAAAACAAACAAAGAAAAAAAAAATATGTCAACAATAACAAATTGTAGTCATTATACAAGAGCAAATGTAATGAAAAACATACTCTGTAAAATCCATTTCCTCAACTCTTTCATTTGGAATTGACAAAGGAGACCAGTTTGGAGGTGTAGGGGAAGGAGACCAAGGATCTGGATCAGGAGAAGGAGGAGGAGCAGACACAGACGCGCATAGCGGTGGAGGTGGTGAAAGAGCAGGCATGCGTGGTGGTGGAGGTGGAGAAGAGTAAGCCATCTGCAGCTGAGATGGTACCTGGTGATGGGTGATGGAAAGGCAGGTCTATAATGCCCAATCAGATGAGATCAAAACGGTTTTTGCCTTTGCATTAAAATGCATTTCCATGCAATTTTTTGGATGTTATGAAAAGTTTGACCAGATACAACTGCCATGGTAAATGTCTTTCCTTTTTAAAAAGTTGTTAAAGCATGTTCACTAGCATCTTAGCTAGTGTTAAAGCATCTAATCACTAGTACCCCCTGAGCACACAAGTTTTTTAGATATATATATATATATATATATATATATATATATATATATATAAAAAACTCGTGTGTTCGGGGGGTGCTAGTGATTAGATCACGTTAGCAGTGTGGCTCATTTTTGAAGAGCAAAGTTTTGCCTGATTTGTTATTGCATTCACCGTTTTCGGATGTGTGTATATATATATATATATATATATATATATGTGTGTATATTTAGGCCACTAGTATTTTCATCAGCTAAAAAATGGTTTAAAGTCCGTTATACAGAACTTTGTCTCTGTATCCGAGTCCTGCACGAGCCCTGCTTGATAAACCCGCACCCCTCGGACAGATTATTATTAACATCCAAAAGAACTGAGCTCATGTCGGAGTGTTGAAAACATGATCAAGATCATTTAAAATATAATGGAATTCCCAAAGTTGTATGATCAATCAAAAACAGAGATTAATAAATGAATTAAAAAAAATCCAGAGCATGCGTGTATACAAGTTGGTTTACTAGGTAAAAATATAATTGTGTGAAAAAAAAGTGTAAAACGTCATAGTTAACCGTGTCTGACATGAAAATTACACTATTCGTTGTCCCTTAAAATGATAAATAGCAAATAACACAAACTATTTTTGTTATGTTTTGTTTATTTCGCCTTTAGTAAAATCAAATGTGACCTTGTTGTTTGCCACTATGTTCACCCCGAGACCACGTCCCGAGCACTGACCCGACTGCAAAACGCTTTTACTCTGAGAGGAAGCAGCAGCCGCGCAGCGATTCCACGTTTTGCCACTGGCCATGTGAAAGGGCTTTTAAGGTCTTCAGACAGAGCATGAACACAAGCACGGGACCATTTGAGAGCAGCTGAGTATCAGTACCGGATTGAGTCCAAGGAGCAAATACCCATGCTTGTCACCGTCCGATCCGCACCCACACTGCACCCGACATGTATATATACATATATGATATTATTATATTATAAATATTATTCCAGCCGTTATGTCAATTTTAGCGGGTCACCCATCGGTGACCCACCCACTTGCAGGATACTGCTCTGTATAATAAATTTCGTTCATTTAATCGACTTTTCAACATTGTTTTCGACACATTTTCATGTTGTAACTGGTTGTTTTAAGTCTCCCCAATGTGGCCTCACAATATGGCGGCGCCCCCTTGTTTATGTCCCAGAATGCACTGCACAGTGACGTTGGTTGCCAAGCCCTATATACACACACACTTTAATGAGTGTTGAATATCTAGTTAATTTTCTTATACTGAATGCAAAATTCTTCATTCATAAGCAAAAATGGCTTAAATGTCCTGTCTTTTCCCCTTTTTCTTGTTGAACTTGATTCTCTCATTTCATCTCTTAGACTCACAAGTAACAAAAAGAGTGCCAAATTTTTGTTGCATTATGACAACTTTTCTAAAAGAAGGTGATTTATTTCTATACTTTTCTTTTCTGTATGGATAGTGCCATAGTTTGATGTACGCAAATCCAGAATATAGATTTTCTGTATTTTTCTCTATGATTGTTCCTTGTAGGAAGAATTATCAATGTCTAATGTCCCTGTTCTTGTACGTTTTTTACAAATTCTGCAATTAAAAAAAATAAATAAATAAAAATAAAAATAAAAACACACACACACACACACACACTTTAATGAGTTAGTTTCATACTTTCTGTGAGAGAGTGCCCTCTGGCTTGAATGAAACATGCACTGCAGGAGAGTGTTTAGCACTCAGTATTGTTCACATCTTAAAATAAATGTCAGGTCAAGGATAGACTATCTGCTCTGTTTGCATTTAAATCTAGATTTATTCACACTAGCCCTTGAAAATCTCTACCTGAACACTCCGAAAAAACGTGTGGTGGACGAATTGTACGTTTCATTAAAAGTATGGTGGACACATCCCCTTCGTTTTCTACGGCAATGGGAACTCTACAACTCGCAAAACTAACTTCATCATTATATAGCAAACAACAACCATTTATTTTTATAGGTTAAGTATTAATCATAATTGCAACAGAATTCACTTATTAGGCTACCATGAGCCTGACTGACAAGTGGGTGGGCCCAGGCCTACACGTAACTACACGACAGATAAAACGTTACATACAACACTTAACATAGATTTTTAAAAATGGAAATAAATACAAAATAAGGTGACAAATAGTAAAAACCATTATTTATCCACTTGTTTACTTACATCAAATCGAAGTGCAAACACCCATCTGATTTTACTCCTGTTGCAATTATTTGTACAGATTCAAATATAATGAGCCTCTACCAAATCAACTGTTAATGATAAGCAAATACACAGAGTGCTGGAGTAACGTTAATGTGGGGAAATATAAAAGGGCCAAACTAAACGCATCTCCACTTAAGTTTAGGCCATTAAAGTCTGATCGAAGGATTTATTAGAGCTGATAAACCAGTTTACCTTCATTTCCTGATCGTCGAAATAACCGTCTCGTAGACGATAAAATTGTAGTATCTCCTGATCTCTCCAAACCGCACTTAAAACACGATTAAACGCTGATAGTGTAGTCTGCTGCTCTGACTCACCACCTCCTCGTCCATTTTGCTTACTATGCGCGCCCAATTTTCCCACCTGCCAATTGAAGCTACGTCACGCTGTGTTGCAGTTTTTGTTTATATATTTCAACAAATGTCATCCAAAATAAAAACCCTGGGAGCTTGTTAACAGTTTAGTAGCATTTTAAAATGCTGGTTTAATGTACCAAGACAGTGATGCTAAAAGACACGCAGAGCCCAGAATATTAACACCACGAGTTTAATTAACACCTGAAACGTTTTACTCTCTTTAGAAAATCATCATCATAAGGAAACACTTAACATGACTTATACGTTCAGACAGACCGCTATATTTAAAGTTCATATTTTAGGCTTATCTGTTTTTCTGCACATGGAATGCTTTATTAGTAAGGCGTGTACAGAATGTGCACTGCATTGTTCAGTTTTCTCTCAGAACGATGATCTAATTTACTATTGCACTTCTCGATGCAGCATAAATCACATACAACCAGGACATTTTTTCACATTCATGACAGAACATCAAAATACTGTCCTAATTTTTTTTTAAATACTGTCCTAAATTCAATAGCGGAAAGGCAGCGCGATCTTCCCAGTATGGCGAATAAACAAAACAGTCCCAGAACTCAATGCGGCGTGACGTCAGCTTCACATTCTCAGCCAGATGAATATGCATGAGGCGCAATTACCATAATGAGGTTGTGTTGAATAGAGAGCGCTACAATGCAATTCTTACTAGTAAGAATCGCTATTGTAGAGCTCTGCAATTACATTTTTACTAGTAAGAATGCAATTACACAGCTCTACAACTGCATTCTTACTAGTAAGAAATACAGTTAGAGAGCTCTCTAATACGATTCTTACTAGTAACAAATGAATTAGAGAGCTCTGTAATTAAATTAGAGAGCTCTGCAATTGAATTCTTGCTAATAAAAATTAGGTTAGAGAGCTCTCTAATTCAAATTTTACTAGTAACAATTAAAGTTAGAGAGCTCTTTAATGTAATTTGTACTAGTAACGGAGGTAATCGAATTAGAGAGCTCTGCAATCGCATTCTTACTAGTGACAATTGAAATAGAGAGCTCTACAATTGAATTCTTACTAGTAAGAATTACAATTAGAGAGCTCTTTAATGCAATTACTACTAGTAAAAACTGAATTCAGTTTTAACTAGTAAGAATTCTAATTAGAGAGCTCTCTAATTCAATTTTTACTAGTAAGAATTCCATTTAGAGAGCTCTCTAATTCAGTTGTTACTAGTAAGAACTGATTTAGAGAGCTCTTTAATTTAATTACAGAGCTCTGCAATTAAACATATTGTTACGGGGAATGAGAGGCGAGAGGCGAGCGGATCCATACGCGAGCTTTTATTAAAGGAGCGAGACAGAGACATGGTCGTACAGGCAGGGTCAAAGCAGGAGCAGACAGGAATATCACAGGCAAGCGTAGAGAATAATCCAATAACGAAAGATAGTCCAAAAGGCAGACGGCTAGACAGTCGAAAACGAGATAACCAGGACGGGAGAACAAAACACTGGGAACTAGGAAACGCTAAACAATGGGAAAACAATAACAATACACTCACAATAACAATCCGTGACTAGCATGGGGAAAGACCGGGGCTTTTATGGTGCTGCTGATTGGTCACATGTGCTGACGCAATCAGCGTGTTGCGTGATGGGAGATGTAGTCTGGGGTGTGGTACAAGAGTCAGAGTGTGATGATGGGGTGAGAGTGACATCTGGTGGTGAGCGGACAGCGGGACACCGACCAGATTCGTGACACATATCTTTAATGTGTTGTTTATAGATCTCTGTAATTGCATTTTTACTACATAGTAAATTTGCCTGAGTAAAATTTACTCAAATTGAAGAAAATTTTACTCTGTCCCAGATAACATTTGGTCCCTCTCTGAAAAGAGTAAGTTACTCTTTTGATAGAGTTGTTTTTCCAGAGTTAATTTTGCTCAATTTGGTGTTAATATTTTACTCTCTGCTGTTATATTTGACTCTATTTAGTGTTTTTTGAAATTAACTCTTGTGCTACTTTACTCAGTTCAGAGGTACAAGAAATTTACTCTGCTACTTTTTAACTCTGTTCAGAGGAAAGTCAAATTCACTCTGCCAAAATTTACATCTCCTCTAGGCTTGTTTATCATCAATTATGAGTGAACTTTAAAGAATAAATAACTCTATCCAGAGTTAATCTTTTAAATTACACCATTCATATTTCATCCTTTAAACCCCTAAAAATAGAAATGAAAAACTTGCTTTTCAATCTTAAAAAAAAGAATCTACAACAAACTGTATACTCGTGTCTCACAATTTTATTTTTTCAAGCTCCTATTTAAATAATGTTACACTTACATTTACAATATTACACTTGTGATCATTATCATTTGGTGGTTTCAGCAACTATAACTATTTTGCAGAAAGCTTTACACAATGGTCAGCTCTTACAGAGTAGAGCATGTTGCACAATTACAATAAAACTGACTGGATCCTACTTCTCATCAGCCCAACAAGAAGTAGATACAGCTGGAGACTCTCTCGAATGCTATCCAACGGCCCTTGGATACTGGTAACAGTCTGTAAAAGAATGATGCGATTTAAAAGTCAATATACAGCATGAATAAAGATACAGTGATGTCTGTCTTCCACCAAAGTTTACGTTTTACATAATTCCAACAGATTGTTACTAAATATGTGAAGTAGAAAACAATAGCACAAGAACAACAATTTAGAGGACAGGTGATCATTAAAAGGATAGTTCTCCCAAAAATGAAAATTCTGTCATTAATTACTCACCCCCATGTCATTCCAAACCTGTAAGACCTCCGTTCATCTTCGCAACACAATTTAAGATATTTTTCAAGAAATCTAAGAGCTTTCTGACCCTGCATAGACAGCAAGGGTACTGCCACATGCAAGGCCCAGAAATGTAGTGGGAAAATTGTTAAAATAGTCCATGTGACAGTGGTTCTATCATAATTTTACGAAGCTACAAGAATACTTTTTGTGCGCAATGAAAACTAAAACAACTACTTTATTCAACAATTCTTCTCCCCCAAATTACTGTCCTCCACCATAAAGGAGAGTATCATGATGCATGCGCATGCTTTCCTCTGCTTGTAAACAATACGCAGCACATGCGTGTTCCTGTGTCAGCAGCATCACACGTATGCATCAGGGTACTTTTGATTATGGCGGAACATGAAGACTTGAAAGAGAAGAATTGTTGAATAATTATTTTATTTTTCTTTGCGCACAAAAAGTATTCTCGTAGCATTGTAAATTATTGTAGAAACACTGAGGTCACATGGATTATTTTAACCATGTCCTTGCTAAATTTCTGGGCCACGATCGTGGTAGGACTCTTGCTGACTATGAAGGTCAGAGAGCTCTCAAATTTTTTCAAAATTATCTTCATTTGTGTTCCGAAGATGAAAACAAAGGTTTTACGGGGTTTTGGAACAACGTGTTCAATTTTGGGTTGAACTATCCCTTTAAGGACCTTTCTGAGAAATAAGCAAGTTCAAGATCACACAGTAATACAACATTATGAACTAGTGTCATTTGATCTGCTTCATTAGTAGCTTCACCTTGATGAATTGCACAAAACGATCACGTTTGTCTAGCTGAGATCTTTCCCGGTCTTACGCGGTGTTGACTTGAGAGGGTGCCAAAAGGTGGACCAGCATTTGCTGTTCCAACCTGGAAATACAGAAAACAAAATAATTTTTTTTTTTTTTTAGGCTTTTAGGTTTTTAGGTTTTTAGTTTTTCATCACAACCAAGTCTTGATGACTACAGATGTGTGGATGAACTGAGCTGAAACCTCTACAAGTATTGAAATGAAGTCATACACTTATACTTCATTTACTACATGATTTTTTTTTTTAATTCAGAGTCCTAAATGAAGCCAATTTCTAACTGTAAATCTGCAACTCCTGTACTAGGCCCTTGTGAAAATATCAGGGTAGAAGTGTTGGAAAATAAATCGAAAAGATTTGGAGGCAACAGCTACTTACATAACCAAACTTGCTCCTGGGGTCAACCAAGCATAGGAATAGGGAGATGATTCCCTTCGCACATTCTTCCTTTAAGCTACGGGAAGGGCTTTTTGTACACACACAAATAAATCAATTACAAGCAAAACCAATAACATCATAAACATCAATTAACAAAGTACGGTATGAACAACCTACCCATGTTCATTTGTCAAATGTGCTACCAAGATTTTCACCATGTCACGTCTTCGGTCCAAGGTCCATTATTCCACATAAGACACAATCATACACTTATTATATTAGTATTTAAAAAAGTATTAATGTATTAATGATACATTATTAATGAAAAGTATTAATGATATTAAAAAAAAAAAGTTAAAGTTTCTCTTACCACATTCCCAAAGGTTTTGAAGAAAAAATATATTTCTTTGAACTTCATTCTGACAATGTTGTTGGTTTATATCCTGAAGAAACCAAAAAGACAAAGTCAGATGATGAAAAAACATTCATTAGTGCACTACACAACATGCATTATCTTTGTTTGCTAATATGCTTTTAATTTGTAATAACTGATTGGTTTCTATCTTTAATGTATACATCCTAATTGTAGGCTAATATTAACATTGAATTGTTGTATGGCCCATTTCCAACGTTTTTATCTGTTTTTCCCTCTTTCTTTGTCACTGAGGTGGAGAGTTTATGAAATATTGTTCTTATAAATTCTTCAGTAATTAAAGTTTACATATTAAAAATGCATGCAAACTACAGTGAAGCGCAGAAGTTATTGTACGTGTCCCGCAGTGGTCAAAAAGGATTCAATCGTGAATTTTGAATTGAAACACTGACATTCTGCAATAAAATCACAGACTAGCCCATGTAAATGTTAAAAATACCTTTCGTTCCCATGAGAAACAGTTAACTTACTGTCTAAATAGGACTAATTCACATCAAAATGGCCTTCAACAATCCAATTAAGGCTAACGTTAATTTAACTCTTTTCCGAGTCAAGTGTGGTGCACAACTCGAGCCACAATAGTTTAGTGGACAAAAACATTGATAGGTAGCTAACGTTAGCTAATTTTAATTAACGTTAAAAAATCCTCAAAATATAACTTATATGTTAGCTATTTGATTTCAAACTTTGCCTAACATTAAATAGTTTTCAAGCTGACAGGAGAGGGCAAGCGATATCTTAAACAAAAGAGTTTTTATGGGTCCAAAACCACCTTGGGTGTGCATGATTTTCTAATAATTCAATGGCCCATCATCAATAATTACTTATATAATGTAATTTATTGTAATTAATGTAACTATAAATGCATTCAAAAATAAAACAGGGTTGAGTTTGCTGTGACTTATGGAAAGCATAGGTAGGGCTTTATACACAGTGTGTGTCATTGTAAAGACTAGATTTATCCCTCACAGCCTCATTTTCATCCAAGGAAAAAAATGTCATATACAACCCAAAACACATACAGCCACAATCTGAAATAAAAGAGGTCTCATTCATCTAGATACCTACTCCTTTACTCCCACCCTTGAATTTATAAACTTACTACATCGATGAATAAAGTCAAGTCCCTATAATTTATCACATTCTAAAACCTGTTTCACTCTGAAATATGTCACATTACATAGATCAGCCATAACTTCTGTTACAAGTTTGCGAAGCAGAGCATGAACACTAATTATGAGATGTTGTGAAATCAAAAATCAAAATGGCAAGATCCACTAGAGGTTTGCTTTTCTTACATTTCAACTGACATTGCGTTTTTCTACATGTAAAGGTTAAAAACAGGGGTACTCAAACTTGGTCCTGGTCCTTGGTTTAGCTCTAACTTGCCTCAACACACCTGCCACCGGGTTTCTAGTATGCCTAGTATAAGCTTGATTAGCTGGTTCAGGTGTGTCTGATTGGGGTTGGAGCTAAACTCTGTAGGACAACCCCCTCCAGGACTGAGTTTGGGCACCCCTAAACAATGTTAAGATACTGACAAACAGTAGTGTTTCCTTGGACTCTGACTCGGCTTTTTGGGACTCGGACTTGAGTCCAACTCGGCCCATTTTGGACTCGACTCGGACTCGACTTAGGTGGACTCGAACCCAACACTACCCTGTTGTGATATTAACACTGAATGTATCTGCTTGTGAAAAGCATTAAGAAAAAGGGGGCTCAATAGCACGATTTTATGTTTCTATTTGGCGTGCTATTTATACGCAGAAATCTCTATAAGAGAACAACCTTTCCTTTACAGCATTTCAGGCCTCAAATATTATTTAAAAAATCCTCTCCTATTTAAGGTTACACGTTACCAAACACAGACTTAAACATTTTACGCTATACAAAATTGAGTTCTCTTTCTCTTACGCCTCTTCTTGCAGTGAAATGGTTTAAAACAGGGGTGCTCATCCCTGTTCCAGGAGATCTCCTTCAGAGTTTAGCTCCAACCCTGATCAAACACACCTGTCTGTAATTATCAAGTGCTCCTTCAGATCCTAATTAGTTGGTTCAGGTGTCTTTGATCAGGGTTGGAGCTGAACTCTGCATGAAGGTAGATCTTCAGGAACAGGGTTGAGCACCCCTGGTTTAAAATCAACTGAATGTGTAAACTGGCAAGAAAAAAAAGGGTTTGAAAATTAGTGAAGTCTGAGACGGGGTTAGGAATTGTGCTATAACAACATGTAACTCATTGTATCTACTAAACACAAAAGAGACAGACGTAGATGTTTGTGAAAGATGTTTTGTCTGTTTTGGAGGAATGAACATTGTTAAATTATATCATATTTATCAGTTGTTTAATATTCATGCACCAATATATATAGTACAGTTATAGTATTCATTAATAACTATTGCTATATAGAGCATAACTTTGTCTAGGGCTCTTAGGAATGTTGTTAGCATGACTGTGAAAGTTTCACTAAAATACTCAAAGAAATAGCAGACTTCTTCCTGGCTAGTGTTTGCATTTTTTGTTTTTCATTCTCTAAACTACTTGTTCTGGGCTGCGCTTCCCGATAATGTTGTCTCTTAAAGCGCTAAATGAAGACTAAAGGTATGCCTTAACTAAAGGTGTACCTTTTCTAAACGTGTTCCCTGAACTATACCATAGGATGTTGCTTAAGATATACTTTCTTATGTGCTACATTATCAGGTGCAGAATTGGTTAATATCGATGGCTCGTGAATCAAGTATTCATTCTATACACTGGCTTCTTCACTGCGTTATGTGAGAAGGCAGTGTTATTTCTAAAAGAAGTAGTGAAATGTATTTTTTGTATTGTTTTTCTTTCTCTTCTGTTAAAAGCTGTTAAATTATTAAGCAGTATCTCCTGCAGGTTTCTTTTAAAAAGAACACAACTTTTTCTCACATAACGCACTGAAACAGCCCAAGAATAGAGTGAATAACCTATTCTCAAGCTATCGACATCAACCAATTCAGCACCACCGCCATGGACAGCACCTGATAACGTTGCACAAATAAGAAAGTATATCTTAAGCATCCTCTTGTAGATTGGGGAACACTCCTAGAAATGGGACAGCTGAGAACACACTTGGTCTTGAGGACGGATCGTGCCCAGTCGGACTGGGTCTGTTCCAGTTGGGCTCAGTCGCTGTTTGCAGTCGGTAGAAAACATCGCTTAGTGAGTGATGTTTAAAAAAAGATTATAATCTTAGAATTTAAGAACCAGTCGTTGCCAGTCGTTTTCACAAAGATTTTCTTTTAACATGTTTAATATTTGCAACTGACACCATTTATATGCGGCTATATGCAGTGGAGATCACTGTCAAACATCATTCTGCATTCATTTTGTAATCTTGTCAAACATTTTTTCCTTATTACAAGAAAAATACCGATTGTTCTTGTTATTTATTTCTTGTCTTTCTTTTAATTTATAAGTGAACGCTGCAAATTTAAATAGTTTTGTTTTATCCGCAGTCAAAAAAAATGTAGCTTAAATTATGTCAGTGACTCTCTCATTAAATTATATCAAGAATAATTTTATTTCGATCTGCAGTCTAATAAAAGTTAAGGAAAACAAACAGTCTTTAGCCCTATCTGTAGACCACAGGCTAATTTCAGTTTTCTTAATTTTTAACTTCTTACAATTTGTTATGAAGAATATTAAATCAACTTTAGGCTATAGGCTAATTTTATTCATAACTAGTATACAAACATAACAAATATATACAAAATATATACAAAACAAAAATTTCATAAATCACGAATATAATTAAATAAAATTATTTATTAAGTAATGTTTTATTTCGCTTGTTTCGTTCTAACTCGGGAAAAATAGCCTACAGTTTTTACTTAGAGCCAATTCATTTTTAATCCCTGATTATCGATATAAGCCTGCATGAGATCATTTAAATATTATTGTTTGAATAAACGTTTCGAAAATAGACTAGCTATAGAAATGTTATACTTAACATGGTCTCTCAGATTCTATCATCTAGTAAAGGGGTCTCCAAACTCGGACCTGGAGGGCCTGTGTCCTTCAACTAAACTTCTGCCAACTTGCCTCAACACACCTCTTTGTACATTTCTAGTATGCCTAGTAAGACCTTGATTAGCTGGTTCAGGTTTGTTTAATTAGGGTTGGAGCTAAACTCTGCAGGACACTGCCCCTCCCGTTCTGAGCTTGGAGACCCCTGATCTAGTACTTCTAGAGGCATGGATGACACTTTGCTGACGATTAGGTATTAGAAGAATGTTGGGAACATGTCAAAGGGGAAATGAATCAATAAGGATTCAGTAAAATTAAACAACAGTGTTATGTCAGTTGAAATAGTATCATCAGTAAGGATTGTACCACAACCAGATGTAGATTTATTCCTATTGGAAGCCAGACAAGATAAGATTCAAAATGCTTTAGTGGCAGAGTTAACAAGAAAGTAAACACTCTGTGTGGAGTTGAGAATTGAGTTAAGAATTAAGTACCATTAACAAACTAAAAAGCCTTTTCAGCCGATCAGCCAAGGGTTGTCTGGGCAGTTCAAAAGATCCGAGAAGCTCCAAGCACACGCCTAAAAAAGGCTCAATGAACAATGCCTTGGTACAATATTCAAAAACAAAATAACCATAATTAATGTTATTACATTACTGTGTGTACCTTTAATGAAATAAGAAGACTCTTGGTGTAAGCATAAGCCTTCTTTAGATGTAAGAATACAGCGGGTAATAGTTGTTTAGTTCTTCAGGTTGTACCAGAAGGAGATCAGCAGACAGTCTGAACTGTTCAAGAGGTCCGATATGTTCCACGTACACAGCTGAAAAAGGTTCAACAACAAGCAATGCTTTGTTAGCCAATATGAGTAGTTTTCCCAAAATCGGGAAGCCCACTTCTGTTGCCACCGGAGACAAACATTCCTTCTGAATATGTTGTTCCATGTAGAGAAAGTGTTGCTGCCAGAGAAACAGATGCAACATCTTCATATTGCCTTTTACCTGCCTGCCTTAGGCCACAGTCCAATATATCAGGAGAAACAACAGAAACGTTCTGGCTTGAAAAGGCTGGGCATATCAGGGTAGCAGCCACAAACATAAGTTTGTGGCTAAACTGAGTAAAATGTTTTTAAAATTGTTGATATCATGGACAACTTTTTTAAAAAAGCTGTGTTTTCCCTTGAAGCGAGCGGTCCAAAAGTTCAATAAAGGGCCAAAACAATGAATAAGTTTTGGGTAATGTTCTACAAAATAGTGCTTAGGTTTCAACTTGAAGTTAGGAAAAATCTCCAGCAACAGCAGCCTGTGGTACCCCAGGTTTTGTCATGTTCAGGAACCAAATGTCCAGTCATGAAAGGAAGAAGTCTCAAAAGGTACCCATTTTCACGTCCATTTACTCCAACAGACTCCTTTACTTTGAAAGTTTTTGGTATTTTCTGGGGTCGTTTAGTCTTAGCGGAAAACTTGTAGGGAAAGTTTTGGAAGCGAGTATACATTTTGTATGGAGTAAGTATGAACACTTAACACAGGTTTTTGCAGCTGCAGATATCGATCCACGGAAAGGTCAAATGGGGGTTGCATACATCATCCCAAGATTGAAAGTGGCAGAAAAAAAAATATCACATGTAATTTAAAGGGATCATGAGCTGCCTCTGTTTTTTTTATTTTGTACTGTTCTCTAAGGTTCACTTATAATGGTATCAGGAATTTTACGTGAAAAAAAAAAATCTTTTTTTCACAAAAAGTGACGGATTGTAAACTTGGAAGTTTAACTGGCTAATAGTTTTGTATGTTTGACTGTACATTTCTCATAGATGGATGCTGGTGTGATTTAGGTCAAAAACACATAAATAACTCAACACATATCAAATGATCTGTAAGAAGAGACTAAGCAATAGTGACCACGTAATGAAAACAGTTACTCACACTCATGGTGCGACATTAAGTTTCAATAATTTTAAAAGCCCCATGTTGAATTGTTCTATGTTCATAAACAAATCCGCGGTAAAATTAAGTGAACAGAGGACCAAGTTCTTACTGACACGGTCTGGAACTTCATTAAATATAAAGTTTATTCACTCTTTCCTAATACTGGGATCAGAAGGAAGGCAATGTTTTGTCTCTTAGTTTGGTTCATTTGAGCAATGTGAACAGGGCAATGATGCTCAGATCCTAATTTCAGTATAATAATTTGTGATGGGAAATATTTAAAAAGAAGCAGTGTCTTATTCTGTGAATGAGCATGTTAGTTATTGCATTTGAAAACCAAAGAACACGTCATTTTAAAACATTTTAAAACGTTGTGTAATTGCTCTCTGTGCATCACAAGAATGATGTCTGGACAAAGCCTTGATGCCAGGGATAAGGGGCTCCCACTTAAAGCACTGTGGCTCAAGGCCAGCTATTTTCACATCATGATGCTCCTAGTTTTGGTTTTGTTCAAAGCCACCCTTGAAAACACGCTGCATCTGCATTCGAGTGGGGAAGAACATAAAGCAGTTTGGCAAGCATAGCCTTCCAAATCTGCTCAAACTGGTCACCTTTAAAAAAATTCACCTAGGAGGCCTAATTACTAAATTTTTTTATTCTCATTCATTAAGTTAAGTAAATGTCAAATGGTGTAGAATATCTGTTATCCCATTCTTCATTGATGACATATTCCCTCAAAATCCCTCAATGTCAAAAGTGTCTGGGTCTTGGGGCATGGGGATGTCCATCAATTGATATTCCAGGAACTCCTCACTGAGCTGATCATACTCTTGGGATCTATAATATGGAGGCAGTTCAGGTAGCCTAAAGCTTTTGGTTGCAAAGCAGTTGGAGAGTATTTGGCTACATCAATAATAATTTAATATGAATTTGGCTGTATTCCCTAACGTCACCTCTCACTATCTTTGATCAAAGGCAAGTGATTTCATCCAGAATGCTAAAAACAAAATGCTAAAAAAATAAAGGGGATACCTACCACATTCATTGGATCTTGTCCTTCCAACTTCCGTTACATTTTCTTTGTGTGTTACGGAGTGAATGCGCCGTGAGACGAGCGGATCCAAATGCAAAGCTTTATTCAGAGACATGGACAGTAATAGGCAGGGTTCCAACCTCTCTGTTTCATTCTTTTTCTAAATTATTAAGGTTTTGGGGGAGAATTTTTTTTAAATGTTTTTCAGAAATAATTAATAAAGTCATAAACCCAACCCCTTGACAGTTTTATTTGGGGTTCTTCCGGAAAACGTGAAACTGACAGCTTTAGAGATGGATAATACTGCATTTTACACACTGTTAGCTAGACGGCTACTAATTAATTGGAAGCTGCCATCTGCTCCAACTTATCACCAACAGTGTTGGGCAAGTTACTCTGAAAATGTAATTAAATTACTGATTACTCCTTTGAAGAGTAATCAAATTACTTTTCTGTTTACTTTATTTCAAAAGTAATTAGTTACATTACTTGTTACGTTACTTTTTTCCCTGTACATCCATGAAATTTACTTGAAATAGTGAACTTGTGTGTTGCCTACCATCCCAGCATTAACGCTCCGATAAAATATTTGTTATTAAAGCATCAACATTCACAAACTGTTGTTATTTTAACTAAAAGCAATAGGCTGCTGTGTGCACGGTTGCAGAATGCACGGCATTTCGACAGGTGAGTGGATTCTCTGATTGTCCATTGCATTTCAGAAATCAACATTGTTCAATGCTGCAAAAACGTTATAAATAGAAACTCTGCCTATGCTTACACCTGTTAATCGTGTTTGTTTTATATAGTTGTTCTTGTTGCTTTTGTGCAATACATGAATAGCAATTAATTTGTTTTAGATATTTTATGCTTAGACAGTTCTATTTTGCAGGAGTCCCGCAAATAATTTTATTCTATCGCATCCTGCACACACGAGTCTCTGCCCGCCCGCACCCACCCATCAAGTCTTTTACCACGCATGTCTTGTACTCTCTGTTGCGTCGAGTCCAGTGCCAGTGGATTAGAGACCACTCTCGCTGGACTCGATGCAACGGAGAGCGGCGTGGTACGACAATAGACGCTGATGCGTTGCTCTCCGCACCTGGTACGTTTTCAATCATTTTTAATGTGCCTTGCTTTCCTTTCAGAGGTTTTAAATTGGATATGGAGTTTTTTACGGTTGAAAAGGATTTTTTCTCCTCTAATTGACATGGCACAATAACGTTCTTGGCTTTGACAGAAATAAACTAAAAATAATGATTGTATTTCCAGCTACAGAATGCGTGCTTTCATCTCTCCATGCTGACTATGTTTTCATTGGTAGTATCCACCTCAGGCACTTTCCAGTCAAAGTAGTTCTCAGGTAGAGGACGTCGCGTGTGCTAGCCAACACCCTTTTTATAATCTACATGATAAATCACATTCTGTCGGCAAGGATATAACGCAGCGGTAACGCATGCGTGTAACTATACTCTAATTACTCATTTGGAAATTATAACACGTTAAATTACTCCGTTACTAAAAAAATAATCAAATTTCAGTAATGCGTTACTGCCCAACACTGATCATCAATGGGTCTTCGACCTGCTTTTGCCCTCAAACTTGAAAAGATTAAATTTGGAGTTTGAATGAAACCAGATCTTTTTACAAAATCTTGGAGCCCATTTCTGGAATACTTTTAATGATGCAGGTTCTGAATATAATGTGTGTGTGTTTTTTTTTTTTCCTCTTCTTTTTCTTCTTGCTTGTTTAGATGTTTATTCCTATGCTTTTATTATTGTGACTATATATTTATGTGAATGTGGGCATTTAATATGCTCACTTATTTGTGTATGTTTTTTTTTTTAATTTATTTATTGTTATTATTATTAATTAGAGTATTGGACTCGAGTCACATGACTCGAGACTTGACTCGGACTCGAGTCCCAAATTTGAGGACTTGTGACTTGACTCGACATAATTAAAGAAGACTTGCGACTTGACTTAGACTTTGACAACAATGACTAGAAACTTGACTTGGACTTGAGCCCTGTGACTCGGCAAGTCTTTATGGGCTATCTTCTATTTAATAATATAATAATATAAACATTTACGCAGGGGGGCGGAGTGAATTTCGAGGGGGGAAGGCGTTTCAGTTCCAACTGGTTAGGTTTATTTAGAAATTAAAATGATTTTTTTTTTAATCCATTCAAAAGACAACGAAAGGGATCCCAGTTCTGCACATAGCACAATGTAGACTAAACATGTAGACTTCTGTAACAATTTGACACTTGTATTGTGCCTTGAGATGCTTGTGCTTTTCTTTAATAAAAAAAAAAACATTTGTCATACGTTTGTCAGGGTGTCACTCCCGAACCAGTGGATGACCTTGTGGTGCACAACTTGAAACCCTCTGGCAGATTTACCTTGCTAGCCCAGGCCATTCATACGCTTGACCATTTCCATCAGTGGTGCCAGACGACTTGATGAGGTCCGCGCATTCTTTGCGCAGAAACTACGCCGCAAAAAGAATAAATAAATAAGCTTTCTTAAAAAAGGCAAAAGAACACATGGACGTTTTCTTAAAAACCAACAGACTGATGAAAATGCGGGACATTTTCTCAATATGCGACGTGAGGGACAAGGGGTGAAATACTGTGCAGTACAACCCAAAGCGGGACAGGTGGTCACCCTAGTGTGGAGGGTAATTACCTCTAGACTCTCACATCTGAACATTATTGACAATCAGTCAATGACCCTCATATTTGTGCAGTACTGCTGAAATTTGACAGACATCTCACCTGCTTCTAGGTCATCCAGGTTTGAACTGATCCCAACACAAAGTACAAGTAGTTTGACCATGTGATTATATCTTATCTCTAAGGCTGAAATTCCAATGAAACTCCAATCCTCCTTGCTCTGGACCAGTACACAATCTTGGATGCTGAGGTCTCAATAGATCTCCAGGAAAAAAAAAAAGTTTTTGGATGGGAACCTTGTGAAATAACTGAAGCCTTCAGACACACAACATTCTTTCCGCTCCTTTATTTATGCCAATGCATCATCAAATGCACCTGATTAAAATGGGAACCAAACAATAATTTTGAGTTAAACATGACACTTTAATACAGTGGATACAGGTTGTGACAATTCCAAGGTATTTTTTTGCCAGTTTACTGAGCAGTGAAAATGTGTTCTCATTTTTTTTTCCACCATTGCAAAGGGTCCTCACTTCTTGGGATCACATTTCCTTCCATATATCTGCGCATTTCACTGTCTGTGTCTGAACTGGCTGTGCGTTTCCCCTGGAAAGCCAACATACGTGTGTCAAACTCCTGCCATAATTCTCTGGATGTTGAACAGTCTGCAACCTTCCTTTCAGTGTTTGCAGCAGATGACTCTTGTGGCACTGACAAGGCTGTTCCCATGGAGGTGGCTGATGCAGAGGGTTCACTGGTTGTTGCCTGTCTGTGCAGGGCTTGCATCTCTTTGATAAGCCATGATTTAACATTTTCTACATTTCCAGTATCACAAAACAGAATGTTTTTGAAAAGAATGTTCAAAAAGGTGCTGGCTGCAAGAGTATAGTTGTGCTCAATGTTTTCAAAGTGTTACCCTTCTGCCCAGCAGACATGGTTGCATTTTGGAGAAGAGAGACCAGAGGTATGACTTTTGAAATAATCACATACTGCTCTGCTGAAACTTTCTTAGTGGCTTCCTCAAAGGGCCCGAGAGCTTCAATGGCTTGGCTGATAGAGGACCATTCTTCATCATTCAAACACAAGGTGTTTCTCCCAAGAAGACAAAGTGCTGTTATAACAAGCTTGTCTTTGCTCAGTCAGTCTCTCCAACATGTAGAACTCCGAATTCCACCGGGTCTTGACTGTTTGAATTCGTCTGTGTTTTCGTGGTGTAAGAAATTAGATCAAACCCAGATAGCAAGAACTTTTGGGCCAAATGTGGGCAATAGCTGGCACTTATGGCTTAGATATGGCATGGCTGAACAGATATGGGCCAGATTGTCACCCTATATGTTTTGCCATAAGTTTAGAATTTGCGGGAAATTATTGCTTGGTTCACAGCTCCTTTTGAGGTATATGGTTCAAATAACAACAAACACATCAGAACCAAGTAAGGTTTAGCTATGGCTGACATTGGTAAACATCGACTTATGGCTAACATTTGGATGACACTTGGAAAACACATCAAGTTTGGCTGATGTCCGGCAGGCCACACCTCCGTTGCTACGACGACCACGTCAATTTGACCAAAAGGCGGCAATTCTCTCACGGATTTTCCGTCACACAAGTGCTTCAGGTAAGTGATATTTTGGCATTTTAAAGTAATTTTATTTAAATATTCATGATTATGTGTCAGCATTTGTGGTTATTAGATGTTTAGTTATTTGTTTCTTTGAGAAAAGCGTCAAGTTAGATCATTTTTCTTTGTTTTGGTGTGGTGTTTGCGTAGCCCTCCGACAGATTCCAATAATCACGCAATCAGGGTTCATGCAAAATCACTTATTTTAGATAGAGACTGATTTGTGAAAACGTTTATAAAGCATTTTTCACGTTTTCAGTGTTTTTCACTGCTCTGTGGTTTGGTAAAACGTACAGGCTGTCTTGACGTAAAAGATAACAGTCGAAGCCATTAGAAAAATCATCTTACATTTCTTAAAATGGGCTTTGATGTAACATAGTAATCCCGATTTCATAGTCCCGTTTTTTTTTAACCATTTTAAGCGGTTTTCAAAAACTCAAATGATCGACAACATGTCAAGCTTTCTATACATGTCCCAGTTACCAAATTTCCTTTGGCCCGGATCTGGCCATAATCTACAGATAAAGTGTGGCCCAGATTAGTATTTGTTCGTCGGCCCAAAATTGGCCCATATGTTTTTAGCCAGAACTGAACCAAACCAGAGCCATAACTCCACCGTTCATGAGTACTTGATACAATGTTGAGAAAATACTTAGAAAATTTAAATAATTTTTGTATTTCAAGTCAAATGCTATATGCCCAGGAGGTAAGTACAGCCTAGTAAATGGTGTTTGTGTGAATGTCCACAAAACTTGAAGACTTTATATTAGCAGTAGGAAAGAAAGTTTTAAAGATGAAAAAGAATTCATGAGATAATCATTAATAATTTGTTGCCATTGTGTGAATAATATGTAATAAGTAAAAAGTAAGTATAGTTTGAAAATGTATTTGAAAATGTAACAACTTGATTACAGAATGAATAAACAACAGTGCATTGCTGACCTCCATTAGACAGTTTGCAGCATTACTAACACCAAGTGAGTCTTCTCTTCTCAACACTTTTCTTCTCAACACTTAAGTTTAATGTTATTTGTTCTTAAAAACTGGTTCCGACTCAAATTTGTCCATTTAATTTATTTTTTTTTAATGCTAAATGTGTATCTGCTGAATATACTTAAAAATGGATTCCAACTCCGATTTGTCCATTTCATAATTTTCTTTTTGAATGTTAAAAGTATATCTGTTGAATATTACTAAATATTGATTCCAACTCAAATTTGTCAATTTCATAATTTTTTGGTTTGATAATTTCACCTGCACTGATAAAAGTAAATTATTTTATTTACATTTTTGTTGTAGAATGTGTGATTTACTCTCTAGTTAATAAAAATTTTACATATACAGTCAGCCGCATGTGGGCCACATTAGGGCAGTGAGGTCTTAACAGAACTCAGCCTTACTAAAATGAAACATAAGGCCCATAAATGGGCCACATAAAAATGTATTACTTGGCTCATGATAGGCGGAGTTATGACTCTGGTCTGGTTCAGTTCTGGCTAAAAACATATGGGCCAATTTTGGGCCGGCGAACAAAATCTAATCTGGGCCACATTTTAGCTGTAGGTTTGGGCCAGATCAGGGCCAAAGGAAATTTGCTAACTGGTAATTTGAATGATTCAATTGGGAATCGAATCCAAAGGATTTGGAATCGAATTGATTAACTGTTCAGAATTAGTAGTTTACACTTCATCAACTGTTCGTCCAGCGAAACGTTTAACTTAGTAACCAAGGTTACCAGAGAGTAACAGAAAAAAAGAATGTTTTATATATAAATATATATATATATATATATATATATATATATATATATATATATATATATATATATATATATATATATATATATATGAGAATCTAATAATGAAAAAAAAGTATTGAAACTTCTTCAAAAGAAGTCAATTTATAAAAGAAGATATTAATTTTATACAAACACATATTATTAATTGGTTAATGATGTGACCAATAATGAGCCGTCTTCAACTTAAGAAGGACCAATGAGAACGCAGAATGCGGCGCAGCAGAAAAAATTGATTTCCAGGTTCTGCGCGAGGTTCACAAGTAGGGTTAAAGTTGCTCCCTTAGACTTGCACCGATTCCTGATGAGCATGGTGTTCGTTTTGCTCTGTGACACATAAAAGAGAAAGGAAAAAACCTTCTAGAAGTATTCTGTCAAAGGATTTATGTGAGTGAAATGACGAACCTTATTTTGCATTAATTATGAATGCAATTAATATTGCCCATTGGGTGGAACGCACAATCACCTTATAAATATCAAAAGATACGGTGAGATGTATATACCTTGTTAGCATCGGAGAGTTGCTAGTGTTTACAGAGTGTATTTTTGATTAAAAAGGAGAAGGAAAAGGATTTAAAGGGGACGAGGTACATCCATGCCTTTCGGGAACGTTCTGTGTGTTTAGCGATCTCCTTGGTAAGTCAACTTGCTTATTAATAGTTCCAAATCAGATCATTATTATTGTTTAAGAAGGGAAACAAGAGGAATTAAATCCGTGAGAGTGATTTATGTATGTAAAAGTGTGTAAAGCTGTATTTTGGGAAATAACAGCTAACTGTGTGATTCAATAATTTGACTAGAAGTGGTAAGTCATGTGTGACTCTGTTATGAGTCTGAAGCGATGAGATGTTCTGGAGCCTGCATTCTGGATTTGTCCCGGCCTTCCATTCGTTCTGAGGAGGGTTTAGACTGGCAAGCCTCTTGAGTCTGTTCTTGGATTTTCCTGTGCAAAAAGGCCAGTTGTGAACTCTGCGAATGGTAGGAAATCGGATGACTTGTTCTTCTCGAATGGAGACTTTTTTTCCCTTGTGACGGATAAAAGGACTTTCAAGTCTTTCTATGGACTATTCGAAAAACCTGGTTTTCTAAGAGACTGGGAAAATTGAGGGTTGAAATAGGAGAACTGATATTCTGTTGAAAATTGTTGATCAATTTTTTGATTTACAACTGAAGTTGTATGTTTATGTTTTTTATGTTGTTTGTTTATTTTGGAAATTGATTGATTTAAGGGAATCAATAGACCAATTATCTGTTTGTAAACATTCGGGATGCGCACGCAGCATGGTTGCAGAAAACCTGGGAGAGATAGCCTTTACGGCTAGAGAATTACACGGATACGGTACAAAATACTTAGTTTTGAAAAGAGTATAGATTATATTGATTAGATGTCATTTTCAAAATGTTATTCGCATATTACAAGAGCTTGTCACCCAGCGATAAGCACTGTTATTCAACAAAACTGATGTTAGATAGTGGGATAGTCTAACAGAACGGAAACAGGGATGACGTTTTTTGAGGGCGGTTTAAGTGGCAGTCTATGGAGCCATGGAACAAAAGAATAAAAAAGGTCAATTTGATTTTATATTTCAAAATTCTGACTTTATTTTCGCAATTACGAGATTATATCTCACGACACTAGAGGGAAAACAACTCGTCATTCTCTTTTTTTTCCTCGGCTCAGAGTGTATATCCCACACTTCTGGCTTTTTTTTTTCCTCAGAATGAACAAACTCTCTAGTTTTGTTAAATTGAGTTATAAAGTCCGAATTAGGAGATATAAACTTGCATTTGTGAGAAAAAAAAGTCAGAATTGTTAGCTAAAATAAAAAATCTGTTATGTAAAAATGTTAATAATAATAGGTTTAAATAATATTTCATGCTGTAACTGTAGGGCTAATAAAATGCATCCCCAATGAACACCATATGTGAATATTATGTAGACCTATTGTTTAAATCAAATGTATGCTTTAAAAGTAGAGTAATCATTGCAGTTTTCATCCATAGTATGTCCGTTTAAACGTCTGCGTTTAGCTTCAAATGGCGTCTTTGACTACAGTATTCTATAAAAATGATTTGCATTCCAATTTTGACATCAAAAGGCACTAACATATCTTTTTTTCCCTCTTATTCCATGGATTTTTACTGGTTACCAGTGTTTTTCTGCAACCAGTGTTTTTCTGCAAGTGACGTCACTGTGACGTCTACTCAAAATTGGCCTATAGTTACAACAGAAAATTGAACAATTGAATAGTTACAACAATTAAAACTGAAATTTGTGAAAATATTGTTTTTCCATTTCTGCTGTTTTCTATCAGTTGAAACAACTTACCAGTTGTGTTTCTGTAAAAATACAAATTGCAAGTTAAAACAAATCCTCAGAGTCTGGTCTGTTCACTGTTGATGTGGCATCTTTCTCAGCAGCGAGTCTATTCTTCTGAGGCAATGGTCCATAGAATTTTATTACAAATCTCTATAAATTAATTGCATAGAGTAAGTGCTACAAAAAGTTGGCGAGCCAGCCAGGAGATTAATTGCCTGACAACAACAGTGGCTTCTCAGCATGACAAAGCAAAGAAAACTTTATTGTGAAACGAGCTACCTAAGTGTTAATATTATGGATATAGTAGAAAAAGAAAACGTGACTGTTTCCAATACTGTCATAGTTGGTGGCATAACATTGTGTAAGGCCTCAGAGAAGAGAATAACTCAGAGTCTTCTGTGAGCCATTTGGGATGACCATAAAAACAGATTGGGAGCTTACATGACGCCAGTGCGTTTCGACCAGTTCCTGCCCTACGCTGACGTCCCATCCCAGGGGTGAACCATTGATCTTGACTAGCCTCAGTCAGACCCATGTAAGAAATACAAGAAAAGACTGATTTACAGAGGCTCCCCCTTTTCTGAGACTAGCCACTGAACAGATGGTCAGGATAACTGGTGACCAGCTATACATAGACTGGTGTCGAATAAACACGAAAAGACAGATTTACATTGACACGTCCAGCCTGCAGGGCTCACAGGATCCATCCAGCGTGACTCTCATGACCCTTTGGACATCCTGTGTCCCCCTCCTCTCACATTCCTCACACACACTCTCCTTCTGCCCCGTTGAAGAACGCACACGAATGCGCATCACGAATTACATTTACATTACGAGTTTGAAAGGACAATTATTTAAGTATTGCTGTTAGAGCAACAATATGAATTAGTAGTATGTTTTTATACTTCCTATATGCTTGGTGTGTTTATTGTAACCTACGAAGGTAGACAAAGTTATTAATATGGTATGAAAGATACCCGATGTTTAGTGTTAAATTAGAACTCATTTTATTTCCAAGATGTTGACGTGAATGAAAAGGTGATATTATGTATGATGCTTGCAGTACAACACTTATTGAAGAGATTAACAAACTCTTCCAGAAAGTTGCCTCCATGTGAGGGAAAGACATTATGCAAAGGTATGCACAAATGGGCAACCGTATGGGGCGGAGCCCCGCCTTGCAACCCAAATGATTGGAACACAGCTTTATGGGACGGACTTCGTCGGCCTGGTTAAAATCAAAATGTTCCTAACAAACTTCACCTTTCGCCTTCTCACCGGCGCTCCCGGCTTGACCAACTACGCGATTGTGCCATCCAGAACTCTACAGAACCAGCTAAAGCTTTGTGAAACTTCCAAAGTCTTTGCGCCCCGCAACTCCGACTTTCAAAGAACTTCCAGCTCATCACGCTCAGTAACCAAGCAACCAACCAACCGAAGCTTGAACTGACGGAACTGCGTGAAACAACGAACAGTGGAAGCAGCTTGAAACACCCTGACAGCGTGAACAGCGTGAGACGCTCGCAATGAGAGAAACACTTCGCCAGCGCTCATCTGAACTCCGAGAGCATCATCCGTGTAACCAAGCAACCAACCGAAGCTTCATCCAGCCTCGCCAACTGTCCAATCACCACCGAAGGCTTCCCAAAGACGTCATCCAAAGAACCAGGCAACCAATCAGAAGTGGCGTGATTCCCTCTGCTAAGACGAGCCCACAGAGGAAAACCCGAATGCAAGTAAAACAAGGTCTCCTTAATCTCTTGGTGAACTGGTGCTAAATTTCCTTAAGCAGCTAAAAGATAAATCTTTGCTTTTGTGGTTTTCTCAGGTTGCAATTTAAGAACTAGTAGCAGATACTAGTAATTTTGGGATTCCCTTCAAACTCCATAAATTCTCATTCCTTGAACCGTATGCATGTGTGTGTGAGTATGTGTGTGTGTGTGTGTGTGTGTGTGTATGTGTGTGTAATTGTTAGTAGTTTAGTTCATGTATCTTAGAGTAGTTCAATAAATTCTTGTTTCATTGGAAAGAACATTGTCTTGTTTCTTGTGTTCAGAAAGTTACTGCCTGTGCCAAGATTTTGCTACCTAGCTCATAGCAACCTAATACTGTTTATATTATAATCCGATGGCCACGGAAATAATATAAACATCCAGAATTGGTAAGATATACTAAGTTAAACGTTTCGCTGGACGAACAGTTGATAAAGTGTAACCTTTTAATTCTGAATCAATTAATCAAGTCGATTCCGAATCCTTTGGATTCGATTCCCAATTGAATCAATTAAATTTGATTTAATTACCCTGAATGCACTACAATTGAGTGAATCTGACCAAAACCTAGAAGCATGGCTTGTGCGGTATGGCAGCATCCAACATCTGAATTTCATCGGCAGGCTATAATAGAGTTTGCACATAGCTCTGCAATGAAAATTCTGAAGCCTCTGTTGCCTTTAAGCACTGTTAGCACTTCAGATGCTGATGTCATATTCACTGTACATGCTCTAAGTAGTGTATACTTGCCTGTAGCTAAGGATGATGCTATTAAGAGTTATTTGGCAGAGTTGGAAGCCATTGCTAACGCTACTGGCAAAAGAAGTGCTTTAAGAGGAGTTAGTGAAGATGAGGTCAATTGGCCCTACTACTGAACAGCTGCCTAGCTTGGGTGAGACACTCAGGGACTCAGCACTGCCAGTCCGTTCAAAGATGGTGGGTCACCAGCCACGTCACATAGAATGGGAGAGAGTAGAGATACAATTCTGTCACCAGATGTTTCTCCATTGCTGGGTGTTGAACCCAAGAAAACCCCTGTCCAAGGACCAGTCCACAGTCATCACCCTCTGTGTATTTACAGTTGCTGAAATCAGTGTATGGGTCAGTGGAGGATGGGGAGGAGTTGCTGGCAAAGTTCATGACGATGCTGCAAAGGGAGAAAAACCGTCCAGCTACTTGCATCGATTACAAGTGAAGCTGAGCGCAGCGGTGAGGAGAGGTGGTATTGCAGAGGGCTAGCGTGTGATCACTGTTTGTTAAAACAGTTCTGTCATGGGTGCTGGGACAATGGCTTAATTGCCAATCTTCAGCTAGAAAGAAGAAAGATTAACCCACCATCATTTGCAGAACTAGTAGAAGCTGTCAGAAGCTGTCAGAACAGAGGAAGACAGGCAAGCTTCAAAGGAGGATCGGATGAGGAGTCATTTTGGGGTGACTAAACAAGGTCTAGCCTCATCCAAGTCACGTGCTGCCGCTCATCAGTTGTCCACTCGCTCACCTGATGCAATCGTTGGAGCAGC
This sequence comes from Cirrhinus mrigala, assembly GCA_036247105.1. Classification (NCBI taxonomy): domain Eukaryota; kingdom Metazoa; phylum Chordata; class Actinopteri; order Cypriniformes; family Cyprinidae; genus Cirrhinus; species Cirrhinus mrigala. The sequence continues at coordinate 5,842,844 of JAMKFB010000189.1, forward strand.
CACTGAAACAGATTATATGAGAAAGCAGATATCAGAAATTCATGCCCAACTTGCCTCCATGCAACCACTGACTCACCAGAAGTGCCAGCCTGCTTGTTCCGAAGTGACTTCACTGAAAAAAGAACTGACTGAACTGCAAGCCCAGGTCCAAGCTGTGGAAGCTGCGGTTTCTCAAAAGGTCCCGAACAGAAGCTCAGAGGCTGAGGAAATTGCTGAACTAACAAGACAGGTTGCAGAGTTGAAAACTCAACTGTCTCAGAATCATGAAAACATCAGTCAGGAAGAACATCTGAGATGATATTATTTTTTATTTATCGTATAACAATAAGATAATATGGTAATATGAGTGTTTACACTGAGTGTATGTTTAGATCATGTTTATTATTATCTCGAATAGATGTTTAACGTAATAATAATTATTAGTTTCTCAGATATAAAATGTCCTTTTTACGTTAGTTATTAGAGATGCTCCTGATATTAACATGCTTACAGATGTTTTGCTTATGTTGTTTGTTTTTTAGTGATCTGATACCTGCACAACAGAAGAATCCTGCTCTTTTAATTGAGTCTCTTCAAACGGTTTTCCTCTGAGAGCACTGTACCAACCTCAGATGTTCAACTATGCTGATATTCTAGTGTAAAACAAGTTCCGTGACTACTGATGATGAGTTTTGCAAGCACTTAAATATCAGGTATGATTTACTTGTTGCACTTATTGAACAGAATTCAGAAAACACAAAGTCTGTTCACATATCTGTGGTTAGATCAGGGTGCTCAATAATGTGTATTAGACCTTCATTATGTATATTTTGATTATACACCCTAATGTTTACACAAGTGGGTGGCAACAGAATATTCTCAAAGCCATTTACTAAGTGTATATGAATACCTATAATAGCCTATATAAATATGAAAAAACACCCTTGTTTACTATATGAGAAACCTGATAGTGTGAGTTTATTTATAATGTCAGTGCCTATACAATTTTATCTGTACCTTCAAACAAATTTCATCTGATCATTCACAGTTTGTACATTTATATAACAAAATTGAAAATCAAACTGGAATCAGATACAATAAAACGAGCTGGCAGTAGCATGACATGAGACTTAATCAGAAATAAAACATTACATAAAAGTGAAAAAATTATGAAATATCACAACATTTAGGGGATGGACTTGGAAGCTTCACAAATCCCCTTTCTATTCAGTGAGCATGGCAGATCATTCCAGTTGTTCAGGATAGATTTTTCCGGTCTAATTTCAATACAGTCCTCATTTCCATCAGCGTTATTCGGCTCATCACTACCCCAAAACCTGAATAACATGAATCAGTTTTTTTAATTTTTAGGACCGCTTATTAAAATTAAAATAGCCCCAAAGGTTTATTCAGCAACTAAGCAAAAAGGATAATGACATTTACATTTATTCATTTAGTAGAAAGCACCTAGCAAATGAGACATCACATGCAATATAATGCAATCGCCAACAGTACTTGCAGTGCTGCAATGACAGGTTTTAAGGGTATATGCCAAAAAGTACAGAAGTGAAAATGTAGAAAAGTGAATGAAACATTTTACAGAAGCATTTTATATAAGACTGTTGCAGTCCAAGTTATGTGGTTGCAGAACAGGTGTGTCTTCAGTTGTGATGGTCTCACAGCCCATTTTTAACAAGACAAAAGAGAAAGAGAATAAAGACAACAAAAGTAACAAATAGCACACATGAAGTGTTTTAGTACTTACCCTTGTCTCAGTGGTGAATTATTCACCCATTTCATGTTGCCCTCTCTCTCTCTGTCAGACAAACCAATCCACACTCTTTCCTTGACGAATGAAGACATTAACCTCTGGGTGTGAATAAAAATAGGAAAATAGGAATAAAAATATGAATTCTTCCACTTTCAGTTCTTTCACACAGCCACACATTGAGTTTCCATGTAGACATAATGGATACTGTACAAACTGTAAATTTGTAAACTATCCACTAACCCCCTTGACACACTCTTTCTCTTTCTGCATTTTTTCATTTTCATAAAAGATCATTCTGTGTGACTGGTAGGATCTTTTTTCTTCATGGGGGCCAAAAATGTCCCCATAAACAAGGATTTTAGATATTGCCATCTTTGTGCGGACAGTTTCTCTGCGTAATGTAGGGTTTACCAGGACTACACACACACACAGAGGGCAGTGCATCCTATGATAAAATAATGAGAAAATAAAGAAATTGAGAAAATTAAAGTATGGTGGGATGTGATAGGAAGGCAATTGTGATGGGGCAATGCTGCTGATTTCAACCCATCTATTATGTTCTATTATGAGTCTGAATGGGTGAACCAGTATGATCCCCAAATGTACACATTTAAATGTGCACAGAATCACCTTGAAACACCTTGCAACAGAATCACCTTGAACTACTTGTATTTGCCATTGTTCTCACCTGCTTCTCTTCAGTGTTGATAATGACCAGATCACCACCATGATCTCTGCAGTACTGCCTGCTGTCAGACCAGCTCTTCGCCTCATTGGACATGAAAAGGCACCCAGTTGCTTTCAATAAACAAACATAAAATTGTATTTGTTTTATTTGTAAAGTTCAGCTACATACAAATCAATTTTTACAAACCTTGTTCAGATTCAAACCTTGTAACTTTGTTAGCTTAGTTTCCAACTCCAGTTTCTTCTGACTTAAAGAGTAGAAGTTGTTCTGTAACTGTCTCTTCTCCACAGTGAGATCATTGACTCTGGTCTCCAGCTGGCTTTTCCTAGTGGTGAGATCATTGACTCTGGTCTCCAGCTCCAGTTTCTTCTGACTTAAAGAGTTGAAGTTGTTCTGTAACTGTGTTTTCCCAGCCATGAGATCATTGACTCTGGTCTCCAACTCTAGTTTCTTCTGACTTAAAGAGGTGAAGTTGCTCTGTAACTGGCTTTTCTCAGCAGTGAGATCATTGACTCTGGTCTCCAACTCCAGTTTCTTCTGACTTAAAAAGGTGAAGTTGCTCTGTAACTGGCTTTTCTCAGCAGTGAGATCATTGACTCTGGTCTCCAACTCCAGTTTCTTCTGACTTAAAAAGGTGAAGTTGCTCTGTAACTGGCTTTTCTCAGCAGTGAGATCATTGACTCTGGTCTCCAGCTCCAGTTTCTTCTGACTTAAAGAGGTGAAGTTGCTCTGTAACTGTGTTTTCCCAACAGTGAGATCATCGACTCTGGTCTCCAACTCCAGTTTCTTCTGACTTAAAAAGGTGAAGTTGCTCTGTAACTGGCTTTTCTCAGCAGTGAGATCATTGACTCTGGTCTCCAACTCCAGTTTCTTCTGACTTAAAAAGGTGAAGTTGCTCTGTAACTGGCTTTTCTCAGCAGTGAGATCATTGACTCTGGTCTCCAGCTCCAGTTTCTTCTGACTTAAAGAGGTGAAGTTGCTCTGTAACTGTGTTTTCCCAACAGTGAGATCATCGACTCTGGTCTCCAACTCCAGTTTCTTCTGACTCAAAGAATTGAAACTGTTCTGTAACTGTCTCTTTTCAGCAGTGAGATCGTTGACTCTGGTCTCCAGCTCCAGTTTCTTCTCACTTAAAAAGGTGAAGTTGCTCTGTAACTGGCTTTTCTCAGCAGTGAGATCATTGACTCTGGTCTCCAACTCCAGTTTCTTCTGACTTAAAAAGGTGAAGTTGCTCTGTAACTGGCTTTTCTCAGCAGTGAGATCATTGACTCTGGTCTCCAACTCCAGTTTCTTCTGACTTAAAAAGGTGAAGTTGCTCTGTAACTGGCTTTTCTCAGCAGTGAGATCATTGACTCTGGTCTCCAGCTCCAGTTTCTTCTGACTTAAAGAGGTGAAGTTGCTCTGTAACTGGTTTTTCTCAGCAGTGAGATCATTGACTCTGGTCTCCAACTCCAGTTTCTTCTGACTCAAAGAATTTAAACTGTTCTGTAACTGTCTCTTCTCGGCAGTGAGATCGTTGACTCTGGTCTCCAGCACCAGTTTCTTCTGACTTAAAGAGGTGAAGTTGCTCTGTAACTGTGTTTTCCCAACAGTGAGATCATCGACTCTGGTCTCCAACTCCAGTTTCTTCTGACTCAAAGAATTTAAACTGTTCTGTAACTGTCTCTTCTCAGCAGTGAGATCGTTGACTCTGGTCTCCAGCTCCAGTTTCTTCTGACTTAAAGAGGTGAAGTTGCTCTGTAACTGTGTTTTCCCAACAGTGAGATCATTGACTCTGGTCTCCAACTCCAGTTTCTTCTGACTTAAAGAGGTGAAGTTGCTCTGTAACTGTGTTTTCCCAACAGTGAGATCATTGACTCTGGTCTCCAACTCCAGTTTCTTCTGACTCAAAGAATTTAAACTGTTCTGTAACTGTCTCCTCTCAGCAGTGAGATCGTTGACTCTGGTCTCCAGCTCCAGTTTCTTCTGACTTAAAGAGGTGAAGTTGCTCTGTAACTGGCTTTTCCCAGCAGTGAGATCATCGACTCTGGTCTCCAGCTCCAGTTTCCTCTGACTTAAAAAATTGCAGTTGCTCTGTAACTGGCTTTTTTCAGCAGTGAGATCATTGACTCTGGTCTCCAACTCCAGTTTCTTCTGATTTAAAGAGTTGAAGTTGCTCTGTAACTGGCTTTTCCCAGCACTGAGATCACCGACTCTGGTCTCCAACTCCAGTTTCTTCTGACTTAAAGAGGTGAAGTTGCTCTGTAACTGGCTTTTTTCAGCAGTGAGATCTTTGACTCTGGTCTCTAGCTCCAGTTTCTTCTGATTTAAAGAGTTGAAGTTGCTCTGTAACTGGCTTTTCCCAGCAGTGAGATCATTGACTCTGGTCTCCAGCTCCAGTTTCTTCTGACTTAAAGAGGTGAAGTTGCTCTGTAACTGGCTTTTCTCAGCAGTGAGATCATTGACTCTGGTCTCCAACTGGCTTTTCTCAGCAGTGAGATCATTGACTCTGGTCTCCAACTCCAGTTTCTTCTGATTTAAAGAGTTGAAGTTGCTCTGTAACTGGCTTTTCCCAGCACTGAGATCACCGACTCTGGTCTCCAACTCCAGTTTCTTCTGACTTAAAGAGGTGAAGTTGCTCTGTAACTGGCTTTTTTCAGCAGTGAGATCTTTGACTCTGGTCTCTAGCTCCAGTTTCTTCTGATTTAAAGAGTTGAAGTTGCTCTGTAACTGGCTTTTCCCAGCAGTGAGATCACCGACTCTGGTCTCCAGCTCCAGTTTCTTCTGACTTAAAGAGGTGAAGTTGCTCTGTAACTGGCTTTTCACAGCAGTGAGATCATTGACTCTGGTCTCCAGCTCCAGTTTCTTCTGACTTAAAGAGGTGAAGTTGCTCTGTAACTGGCTTTTCTCAGCAGTGAGATCATTGACTCTGGTCTCCAACTCCAGTTTCTTCTGACTTAAAGAGTTGAAGCTGTTTTCTAACTGGTCTTTCTCTGCTTGATGTCTTGAACCAGACTGTAACATGTGTGTAGCTTGTACTTCTCTCTCTGCCGTGAGCTTCATATGCAGTACTACAATGGCAGTCACCAGGAAAATGCACATAAGGCACATAATGCACACAGTGCTCCACACAACACACTTATTTCCTACTGACAAACCTCCTGCAAAACAGAAAAACATCAAAATTCAAATAAAAGTTATAATCAGTTTTCTTGTTGAAATAGTTAAGCTTTTAAGAAATATGTTCAGTATGACATAGTTGGACCTTAAAGTGCACTTGTAAAGATCGAGAACATATGCAGAAAACAACTGTGCTATTTAAAATAAACACATGACTTATGCAGCCCACTGTCTTACTGTTTTGAGATCTTGCTTCAGTCTGGCTGAGTTTTTGGCCCTGATTTGCATAAATATCTTCATCTCTGTCCAGTCCCATCTCATTGTACTTGCTGCAGGTCTCGTGGTTGTCATTTTTATAAACACTCACTAGTTCCATGATCACTTCTCTTCAGCTGTTGAATTTGGGAAGACGAGTACAGGGTTTAATATAGAGAACCTCCTCTAGAATTTACATACTGCTGACTGTCAAGAATGCAAACTTTGATGAACTGTACTTCTTCACAACAAAAATGTGACTGATGTCAAATATGTTGGGTTCGAGGAATTCCACCCCCCCCCCCTTTATTTTGCAGAAACTTCATTTTAACCAGAGTTCAAACTGTAAAAAAAAGTATATATTGTTAGTGTTTTATAAAAAAAAGTATATATTCTTAGTATCTTATAAATGTATTAACTTTATCTATTTTTATAAAATATATTTCTGTTAAAAAGGATTATAGAGCTGTCAAATAGTAAGGTGAGTTCCTATTTTTGTCGTAATGTTTTTTTTTTGTTTTGTTTTGTTTTGTTTTTTTAAGTATTCAGTGGAGTTTGAGTTATTCAAGCTATTTTGAATGCCACAATGTATAATTGTGCAGTGATATTGTTGAGTGCCTGAAAAGGTTACAACTAGTGCTGTTCAAAACACTGATTGTTAGGGCCGATTGTGGCTCGCAGCTTTTCTGGAGAAATGCTCCTTCAAACAACTTCACACTCAGCATCCTGAATAATATACCTGTCATGACAGTCACAGTCCTTTAGCAGTGCTATAGTCTTTGTGTCATTTTTTTTTTTATCTCCAGTCAGTGATTAAAGGAATTGTGTGTGACACTGATGTCATGTGCACTAATTAATCTGGCTCTTAAAGGATTACTCCACTTCCAGAATGAAAATTTCATGATAATTTACTCACCCCATGTCATCCAAGATGTTCATGTCTTTCTTTCTTCAGTCACAATGAAATTAAGTTTTTTTGAGGAAAACATTCCAGGATTTTTCTCCATATAGTGGAATTTAATGGGGATAACAGGTTGAAGGTTAAACATGCAGTTTCAATGCACCTTCAAAGAGCTCTACACGATCCCAACTGAGGAATAAGGGTCTTATCTAGGGAAACAATCGGTTAATTTCTAAAAAATGTTACAATTTATATACTTTTTAAACTCAAATGCTTGTCTTGTCTAGCTCTGCAATACGCATGTGTACTCTGTGCACTCCGGGTCAATACAGTTGGGGTATGTTGAAAAACTCCCATCTCATTTTCTCTTCGAACTTCAAAATCATCCTACGTCGCCACAGAAATACTAACCCAGTGTTTACAAAGTGAACGTGCAAAGAAGATCAAATGCCCTTTACAAAAAAAAGGTAATACGATATAGGACAAATTTGATTTTTGATTTTGAAAATGAGACCCTAACTGTTTTGAACCACAGAGTATGCATAATGTACACATTTAAACTGCATTTTTAACCTTCAGTCCGTTAATCCCCATTGAAGTCCACTGTATGGAGAAAATCCCTGGAATATTTTCCTCAAAAATCCTAATTCGTTTGTGAATGAAGAAAGAAAGACATGAATATCTTGGATAACATAGGGGTGAGTAAATTACCAGGAATTTTTTATTCTGGAAGTGGAATAATCCTTTAATGCATTGTGTTCCTTCTGGAGCATCAGTGAGCATTTGAAACTTTTGTAATAGTTGCATACTGTACGAGTCCCTCAGTTGCCCTCAGGTTGAAAAGTTGGATCGCAAAATCATACAGTCATTGTTGAAAAGGGTTCAAATACACAAAAATGCTAAAAAAAGAAAAAAAAAAAAGGAGAATTTGTGGGACCTGAAGGATTATTCTGAAGAACAGCAGGCAGTTTAACTGTTCAGGAAAAACAAGGCACTCATGAACAACTATCACTAAACGAAAAAAAACCCCAAAAAAAAAACAGCTTCAGGTAACAAAACAGTATTAAGAATCAAGGGGATGTAAACTCTTGAACAGTGTCATTTTTATAAATTCAACTACTATTTTCGCTTGTGAACTATATGTAAACTACTTTTATGTGAGAGATGGCAATAACATTTTTTTGCACTTATAATCTTTTTTTTAGAGACAACAAAAAGGAGGGAACTGTCTTTAAGCTGTGGAGTCAGACGGAGGGCTTGCATTTATCTAAAAAAAAAAAGACACTGCACAAGACTATTACAACTAGAACCAACTCAAGCACACAATGGTGACACATGTTTACAGTATAAGAACCTTCCCTGTGGTGTAAAATTTCCCTGTGGTAATTATTCAGATTCTTCTCATTCCCATTATGTAGCACTGTATAAAGCTTAGTGAATATTATGTACAGTAAGCACTAGAAGTAGAGACATGTACTACTTGGGGTAATGTTTTAAATACACGTTCATTTTGCTTTTTGTGCAAAAATGATCAAAATGAAGGAAGATGCACAGTGGCATGTCTTTTGTATTGTTTTGTGTAGTAATTCAGTTGTTTATATATGAATACACTGCAAAAAATGATTTTCTTAGTATTTTGTCTTGTTTTCCAGTATAAATATATCTAAACATTCTTGAATCAAGACATTTTTTTTTACTTGACAAGTAAAATCACTTAAGATATTAAGTCTTGTTTTCTAAAAAAAAAAAAACAACAACAACAACAAAAAAAAAAAAAAAAGTCTGCCAAGTAAAAATGTCTGCCAATGGGGTAAGAAAGGCTAAATGATTATTTTTCTTGCCCCATTGGCAGAAATTTTTACTTGGCATACTTTTTTTACAGTCATTATCTACTTGTATGATTTGTATTATCCAGAAACTATACAAATACTGTGGCATGTGGACATTACTCTGACACAGTCATCTTCAATTAATTTTTAGTTGTAACAGAGAAACATGCATTTTCTGTAAAGCTGCACTGAAATATCTATTTTGAAAAGCAATATACAAATAAACTAACTGTATTTGAATTCTAGATGTGTATACAACTTGTGTATGTGTAAGTACTATTTATATATACAAAATGAGCTGGCTCAAATCCGGCATGGTCCAGATGCAGAAAAACGGATCCATGCCGGTATTGGCCCGTTATGCCAAAGGAAGCCGCCCCGAGTCCGCTGCACGTATCTTAACTTATCATAACTTCCGATGGGTCTGGGCCAGATGATTTTTGCTATCTGGGATGTAATCAGACTTTAGCCATTGATATGTTTTTAAGATACTGAAAAAAGCACAAATGTCAGGGCATGTCCAAACTTCTTCAGGGCCCCAAAACACCCTCAGACCCCAGAGGGTTAATGCCGTCTTTCACAACCATGTTAAGGGTGTGTGAAAAGCACGGAATGTGTATCCATTTTTTTTTCCGCACAGCTTAAACCATATAAGCACAGATTTGGTGTTGTGTGTTGTACAGCTACATGGACTGTCTCAAGAGTGCAAGGCTGCATCTGCCAATTGTGGTCAATGAAATGTCCTGATACAGTCAAATAAGCTTCGGTTGTTCTTAATGTCCACATGTCTCTTGTTAAAACCACACTGCCTGCAGAATCTATGGAGTCCTTCAGTGTGATTTTGGCTTGCTCGTAGAGCTTTGGAATTTCACTGGATATCAAGGATTTCCTACCCAGGACATTGTATCTGGGATCAACCACCTTCATAAAATGACGGAAACCTGCATCCTCAACCATTGAAACTGGTTGCAAGTCAGTAACAGTCATCTTGGCTAGGCTCCTTGTGATGTCTCGGGCTCTTCGGTAATCATCTGAAAAGGATAACATACACACACATACACACAGTATATATATTTTTTGATACTGTACAAACTGTATATTCTATCTCCAGAAGGTTAACATTTATTGATATTATTATGCTTGCTGTGGGGATGTTTTTGGTCTCTATAGCATAAGGAATACTAGTACTATACACTCAGAAGTGTATGGTACCCGTGCACACACACACACTTTTATATTTATTTTTAGCACTTCTCTTCAGCTGTTGAAATTGGGAGGACGAGTGCAGGGTTTAATATAGAGAACCTCTTCTAGAATTTACATACTGCTGACTGTCAAGAATGCAAACTTTGATGAACTGTACTTCTTCACAACAAAAATGTGACTGATGTCAAACATGTTGGGTTCGAGGAATCACCCCCCCCCCCCCCCCCCTTTTATTTTGCAGAAACTTCATTTTTACCAAAGTTCAAACGGTAAAAAAAAAAAGAAAAAAAAAAAGTATAATGTTAGTGTCTTATAAATGTATTAACTTTATCTATTTTTATAAAATATATTTCTGTTACAAAGGATTATAGAGGTTTTTTTCTTGTACAGGGACAAAGAGAAAAGCTAATCACTTTCTTTACAAACTGGTGAATATTGTTAAAATAATTATTGCCTTTATCGTGATTTTTTGTGAATTTACTGTCAAAAATTCTAAAATGACTGCAGAAATCTCCAATATAATACATCCTTTTGTTTCATTTAAAAACAGCAAAGAGATGCATTAAAATGAACTTGTAACTACATGCGCACTTATTCCAAAGTCCATTCGGACCTTTCTATTATTTGCGATCAGTGACACTATGAAGTGATGAACAATAGACTGATGTGCTGTGCTATACTCAAATGCACATTTCCCTCCAAAAAAAAGGATGTTATTTTGCTTACATTTGTGTGATTTTAATTTTACATCCTCCTGAGCTGGAATTACTGGAATTACTCTTAAGTAAACATTATAATCAAGACGATCAATTTTTTTAAAAATTGCATTTCGGCATCACCATTAAGCAGCATCAGACAGCACATTTTTATAAGCAACATACTGTTTAATCCTTACACTACACAATATATACTTATCCATATTTCTTCTAATTCCTGTTTACTTGAATACCCTCAAGCATTTCTACACTTTATTTTTTCTTTCTTTATTGCTCCTTTATCATTATAAGCATGTCAAAAATAAAGCAGTCCTGTGAAACTGTATTGGCATACAACCTATTCCTACTTAAGAGAATTGCTCAAGCTATTTCACTGTCAACAGAAAAGATTAACTCCTGAAAATGTTGATATTTAGCTGTTAAAGAGCTCTATAGCCACAAGAGGCCTTGCGTCAAAAGTGGGAGTGCCTTCTGGTTCAAAGAGAACAAGCGGGACGTGACACTCATTCATTCAACAGTTGAAAGGAGTGGTGGGGAAATGAAGCCTAGTGAAGCACTGAAACTTTCCTCTGACTGTTTTGGAAAAAGATTCAAAGATTTGAGTGTCGAAAACAGCACAATCTGGTGGTTAGTAAAAAGTAAAGCAGCCAAAAGCCTGTGAAAAACGCTCCGTTGGATGAAGAATTCACCACACATTCCATATATCGACTCATGTTACATGCACAAAAGCTTATTAGTGTGTGTTTGTTTCTTGAATTTCTGTCTTTGATAAATAAATTTACCCTTTAAACCGTGCCATTAAATGCCAGTACAAAATTCACACATACATGAACTGCAAATGGCAAATGAATTGTATTCTTCATATTTCTTGAATGCCTGGGTATTTAGAAATGTTATTAAATAAGTCTGAATTAAAATGCCCTCATAAAGTTAGATCTGGGGGTTTGAATAGAAAGTGAGGATTAGTCTGTCAGTGGTTTAGTGATTTCTGCGTTAACAACACAAGCCTTGAATCGAGGTTTCATCTGGCACATCCCTTAACACAAGCTCCGATGCCCCGGGTGGTTCAAATGTCGCATCACGATAAGTTAGTTGACAGTCATTCAAGATTTAGTGATCCAAACTTGCTGACAATGTGAGAACACAACTTCGAACAGCACATGTTGCCCCTGAGCACTGTAATGACATCTCTCATAAAGGTTTGCAACTATACAAAGTAAACAATGATCCGAAGAAACACTTAGCCTCTTCGCTAATTAGCACACAAAACACCATTGGTATACTACTTCCACCGCCTCACCGGAAGTGCCTCCTGGAAAAAGGTGGATAGAATTCAGAAACCCTTGTTATTAATGACAACGGTGGCTGTTCAGTGAGCTGTGGTCAGTAACTTATTGCTCGTGGTCTTGCACACACTCCATAGTAGGCCTAATGTGAGCAAGCAACCGCCAGTAGGATTTACCAACATCATGTTGACAGATGAGTTTCATTAATGGAGTCTTTCACAACCATATTAAGGGTGAACCATATAAGCACAGATTGGTGCTGTGTGTTGTACAGCTACATGGACTGTCTCAAGAGTGCAAGACTGCATCTGCCAGTTGTGGTCAATGAAATGTCCTGATACAGTCAAATAAGCTTCGGTTGTTCTTGATGTCCACATCTCTTGTTAAAACCACACTGCCTGCAGAATCTATGGAGTCCTTCAGTGTGATTTTGGCTTGCTCGTAGAGCTTTGGAATTTCACTGGATATCAAGGATTTCCTACCCAGGACATTGTATCTGGGATCAACCACCTTCATAAAATGACGGAAACCTGCATCCTCAACCATTGAAACTGGTTGCAAGTCAGTAACAGTCATCTTGGCTAGGCTCTTTGTGATATCTCGGGCTCTTTGGTAATCATCTGAAAAGGATAAAGGTTTTCCATTACACATACACACATACACATACATACATATACACTTATTGGTATTCCTAACATTAAGGGGAGAATCCATACACATAATTTTTTTGATACTGTATATTCTATCTCTAGAAGGTTAAAATGTATTGGTATTATTATACTTGTTGTGGGGATGTTTTTGGACTCTATAGTGTAAGGAATACTAGTATTATACACTCAGAAGTGTATGGTACACGTGCACACACACACACTTTTATGTTTATTTTTATTCACTGAATGGTAACGAGAGAGAGAGTACAGTTAAGTTTTTTTTTTTTTTTTTTTAAGAATTATTTTTGGCCTTTTTGCCTTTATTGTGATAGGAAAGATCATACAGGACAGGAAGCAAAGTGGGAGTAAGAGAAGGGGACGGGATTGGGAAAGGCCTTGAGCGCAATGTAGCGCAACGGCGCTGCATGTCAGCACACTGCCCACAAGGCTATCAGTGCTGGCGGGAGTACAGTTAATAAGTTAAATAATTACTCTGCTCTTTGTACTTGGATAGGGTTTGCCTCCCTTAAAACTCTCCTGTAACGTCTTTTGTCGGACAGAGGGAGACTGAGCAGAGGAAAACTGGGCAGCTTGTTTTTGCTCCGCCTCTTTATAAGTTTCAGGGTGTGTTGTCTGTAAGTGTTTAAAAAGGTTGCTCGTATTGTTGCTGTGTACGACTTTCTTATCACAAATATTGCATCGTACAATATTCTTTACTGCTGTTGATAGGTAGCACCACGTTATGTTTCCTTTCTGCCACTGTGCCATTCTGTAATGTGCTTGCGTGCATGTGTCGAGTATGTAGCTGAATGGCACATGATCACAAGCGTTCTGCCGTAGACCAATTGGTGTGTATACAAACCATCACCGCCCATCCTGTACAAACATTTAGTTATCCAGAACTTTTTAACATAGTTTCACACCAATTACTAAACAAACAGTACAATAAACACAACTTAATGCAAACACACAGCTACAGAGCATCAGTATAGTGAGTCCTTTCTTTTTTCCAGAGCCCAGAGGCTTGGCAGTATTTGAGTCCTGATGGACACGGACTTGGCACACGCAAAAGTGCTGCCTGTCCTCACACTAAATGCCGCCCCATCACTTTGAGTTTTTTATCTACTCCAACAGAAGTTGAATAACCCCACATGCCATTACCAAATAATAATAATAATAATAATAATAATAATAATAATAATAATAATAATAATAAAACCTTAACACACAAATGTGCTGCCTTTCCCTAAAGTTCTTCTCTCGTTGTTAGTTTCTTTTATAGTTACTTTTTCTTGGAAGTGAAACTTTAAGAGGTTTCTTCTTTTGCACCCAAATGAAGCTAGCACCTTCACTAGAAAACAATTAATAACAATTAATAATAATAACAAATAACTCATGTTGTGATACAGTTAAAAAACATTTTTAGTTGTTGTTGTTTTGCTGGTTGAAAGTCTCTTCGCATCCTGATAGCAATCAAGTTTTTTGGTCTACATGTATTTATATGTATTTATATCTTCTTTGGAAGGTGTTGGACCATAAAATATTCCAGTCCAGTCCAGTCATATTTCTCAGTCCAAGGACTACGATAGGCTGACCTGCCTGACTGTTAATGTATGTATTTGCATAACATAATTGGTTAGCCTCTAGTCTTCCTGTGCATGTTCATGGGTTCTTATGCTGTCAAAGCTAGCTTGCTGTTGATAGTCTCTCCAAAATTGCCTGCCCTACCCTTAATAAAATATTACTCCATGTTTATTTTTTTATTCTAGCCAGCACTTTACAATGAGGTTGTATTAGTTAATGTTACTATACACATTAGTTAACATGACCTAACAAAGAACAATCTCTTTGTTAATGTTAACTTACACATATAATGCATCTCTTTACATTAACACCTTAATTAGTTAACATTAGGTAATGCACAGTTAACATGAACTAATAATGAATTGTGATTACAATGAATTATAACAATGGCTACAATTAATAATGGCTTTATTTTATGTTTTGTAATGTTAACTTAAAGTACATATACACAAGTTTTTGTAGCAACTAACACACTAAGAATGGAAATTACAGACTCACCATTTGGGTGTTGATTTGGGTTCTTGGTAAACTTAACTCTAGAGTGGAAACCATCTGAACATCAGCTGATATGTTATTCATGTTTGTAGACCATGTTTGTTGGGAATGTTTATTAATATTACCACTAGCAAAGTGTTCATTACAGGAATTTGTGAACCTTTATTGAAAGTGTATACTATTCCAACATTTACTGATGTGTTACTAACATTTGTCGGTTCATTACAAAGCAGTCAGTATTTGTTTTTTCTTTTTTCTTTTAAAAGAAAAAAAGACTTAAAAAGAGTAAAAAAAACCATTCACACAACAAAGGAGATTTAAGTTAGTTTTACTTGTGGGTGAAAAATTTTGCATATAGAATAAAGAAATTAACATATTCAAGAGATGATTTTCAAATGATTTTGGGTTTTCATAATAAAAAAAAAACAATATCTTTAGGGATAAAACTGTGGGTCGTATTAGTAAGATTAAAAGTATAAAAACTTAAATTAACCAAAAATGTATTGGTTATAGTACAATCTCAAAATAAAAGGCCAGCTGTGTCTTCAGCAAGTCTACAAAATGAGCAAACCACTTTCCTGAAGCTAAAATGAGTAACAAACATAAACCTTAACTGATGGAAGGTGGAGACAATACATGATTGCGACAATATATGGTTTATGTGTGTTTTTCAAGTCTTTTCCAGGTAATAATTAAAGTATATGAATGATACAATAGTATTAGTAGTACATAGTATTAATTACAGTACAGAAGCTAAAAAAATATTATATTAGACACCCCAATAGTGTAACTATTATACTGATTATACAATCATAACCATAAAATTGTCATTAGTAAAATATATATCAAAAATTATACACGAATATTATTATAGAAGACAAGTTATCGGTTATTGTACAGCAGTATATTTTATTTTTTAGACAACTAAAATTAAGAGACAAGAAAAGTTTGTATGTTTGTTGTTATTTTTTATTTTTGTCAATTAGACATATATAAATAAATATTACAATTATTTATATATTTGACATTTTTGTCCCCTTCACTTCTGAAATGATTGCTACTTCCCTGCCCTGTAACATGTCTAAGAAGCAGTAGCTGTATCAGATCCAGTGGCAGTTGAGAGGCAGCAACAGTCTGATTCAAGGCCAGTCTCAGAGACGATGGCAGCTTCAGAGGTAGTGCCAGTTTCAGTTGTGTCAATCTCTAAGGCAGTTTTATTCTGCGATGGAGTGGAGGTTAAGAGGCAGTGATGTCTTCCAGGCTGTGTCAGTCTAAGATGCACTTTCAGTCTGAAATGGACCGTCAGTTTGAGATGTAGTGCCGGTCTAAGAGGCAGTCTCAGTCTATGTAGTGTCTGAAACGCAATGTTGGTCTGAGAGGCAGTGTCAGTTTCAGAGTCTGTGTCAGTCTGAGAGACAGTGAAAGTCTCAAAGGCAGAGTCAGTCTCAATGGCAGTGGCAGTGGCAGTCTCAGGAGCAATGACCGTCTCAGAGACAGTGTGGAACTCAGGAGTAATGTCAGTCTTGGAGTCTGTTTCGATCACAGGAACAATGACCATCTCAGAGACAGTGTTGGTCTCAGGAGCAATGTCAGTCTTGGAGACACGTTCGATCACTGGAGCAATGACAGTCTCAGAGACAGTGTTGGTCTCTGTGGTAGTGGAAGTTTCAGATCCTGTGGCAAAACACGAAAAGGGGGCAGAAACTATTATACTCTTGAATTCAATGTATTTTTAACAGAATAATGGTTGTTATGATTAAAAATATTCATATATTTCAATGTTAAATCCAAAGTCACTTATTAAAATGTCTGCTAAATGAATAAAAGTAAAAGTGCTCAAAAGTGGTTGTTCACTGAATTCACCCCTTTAATTCCTGTCTCATCGATTAACTATTATGTCTTTTCTTACTCTGGTGGTTGATCTGGATTACACAGCATGAAAGACAAAAACCCCATTGAACATGTCTATTTCTACAGCAAGAGGTAAGTGCTTTCAGATCTGTGCTTATGATTTATAGTAAATGATATTTAATTTAACTGATGCACAATCAGTATGTAGTGAATTTTGCTTTCATCATCCTAGGAAGGCGAAATAGGGTAGTGATGGGTACTCACGTCACAGATGACATTATGATTCTTGGATTATGTGTCACTCAATGTGTGGTTATGAGCACATTACAAAAGAAACATCGGTGGAATCTCTAACTTGCAGAACCACAAGGAAGCAGGGCCGGCCCTGGCCAATTTGCTGCTCTAGGCGAGATTTGACCTGGTGTCCCTTGCTTCACAGCCCATTCCACCAATAATACATTTTCTTATTTATATATAAAAAAATACAATACAATAAGGTACCATTTTTTAACATTAGTGAATGTATTAACTAACTTGAAGTAACAATAAACAATACATTTGTAACAGTATTTATTATTTTTGTTAATGTTAGTTATTGAAAATTATTTTATATATGTGGGGGAAGATCATGTATGGAACCGGGCGAGTCGGGAGAGCAATAAAATAATTATGTTTTTGTTGGACAGTCGTTTTTTGTAATATTTTAAATTCATAGTATTTGAGGTATTGGTTTAAAAAAAAAAAAAAAATTCACTCATTTTGGCGCCCCTAGCATTTGCCTATTCCGCCTATGCCACGTGCCAGCCCTGCAAGGAAGACACAAGTGTAATAAAATACATTTTATTAACTAGGGCTGGGTATCGAGTTCGATACTTTTTTAGGCACCGACCGAAATGCCTAGATACCATTGAGTATCGAAAAACCTCTCGTCGTTCTGTACCAAAATTCGATAACTAAGGGGTTAATCTCGTCAACGTTAGTGTGCCATTAAGCCTGCAGCACTAGGTGCAGTAATGTAGTGCAGGGTACACGCAGGTTTATGGCGTATACCCATTTCTTTCAGTCAGCTTTGCGTATACCCACTTCTAAACCCTCTCTGATGCGCATCATTCGGTAGTGTCCTGCATTAGCCAAAATCATGAGAGTCCACCACATGAATAGCCATTTCAATCATATGTGAATAAATAGAAAAACTTTCTAAAATCACCCAGTAAAGACAGTGATGTGGTCAGATCCACTTTTCCACCCCAGATGCAGCCTGTACATATGTGAGAACATGCCAGGAGGGGTGCACAGAGTGGTAAAATAATAATTATTATTGATTACTAATTTGAGTTAGTACATTATAATGAAAATAATACCTTTAAAAGGAAAAGAAGCAGGTTTTTACGATCAGAAATTTCTTAAACCAGTGAATAATTTACTCCAGGCACCACTACAGCACTGACTAGGTGTGTAGTCTGCTCTCTATAGCTCTCTTAGTACTGCACAGAGACGCGACAAAGTCGAACACACTTGCTAGTTTACACCAGTTACACTCAGAGATGTGGCTTACACGTGAGGCTGTAGAGTGAAAGCATCACAACCCCCTATAAGGCTACATTTACACTGGTGCAGTTTTGTTTAAAAAATAAAACAATCCTCATCGATACTGGCATTTCACAAAAGATCTCTGTCCATACTACATGACTGAAAGTGTGTTGTCTCACTGGACGAAGACTCTGAACATAGAGTATCTCTTTCCTCACAAGCTGGAGGCTCAGAACTGGTTGTTTCTGTTGCTGCCTTCCCTGTAACAGGCCACGGACTCAGAACTGGTTGATCTGCTATTGTCTCACCCTTGCGGGGCTCAGACTCAGAATGGTTCTCTGTTACAGTCTCTCTGGATGAAAGACTCAGAATGGTTGTGCCTGTTGCTGCCTTCCTGGAGACTCAGAACGGGTGATCTGGAAAAGTCCTTTCCTTGACAGGATTCAGAACTCAGAATGGAAGTGATCTGTTTCTGTCTCTTCCCTTACCTGACTGAGACTCAGAACAAGGAGTGTCTTTTGGAAGGGTACCTTTATCCCTTTCCGATGAGGAGGAGATTGCAATTTGGCACTTCTCCATTTCCATGTTGTGATTAGTTAGTTCCATCAGAGTGGGGGAACATCTGAGAGGGGTATAATTGCAGCCTGGAGATCTCCAAATGGGGGCAGGAACTCTAAAACGGGGTGGGTGCTCCAAAATAGGGCGTGGCTTCCTCCCTTTGACAGACAGGCACATGACACACATGCGCAATTTCCCCCCCAATCCACTTCAACGCAAACTCCGCCCCACAGCTGATTCTAAAGATTTTATTGGTTTTGTCAATCACAGTGTTGATTTCCTGCACTATGCTATACAAATGCTAACCCCTCAACCTACCCCACACCTTACCCTAACTTCAACCAGTGAAACTGACTGCACAGCGGGATTGGCGCTGAATAGCGTGGCAGATAAACAGTTAATAAGATTATGCGTTATGAGATCGTCGGGCTGTTCTGTAACTCCCCAATCGGACCTCACCGGAAAATCTGACCTTTTTAGTTACATCCAGCAACACTACTCCCTCCTACCCTGCAAATTCCAAGCCCCGGGATGCCCCCGTTGCTTAAAACAAAGTGATAGAGTAAAGCCTTTCCCCTGGCTTTACTGGGACGGCTCGCGTGAGAGCTCGTGGGTGATTCCCGTTTATATCATTAACCACTGTCCACGAGCTTTGGGGCTTTGCTCTCACTGAGCATATTTATTTATATAGCATAGTTTATAATATTTCAGATCAACTACAAACAATGTTTAATTTATAAAGTTTAGTTTTGAAATGTAAGTCAATAACAATTGGCTGAAGCTAGAGCCAATGGGTCTTTGCGTGACGAGACCCCGCCCCATTTTGGAGGTTTTTCCCACTTTGGAGTTCCCGCCTCTGTAATTGTAGTCATTTTTTTTAATAAATAAACTACCGGGACAGTTTATTAACAAGGAGGCAAAAGATCAAATAAACCTAGTTTACATTCAAGTTACATAAACAAGCATACAAAGAAAAACTATAATGGAAAAGAAATGATAGGAGTAGTGTTGATAGTATGAGAATTACAAATTAATTAAGCAGACTTCTATTTATAAGGTTTGTCACTATAATGCATGAATAGTGACCAGCAGAGGTCTCTAGTTCTCATCATCTGGACTTTTCTTTTGTAAATGTTTCCCACATTATACTTGTGGTTTGTTACAGATATTGACTGTTGAATCAAACATACTGTAATCTTGAGAGTCAATGTTTCAGATGAGTTTTCACTTTAGTTTGCTTTGCACTTGTTGGATTAAAGCACAAACTTCTATATGAATGTAGGAAGAAATAAGCAGAGATTTTTATATAGCCATTAACACATTTAAGTGAGATAGCAGTCATAATTATGACATAAAAAGTCACAATTGATGTGACACTGACGTAAAATTTATTATGAGATTGAAATTGACATGTGATATTGAATCATTATGATAAAAAAAGCTGAATTTTTGAAAGAATTGATCATAATTATGAGATAAAAACTTGAATTTATATGTCAGTATGTCATGTGTAACTGTGACAAAAAGTCAGACAAAGTTAGTCTGGTCCAATGCTGTTCGGATGAGTTTATCTCATCCTGCACAATGTTTACTTTAAAACAATCATTTTGAGCACAATGTTCAGATATTTGTAACATTTATTAGTCACTTATGTTCCTCTACTTTCAATTTTGTTTTTAACTCAGCTCATATGAAGGACACTCATACTCCCCCTAGTGGTTCAGATTACTTAAACTGTTTCCTTATGCCAGCAAAATCAACGTAAAACATTGTCATTTATCATCTTATTAATAATGCATCACTGTAAAAGGTCTTTTGTAAATTAAAGAAAACAAATAGGATGTCACTTTCTGCCATTAGAGTTTCCTTTCTGTCACAAAAATGAACTGAAGCATATATAGGCTATGTTATGTGTTGCACTGTTTTTTTCCCCTTGTTTATCTGTTAACTAAATCAAATATAAATTTCAAGTATTTATTCCTTGTATGTATATATTTATTTATGTATGTATGTATGTACTGCGGATTTTTTGTATATATATATATATATATATATATGAAGAGTTTGGTTCCAAAATGCGAGAAATGCCATTTTTTACAAAATTGAGTTCCTGCCAAAATCAGTATTGTATCTGGTCGGTATTGAAAAGGCCGTTTTTAATTTTACGCAAAATGCGATATCCGCCGTGTTATTCTGTTATCTTTCCAAACCACGACAAACGCCAGTCTCCCTTCTCTCCAGAATGCGATACATCTGCTCACAGCGCACCATTTCACTTGAATACACCCTAGTTTTCAGCATTGAGTAATGCATCACAGACATATCTGACGAATCCTTTCATAAACAAAGTTCACAGCAAAAATCCAGTGTTAAATTAACTCTCACAGAGTTAATTTCAACACTTTTTCCAGAGTTTATATATCTCCACACTCTCTGGAGTTAAATTAACACTTTCAAAATAGTTACACATTGAACACTATGCCAGAGTTCCTTATTTGACTCTAAAAAAGTGTTAAAATGACACCAAAAGCGATACAGAAAAAAAACAGCACTGTTCAGAATTACTTACACTGTTAAATAAACTTAAAACACTTAAATGAACCACAAAAAATAATTTCCATTAACTTAAGTTCAAGTTGAATTAAAACATTACAAAAGAAGGTATTATATACGAACTTTTATCTGCAACACTGTATGAACTTTGAATATCAAATTTTTATAAAATTTGATCTCTGACATTTGTATGATACACCTTTTGTCACACCCCTGTGGACTGTTTATGTTGATTTCTCCCTCTTGTGCCCATATTTGGTTGTTCCTGTTTCCTGTCCTTGTTTAATAATCAATAGTTAACCTTGTATCACCTGTGTCTTGATTATGTTCATCGTTATCACCTGTCTTTATAAGTTTCATTCAGTTCTGTGTTTGTCATCAACGTCAATATGTATGTGTATGCTACCCTGCCTGTGGATTTTCCTGTTTCAGAACTACCTGTGGATTATAATAAAGACTTTATCTTTAACCTTCGTCTTCGTTCGCCCCTTTCATAGATTGATTTTTTTTGTGTGTGTGTGTGTGTTTGTGTGTGTGTACTTGTTTTTGCTACATTGTGGGGACCAAATGTCCCCACAAGGATAGTAAAACCTGAAATTTTTGACATTGTGGGGACCGGTTAAAAAATTATTAAAAATAGTAAATGGTGTTTATCTGAAAGTGTAACAATCCAAACATGTTTTCTGTAAGGGGTAGGTTTAGGGTTAGGGTTAGGGTTAGGGTTGGGTTGGGTTGGGTTAGGGGATAGACAATATTGTGTGGTCAGTATAAAAACTATAGAAGTCTATGGAAAGTCCCTACAATTCACAAAAACAACCGTGTGTGTGTTTTGTTTTTTGTTTTTGTTTTGTTTTTAACGTGTATTCAACAAGTATGTGTTAAACTGAAAATGATAGTAAAGACTTCTATTGTTAGATAAGAATTCTATTTTCTATTTGTTGCAAAGTAATTGTTGTGGGGGGGTTGACACCCTCAGATTCAGACCTAGGGCCAGAATTACATCATGGACTTCACCACTTCCTGTGGATTTTTTTTTACTATGAATAAGCATCTAATGAAATTTTGATAGACTAATTGATGATCAGAACTCAGGAGGCAGCCCTTGTAACCAAAGTCAATTTAGCTAAAAACAGCTAAAAATTGTTCATGCCAAGATATTCTTATTCATATTTATCCATGTATACTCATTTATCAATAAAATAGCTACATTAATTAAACACCTACAGAAATACACACATATATATATATATATATATGCACTTTCATTTGGATATATTATTATTATTTTAGCAATAAAAGGAACAATTATCAGGGGCATGTTTGCATGTTTCGAAATTATTGTAGGCTATGTCTGGAAAAAAAGGAAAATGTGCAACAAAGACATGACACTATAGTTTGTTTTTTTAAGTAGTTTTACTTGTTGAAAATTCACACATTAATAATCTAAATTATTTCTTTTTTAAGTCTGTTTCAGTGACTGGCGGAAACAAAAGTAGCTTGAAAGAAGGGAGAGAGGGAAGAGGGAGAAACAAGTGGGGTATTACATATCCCAAAAAAATACAAGATATAATAAAAAAAGAAAAGAAAAATGAAAGTGCATAATATGTTTAGAATTCTGTTATTGTTCATCTTCACCATTAATTCTTAATATAGTTTTAGAATTGTAATCATTCTAATTATTTTGTAAATATTTGTTAGAATATAATTTTTAAAGGGGCTGTAAACTTGGAATTATTTATATTATTTATCGCAACACCCCTTGACAGGAAATTGGGCAGACACTATGTAATCAATCGATCAATCGATCGATCAAACAAACATTTAAACCAGCTAAGACCAGCCTGACCAGCTAAATCCAGCTAAAACCAGCCTGGCTGACCAGCTAAATCCAGCTAAGACCAGCCTGACCAGCTTAAATCAGCTAAGGCCAGCCTGACCAGCTAAAACCAGCTAAGACCTGCCTGACCAGCTAAAACCAGCTAAGACCTGCCTGACCAGCTAAAACCAGCTAAGACCTGCCTGACCAAATAGATCAAACAGGAAAGTAAAATCTTGCTCCACCTTTAAGAAAGAAGATATTAAAACTCTGAACAACACTTACAAATTGTACGCCATTGAAAACATATTACTCCGAACTTACCAGTCCTTTTGCATCCAGGAATCTTGGAAAGGTGGAGAGGATATGAACACTAGAGCCTGGATCTTTAACAAGCTTCTGTCGGTGCTGAAAGGTCTCTCTCATCTTCTGGAAAATGACGGTCTTATCTGTGGTATGGTTGAGCAAAGACATATGAATCTCTGAGGGAAGGGAACAGCATAACTATGCCAAGAGCATACTTTTGTCTGATTACTTTAGTAATGAGTTGCCTAAAAGATATCAAATTAGTAGTCTTAATTTCCACGATGGCCATGCAGTTATTAAGAAAAGTAACAAAACATACAAAACAATTACCCATGATTTTCAATCATATGAGCCACCAGTATGTTAATCATTTGTCTTCTTGTGGCATCGGTCAGGGTTTCTGTTGCTTGATACTCCCGAAGGGGGGGTTAGTTCACCCAGAAATTAAAATTCTGTCATTAGTTCATCTGTCACGAATCTGGTCGGTGTCCCGCTGTCCACTCACCACCAGATGTCGCATTCACCTTCCCACACACCCAGACTGTTGCACTACACCCGGACTGCATCTCCCACTATCCACCACGCTGATTGCGCCATACACCTGTGGCCAATCAGCAGCCCTATAAAAGCCCCGGACTTTCTCACGTTCAGCACCGTGTATTGTGGAGTGTTAATGTGGAGTATTGTGACAGTAGCGTTTAGCGCTCTCCTAGTGCTAGCACTGTTTTCCTAGTTTAAGTTTCCTAGTTCCTAGTTTCTTGTGTTTCCTTTGTTTCCTGAGTTCCTGGTTTCCTTGTTCCCGAGTTCCTGAGTTCCGAGTTTCCTGTGTTTAGTATTCTCGCCTGGCTTTCTCGTTTCGTCTGTCTCGCTGCCTGCCTTTTTGGACTATTGCTCGTTATAAGGATTATTCTCTGTCGCACGTTATGGATTATGTTCGCCGTTGATCGACCAACGCCTGCCTCACGGACTTCTATTGTGCCTTCCTCCGTTATACCTGTTTGCTGTGATTTTGACCCTGCCTGTCTGACCATGTCTTTGCCTCGTCCATTAAATAAAAGCTCGCAATTGGATCCGCTCACCTCTCGTCTCCCTCTCCACGTTACATCATCACAATGGTGGTGTTCCAAACCTAAAAAAAAACCTTTGTTCTTATTGAGAACAAAAATGAATATTTTAATTAAATCTGAGAGCTTTCTGGACTTTTAGTTGACAACCAAAGTAACTACCACTTTCAAAGTCCAGAAAGTTAGTAAAGACATCATTAAAACAACTAATGAGTGCTTTGTTTGCACAAAAAACATAGTTTACCACAATGTAACACTATACCTGTTTAGCAGATAGTGAATATGCTTCCTCAGTTCTTTGTTTCTTGTTAAGGACCTCATCTATGATTACAGTTGATGCACTTGAGCCGCTGCTTGAGTCAGACATCTCAGTTGAAAATGAGTCTGAAAATTCTAAAGAATCAGATAATAACATATTATAAACATACTACAAATATTTTGTAGACCAGCACAAGTATCAGAAACACGAAATTGCTCATTTATCATATTGTTAGTGCTTGACAATATTTTATTAACACCCTTTCAAATTCAGTAAAACTCACCATCATTTGTGAGAACTTTCAGCACCACATTGCCTTGACCAATGAGGTCACTGAATATTTCAACATCAACTTCGGTCCCCGTTGCATCCT
Organism: Cirrhinus mrigala; assembly: GCA_036247105.1. Lineage (NCBI taxonomy): Eukaryota > Metazoa > Chordata > Actinopteri > Cypriniformes > Cyprinidae > Cirrhinus > Cirrhinus mrigala. Next base: position 5,867,613 of record JAMKFB010000189.1, read on the forward strand.
TGTATATAACTTTTGCGTCTGGCAAGCAAAATCTCTGGATGACCGAAAAAATTAGAGTATAAAACTGAATATGCTTTTTAAGTCAGTCTGATGTAAGCAGACTTTAAATATGGCTCATTTTAAAAAGATTAATTGCAGCGTATGCTAAATCAGGCTCTGATAGCTAGAAATACATTAGATAATCTTTTATCATATTTTTAATCATTTCAATCACGTAGAATAAAACAAACCTTTTAGATGAAGCTGTAAAAAGTCAAACTGCCCTTTAATAGAATCCAGCTTCACATACTTTTCGCCGTACTTAATCTGGAAGTGTATGCAAAGACGTTTGACAAAATCAAATCGGTGTAAATGAAGAATGGCCATGCAGGACATCGTTTCAGCATTAAATCACAATGTGCTGATGCAATATAATCACATCGTAGAGCCAATGTGGCCAACACCTTGACAGAAAACTGTGACGTTCTTTAATATATATATATATATATATATATATATATATATATATATATATATATATATATATATATATATATATATATATATATCAGTGGTTCTCAACCTTTTTGGGGCCAGCGCCCCCCTACCCATTATCCAGGTCCCTCACCGCCCCCCATCAAATAAATTGTAGTCTAATTGTCCTCACTGAATATTAAAGTTGATTATTATTATTTTGTGTTTATAATGAGGACTGTTATTATATTTACAGTATTCAAATGTATGGGGTCATTATGATTTTTAGGAAATTACTTTATTTCAAGGATGGATTGAATTGATCAAAAAAGATAGTGAAGTACTTTTTTACAGTATATTATTTTAAAACAAGTGTAATAACATTCATTTACAGAGTTTTTAAGCATGTTGGTGGTTTTCATTGCTATAGCTTAAGTGTTGTTGAGATGCAGATATATCTTGTTGCCCCAAATTAAGACTAAATAAAAATGACATAGTGGACATTGTTATTTTGGTGAGTAAATACCACATTTACACATGCAAATGGAAGAAATGTAAACCCTACTTTACTATATTTCATAGTTTTTAACTTTGAAATATTCTCACAAAATCTAAGTACAACCCTAATTCTAGAAAAGTTGGGACATTTTGTAAAATGATAAAATCTGTGATTTGTTCATTCTATTTACTTTTATTTAATTGACAAAAGTACAAAGAAAAGATTTCCAAAGTTTTCACTGACCAACTTAAATGTATTTTGTAAATATAAACATATTTATTTATAAAATATTTATTTATTTGAAGTATGCATCCCACTCCGAAAAAATTGGGACAGAGACAAAATAAAAGTGAAAAGGTTATAGAATAACCAAATAAACTGCTTTGAAACAGAGCAAGCAGGTGAATTGGTAATAGGTGAGGGTGTCATGTTTGGCTATAAATGGAGCTTCTCAGTCTTCGCAAAAAAAGCTGGATCATGGCTCAAAATTTGTTTATATTAACAAAATAAAATTAAGTTGGCCAGTGAAAATATTGGATTTTTTCTTTGTACTTAAGTCAATAAATAAAGGCTAAAGAGAACAAATGACATATACTTAATTATACTTTTAATTGGGGTTGTAGAAAGATGGGAAACATATGCTCCTCATTTTCAAAATAGTTACTATTTTAGTGCTGTCCTGATTGATATATTTGTTATAGCCAATTAAATTTCAAATATTGCTTTTTTGTCAGTGTAGTGTGCCAGCTATAATAAGAGATGTTTCATAAGCAACAATCAGCATAATTTCTGAAAGATCATGTGACACTGAAAGCTGTAGTAATATGCTGTAGCTTAGCATGAGAAGAAAACACATTTTAAAACACAAATTTTTATATTTGTGAGCTTTGAATAAACTCTTTAGAAATTTGGCATTCAACCAACCGCAGCCAATCAGCAAACAAAAAGTATTAATATTAATTTTTCTAAACAAGAAAAAACATATCTTTCTTTATCGTGTCTAAATGCTTGCTATTGCCATTGAGCGGGAGTATTGGTGTAAACTAGCAGCGAACAGCACTACTACACTGTCCGCGAACAGCGTGACACGTTGTGTTAAAGCACATCGATCCCGTTATAATCAGTCGTTCAGTAACTATTGAGCGCGAGCGCTAAAGTAAACGGATGCCGCGTTCTATTTCTGCCTGCGGGATTCAACGCACCTGCGCTACCGACAAGCTGAAAAATAGATATAGTAAGTGCGTTTTGGTGTATCCTGTGTAGAGACAGCGTTAGGATGTGGCAGACCATTTTCTTTTGCAAGTTTCAGCTCATATATCTTTGGTATAAACTCGTATTGACCAAACGCCCCCCAGGAACAGCTCAACGCCCCCCTTTTAAAAATATTGCTTCCAGCGCCCCCCGATGCTCTCAGAACGCCCCTGTTGAGAAACACTAATATATATATATATATATATATATATATACACCACTAAGTATGACGTTAATTATAAGAATTCATTTCCTCCTTTTAGTAAATCGTGTCCACGCTGTGCTAGCCTAAATCGTTTCATCATTTTGATTTAAATATATTACGTTATATTTGTCCACATGTCTTGTTCAGGGCTCCGTAATATTGTAGACTGCAGCTGTTAAATACATAGCATCAATCATAAATGTTTAAGTAAATTTGATTTAATTTTACTTACCATTCAACAACATCAGGCTAATGACGGCGATTTCCCCAACTGCAAACTGAAATGCGTGGTAGGGATGGGCGGATCGATCCTAAAGTATCGATACTGTCGATACTGACGTTGTATCGAAAGGATCGATCCTCACATAAAAATATCGATTCTAAAGTGCATTTTTAACCATTAATTTTATTTATTTAGCAAGAAATTAGGTGCATAAAATAAGCCTGTAAGAAGAAAAATATACTATTAGCGAATTAGAATCCCAGCAAACAGGGGACGTCCCCCGGACGTTACAAACGTCGGTTTAGGTCCGCAGTACGTCCGCTTTGTAACGTTCGCTGGCGGACGTTCGGAGGTCTCCGTATTTGGTCCGCTTTAAAACGTTCGCTGTCAAACGTTTTGAGGACGTCCAGATTTGGTCCGCTTTGTAACGTTCACTGACGGACGTTCTGAGGACGTTCACTTACGTCCGCATTTGGACCTCTTTTTGACGTTCGCTGGCGGACATTTGGAGGACATTCTTCCGAACCAGTTTGCGAAATTCCCTGTTTCGTCCCTTATCTGCCATTTCCATAACAACACTTGAAAAATCCAGTCGCCCATGCCCTTTTTTAACTGTGATAATGGAATGCAAAATGCAAAGATTAACATTATTATTATTATGTATTATTATTATTATTATACTATAGTATAAACAATAGATTTGAATTCATTGTAAAATTATGTTAATATATTGTTAATAACTTTCATTACTGCAAAAGAAAAAATAACTTCTGTAATTCAAGATGTCATCAAATCACAAGTCTTTCAGCATTTAAACATCAAAAACAAGATACACTTCAATAATTTAACTGAACGTAGGCTACAATTAGGCCCTATGTATTCCACATACATAAATAAAATAAGGTTGAATCCCTGGAGAGTGATGCATGCAGCCAAGGAAAACTAAAAAGAAAGTGGAAAACACAGGTAAGACAAATAAATTAATTCCTACTTTTTAATATTTACATATCAAACTGTTGGTAAGCTGACAAGGAAAGTTATTTAGGAAAAATATTTTTTTAGTTATTGCATTTAAGACTGCTATATGTGCAGCGCAAAAATAAATAGCAGTGTAATATAGCCAATCAAATGAGCTCGTGATCGAGTGACATCACTTTAGGGTACGCCCGTGTATCCAGGACAACGCTGAGCTGCTGAGTGGCAGTTAACGGTTGTACCGGTGATTTCCTCAAACACGGCCTTGAGGTTTCGCTTTTGTCCGGTCGAAAAGGTATTTCTACTTTTTTATTTGTAGACATTAGCTACCGTAACCACTGCGTATCTCGTAATACTTACATTTTATGAAAAGTTTATCTTTCAAAACGTTTGCTGAGGCTGTCCGTCATGTACCGCTGCTGGCCGTTAGCCTAAACACTTTCGAAGCTAACGTTAGCATGTAAAGTTGAAACGATTAAAAGTATATAATATTGACAGATATTTCACTTAAATATTGAATTTCCATATGGTAAAAACACACACTGAGAAGCACATGCGGCAAAAAAGCCCATTTGGTAGGGATATCTTGGTATGTGCGCTGAATTCAGACGGTATGGTCTAAATCCAAATTGTCAGCAGTATTTACAAATCTTTTTCAATAGATAAACGATGGTAGACATAAAATCATACTACTACTGAATGAGTTCATTTTGTTGTTTTATGTTAGAGGATAACGGGAAGAATTGTCATCCTAGCAAACAGACGTTGCGAACGTCCTATTAGGTCCGCATTTGCTCCGCTTTGTAACATTCGCCATCGGTACAAACAAACATAAAAACACCCTCAGCTGAAACAGTAAAAAAGAAAAAAGAAAAAGAAATAGTACAAAAATTAATCAAAAGAAATTCTGTGTCAGTGAGTCTGATCAGTACCAAAATTCTACTAAGATATATCACAGCATGCAATCTGGCAAAAATTATTATTATTTTGATCTGTTCATCGGTTAATTTACTTGATGGATAGACAGTTAAACATACAAACAGATTGGTAGACAAACAGATAGATAGATAGAGATAGATAGATAGATAGATAGACAGACAGACAGATAGATAGATAGACAGACAGATAGACAGACAGACAGATAGATAGATAGATAGATAGATAGATAGATAGATAGATAGATAGACAGACAGATAGACAGACAGATAGATAGATAGATAGATAGATAGATAGATAGATAGATAGATAGATAGATAGATAGATAGATAGATAGATAGACAGACAGACAGACAGTTATTCCCAGCTTCGACAACCGACTTCTAAGGTAAATCAATCACAGCATTCATTGTCATTTTTGGCCTGAGTTGCGTTTCCCAAAAGCTTTGTAAGCCTAAATTGATCCTAGCTCCATTGGTTTCAACGGGTTTACGATGTACTTAGGCACGCCGCTTTTGGGAAATGCAGCCCAGTCTGTTAGCTTTAAAATGTTAACTCCTAATACTTTAGGTTTCTACGGCATTAAAGGGTTAGTTCACCCCAAAATTAATATTCTGTCATTAATTGCTCACCCTCATGTTCCAAACGTAACACAATTTAGGATATTTTGTATGAAATTCGAGAGGTCTCAGACTCTCCCATAGACAGCAATGATCGACAAAGTAATCCATGTGACATAAGTAGTTTAATTGTAATTTTACGAAGCTACGATAATACTTTTTGCGCAAAGAGCAAACTATTGTGTTCACGAGTACCCTGATGCAGATCAATAGATTTCAAGAGCTTTCAAGAGTGTTCAACGTCATAAGGCCGGATCTGGGTCAGCGCCAGCGCTGCCACACGCATGCGTCGGGGTACTCTCGTGAATGCGCGTTCACAAGTGACGCAGTAGAAAGAGAGATGTGAAATAAAGTCATTATTTTGGTTTTCTTTGCTTAAAAAAGCATTCTCGTAGCTTCGTAAAATTACAGTTAAATCACTGATGTCACATGGACTACTTTGTCAATCATCTTGGTACTTATCTGGGCCTTCAACGTGGTAGTACCCTTGCGAAGATAAACAAAGGCATTATAACTTACCCGTTTGAAACAACATGAGGGTGAGTAATTTCTGACAGAACTTTACATTTTTGGTGAACTAACCCTTTAAGGGTTTATATATAAATGTATATGTGGTGGGGAGGTATGAAATGATCAGACTTGGTTATTGTGCAGTGCAATGAAGAATTTATAGTTTAGAACCAGGAATCAATTAAACAAATCATCTACAGTCATGCAAATTATTAAAGTGTTACTTAAAAGAACAAATCAGACATTTAACATTACTTAAAATATAAACAACAATAAACAAAAGTGTTGTCAAATGAAACAATATTAGATTGAACATTATTTACAGAAATATAAGGTTAATATTAAGTGAATTTATTTATGTAGTGAATTTATGCATGTGAAGTTATTAAGATTAAATTATAAGTAAAACATGGAAAAACAGTAAAAAACAACAACAACAAACTAATTCAATGTCCTTTTTTCAAAATGTAATCAGCGTTGTTGAATTCACTCCATTGCATCGATGGATTCAATTCTGTCAGAGGGGTCCAGCGATTCCATGTCTCCATCTAGGGATGCCCCACTCTGATCTGGATCTTGGGATGCAACACTTGGTTCTGGATCTAGGGATGCCACATCCTGAAGTGGATCCAGCAACTCCTCACTCTGACCTGGATCTAGGGATGCCCCACCTTGAACTGGATCAGGTGATTCCCCACCCTGTTCTGGATGTAGGGATGCCCCACCCTGAAGTGAATTTAACGATGCATTACTTTTAACTGAACCCAGGCATTTTATGTTAAGGACATGTCTTTGAATGTGCCTAGAATAACATGAAGAAACAGAGCAAACTGAGACAGACTAAATCTAGAAGAACTGTGGCAATGTCTACACGATGCTTTAAGAAACAGTACTGTTAAAACTTTTAGGCACTTTGAATGAGGATGCTGTCATAAATAGATTTTCTTTATCAGTTATTTTCTATTAAGTAAATTAAATCAATATTTGGTGTGACTATCCTTTGGGTTTAAAGCAGCCTTTGCCCTAGGTGCACTTGTGCATGGTTTTGCAGGTAGGTCTCTTGAAGCAACTTGGAGATGTTGTCACAGACGTTAAGACAGACTTCTAGATTTAGTCTGTCTCAGTTTGTTCTGTTTCTTCATGTCATTCCAGACAGAATGGATGATGATGTGATCTCTGTGTGGAGCACTGGCTGTTGTCAGACAAAAATCTCCCTGGATTATTACAATTATGAAAAATGAATGTTTGGAAATGTCAACTGATATTTCTTACTGGCACACTACACTACTTGTTAGTTCAGGTCATAGATCTCTCTAATAATTGATGAAAAAAAAAAGATGCATGGGAAAACGTGTGTGCAAATAAATGCAAGGTATTTCTAAAATGTTTACATTCTGAGGCAGATTGCAAGTGTTCTGACACCATTTGTGATTTGGTCTTAGATTTAAGAGCTCGTTTTAGTCCTAAAATGTTTTGTAAAATACTCTTAAAACCATTTTTTAGCTCTTAAAACCATTTTTTAGCCTTAGTGGCCTAAGGCTTTTGCATAGTACGGTGTGCGTGTGTGTATATTTATCTCCCAAACTCAGTCCTGGAGCCAGTGTCCTGCCAGTTTAGCTCAGTGGTTTTTAATCTTGGTCCTAGGGACCCACTGCTCTGCACATTTTGTATGTCTCCCTTATTTGACACACTAAGTTCAGTACGTGGATCTCTCTCCTAACGAGCTAGTGATCTGAATCAAATGTGTCTGATAAGGGAGACACACAAAATGAGCAGAGCTGTGGGTCTCCAGGACCAGGATTGAGAACAACTGGTTAAAGCTGGGCTCACACTACAGGAATTGTAAAATCCTAACAAGATTATTAAATTTGGTTGCAGCGCACACATAAAGCCGGGCTCACACTACAGGATTTTTAGCCTGATTTTGCTCCGATTTTCCCCTCCCGAGAATCGGAGCAAAAATCTTGTCGAGCACCTCGATCGGTCCCGATGTTCGGTACGGATTATCTGGTAATGTGAGACATTCACAGATCAAATCTTGCACCTCCGGATCTGCTCGCACACAAATCGGGGCCTCCATGATCATATCATACATGTTTGATATTCAGGATTTTAAATCGGTATGGTCACGGCTATGATTACGTCGGTACTTTCACAACAGCCAATGTGCGACCGCAAAACAGCTGCTGTACGGTCCATTGGATAGTGAAGATGGATGAAACTGCTTCTATGTTTTTGTAGTAACACTGTGTGTATAATATGTTGAGAACATACCACAACCATATGGAGTAAGGAAAGCTCTGGAGTGAAATTGTCTCAGTTTTCAACAAAGTGAGTACACAATAGTTGCTGAAATGACTATCTATCAACTATTTTCAGCATCGATAATAATCAGAAATTATGTTTCTTGAGTAGCAAATGATATTAGAATGATTTCTGAAGGATCATGTGACACTGAAGACTGGAGTAATGATGCTGAAAATTCAGCTTTGATCACAGATCCTTTTTAAATGACAATTTTCAAAATATTAAAATAGAAAATAGTTATTTTAATTGTTATATTTCCCAATATTGCTGTTTTTACTGTATTTTTGTTCAAATAAGTGCAGCCTTGGTTAGCATGGTTAAAGACACATTACAAAATCGTACTGACCTCAAACTTTTGAACAGTTTAGTGTACATGAAATATTTATTTAATTAGTTAACTATTTGTGCTAAAATTTCACCTTTAGGGGTACAACAGCCTGGCAGTCTTTTACAAAAAAATAACCATGGTTTTACTACAGTAACCACATTTTCCACATATTTGTAGTAAAACTGCAGTAACAACAAATTTACCATGGTTAACACTCTCTCTCTCTCTCTTTTTCAGCTTGCTTCCTTTTACCATCGTTAACACTACAGGAACATTATTTTACCTTAATATTTGTAGCAAAAACCATTGTAATAATAATTAATAATGATAATAATAATAAGAAGAATTTTATTCATTTTTAAGTAATTTTAATACTTATGTAACACTATGGTTGTTTTTCATCAGGTACCCTCAAAGGTACACCTTTCTACCTTATCTACCCTTCACGTGTGTGTACTTGTATGGTATTAGTATGCTTCCTGGCTTTTAGGGGTAGAGAAGGTGCACATTTGAGGTTACTGCCCCAGTAAAGAGCTAAAATACAATTTTAGTACATTTCATTTATAGACTTTCAAATATAATGTTAAGTGAGTATAATTACTTGTTTTATTCTATAATTTAAAAGTTTAGAGGTATCGTTATCGGTATTGATATCGACGATACTGGGCTTGAAAATATCGGTATCGGATCGAAAATAAAAAAAGAGGTATTGCCCATCCCTAATGCGTGGGCGGAGCATAATTAACGTACATATCAAGTTAGATTAACACTGATGATCAACTCCATGAAATAACACCAAGCACGATTTTACTCTAAATGTGTTAAAATAACACTTTGAGTGTTGAAATCAACTTGAAAAGATTTAACACCGCAATTTCAACTCTACAGTTTTTGCTGTGTGTAGAGAATGTGTAAATAAAGCTGCTTTTCCACTATCGGGCTGCACCGTTCTCTTTGCTTAACTGTTCCATTCCGTGCCGATCCGGGCCAGTCAGCACGGATACGGTTTCATTTTCCACTGTGGTGCTGATAACGGAACTCTTTGGAATGTAAATACAATTGCGTTACCAAGACAATGACTGGCGCATTTGTAATGTAAACAGCGATATGGACAATGATCAGATATTTCTGTTTTTGGGACTCCTTTTTTATCTAAAATTGTATTTGTTAAATAACAGTAAAAAGGACAAAAAATAAATTAAGTGATGTTTAGCACTCACAGATAATTAACACGGCCAATTCATCATCAACAATCACACTCCCTATCTAGTCAGCAGGAGAGAATCCCTACAAATAACCAAAGCAGCATCCAGAAGGGAGTATCAGAACGAGATCCAACTTCGAGGGGAATCAAATCGTTCTTAGAAATGAGTCCAACCAACTCATATGATAAACCATGCACCAGTGCCTACAGCCTGAGGCTGAGGCAAGCACCAAGGCCCTTGGTGAGGGGAGCCTTCTCAGGACAACCAATGGTGGCTCGTGCTTGGGGACAGGATTCAACTCCTGAGAAACAAGGAGGAACATCTGACCCGCCAGAGATGGCAAGCTCTTAAGAGAACCGCTTCCACGGCAGATCCAACCTCGCTGTGGCACGCTCCATAACCTCCAACAGCTCATCATACGCAGGGCAGAAGGGTTGAGGAGATTCATATTTAGTACATTCTTCCTCATCCCACATCTTCTGCTCTTCCTGGGCAGAGCCTAACAGAGCACTGGCTGCCGGATCAGACGACGTGAGAGAAACCACATCATCATCATCCAGCAGCTCGCTCTCGTCTCCAGCCGACAAGCGAGAAAGGGAAAGTCCCTTATCCAACTTATTGGCAAGATCCACCTGCGATCCCCACGAGCTCAGTTTCCTCTGCGCCTCAGCAGCGGCAGGTCCTGAACCGCGAGGAGTCGATGGCTGCCCCTCCTTCCTCGAAAAGAGAGACAAACAAGAGCGGAGCTTCTTCATAGAAAGCTCACAATGCACGCAAACCGTCCCCGCGAGGACATTGCGTGCGAGCTTGTATGATCGTGTGTGTCATCTGGTGTCAGAAACCGGGGACACGGATCCACACGCTTCTTAAACGCCTTGCTAGTGTTAGCCATAATAGGTAAGAAAGAAAGCTTACTGGAGATGCACAGCTTCAAAATATCTTTAACAAAACTAGGTCAATGAAAGTTGACTCTTTCAGGAGTGTCAGGATCTCATGTTAATATACTTGCATACTACATTTATTATATCTCAAGAACTAATTTTTTAATTCTTTCATCTTTGGTATCATTTTAAATGTGCGATTGGTAAAATGGTCTCAATTTCACAGCAGTCATTGTTGTAGAATTTTCCTTGTTCAAAATAAACTATAAAGAGAAATACTGTATAACACAGATTTCAATATGAATTATAATTAAATTAATAAATCTTTTGAGTTCTATTTAGTAAATAAAGCAGTATATCCTGTAAAGTTTACTTTAGGAGTTAAATCACAGCATCACAGGGCTTGCTTTTATAAAATGGGTATTCCATAAAAATATGTATTTTCATATTAATTGTATTAATAAAATAAACAAATAGCAACTCTCACTACAATGTAGTTCTGATAGCATAATGGTTGCCAACACAGACACAGTGGCGTGGTATGACAAATGACTTGTGACATAAAAAATACAGTCCAATACATGTACAAATAATTCATAAGCGTCGGTTCTTTCAGTCAATTGTTCAGACTAGGTATGCCTGATCTGCATTTACTTTTAGTCGGTTTTGAAAAACAGTTTCATGTGTGAAACTGTCTGTTATTACTGACTATCATGCATTTAGCTGATGTCTGGTTTCCCCCTGAAGGCCATTTATAATCCTCGGAAAAGTCCAATATCTTCGTTATTAATCTTCTCTACGTGTGTGTCCTCATTGAACTCAAAATGCCAATATCTACCGTGTTTTCTGTTTTTTAAATTGAATAAAAGAAATGCACAGACCATTAAAGAACTTACGTTTGCAAGTTTGTCACAAACCCAAAAATCTGCCAAAGTCCTGAGAGATCCACCAATCATTGCCATTGGAAACTGGAACTGGGGAAAATAATAATAATAATATAACAATTATAATAATATATGTTGTAGATAACTGTAGATAACATTTTAATATTTTAATAAATTAACTAAATGCATGAGCCTCCCAAAAAGAGGGGCATAAACAATATCTTACTGCTGAGCTTATAATAACTAGTTTACTGTATTGGCTACACAGTGACAAGAACAGCCATTCTTTTATTTATTTGTGTTAATATTATTATTTCATTTATTTATTTTATTATTTTTATTTTTTCTTTACTAAATCATGCTTAATTAATTATTTCTTCCAAAGAATAATGGGTTAGCACACATATTGTAGTACACCCATATTTAATTTTGTGTTTTATGGTTTTACTGTAACACAATTAAGCTATAGATGTGTGGTTTATTTCGTCATTACTATGGTTTCACAGTCAATACTGTAGTAAAACCATGGTTAATTTTGTAGTTATTGAGATTTTACTACAAAAAGCATAGTTAAACCATGGTTATTGTAGAAAAACCATGGTTAATTCAGTTTTTACTATGGTTTTAATACAATAACCATAGTTAAACCATGGTTAAAATCATAGTCAGTTTTGTACTTACTATAGCCTTACTGCAGATGCTATGGTGAAACCATGGTTAATTACGGGGTTACTATGGTTTTAATACAAAGACTCAGATGGTGTTGTGTGTGGTGTGGTGATGCCCTGGTGAGGAGAACCAAGAAAACGGTCTCTTGCCTATAGTCAAGCATGGTGGCGGTACTGTAGCATCATGGTCTGGGGCTGCATAAGTGCTGCTGGTACTGGGGAGCTGCGGTTCATTGAGGTAAACATGGATTCCATTATGTACTGTACATTTCTGAAGCAGAACATGACGCCTTCCCTTCAGAAACTGGGCCGAATAGCAGTTTTCCAACATGATACTGACCCCAAACACACCACCAAGATGACAATTGCCTTGCTGAGGAAGGTGCAGGTGAAGGTGATCTGACCTGAACCCTACTGAGCACATATGGGGCATCCTCAAGCGGAAGGTGGAGAAGCAACATGTGTCTAACATCCAGCAGCTCCATGAAGTCATTATAGAGGATTTGAAGAGGATCCCAGCAACAACCTGTGCAGCTCTGGTCAATTCCATGCTCCGAATGATTAAGGCAGTGCTAGATAACAATGGTTTGACACAAAATATTGACCCTTTGGACAGTTTTGACAAGTTCACTTAGGGTGTACTCACTTTTGTTGCCAGCTGTTTTGACAATAATGGCTGTAATTTGAGTTATTTTTAGGGGACGGTAAACATACACCGCTATACAAGCTGCACATTGACTGCTCCAAAATATATCCAAGTTGTCATTTCCATAGTATTGTCCCTTGAGAATATAATACTAAAATGATTGCTGAAATGTGAGGGGTGTACTCACTTTTGTGAGACACTGTATTTCAGTACAGGTGCTTGGAAAAAGTGTAAAGGCAGATTGATAATTAAAATGTTTTAATTTCATTTAAATTGTTTTAATGTAGGTTATCAAGAATAGAAATGTGATTATTGCCATGTGGGAATTTTACTGAGGTGATTATGAAAACAATGACATGGCACGATTGACGTCTTATTACTATGCTGATTGTTTATTGCATTTTTCATCTGTGCTGTGACGCTTGTGTTTGGTCAGTTATTTCCATTGGCAAGAAAGGAACTTAAAGAATGAAACGCCAAACTGAGATGTACAGAAACTAGTACACATACCCCTCTATCTCAAATCACTTAATTAGACATAGACCCCCTAATTGCAGGACTGTCAAGCTATATTGACAACATTGACTCATCAGTATTAAAGTTACCCATCCCTGTTCTAAAGAATTCTGTGCTTCTACCTTAAGGAAATAGTTTATGCCTGTGAGGCCAGTTCAGGAACTCAGATGTCACGCAACAAAGCAATAAATTACCTTATCTACAGACGATATCTCAAACAAAACTAGGTCACTGAAGGTTGACTCAGAGTGTTAGGATGTCACGTTAATATACTTGCATACTACATTTATTATATATCAAGAAATCATTATTTTAAATCTTTCATGTTTGGTATCATTTTAAATGTCTCAATGCAATTGGTACTATGGTTTCAATTTCACAGCAGTCTTTTATGTAATAATTAATAATTATTACAGTGAGAAGTGAGCAAACACGCGCGCACACACACACACACACACAGACACTGTGAACACACACCTGGAGCAGTGGGCAGCCGTTGCTCCAGCGCCTGGGGAGCAATTGGTGGTTCGGTGCCTAGATCAAGGGCACCTTAGTCATGGTATTGAAGGTGGAAAGAGCTCTGTTTATTCACAATCCCTAACTTCAATTCCTGCCGGTGCGACCTTTGGGTTACAAGCCTGACTCTAACCATTAGGCCATGACTGTGTAGACGCATTGCATTTTGCTCAGTTAATTAAGCTACTACTTCTCTACTGCTTCTTTTTATTGGTGCTGTATGCTGACTAAAACATGAATAAACAGTGTAAAATGTCGCTGAAGAGACTTTGGAATCAGTCTAATTCTTCTGCGAAAGTACAACGAAGAACAACTCGTCAAACTAAGAGTGAGGATGATGGGCCTGAGGAAGAAAATGTGACATGCTCTCAGAATGCCAGCTTGACTGAACACGCTGTATCTAGCATTTTTGAAAGAATGTCTGAAAAACTGGACTGGAAATTACAGAAACATCCCTAGCCAATTGCTGACATGTCTGCAAAAATCGACATTCTACTCAGTAGAGTAGGCGATGCAGCACATTTCTGATCTTGAAGACGAGAGCACGGCTATGGTTACCCGGGTCTCAGATTTTGAAAAAGCATTGGAAAAAGTGACGGAACATCTGGAGGATTTAGAGAACAAAAGTCAGCAACCTACGCAAGAAATATTAGTTTATCTCATGGCCTAATTATTTCTATACTTAGCATCTGCACCTACACCACCCCCTAGCCTACATATTTGGCACATCACGTGACACACTAGACAGTGCAGAGCCAAAGCATTTTGCACTATGTTGGAGTACACAACAGTATCGATTTAAGTGGAAATACACAGCAGTCATAATTTTATTTTAAAGAATACGATGAGTTATCAGTACACTCATCAGTGTAGTTTATGATCACATCAGTTATTATTCTATTTTTAATCTTTTTATTCTCATTGTTAAATTTTAGGTGTAAAGAAGATATAAAAAATATTTTTTTCAAATTATATTTTTCCATTTTGCCAGACACCTAATCTTCTAAAAAACAAAACAAAAAAAACAAAACAAAACACACAAAAAAAACACAGATTTAGAATATTGGCCTAAAAATGGAATCTCCTTAAACGGAGAGCCTAAAACGGAAATTCAAGCGGCAGAATTTCAATAAGAACGTAAACCAGAAACATGTGCAGATGCCGAATGCAGTCGTGAAACTTAAGAACATCAAATCCATGGATATGTATATTCTTTTCAAGGGTCCTAAGAGGGTAACTTTAAAGGAGGATGATATGACAACTGATGAACTTGGCCGTACTGTATATTTCAGGTAATGATTTAGATCTTTCAATTTGGATAAAGTTTATCGCCTACAGGCCAGTGATGGGCAAACTTAGTCTATCCAGGCCAAAGTCCTTCAGTTTAGTTCCATCAATAATCAAGCACACCTGAACCAGCTAATCACTGTCTTCAGGAAACTGTTTGGTCACACACGCTTCCGGTGTGGAAATCCTGTCCGCGTTTGGCTGCGTTCCTTCAATCGTTTGTATTCTTCACTTTTTGCTGGTTGGACTGCAAAGAACTCATCTGGTTCTTTTTGGTCAATAAGTCCTCTGCAAACTGGACTCACTTTCTCTGCTTGGATTAATGTATTTTTGCTGCCAGTGGGAACTTTTGGCTGTTTGCCTGCTGCGAGCCCTCTGACTCCTCTATCCCTCATCTATTTGGATTGACTGTGAGGTGAGTTAGCACTCTTCTTACTAGTCATCCTACTCCCTTACTGTCTGGTCAGGTAGCTTTCCTCTCCATAAGCTTTTATAGTGTTGTGATAGTTGTGGTTTTGGCTAATGTTTTTGCTGCTGAGGGGTGTGTTTTCCCCTTAGGGCTGGGTGAGAATCTCTTAAATTTTAACGATCACATAAGATTGGAGTCAGATGGAGCTAGATTAAAATTGAAACTAAATCCTGATAAATTAAATGAACTTTGCAGAAGCGCTGTGAAAAGACCGAACATGCATTAAACCTTCAACCAGGCCACTGGACTCCACGTATGGGCCAGTGGATGGATCCTGGTATGCTTTGATCTTACCCAGAATGTTAATTTTCCAACTCACACTTATGGTCATACACTTGACTTAGTCTGTACGTCTGGTCTGAATAAAATCTCCATCAGTGGTCATTATATTCCTAGTTCTGATCATAAGCTTATTACATTTGGCTTTGTTAATTCGTCCAACTAAATGCACTAACAACACAACTATTTCTTTTCGTAACGTCAATGCTGTCAACATCAATGCTTTCATTGCCTCAGTGTCACACCCATGGACTGTGTGTGTGTGTTTTTCTCTGCACGTGCTTCCCGTGACCTAGTTTCTCTCTCTCGTTGATTGATTAATTTGATTCATCAGTTCTAAATAATTCTGTGGTACTTCCTTAAGGAAATAGTTTGTGCTTGTGAGGCAAGTTCAAGAAAAAAGATGTCATGCAGCAAATCAATAAATTAGCCTATTTAAAGAAAATAGATACAATTTCTTTCAGTGACCTAGACAAACAAATCTAGGTTACTGAACCATCCTATTAGTGTCGGGATGTCACGTTAATATACTTGCATACTACATTTATTACATCTCAAGAAATCATTATTTTAAATGTTCAAAATGTTTGGTATCATTTTAAATGTCTCAGTGCGACATTACATTGACACATCATGGATATGTACATGCTTTTCAAGGGTCCTAAGATGGTAACTTTAAAGGAGGATGATAGGACAACTGATAAAGGTTTATCGCCTACTGGCCAGTGATGGGCAAACTCAGCCCATCCAGGCCAAAGTCCTGCAGTTTAGCTCC
Organism: Cirrhinus mrigala; assembly: GCA_036247105.1. Taxonomy (NCBI): domain Eukaryota; kingdom Metazoa; phylum Chordata; class Actinopteri; order Cypriniformes; family Cyprinidae; genus Cirrhinus; species Cirrhinus mrigala. Next base: position 5,884,046 of record JAMKFB010000189.1, read on the forward strand.
ATCAATAATCAAGCACACCTGAACCAGCTAATCACTGTCTTCAGGAAACTGTTTGGTCACACACGCTTCCGATGTCGAAACGCTGTGCGCGTTTGCCTGCGTTCCTTCATTCGTTTGTATTCTGCACTTTTTGCTGGTTGGACTGCAAAGAACTTGCGGTCATCTTCCAAAACTTTATATCAGTAACTGGATTTTCAGTCCTAAGTCTTTTGAGTTTATGGCTCTGAAAGTTGGCTCGAACTGTCCTCTCATTATTGTCCTAATGTATAAACCACCCAAGCAGCCAAGTTATTTTTTCTCAGAACTCTGTAAACTACTAACTACCACGTCTCGTCTTGTGGGATAAGTGTCTGTCACACCCCTAGCGAATGTCAATGCTTTTGTTGCCTCAGTGTCACACCCATGGACTTTCATTTGATTCACCAGTTCTAAAGAATTGTGTGCTTCTACCTTAAGGAAATAGTTTATGCCTGTGAGGCCAGCTCTGGAACGCTAACAAAAACCTTTTTCTCCCCATGTGCTGCCCGTGACTCAGTTTCTTCCTCTAGTTAATTTTTTTTATTTGCTTCACCAATTCTAAAGAATTATGTGCATCTACCTTAAGGAAATAGTTTATGCCTGTGAGGCCAGCTCAGGAACGCTAACAAAAACCTTTTTCTCACCATGTGCAGGCCGTGACTCAGTTTCTTCCTCTAGTTAACCGTTTCATTTGCTTCGCCAATTCTAAAGAATTCTGTGAATCTACCTTAAGGAAATAGTTTATGCCTGTGAGGCCAGCTCAGGAACTCTGACAAAAAGATGTCATGCAACAAAGCAATAAATTAGCTTACAATTAGATACAATTTTCTTTGAGTGACCTACAAATCTAAACTAAACAAAACTAAAACTAAACAAAACTATGTCACTGAAAGTTGACTCAGAGTGCCATTTTCACAGCAGTCATTTATTAAATAATAATAATAATAAAAAGGCTGTTGGGTCTCATCATCTGTAGATTTTATAAAGTGTCCTCAACATAAAATATAATCAATTACATACAGAATCTATCGCAGTGGTATTAGCTTCAGTCTTTTAATATTTTAAATATGTGTTTAATGGCATCTTTTTACTGGTGTCTCTATTAAGTGCGTTTTACTTCAGTTTTCCTCATTTTAATTATGGTCATTCAACATTACAGTAAAAAAGGCATTACAATTGAAAGCCATTATTTTTTAACATTTAATAGGCTCTGAAATATGTAACAACTTTTAATTTGTGTTTTTAAGACAATCTTAACATAAACTATAAATTCTGTATGCATAAACTATACAGATTATTCTTTATTCAAGGTACAAAAGTTAATGAGCGACCAGAGCAGTCCAGTGATGATTTCTCTTTTTCTTTTGTTCTTTGATTTACATCAATGACAGACTTCAGCAGGTTTCACTTTAATATCAGCACTCTCTCTTTAAAACCTATTAACGCAGGTCTGACACATGTTCGATTTTCTCCCAACTCTTACGGTCATTTATATGGAAGCCCGTTTCCGCTATTGAATAAAATATATGTATAAAAGGTTATTGCAGCTTTTTATCTCAGAATTATTACCTTTTTCTCAGAATTGTATGAAACAAAGTCGCAATTCTGAAGATATGTAAGATATAAACTCGCAATTGCAAGTTATGAAGTCAGAATTGTGAGATAAAAAGTCGTAATTGTGAGACATAAAGTGGCAATTACGAGTTAAGTTAGAATTGTGTGATATAAAGTCGTAATTGCGTGATATAAACTCTTTTCCTGTTCCTGAGATCGACCTTCACTGGAGTGTCAAAGACGTGTCCACAGACGGATTGCATATTCTATAGCCTGTAAAAATGGAAAAAAATTATAGAGGATATTCTGTGCATTTTCATTAACAGAAAATTCAAAATTTTATTGCAGGAATCACACAACATAAAGCTTAGTTTCCGGACTCTTGAGAGAACGTTATGCAGGAATCAGTTGTAGCAGAGACCCAATAAAACAGATGAGGCTGAAGTGGCACGTTTTATACACCAGCACAGGGTTGTCGCTAGGGCTAATCAATCGGGGCTCGAGCCCCGAAAGTTTTTACTCCAGCCCCGAATGTTTTTTTTTTTTGTTTTTGTTTTTTTGTATGGCCCTATGATTTCCACGGAATTTGTCAATGTTTGAATCAATTAATCAAAAGTTGATCATTGAACTTAAATCAAGTCGCGATATGGACTAGTATCTGTAAATATTATGCCGCAAAAGACTATGTAAATATGAATCCTGCATGTTCTGCGTGTCTTTTTATGAATGAACGGCGCGGAAGCGCGGTTTCGTTTTCTACACATGTAATACTCACACGCGCAGTGATTTCAGCGTCTGCCGTTTCACTAAATGAGGGCATAAATACACAAGTCACTTAATGAGCGTTTCACTGTTTCATTTGAGTAAAACAAGCATCAAATATATACACAGAATTGTAAAGGTATTCACGGCAAGTCGGCAACCCGTCAAAATATAACTTTATTCATCATTCAGTATAATGTACGTGCCTACTACTACTATTTATTAATAAAAATGTATACATTTTTTTTACACAATATTTCTTCCTTGTTTTACATTTTATAGTAAATTCCCTTTGTTTGCCAAAAATAAAATATAATTTTCATTACCTTCACACCTTCATCTGATAACCAGAAAAATACACAACACAGAATTCCATAAGGCTATTGTAAAAATAAATAAAAGCTGTTTTTATGCATTCAAATAAACAGACATTCTAAAGCATATTTGGTAACAATAAAACGTAAAGCGAGCAAAAATAAAACATTTCATAGGGTCCCAAACATGTACATTATGTACAACTTTTGATAAAATGATGGTAAATTGTATAAGATTCATGGTTTTAATTAATTACACATGATTAATTACATTTTGATTAATAAAATTAAATGTATCCATTAAAAAGAAGACCAGAAAAATGAAAACACAAAACAGAATTTGAAAAAAATAAAGTAAAACGGAATTTTGTGTGTGTGTTGGGGGGGGGTTATAGGGCCCTATTTTTGCATGCAACTATATATTTGTTACAGTTATAAATACATTTTCAAATGTATTATTTTATTTGTCTAACATATTTTTGTAATGTTTTAATTTTGTTATAATACTTTGATATATTTGCTATTTGCAGTGATTACTATTTACCATTGTTAATAGCGTGACAAGTGTTTAACCCCCGGTTTAATGCCTCCGGACCCACCTAGAAGGATCCAGGTTCAACCACTTGTGTCTAACAAAATCTTATGTGAGCATGATGTGAGCTCCCACCCACTACCACTAGCCCCTGCTGTTTTGGCACCAGCCCCGGGTGTTTTAAAATCCTAGAAATGCCCCTGCACCAGCAGCGACAGACATCGCATTATTACAGACAGAGAAACTGTCTGTCACTTGATGTGACTGACTGGATTGACAAGGAGTTGATCTGCGTGCTCGCGGTCGTCTACGGCGACACGTATAACAGACCAGCTATGTTTGGCATATTGACAGATATGATAAGTTAAAGTTAATATCCTTAAACGGATGCATCCCTAACAACACACATACGTGGGGCCGATGTCGGCCCGATTTACAAAAGTCCATCGGCACGATGTGGCTCAGGGAGTTTGCTAATCGGGAAGATATCGCCACGACGTCGGCATTTGATTGCAGATGCTTTCTGGCCGATGCAGCCGTAAATCCCGGCTGCTCCTGTGCACTCAGTGGTGTTTTGCTCATCGCTATTTTAGGACCACCCGCGGCAGCAGCCGCTGGTTTATAATAAAACACCACACACCACTCTTAATAACAGTTGCAAATTTATTAATATTTTCAATAAACATATTAAACATACAAATACATTTATCAGATGCTTTTATCAAAAGTGACAAACAAATGAGAAGCATTCCATTCAATTTGTACTCTTTCAAAGATTAACCATGGTTTTACCACAGCATTTGCAGTAAAACCATAGTAAAAACAAAATCAACCATAATTTTACTACAGTACAGTGGTTTAACTATGACTGTTGCAGTAAAACCATAGTAAGTACAAATTTTACCATGATGTGAAAACTATGGTTACTATAGTCATGGTTACCACAGTTTTACTGTAGTATTACTACAATAGTAGAACCACGGCATCAAAACCTTGATATAAACCAAAAAAAACAAAAAAACAAAAACAAAAAACTAAACTTGGTTACTACACTTATGGTTACAGTTTTCCTATAGTAAAACTATGATTAACTGTTGTATAAGTATAACCTTTCCAAATACTTATTTCAAAGTAGGTTAACAGAAAATGCATTTTTTCAGGATTACAATCAAAAAATATTCTGTAATCAGCCAGAGGTGACTGAGACTTACTGGGGAAGATCTTCTGGCAACAAAGTAATGTCCATATGACAGCAGCTCAAACATAAAACAAGTCATGTCTTCAGTACTAGTAATAATCTATTTTTATTGCCACACCACAATCTAAGACTATCTTCATGGCAGTTACAATAATACAAAAACAACATAAATAAAATAAAACCAAGCAAACACTACAGCAGTTAAAATGTTTGAAATTATATGATACAAATTCTAAAATCTTTTTTTTTTTTTTCTCTCTAGTCATGCGCTCACACACTGTCCTTCAAGATTATTAAAGGGTAAGTTCAACAATTTTCAATCCAATTTGTATTGTTACAATGCAGCGAGAGACGACGTTTTCCTGTCAGGTATCATGTTGCCGACTCGTTTCCATAACTCCTCAAAACGTCACGCAGAATTTACATAAGTAATCTAGAATTAAAACATTACATTATTAATTCACAGTCTCGTTCAGTCATTATCCAGTAATGTATTTAAAACTCATTTAGTTCAAAAAGGAACCGCAACAATATCTCAACGTGGAGACCGAGTGAACCGCCATCTGCGAACACCCGGTCAAGCCAGCCGCCATCTGGATTTCGCTGCACGTCTATTAGTGGAATTACGGTACGGAGACACGAAGCGCCCAAAAAAGCTGACGAACATCTATATTTCAGCGGTTAAAAATTAAATGTGCTCGAAAACAGGGAAAAAGTATTTACAAAACGTATTTATATTGTACATTATAGAATATACAGTTATATTACATTCAAATACATTATACTGTGGAGTTTCCTGGAAAAATAAAGTCTGTTAAAATACGTTCTAACACTATTTGCTCCTTTTTTCTACATGCATTATTAAAATTTCTTCAGAGTTACCATGAACATTTCAATAAATTCTTTTTCTGAACAACCATGTCTCTATATGTTTTCACGAGGTTTTAGCGTAGAATTTTACAGAAAATGAATGGCAGTCTGACACAATGTATTATGACGTGTCGATAGCCTTGTGGGCGGGGCGCCGACATACAGCGTTATGCTCCGGGCGTCCCGTGTTCGAATCCCGACTTGAGGACTTTTCTAATCCCTGTCCCGATCTGTCCTTTCATAATAATAATTTTTCTTCAGAGTTAACAGGAAAATTTCTATTTATACTTATTCAGAATGCCCATGACTCTGTCTGTGTCAACTTTCACAAGATTTTAGCCTACAATTTTACAGAAAACTAGATAAAAAAGTTTGTCAAGACAAACTTTAAGTTGGCTTGAGAAAGCCAGAACAGAAAGTTTTAAAAAGTTTGAAAGGTTTATAAAGTTTAAAAAGTTTTAGAAAGTTTAAAAAGTTTAAAAAAAGTTTTAAGTTTGATGGTTTTCAGTCTGAAATAGTTTGAAGTCTAAAGTAGTTTTAAAAGGTTAAAGTTTGAATGTTCTGAAAGCAATACAGTCTGTCAGAGATAATAGATAGATAGATAGATGAGTTTGATTGAGTTTAAATGGATTAGAAATACAGTACATAGAAGGGAAGCTTGATTGAGCCTCAAGGGATTCTGGGAGTTTTGACAGTTGAAATTTGAATAGTGTTGGCTCATTTGAACATTCCTTCAATGATGGAATGCTCATGATTAGCATGTTGCTAGCATGTTTCTAGCATGGTCAGCAAGTTAGTAGCATGTTGATATCATGATTAGCAAGTTACTAGGATGTTGCTAGCATGATTGTAGCATGATTAACATTTTATTAACATGTTATTAGCGTGATTAGCATGTCGCTAGCATGTTTCTAATATGATTAGCAAGTTGCTAGCATGATTAGCAAGTTGCTAGCATGATTAGCAAGTTGCTAGCATGTTTCTAACATGATTTGCAAGTTGCTAGCATGTTTCTAACATGATTATCAAGTTGCTAGCATGTTTTTAACATGATTAACACAGTTGCTAGCATGTTTCTAATATGATTAGCAAGTTGCTAGCATGTTTCTAGCATGATTAGCACGTTGCTAGCACGTTTCTAGCATGATTAGCAAAGTTGCTAGCATGTTTCTAACATGATTAGCTAGTTGCTAGCATGTTTCTAGCATGATTATCAAGTTTCTAGCATGTTTTTAACATGATTAACAGTTGCTAGCATGTTTCTAATGATTAGCAAGTTGCTAGCATGTTTCTAGCATGATTAGCACGTTGCTAGCATGTTTCTAGCATGATTAGCAAGTTGCTAGCATGTTTCTAGCATGATTAGCACAGTTGCTAGCATGTTTCTAGCATGATTAGCAAGTTGCCAGCATGTTTCTAGTATGATTATCAAGTTGCTAGCATGTTTTTAGCATGATTAGCACAGTTGCTAGCATGTTTCTAGCATGATTAGCAAGTTGCTAGCATGTTTCTAGCATGATTAACAAGTTGCTAGCATGTTTCTAGCATGATTAGCAAGTTGCTAACATGTTTCTAGTATGATTAGCAAGTTACTAGCATGATTCTGGTTGCTAGCCATAGATAGATAGATAGATAGTAAGGCTAAGTCCCCCACTCACCCCGCCCTTTTGAAACGCATACAGAAGCTACGGAAGGACAAAAATGTTGTCGTCTGTTATACCTGACAGTAGCCAATCAAGCGATGAGGTTTCTGTACAAAGGTAAGTCAAAGAATTATATTTACTTAATTATTCAGTAAACCAATATGTTATTGTGAATATTATTGTTACTCATTGATCATTGTCTCAGGTTTATTCGCTGACTTTAGTTAGATTTTTTGTATGACAGTTAGTAGGGTTGGGCGACGTCTACCAAATTGGCATCGGACGAAGTCTACAGTGAAACATCACGATGAAAAGTGAAAGTGAAATGCGATCGTGCATACGAAATCAGTTTCAATGCCATGCACGTTACTAGCGGCCCCCTGATGCCTGCAATTTACATACAGTATAATTACTTAACGATATAACTGTGAGAGAAACTTCTTCGCGCGCATTTCAACGTGGTGACGACACGAGCGGCCTCTTAAAACACCAACGAAGAAGTAGAACAACGTACTGACGAAACGCGCTCTGTAGAAGTTTGTCCGTTTAGGGCTACTATAGAAACATGGCAGCACTAAATGGCGACTGCCATGTAAGGGGACCTGCGGTGTATGTAGATATAAATTGCTCGTTCTAAGGTTATAAAATCATAACGGCTTATTATGTAAGGTCTTTACACACCTCTGAAAACATAGTTTTGTATGTTATATTGCATTTCTGCCAATAAATTCTCCTAAATATTACACACTGCACCTTTAACATTAACCAATGTGAGAAAGGCCTTTAGTTGCTTAGAAGTTATCCTGGGGTTCTTTGCAACCTCAGAAACTTGTACATCTTGCTTTGAAGTGATCTTTGTTGGTCAGCTACTTCTGGGGAGGGTAACTGTGGTCTTGAATTTCCTCCATTTGTACACAATCTGTATGACTGTGTATTTGTAAAGTCCAAACTCTTTAGAAATGCTTTTGTAATCTTTTCCAGCCTGATGAGTAACAACGACTCTTCTTCTGAGGTCCTCAGAGATCTACTTTGTTTGTGCCATGAATTACTTTCACAAACATGATCAGACTTTAATAGATCCCTGTTCTTCAAATAAAACAGAGCATAAACTGACACCTGATTGTTATCATATTGACTGAAAGCACTTCTGAACAGATAGACTCTCATTTCACCTTCAAATTAACTGCTAATCCTAGAGATTCACACTTTTTGCAACTCACAAATATTTAATGCTGGATCATGTTTCATAATAAATAAATGACAAAGTATGTATTTTCATCTCATTTGTTTGACTGGGTTCTCTTAGTCAATTTTCAGAACTTGTGTGAAAATATGATTAACTTTTTGGTCATATTTATGCAGAAATATAGAAAATTCTAAAGGGTTCACAAACTTTTTAAACAGCACTGTATATAAATAATATTCACTAACTGCTTGTTTTCTTACAAAAAACTAGCTCACTATCTTCTCTATTCCTTTTGTATTCTATCTTTTTTTTTTTTTAATTATACAATTAACAAAGAGCAAAGTAAAAAAATGCCTCTAATATTAGCCTGCTCTATTCCTTTTCTATTCTATTTTTATTTTTTTATATAGTTAAAAAAAAACCTTGCTATATGTACTATGTTAGGCTAACTGAGACTTGTCATAGCACTTACATATCATTGCTTTTACATATCATTGCTCTTTTGTTGATTTTGATTGCTTCCATTGTCCTCATTTGTGACACTTTGGATAAAAGCCTCTGCTAAACGACTAAATGTAAAATGTAATGTAAGGAATTTAAATAATGCCTGTATAAAATGTGAAAGAATGGTCAGTGCTATATAATGCATTGTGACATACTGCCATTCATTTTCTGTAAAATTCTACACTAAAACCTCGTGAAAACATATAGAGACATGGTTGTTCAGAAAAAGAATTTATTGAAATGTTCATGGTAACTCTGAAGAAATTTTAATAATGCATGTAGAAAAAAGGAGCAAATATTCAGTGTTAGAATGTATTATAACAGACTTTATTTTTCCAGAAAACTCCACAGTATAATGTATTCGAATGTAATATAACTGTTACGTGGTAAACGAAACGAGAGGTGAGCGGATCCATATGCAAGCTTTTATTAGGACGAGACAAAGACATGGTCGTACAGGCAGGGTCAAAACAGGAGCAGACAGGTATATAACAGGCAAGACGTAGAGAATAATCCAATAACGATAGATAGTCCGAAAAGGCAGGCGGCGAACAGTCGAAAAACGGGGGAGCCAGGCGAGAGAACAAAGAACTAGGAACTAGAAACTAGGAAACGCTAAACAATGGAAACACAACAGTAACAACTTACAATACTCCGTGGTTTGCATGGGGAAAGTCCAGGGTTTTTATAGAGCTGCTGATTGGTCACATGAATAGACGCAATCAGCGTGATGCATGGCGGGAGATGTAGTTCGGGGAGTGGTACAAGAGTCAGAGTGTAATGATGGGGTGAAAGTGACATCTGGTGGTGGGCGGACAGCGGGACACCGACCAGATTCGTGACAATAACTGTATCTTCTATAATGTACAATATAAATACATTTTGTAAATACTTTTTCCCTGTTTTCGAGCACATTTAAATTTTTAACCGCTGAAATATAGATGTTCGTCAGCTTTTTTGGGCGCTTTGTATCTCCGTACCGTAATTCCACGAATAGACGTGCAGCAGAATCCAGATGGCGGCTCACTTGATCACGGTGTAGAGACGCCATTAGCTAAACAAAGTTAGTTGGAAATGAGCCAAAGTCAGTTAGGGCTCGCTGTGAAGTCTTTCCCCTGTACTACAGTGCACCGAGCACTTACTAGTTACTAAGTGTCACATAACTGACAAAATAAGATTTTTTTTTTCCCAATTTAACTCAAGTAAAAACGTACCTGAAAGCCAAAGATGTCACCGGACGAGTCGCCTTCTATCTGGTGGGTTGCTAAGAGACGAATAACTGTTCACGTTCAAACAGAAAAGCGCGGCATCGGCCTCCGGTCATGAGCCGTCTCAGAGCCGACCTTTGATGAGCTGGCAAAATAGAGCACTGACCGAACTACACCAGCCTATGGCTGGCTGATCTTTATTAGATGTTATAGTTCATGAGGCGACATTCTGCTCATGGGCTGTCTGGGATTGATGGTTTCTCCAGAAACAATTATCTGGGTAGAAGCATACAAAATGAGCAGCGATTGCAGAATGAACAGCGATTGCCTTCAGCGCAGTGGGAAGAGATCCGCATTCAAGTGCACGCAATAAGCTAAAGCTTGCCGCAAAGCACCGGCAAAACTAATTACCATGAATGTTTCGGGGGGAAATAGTAAGGAGATTTTTAAAATATTTATTAATAAACTAGTGTGTTCTGAGTCAGTGTCGCAAGAATGAAGCTGGCGATCCTGACTTGTCATCTCCTCTTTGGACCCGCCTTTAGAGAGAAAAGCGTCATTACAGATTACTCAATAAAAGAGTTTTTGTTTTTGATTTGATTAGCTGAGTTTCGCTTTCCTACAAGCTGTTGCTAAAAATAATCACAAAGAATTTGCATTGGAAATGAAATGATGCATTTAGCAGATATGCAGACATTTTTCAAGGACACTGCGAGTGCAGAATGTATCACTCTTGGTCCAAGCACAGGAAACTAGAGAATTGAGTGAGTTGATTTAATCTTTAAGTAGAGTAAGTACGGTGACCGGGAGAGGACACGTTCGGTTCACTTAATCTTGTTGTGGCCACAACATATTGACTTGTGGGAATGTGATAATAGGTGCATCTCAATAAATTAGAATGTCATGGAAAAAGTAATTCAACTCAAATTGTGAAACTCATGTATTAAATTTAATGCACACAGACTGAAGTAGTTTAAGTCTTTGGTTCTTTTAATTGTGATGATTATGGCTCACATTTAACAAAAACCCAACAATTCACTATCTCAACAAATTAGAATACTTCATAAGACCAATTAAAAAAAAAAAAAAAAAAAAAACATTTTCAATGAATTGTTGGCCTTCTGGAAAATATGTTCATTTACTGTATATGTACTTAATACTTCGTAGGGGCTCCTTTTGCTTTAGTTACTGCCTCAATTTGGCACGGCATGGAGGCGATCAGTCTGTGGCACTAATGAGGTGGTATGGAAGCCCAGGTTTCTTTGACAGTGGCCTTCAGCTCATCTGCATTTTTTGGTCTCTTGTTTCTCATTTCCTTTTTGACAATATCCCACAGATTCTCTATGGGGTTCAGGTCTGGTGAGTTTGCTGGTTAATCAAGCACACCAACACCATGGTCATTTAACCAACTTTTGGTGCTTTTGGCAGTGTGGGCAGGTGCCAAATCCTGCTGGAAAATGAAATCAGCATCTTTAAAAATCTGGTCAGCAGAAGGAAGCATGAAGTGCTCTAAAATTTCTTGGTAAACTGGTGCAGTGACTTTGGTTTTCAAAAAAACACAGTGGACCAACACCAGCAGATGACATTGCACCCCAAATCATCACAGACTGTGGAAACTTAACACTGGACTTAAAGCAGCTTGGGCTATGAGCTTCTCCACCCTTCCTCCAGACTCTAGGACCTTGGTTTCCAAATTAAATACAAAACTTGCTCTCATCTGAAAAGAGGACTTTGGACCACTGGGTAACGGTCCATTTCTTCTTCTCCTTAGCCCAGGTAAGACGCCTCTGATGTTGTCTGTTGTTCAGGAGTGGTTGAACAAGAGGAATACGACAACTGTAGCCAAATTCCTTGACACGTCTGTGTGTGGTGGCTCTTGATGTCTTGACCCCAGCCTCAGTCCATTCCTTGTGAAGTTCAACCAAATTCTTGAATCGATTTTGCTTGACAAGCCTCTCAAGGCTGTGGTTCTCTCAGTTGGTTGTGCATCTTTTTCTTCCACACTTTTTCCTTCCACTCTGTTAACTTGCTTGGATACAGCACTCTGTGAACAGCCAGCTTCTTTGGCAATGAATATTTGTGGCTTACCCTCCTTGTGAAGGGTGTCAACGATTGTCTTCTGGACAACTGTCAGATCAGCAGTCTTCCCCATGATTGTAAGACCATTTTGAAAGCTCAGGAAACCTTTGCAGGTGTTTTGAGTTGATTAGCTGATTGGCATGTCACCATATTCTAATTTGTTGAGAGTGAATTGGTGGGTTTTTGTTAAATGTGAGCCAAAATCATCACAGTTAAAAGAACCAAAAGACTTAAACTACTTCATTCTGTGTGCACTGAATTTATTTAATACACAAGTTTCATAATTTGAGTTGAATTACTGAAATAAATGAACTTTTCCATAACATTTTAATTTATTGAGATGCACCTGTATGTCGTGGCCATGAGATATTAATTCAAATTCAAATCAAATTTATATGTATAGCGCTTTTCGTGATACATATAGTTGCAAAGCAATTTTACACCAAATTAAGGTTTTTACAATATATTTAGTAGTAGCTTACAGTGGTGACTGTCAAGTTGATGTACATATGGCAGAGATGTATAGTAAAGATCAATTAATGACATAATCAAACAGACAAAGAACACCGTAAATTTGTAGCAAAATTCGGTAGTGCTGTATGCTGTTTCAGGGTTGGCATCATCTGAAGTCCTCCAAGCGGTTGGCATCATCTCTTCTTAAGTGTTCTTGATCCAGACTGGAGCTTGTGAATTCCTAGTTACCACTGGCTGTCAATCCCATGGCAGAAACAGAGATAGGAATAGATAGGAACATAATTAGCGTAGCTGCTGTTCAAACCAAGCAAAGAAAGATTTGTTCAACCAGAGCTAAAAGATCAATAATGAGCATCTGATCAGACATAACTGCAGGAAAAGTTTATGAGATGCATCATTTGAATGCTTGGCTAAAAAGATGATCTAGATTTAAACAGAGAGAGTGTGTCTGAACCCCGAATGTTATCCAGAAGGCTGTTCCAGAGTGTTTGGGAGCCAAATGCGAAAAAGCTCTACCTCCTTTAGTGGACTTTGCTATTCTAGCAACTACCAACAGTCCAGAGTTTTGCGATCTTAGGGAGCGTGATGGATTGTAGCGTGGTAGAAGACTAGTTAGGTATGCAGAAGCTAAACCGGTAAGAGCTATTTTTGTAACATGAGAAATATGATTTTCAAAAGACAAGTTGCTGTCTAATATAACACCCAGACTTTTGACTGTAGTGGAAGTAACAGTACATCCGTCTAGTTGTAGATTGTAAGCCAAGAGATTATGTGTATTGTTTTTTGGTCCAATAAGTAATATCTCTGTCTTATCTGAATTTAATAGGAGAAAATTATTGGTCATCCAATCTTTTACATTTTTAACACACTCTGTTAACTGCGATAGTTTAGAAGTTTCATCTGGTCATGTTGAGATACATAGTTGAGTATCATCAGCATAACAGTGGAAACTAGGGCTGGGCGATATGGGCAAAATAATTATCATGATAATTTTTTTTCATATCAGTCGATATCGATAATTATCACAATAAATGCCAAATCTTTATTTCTTTTAAATTTAAAGTCAGATTTGCTCCAAAGTGAAAGCTGTAGAAACCAGACCATTAATTTTCCTTAACAAATTAAATATCTAAATAGAAAAATTATTTTCTGCATGTTCTAATCAGTTATATTGTTTCAAATCAAAGAAACAGGTTTGGAATATCTGATAATAATAATAATAATAATACTAATAATAATAATACTAATAATACTTTTTTGTCTCCTAGAAGAACACATTTGATAGTAGCTTGAGGATGCAGAGATCAATTTTTGCTCACTATCAAGTCACCTTTTCAAGTCAAGTCACCTTTATTTATATACCACTTTTAACAATACACAATAATGACAAAGCGGCTGTACAGTATTAAAAAGGAAATAGTGCATCAATAATGCAAAAGGGGAACAGTTAAAGAATTTTTAGTTAAAGGCAGTTTATGTGGGGAAATTTATTCTGACCCTTTTTTTTTTTTCCCAATTAAGCATTGGTCTCCCATAGTAGCAAGCATACATTTAAATCATGATAAACACAGTTAAAACCACACATAATGGTACCCCAATACCATGGTAAAAATATAACTACATTGTTTTATAGGTAGCCTATTTGTATGAAAAACGGTAGTGTACAAACATTTATTTTAAATGCACACATGCTATAGCTTAATCACAAATACATACATACTATAATTATATACCATTACTTCTCTAACAAAATTCAACGTGAATATCCCACATTGTGTCAGGCATTCACCACAGCCACCCCCACCATCTTCGTCACTGCACACCCGTTCCCAGTCGCCTGAGTACCGATTGCCGTCACCTGATTCCACCACCCTATATAAACCCCTGGCAATCAGTACCTCATTGTCTGGTTTACTGTTCACACCTGGATGTTTGCTCCAGACCTCTCTGCATTCTCTGTTCCCTGGACTCCATCTGCTACATGTTGGACTATTTGCTTTGCTTGCTTCCTAACTCTGGAAATCACAACACTATACAAGGACTTACAGATAAGTATCCTATTGCTAAACTCATATCTGCACTTTATTACTCCACCATTGTCAATAAAACTCTGTTGGTTTTGCACCTGTCTCTGTCTTTGGTTTCATCCTTGAGAATCGTGACACATTGCTGCCACAATACCATGGTGCAGTGAGTGTTAAGTTACTACAGTAAATCCATGGTAAATGATGGCGATGTGCAGATTGAAAAGCCTTCTGACTGTCTCGATGCACACAGCTTTAAACTAGTTTGAATCACAGAGTCATTTGTGTTCATCGTTGAACTCAAGTGTTTCACACTGGATCTCACAGCGCCATTTACATATCACGTCTTTTGCATGCTCAAGTTCGTTCAAATGCGGCAGCTGTGCTCATAATGGAAGCGACGTGCTCAGGTTTTTCCATGTGCGTCCGCGCCGTATCGAGTTAATAAATGCATCTTCTCTAGTGAGCTTGCGCAGCGTGGCAGTTTTAACTTTGGTCCGTGTGGCATGATTCAAATGAGTCGCACTGTTTCGTTTCGCTTTTGGCACATAAAAATTATATAGAACATTTATCGAACTCTTCATATCGTTTTATCGAGGAAAATTATATCGCGATAATTATTGTTATCGAATTATTGCCCAGCCCTAATGGAAACTAATCCCATGTTTTCTAATAATATTAGCAAGGGGCAGCATGTATATTGAAAATAGTAGAGGACCTAGGACAGATCTTTGTGGCACTCCACACTTCACTGGTGATAACTGAGATGACTCCCCATTTAAATAAACAAAGTGGTAGCGATCGGAAAGGTAGCATCTAAACCATCTTAAAGCCTGTCCTTGGATACCTGCATAATTTTGTAGTCGATCTATTAGTATGCCATGATCTATAGTGTCGAACGCAGCACTAAGATCAAGTAAAACTAGCAATGAGATGCAGCCTTGGTCTGACACAAGAAGCAAGTCATTAGTGATTTTAACAAGTGCGGTTTCTGTGCTGTGATGGGGCCTGAAACCTGACTGAAATTATTCATAGATATAATTTTTTTTCGCAAGAATGAGCACAGTTGAGCAGATACAACTTTCTCTAAAATTTTAGACATAAATGGAAGATTAGAAATGGGTCTATAATTTGCCAGTTCACTAGGGTCTAGTTGTGGTTTCTTAATAAGAGGCTTAATAACCACCAGTTTGAATGGTTTTGGGATGTGACCTAAAGATAACGAGTTAATAATATTGAGAAGCGGTTCTTCTGCCACAGGTAACAATTCTTAACAATCATAACAATCAAGGAACCTTGCTGCCGTACCATGGGTGCAGAAGACGCAATGATATTACGTAGCCGTCAACTCTGCCGGCTGCAACTCTGCATCTACACAAACTTGGCGCCGGTCACTTTCAGGCGCTGCGTAATATCATTGCGCCTGCTGCACCCATGGTACGGCAGCAAAATTCCTTGATTGTTACGCCGGAATGAGAGTATAGTTCCTAGCCATATCGGCCTATAAAATCACAACTTTTCATTTTCCGCCAGTCTTAGTACACGATGCAACTACAGAAGAGTCAAGTTTTAAATAGGAAAAATATCAAATATTTAGTCATTTTATAGTGAGATGCTAATGGTCTAATCGGATTCATTTATTTATGTTAAGTTATGCTAAAAGTTCTACCGCCAGACCTGACGATCAGCTGAATGGACTCAAAAACGGTAAAACACAGCTGTATAACTCTAGGGGAGTTAGAAAATGAACCTATTTTCAAAAAAAAGTGGAGTGTTCCTTTAAGTGTTCAGAACAAAAGCCATCATAGCAATCATTTGAGAATTTACTTACTAGTCAAATGGAGCGTAGCGTCCTGGAGATGCTGTCCGACAGGAGATCCACTCCGACTCTGCTGGGGTGCAGGCCATCAGCAAGGAAAAGCCTAGGACGTTCCCAGAAAAGATTCCAATTATTAACAAAGAGCAGTTTCTGTTCTTTGCACAATGTCAATAACCACTCATTTAGAGCAAGAAGTCTACTGAACCTTTCGTGCCCATGTCGATACGTGGGAAGTGGTCCTGACACGATGATCCTCGTCGCGGGCGACGTGCTGCAAACTGTCTTGAACTGTCTAAGCAAATAATTTTAGAGGATCTGAAAAGTGAACGATGTTGAATTAAGAGAAAATATGAAAAAGAAGAAGCGAGACAGAGAGAGAAAAAGTCTGAGTAATGGAAGGTATAGGGGGACTGTTGGTTTCAAACTGATAGTGGAAACAGATGGTGGAATATACCATGAACCCGTTTCTTCATTTCATAGGTCATTGGCAGGCCCCTTCTAGATCATTAATGCACAACCTAGTTGCGGTATCGCCTTAATTGTCGACTCTACTATGTGAAGTTCATGGGTAGTAATGCTGAAGTCAATGCTTCCGCAGATTTTTTCTCGCAACCATACTGTTTTTATTTGCCAGACCCGTTTGCGGTTCAATACTATAAAAACATTTTGCAGTCTTCGAGACGAGAGATAGTACATGACGAAAAAAATAGAACCAGAAAGAGAGAGAGGAAAAGAAAAGTCATGGAGACAGAGGGAAAAAAGAAGAAAAAGAAAGTATATTTTCAGAAAAAGAGGAGGGAGGGGAGAAAAGAGAAGAAGAAAAAAAATAAAATAAAAATAAATAAATAAAATAACAAAAAATAAATTACAGAATGCCCCAGGAATGAATGAATAAATGAATACTAATTAGTTTAAACAAATTGAATGATAAAAGTATTAATAATAATAATAATAATAATAATAATAACAACAATACTGACAACAACACTTTGCCGTGGCAAAAATAATAGCAACAGTGCATACATGAATATACACATATCCATACATACACAGATGTAGGGCAGATGGTGCCATAAATTGAAAGTAGAAGATAGAAAACATATGAATTTAACAGTAAATAAATACTAATTTATATTAATAATGTTAGTAATAATAACAGTTTGCCATAGCAAGAGTAATGCAACATAAATATATATACAAACATGTGCATACATATATAGATGCAAAACATACGGTGCTTTACGTTAAGTAAGTAGAGGACAACAACAACAAAAAGGCAGCTTATGTGGATTCATTCATAGAGTTGTATCGTAATAATAATAATAATAATAATAAAAAGAAAAGAAAAACAAGAGGGGAAAAAAACATAATAGAGGACTGGAAAATAAATGCAGACTAAGCAAATAATTATAACTTATGATTATAATAACAATAATATTAATATTTGTAGTATTCCAATAAGATATATTGCAGACATTTCACCTTAAATATTTTTTTTTTTTAGTATGAATTTATTGTGGGGCATTAATTCACAAATCAGGGTAGCTCAATATTTTAAAAAGAGGCAATGGAACCAAATAGTTCTTCAAATTCGGATATCTTATGTTTTTCTGTGTCTATCTGGAGATATGGCTATGGAGATAATCGAAGTCAGCCATACCCATTTTAAACATTTTGTATTGCGTTAAATGAATTCTATATAATATCTTATATTGAATTAATTGTATTTTGGCATTTCTACTCAAGCTGAATGTATTCATACAAATTTGTCTCCAAAAATGATTATCTGTAATTATGTTTAGGTCCTTTTCCCATTGCTTGATCGGAATTGAATATATAGTGTCTGAAGATATTAGTAAGGTGTATGGTTTAGTTAGTAATTGCTTTGAAGTACTAATCTTAATTATTTTTCCGATAAGAGCTGGTGGTTCATTGAAGTTGTTGCCAATTTTAGTTTTTATGGAATTTTTAATTTGTAAATAAGAAAGAAGTTGATATTTACCTAGACTGTATTTCTGCATCAGTGTTGAAAATTTGCCAAGTTTATTATCTGTAACAAGGTGATGTAAATGTGTGATTTCTGTATTTTTCCATTTTTTGTTAAAGATCGGAGCCCTAAAATCAGGATTGTGCCATATGGAGGGATAGGAGCTGTGGTGTTAGTTGACTTGGAGTTATTTTATTTACATTTCACCATGCATGTGTCATGGTCATGCGTGGAAGGATACGTAGGAAGACAAAATATAACAACAAGTCTTTAATAAAATCCACAATAGGAAAATCAAGACAGGAACCGCGCCCACACACACCAACTTAACCTTAAGATTAGACAACAAACACATAACTGAATACAACTTATAAAGACAGGATAATGAACACAGACAGGTGTGGGTGATTAACTAATAATGACTTGACAAGGACAGGAACAGGAAGGACCAAATATGGGCAACAGAGGGAGAAACCAACTAAAAAGTGCACAGGGGTGTGACAGCATGTAAAGTAGTTTGAATTACCGTATTGTTGTATAAAGTGTGTTGTTTAATTGTGTCAGTAATAAAAGGTAGATCAAGTAATGAATTATTTTTACCATTTTTTGCCAATTGCCATTTATCCATTTACAAATACATTGTAGTTGTGCTGCAAGATAGTGAACATAAAAATTAGGTACACAAAAACCTCCCATATCTGTACTTTTCTGTATAGTGTTTAGTATAGTATTTTTACTACTGTACTGTATAGTATTTTTTCCAATAGATTTTATTTATCTTAATATTTAATGACTGAAACCATTTTTAGTGGGTTGTGTAGGGATCATTGTAAACAAACAATTAACTCTGGGTAGTATGGACATTTTTACTGTAGCAATTCGTCCTAAGAGAGATATTGGGAGATTCATCCATCGATTTAGGTAATCTTCAGTTGCTTTAAGTAGTGGTATGGAGTTTAAATTGAAGAGTTCTGATAAGTGAGGTGATATATGTATTCCTATATAAGTGATATTACCTACATTAAAGTGACTGTTTGTAAATCCTGTATTCTGAAAAGTTTTATTAATTGGTAAGATAGTAGATTTTGACCAGTTTATGGTGTAGTCTTATACTTTTGAGAAATTTTATGGGTGTTCTCATTTATTGTAATATCTATTATGTCATTTTTTTTCCCTTACTGCAATTGCCAGTGGTTCTATGAATATTGCGAATAGTAATGGAGAAAGAGGACATCCTTGCCTAGTCCCACGTTGTAGTTGGAATGATGGTGACATAATGTCATTTGTGATCACAGATGCTTTTGGTGTGCTATGTAGTGTCTTGATTCACTGAATAAATGTTTCACCAAACCCGAATCTTTGTAGTGATGCAAAAAGAAAGTGCCAATTTACCTTATCACAAGCTTTTTCTGCATCCAATGATACAATAATTGTGTTTTAAGATTTACAGATATTCATGATATTAAATAAGCGACGTGTATTATTTGATGAGTGACATCCCTTAATAAACCCTCAGTTTTATCTGGATGGATGATTTCTGAGATGACCGTTTCCAAACGTGTGGCTAAGGCTTTGCTAGCTTTATATCTGTGTTAATAAGAGATAATGGTCTATAAATTGAGCATAATGAAGGGTCTTTATTTGGTTTAAGTAGGATGGAAATTAATGCAGTGTCCATATGATATGGGATAAATGCATTGCTTTGGATTTCTGCTATCGTATTTAAAAACAGCAGTGAAATGGTAGACCAAAAGTGTTTATAGAATTCCGGTGGGTAACCATCTAGACCTGGGGCTTTATTGTTTGATAGGGAGAGTAGGGATCACATCTTCTGGGTTTTCTTGTGGGGTTGCTGGTATGCCTGAGAATATTAAATTGTCTCGCATATTCTGCATTGAAGATCTAGGATGGTTTCTTTCATTTGGTTGTTCTCTGTGGTAAGATTACTGATTTGTGTTGTTAGAGCCAAGATTTTTGTTTGTAGATCATTGTTTTGGGACTGAAGCATTTCAATTTGAGACTGGCTAAATTCGAGGCTCGTCTGTAACTCTTTAAAGTCCTGATGTAGCAGTTCGAGAATTGCCAGCTTGTTGTTTATAGATTCCAACAAGCTCACCTCTACTGTTGTGGTACTTGCTTCTGTTTCTACCGAATCCTCCCGGCTGTGGCTGAGGTATGATGTTACGTCCAAAAAAGTAATCATCTAAAAATCATTTGAGGTTTTCAGTGCTCTTCACAGTTGCCATGAGTCCGCTGTATTTTATTTAAACGTATTTGGATTGAGACGAAGAAGCAGAAGAAGCAGAAGAAGAAAAGTTTATCTCTTATATAACTTTTTGGATTGTTCAGATGTTTACAACGCCAATGCCGAAGCTGTCATCTTGGATCATGTCCGCAATCACACGAGATTTCACATTCAGAGCGCCATCCCTGGAACATTTTAGACCTTACATTGAGTTCCTTCATGTAACCATTTCTACAGACCACAATAGCCCGATGGTGGTTGATGAATTATCTCAACCCTTCTGGACAACTGGCGAGATGGTCCTTGCGCCTACAAGATTTTGATTTTAGCATCGTCCACAAGCCAGGTGTTCAGAATAATGTTCCAGACACTCTTTCGCGTAGCCCACTGCCGCATAGTGCGGGTCCCATTGACATTCTGCCAATGCAAGTGGTTTGGATCTGCACAGTCTCTTCTCGGTCAAGATCACTGACAGAGAGCAACTCAAAACAGTTACAGGAAGATGACCCAGTGGTCAGAAATCTCATCCAAAATCTTGAAGAAGATGGCATGGATGAGGAGTATGTTGTTCAAGACAGTCTGCTTTATTACAAGGGACCCAAAGTAACCTGTGGTCTGCAGGTTGTCCGACCCAAATACTGCTCAAATACTACCTCGACCATCTTACAGCTACCATTTCGGTGGCCAGGCTGAAACAAAGGTTCTTTTGGCCAAAAATGGCAGTGGACACAAGAAGATGTTATTTCATGCCCTGTGTGTCAGTTAACTAAACCGAGCCAAAGAAAACCTGCAGGCCTAATGGTTCTGATCAAACTACTAAAGCCCTGGGAATACACGGGAATAGATTTTGTGGGTCTGCTTCCTCATACTCATTCCTCATACAATGCAAATGTGTATTTGATTTGATTTTCGTTGACTACTTCTCAAAGTGGGTGAAAGTGAGTGAAGTGCGGTCGGCAACAGCTCAGCAAGTAAATTCCTTAGTGAGATCATGGCACACCCACTTATCTTCTTTTGGATCAGGGCACACCTTTTGTTAGCAAGCTCTTTGAACGTGATCGCTGCCCTTAGAACTGAACACCGGTTGACAACAGAGTACCACCTACAAACTAATGCAACCGAGAGAGTGAATTGGACATTGAAGACGTAATCCGTGCATATGTGGGGGACAAGCACACTTCGTGGGACAAGTGTCTTTCGCAAATCTGTTTTGCTCTTCGTAATGCGCCCCATGAGAGCCCTGGTCACTCACCAGCAATGTTTTTATATGGCCGTTAGTTGGACACACCGCTTGATTTGATAACACAACCAAATGCTACACTCAAAAAAATGAATCATGGCATTGTTTAAAATTTTGTATTTACATCCTTTTGATTTTATTTAAATAATATTATTTATATATATATATATATATATATATATATTAATTATATGTTGTCAAAATGCTTAGAATCAATGTAAATGTGTTAACTGTGTAATTTGATATAATCTGTTAAATGTTATGTATATGGTATAAATTTAAGTAGCTGTGAAACAAGCCAGATCCAATTAGTTAAACATTAAGAGATTTGATCGCATGCGATTTCCCAGAAATTGAATCGTTTAGAACCGGAAGTCGATCCACTCTGGTCGGTGGCAGTTTTGCACACCTGCAATAAGCAGTAACGGAAGAAACAGTGTTCACATCTCTTCGACATCGTGACCAGATTGCAAGGTAAATTACATCTATATTTGTCCCATATATCTTGACAGTTACATGTTTATGCAAAATGTGGTATTAGTGCTGTTGATGTTGTATTATGCTACCATCAATGTCACTAGCGCTAACGTCCACATGGTGCTAAGTGCTAATAAAAACTAATTTCAACTGCTTAACTTTTTTCAGAATTACACGTATTATGAAAACATTTTACTAATTAATTTTGTTTATATAAATTTAAATATTTTCCTAAAAAAAAGTTTTCTGACAAATGACAGCAAACAGTGCTGTTACGTGTGAGGTAGCTGTTTAAATATTACAGTTGCTAGATGTCATTAAACAATTACAAAACAAATGTAGCGATGTTACTCCGTGACACATTGTGCCATGTGAATATAAATCTGACGTCACGCGGATCACGTTTACATGTTTAGGCGCAGCCGCCATTTTAGAAGGATTCGCTAGTGTTATTGTTTTGGTACCTGTCTACGGTTTTGCTTCCATAAAGCATTTAAATGTTGATGAAGGTATATGAAGAAAGGAAACAGAAAAATATGCACTAGCAGGACAAACTGAATCCTAACGCCAAACAACAGTATTTGGACAAATTAAATACAATATTAGCTATGTACATCCACAAGTTGACCAAAAATGGATTACAAATCCCGAAACGCTACCTCCACTGACACTGTAAACTGTCCTTTATATCATAAACATTCTTGATTTATAACTTGGTGGTGCATAAACTGCGTTTAAATCCTAGACGTCTGCTTTACATTGTTACATGTTTTACAATAACAAACATCTGTTTTGTAATTAACAGATTTCTTTAATGTTCACTTGAGATACTTTAAAGAAAGCATTTCTAAAATGTTCTACAAGCCTTACTTCTATTACGTGTAAAACTTATGTCCAAACCTGTATGACAGCTTTTGTTTAAAAAAACAAACAAAAAAAACAAACAACATTCTTAAAAATATCTGTTGTGTTCAGTAGAAGAAAGTCTTACAAGTTTGAAACCACATGTGTAAATAAAAGTTTATTTTTAGTTTGAAGTATTCTTTTAATATAATCAATGTATTATAATGTTAATCATTATTAGTAGCAGAAATTGTATTTACAGTACAGAAACAATTTAGTAGTTACAGTAAAAAAGCCTAATTTTGTTGTGTCTTCACAGACATGTGAATGTGGCCTTTTAAAGTGTGTGACATTTCATTATCTACATGTACTGCAGGTTACCTAAAGGTAAGTTACCTTATACCTGATAATCATTGAAATGAAAACATAATAAAACACAACATAACATGTAAAATGAAATATGGATAGAATAATAAACACTACATACATACATGCATGCATACATGTGGTTCCAAACCTTTATGACAGCTTCTGTTTAAAATACATTCTTAAAAATATCTATTGTGTTCAGTAGAAGTAAATCTTACAAAGTTTGAAAGAACATGAGTGTGAATAAGTTTATTTTTAGTTTGAAGTATCCTTTCAATAGTTTATTAAGAACAATGCATTATAATGCTAATCATTAATATTGATTTACAGTACAGTAAACATTTTGTAGTCACAGTAAAAACAAGCCTAAAAATGATATACTTTTAATATATTAACTGATATTCTGTCTTTTGTCTACATAGACATGTGAAAGTGGCCTTGTAAAGTCTGTGACATTTCATTATCTACATGTACTGCAGGTATCCTTGTCTATACAGATTGCCCTCAAAGGTTGAATGTAGTTACAGTAAAACAAGTCTAAATTATTTTTAACTAACCGATACTTTACTTTTGTTTTTGTTTACATTTTCTTCTTGGTACGAGTTCCTAAAACATTTTAGGCTGAAGCATTTCCGCTATGGTCGCAACTGCAGGTAATCCTGTCCATATGTGGATTGTCCTTGCACATTCAAAATGTGGAAGAACCACACATATCACACATACAGGAAGTCAACAACAACACATTTTCAGTTAACTACATTCTTTTGTCAGGTATGTGTATTTAAGGAACTGTCAACTGAGACAGAATACTTTGCTCCTGTAAATCATCACCTTAAGCAGTTTGAAACCAAATACTTAAATACACATAAATTTAGCTAGAAATCAATATGACGTTATAAAATACATATTTTAAATGAGATAAAACACTCACTTTCCCTGTTAAAAACGACCTCTACATCAGCACTGCAT
Source organism: Cirrhinus mrigala (assembly GCA_036247105.1). Lineage (NCBI taxonomy): Eukaryota > Metazoa > Chordata > Actinopteri > Cypriniformes > Cyprinidae > Cirrhinus > Cirrhinus mrigala. The sequence continues at coordinate 5,908,361 of JAMKFB010000189.1, forward strand.
AGCAATTGAGATATGTGAGAAACGTTTATGTTGGTTTAGGCGCATACAGCTATAAAATACAAATTTTAAATGAGGTAAAACACTTACTACTTAAGTTTCCCTGTTAAAAGCGACCTCCACGTCAACACCGCATAGCAATTCAAATCTGTAAGAAACGTTTAGGCTTGTTTAGGCACGCACTGCATAACGTTATAAATATCGTCATAAAGTAATATTATCTTATAAAACACATATCGCAATTGAGGTAAAACACTTACTTTTGGTGTTTTCTTGATAAAACCAACTGCCCTGTCTGCTCCGCATCGCGAGTAAAAGGAAATAATGTTATCTCTCTGAGAAAAAGTTTAGGAGTAACGTTAACGTTCACTGTACAGAGCTCTCGTCTGTTCCGCATCGCGAGTGGAAAAAATGTCTTTGAGAAAAGTTTAGCGGCATACATCACATTAATATCGTTATCAAACGATATGATATTACAAAACACATTTTGTGCGTAAGATTAAACATTTTATTTTACTGTTTCCCGTCCAGGATTTTAACACTGCGATTTTGCTAATGATCCATTCGTAGACTCTTAAGTATTTGCCTACAGCGACTTTTTTTTTTTTTTGTTATTCAAGACATATATTCAGTGTACCTTCAAGAATTTTTTTTTTTTTACAATGATCTGTGTATTGTATGACAATAACAATTTAGGCTATTTTCTTAACTGCTTTCATGACTATCTATATGATCAAATAGTTTCATAACTCTGTAAAAACATGTTGCATAACTGTGTAAACTAAAAAAAAAAAAAAAAGGTCATCCACATGCTTGTACATGTTCTTTATCATATATGGCTCATTCAAACAGTTGTTATTATAAATATGTACATATTTGTTCAAATATATTAACTATCATTTTATATATATGTTCATATATCACATTTCTATATAATATAATATAGCTTTAGAAATGGTAAATGTGGTGTAGAAATAACACTGAAAAAAAAACTGATTAAGAGCTATAAGCCAATAAATTTTTTTCGTACACATATTTACACATGAAGAATAATTTTTAAGCTTTATGTTTTGTTTATTTTTTAAATATTTAACTATTTTAGACATATGTGAATATATTACATGTATGGGTGAAATTTCTGTGAATTTATTATCATACTATATAAGGACTGTGGCTTATCATAGTGTTTGTGAGGGTTAAAGTGCCCCTATTATGGATTAAAAAAGGTTCATATTTTGGTTTTGGGAGTCCACAACAAGTTGACATGCATGCAAGGTCAAAAAACACTTTTATTGTCTTATAATATGCATTTATTTGTACCTTATTTGCTCAACGACTCCCAAACGGTTCGTTAAAACGAATCATTTGCCCAAACCATTCCCTTGCATGACACTAATCTGTGGTGATTGGTCCGTTGACCCAGTCTTTTGTGATTGGTTTAATGTTACTGCGTGCAGCGAATTTCAAACACGGAAGGCCCATCACCTTTACTCTAGCCCACAACTCGGTGGTAAACAACAACACCCAAACAGCCATAGTATATGCGTCAACCCAACGCAGAAACGGGGGAATGCATGTGAAAGAAACAAATATTTGTAACCTTACACATAAAAACATTCGTTATTACAAAAACTTATTAAACACTGCTTTAGGTTTGTAGGTGATCAGGTACAGAAATGAAATAATCAAATAAATTTGCATTTTCTTAACTGCATAAATTAAATATAGATTAATTATTGTTAAAGCTACAAAAGTTAATCAGTTAAGAGCAATGAGGGTTTATTTATTTATTTTATTTTATTTTTTGTATTAACAATAAGTTTTAAGGTCTTTTTAATAGACACTAGATAAATCCAAACTAAAAACCAAATGTGAGATTTTTAATATTGCTTTAATGTTCTGTACAGCTGGTATTGGCATGACACTAAGTTTGACATTTAATTTTACAGTAATCAGTTACCCCACATTTACATGATGGTTCATTGGACCTCTTGGACCCAATTTTAAGTAAGTATTCAGAGACTCAGCCTTATGGGTATAACAAGTAGCCTATAGCATTTCTGTACGTATACTGGAGCTCAAACTTGGCTTATGTCACCCTACACATTTCTCACTATCTTTTTATATTATAATAAGAAATTAAAAAAAAAAAAAAAAAACAGATACAAAATTTACTTAAGGTTTGATAGATGTTTAAAATAACTTTAAAATGTCTCAATGCAAAAACAGTGGTGTAGTGGTGCCTGAGGAGGTGGGTATATGCTGAATTTATAATATATGTTTGTGTGTGTGTGTGTGTGTGTGTGTGTGTGTGTGTGTGTGTGTGTGTGTGTGTAATTAACACAGTCAACATCCAGAAATGGTGCAAGATCGGTAATGTGACATCAGGGGTTCAACCGTATACATCACATTGATTAATAGCGATATTTCTGTGTTGTGTACTCCTAAACTTTTTCTCAGAGCGATATTTTCTTTCACTCGCAATGCACAGCAGCCAGGGAAGTTGGTTTTATCAAGGAAAATACAGAAAATAAGTGTTTTATCTAATTTACATTATGTATTATATAAGATAATATTACTTTATGAAGATATTTGTATGCTGTATGCCCTAAGCGAGCCTAAACATTTCTTACAGATTTGAATTGCTATGCAGTGCTGACACGGAGGTCGCTTTTAACAGGGAAACATAAGAAGTAGGTGTTTTACCTCATATAAAGATCATATCTTTATTAAGATATTTGTATGCTACAGTGCGGGGCTGTATGTTTGTGGGGCCTGCGATAGAAATTTGATGAGTGAAGAGAAAGCACATAAAATGACTATTTCAATATTTAAGTGTGAATGTGTATTAATTGTAACACATTCAACAAACATATGTAAAAACATTTAAACAAATAAAAAAAAAATAGGAGTGCAAGTGAGATTAAGTAAACAGATACACATGAAACACAAATAAAACATAAATTAAGTATACACAAAAACAAAACAAAATAAACAGCATATACAAAATAAACATAGGCCTTAATATTCATAAATTTTAAGAAATGCAGGCTATTCTGCTTGTTTTTAAGGACTGATTGATAATCACATAAAAAAAAAAATATATATATATACATTGCATTACATTGGATCCGGGTCTGTAATTATTTAATGTAACATGCTAAATGTGGCTCAGTTTTTCCTTATATGACAAGTCTGTCTGTGATCATGGGCATCATTGCATGTAAAAACAAAACAAACAAACAGAAAAAAACCTACTACAACAATAAATATTATGTATATAGCAGTCAAAAAATCCTTTTTTCCAGCTCCGGAAAGATACTGTTTGGGTTCCATTTTTACCACAACTTCACTTTAATCTCTACCATGGTTTCATTTCAAATAACTAAAAAATAGAAGAACACTGAGTTTGTTGTGCCTGTTTGTAGGGCTGCACAATATGGCCAAAATGTTGTTTTTATCAATATGACAAAATGTTGTTTTTATCAATATGACTAAATTGTTATTTCTAAATAAAAACAGCAAACAAAACGATAATTATTGTTAATGATTATGAATATATTTGACAGAAAACTGCAGTATGATCTGTTAACATGCAGGAGGCCTAACTATAAATGTTAAGAAAGGTATAAGAATTTATTATAAAATTAATTATGATTAAAAGTAAAAAATTTTTTAGTCAGAAAATCTTGTATTCACTGAGAGAGAGGAAAAAACTTAGCTATGGAGAAAAAAACTTAGAGAGAAGTATTATTATTCCTATTTTTAGCCAAAATAAGGTGTTAATATGTAATACATGTAATATAATGTTTCATTCATATAGGAAATCCCTAATATGGACAAACGTATATGCTTTTGCGTAGCTGAATAAAATTCACATAGAGACGTTTTAACTCATGAAACATGGAGACATATCTGTACGTTTGCGAGTAAATGGTTTATCTCTGTTCTTTGAGCCATATCGGGCGTTTTTATATGAGTAAACTATAGATGCAATGCAATGCTAATCAACAGCCTTTATCACTTTATAAAATACTGTATAAAATAATGATTTTGTCTCATTCTGTGATTTTAAACCACGTCAGATCAAAAAAGGAAGTTCAAAAACTCGACTGATGTTATTAAATTTATTTGGAGCAAAATCATGTCATTAAAATGTTCTCAATAGACAACAGGTTTGTAAACAGACTCAAACCCATGCACGCGTTCTACTGGGGTAAATCTGAACGCACAGACTAAAGTTTTTTTTTTTTTTTTTTTTTACGTTCGACACATATGCCGCACTGTACAGCACTGCTGTGCGTTAGCATTACTATAGTTATGTAAGGTGCGTGCAGTTTGAAGTTGTGCTGCGCATACCGATCGGTGGATGACATTGAAGTACCGCATTTGAAAACATGCAGAGCTGTCTGCGCTCTATAGTTCTAGCGGAACTTTGATTTTTAAAAACGGATCTTTCTGCGCAGCGCCGCTTCAAATCAAACGCCCCTAAAAATCCAATTGACAACCTCGCGGCTGCGGGGGCTGCCGCGACCGCTTGTATTGCCTGTTGGACGGGCCGGCACTGGTATGCTATCCCACTAAACATTAGACGTGGGATAGACGTGCAGATCATGTCTATATTGGGTCCGTCGGTCCATGACCAATTATGGACATCTATTCGACGTCCAAACTAGGTCCACTATTTGGACGTCTATCCATTACCCAACTTGGACGTCATTTTGACGTTCAACATTTGATCTGGGTTTTTTTGGACGTCATTTGGACGTCTATGGCAGTTGCAGTAAATGTGTTTTACAAAATAGAGCCTATCAGCATGATTATATATATGAATACAGATTATTTATAAACAAACAAGATTTATTATCTGTATTACTATTTATTTATTTGGTAGCCCATATGTTTTTTTGACATGGAAAAGACGTCACTGCGACGTCACATTGCGCAGTGGGATGTGCCTAAACGAGCCTAAACGTTTCTCACAGATTTGCTGTGAACATAACAAGAACATGTTTAATAATAATAATAATAATAATAATGTTTAAAAATGTAATGTTGAAAACCAAGTTTTTGAAAACCGCTTACAATGGTTAAAAACAAACGGGACTATGAAATATTTTGAAATCGGGATTACTACGTTACATCTAAGACCATTTTCAGAAATGTAAGATGATTTTTCTAATGGATTCGACTGTTATCTTTTACGTCTGGACAGCCTGTATGTTTTACCAGCAGTGAAAAACACTGAAAATGTGTTTTTGGCATAAAATCATCCTACATAATGTAGAAAATGTTCTTTGAAAATATATGTTTAATATTGACTGAGTAAGGTCATGTCATAAATCGAAATCATAGTGAAATTAATAGGTGAAGTCAAACTTTGCTCATTACCTCAGAATTAGAATTTTACACTTCAGCTTGGATTTCACCAGTGGTGTCAAAAGTATTCACATTCATTACTTGGGTAGAAGTATAGATACTAGGGTTTAAAAAGACTTCTTTAGAAGTTGAAGGATCAACTCAAGTTTTTTTTACTCAAAAGTGTAAAAGTACTGGTTTCAAAACTGCTTGAAGTATAAAAGTAAAAGTAACGAAGGGGGGGGGGGGGAGCATTAAGGATAAAGGCTTAGGCTGTGCCACGGGCCTATTCTGCACTAACACCTCATAAAAAAAAGAAAAATGTTTTTTTTTTTTTTTTTTTTGTATTTTTTTTAACAGCCATAGTGATTAGAATATTAATAAAATTTGGGATGCACTAGGCTACCCGTTTCAGCCGCATACTGTATATGGCAATTGAAAAAGAATGCATTTTAGTACAATGCAAATACATTAAAGAACCATATATGTGTACTACTGAGCATTAACGTGTTTCATGGAGAAGAAGATAGGATGACTAGTTGCCTATAAGTATTTTAATGGTGCAAAAAGTCAAACTTCAGAGGCATGTCATCAGTAACCTTTATTGGAATGTAAATGTACATCCAAGCTTAGCTGCAGGAATCTGTGAGGGCAACATACAAGAAAATTAGTGTACCCAGGGCAAGCTTAGTAACAATTACCCTTGTATGGTTGTCTACAATAAACATTAGTGCTGTCAGAATGAATGATTAATCCAAGTGATTAATCAAAAAAAAAAAAAAAAAAAAAAAAAAAAAAAATATATATATATATATATATATATATATATATATATATATAACTCATTCCTATTACCTTCCTGGTATGTACTATGCTCATTCTAATTTCAACAATGTCACATTTAACTAGAAGATGTAACAAACACTTTGGACTCAATCCTGTATGTACAACAACAGGGTAAACTACATCAGTATCTTCATCAGTTAAGTACGGAACATGTGACAAAGGGTTTCCAATAGGCTTTGTTCAGCCGCAGAAGCAGCTGGTTCTCAAAGTTCTTTGAGCCAATGCATGCTCTTCTTGGCCTGAAGATCAGCCCTGCAACACTAAACAATCTTTCACAGGCCGCTGAAGCAGGGAGTGCCGTATTAAGCTTAAGTGATAGCTGGCACACAGCTGGGAAGGACTTCAGTACCTCTACTGTGTCTCCTGGGCACCCCAGGTACGCATCTAACTGCTGGGACGTTTCAAGAGGGCCAGTCTTCTTCAAGGAGGAAAAGAAGTCCTCTTCCTCAGATGATTGGGAGCCCTCACTGATGTGATTCTCAGCCTGACAGTCCAAGTGGCTTCTGATATAGTCAAGGCCTGTGAAATTACATTAAAAAAAAAATAAAAATCAGGACAATTTAGACCACATGACAGTATTGTAATTGTGTATTGATAGTGAGTGCGTTGGTGTCATTAAATGTCATTTAAACTCATTTCGCTGTCTCCATAGAATTCACACGTATTAAGGGGAAGTTGAGAAGTGAGACACTTACAAAGTTTGAGGATATTTTCGTCACTTGTCCAGCAGGTCTTAAATTTTGGAACTAGAATGGCTGCGGCTATCAGCTCTGGATCTACAAGCATCTCGCCAAAGCGTTTTTCAAGGCCTGAAATAAGTGCAGCAAACAAAGGTTGACAGAACTTGGAGGCGACGTGAAGGTGCTGGAGCTTGGTCCTTAGCAGAGTTATGGTGGGGACCAACCATCCCATCTGCACACTGGTTTCTCCCTAAAGAACATCCAGTGCCTTTGCAACTGGACTCATTGTCTTTGCATATTCTGCAAGAAATGAAAGTTCCACTGGAGTAAACCTGTACAAAGAAGAAAAGAAAAACACAACATGGAACATTAAGCCTACTTGATGTAGCACCTTCAACTGAAGGAAATGATAATAACAAAGGAAAAATATTGCCATCTGAGACTTTTAGAAATGTAGTTGTGTTGCTACAAATCACATCAATAGTAAATATGGGTACTGTATATTGGCCTAGTGCATACATGTGTTCTACATTATTCAAAGTATAAAACTATGACTTAATCTATTGTTAATCACAAGCACTTACTTAGGTGTATCTAGTTCACTGCAGATAGCTGTAAGGGCTCCTTCGCCTTGTTCTCTTGTTATTCTCACTATTCTTTCTATGGCTGAGAATAGTGAATTCCACCTTGTAGCAACAGGCCTTACAAGTTGTTTGCAGTGGTCTTCAATTACTTCAGATGCAGTGGTTGATCTTGAACTTTGGTTCCACAGACTAAAGCATTTGGCAAATGTGGACCTTGACACGCGCTTGTACAATGGGTTGACCTCTGCTTTTGAAGCATCAACTGTGGACACTAAATTAAGGAGGTGGCAGGCACACTGATGGTGCTTGGGTAGCTGGTATTCCAAGTAGTCATCTTCGTCCAACAGGGCTCCGGCATCAACAAATTCAACACCCTCAATGCTTTCCTCTTCTTCATCACAGTCATCATTTTGGCTACCATCATCCTCTTCTCCATCCCCCTCTCCTAAAGGTTCAGGATTGTTGTTCTCATCAGTCTGCCCATAAAATCTGAAGGCTTTCAGGAAGTTTGATCCGTTGTCAGTTGTAGTACGAATGATCTTCTCTCTGATATTGAATTCTGTGTGAATATCATTTAGGGCACCAGCCAGGGCAGAAAATGTATGTGACCCTTTAAGTTGCTTGCATGCCAGGGCAGCACAGGATCTCTGCATGGTCTGGTGGTTAAACCATTGTGCAGTGACACCAATGAAACAGCGACAGTGTGCCGTCCAGCAGTCTGCTGTTGTTGCTATGTACTCAGTTTCACTAAGTGCAGCTTTTAGTTTTCTTTTCATTTCAACAGAGGCCTTTGTGACTTTGTTTATAACAGTATTGCGTGTCATGACATTTGTATTTGGCTGAAGATGTTGCACAAGATCAATGAAGCCCTGTTGCTAAACAATGTGTGGTGGGTGCAAGCCTTGGACAACGAATTGGAGGACTACTTTATCCACACTTGCCTGGGACACTCTTCGCATCTCCCACAGCTTGGTTTGTTTGGAGGGTGGGGCCAAAGAACCTTCAGTGGATGACTTCCTTTTGAGGGCCGCTGAAGTAAGTTGCGTGTACCCCTCTAGGCAAGTGGGGTGTTTCTTCTGTGGAGAAAATGAAAGCACAGGCACAGATTGAGATTCATATTATATCTAAGACTTCTGCTGTATTAATGTCATGCTTGAAGTCCATGAATGAAAGTCAGCCTACAAGTTAGGGAGCAGTTTTTACTGGTCTATGCAATTATGTTGAGCAGACCAGACTATTGCCACTTAAAGCCATTTTAGGACCACAAGCAGCTGCTGGCATGACTGAAAAGTAGCATTAAATTCATTTTAAACAGCATTTGGCTGATAGTTGGTAGTTGGGCCTATTACCCCATGCCCCACACAGGCATGCACACTCTCATACACAGACAGGATCATGACCATCCTTAGTACATGCTTTACCAACCAGCTGTAGCCTATAGCTTTGCACAATCAACTTATATAGTAATTATATAAGCTCAGATAACATTTGGTTAAAGTCGAATTTCAAATCTCACACAGAGCCCACCAAAGAAGTTTGCAATGTTAAATCACGTTCTGCTACCAAGCAAACCATGGCATATCTTAGCATTTATCTAGCCATAGCAAACATTGCAAATTTACAATTATTAGTATGTTACTAGGTCACTACAATATTGTCAATAATCGACTAATAATAACAAAAACTATAACGTTGCACAAGTAACTTATAAATATTGCATATAACAATAATATAAGCTAAGAAAACATCAAATCTGTCAATAATCGACTGATAATAACAAAATTCCAACCTACCTCAATATGCTTTTTCAAATTAGATGGCGAGTTTTTGAAAGCCATTAGCTCGTGGTACTTGGGTGCGCAGAGCTTGCAGCGCATTCGAAAGGAGCTGTTTTTGCATCCAACCATTTCAAAAAATTCTTCCAGGTATGGCCCAGGGATGTATAAGAGTTGGCTGGTCTTGGTCGCTGGTGCTTGGTTGTGACATTTCGCTCAAGTCTTGAGTCTCTATCACGGACATCTTCGTCTACTTACAACTTTATCAACTGAAAATGCTAATTTAATCAAACGTCCTTGCTGGAGTGTATGACGTCCCGTCATGTGCAGGTGTGATGGATCGCGTACCAACCAATAGGGTGTCGGAATGGTATGTTTATACTTCTCATCCAACCACAATCAAATTAACTCCATCCGGATGGCACGATTTATCCGGATGTTTTTTTTTTTTGTTTGTTTTTTTTTTTTAAATGAGCCGAAATAAAATAGGAGTAACGAAGATATTTTTAAAATGTAAGGAGTAGAAAGTACAGATAATTGCGTGAAAATGTAAGGAGTAGAAGTAAAAAGTTGGCTGAAAAATAATTACTCCAGTAAAGTATAGATACCCAAAATTTCTACTTAAGTAAGGTAACGAAGTATTTGTACTTCGTTACTTGACACCTCTGGATTTCACAGACAGGGTCACATTTGTGTTTCGAACAAGAGCATTATGATTGCAATTAAAATCTCCATTTGTTTAGAATAAGGCCAAAAGTATTTTTGTGGGTTGAACATGGTTTAAAATTCAGCCTTACCTAAATTAACACAAATAACCAATTAATTTATCGGGATTATTATTATGACTATTATTATTATTATCATTTTGTTATGCTTGTTTCAGAGTGAAGACATAAACGTCAAGTGTGACTGTATTCTGAGATGTCTGAGCATGTATCTTAGTGAAGACTTGGAGACACTCATCAAAGAATATGTGGTAAGTGTATGCCTGGCCACACACGTACTCTCACAGCGCCTTTCATGATACATATCGTTGCAAAGCAACTTTACAGCATAGTAAAGTTTACAGTATATTTACAGTAGTACTAGCTTACTAGTGGTGACTGTCAAGTTGATGTACATATGGCAGAGATGGATGGTAAAGATCAATTATTGATGTAATCAAACAGACAAAAAACACTATAAATTAGTTGCAAAATTTGGTAGTGCTGTATATTGTTTCAGGGTTGGCATCATCTCTTCTTAAGTGTTCTGGATCCAGACTGAAACTTGTGAATTCCTAGTTACCACAGGATGTCAATCCCATGGCAGAAACAGAGAACAAATAGAAACATAATTAGCGTAGCTGCTGTTCAAACCAAGCAAAGAATGATTTGTTCACCCAGAGCTAAAATATTAATAATGTGCATTTGATCAGATATAGCTGCAGTAAAAGTTTATGAGATGCATTATTTGAATGCTTGGCCAAAAAGATGAGTCTTTAATCTAGATTTAAACGGAGAGTGTGTCCGATCTCCTAACGTTATCAGGAAGGCTATTCCGGAGTTTGGGAGCTAAATGCGAAAAAGCGCTACCTCCTTTAGTGGACTTTGCTATCCTAGGAACTACCAAAAGTCCTGAGTTTTGCAATCTTAGGGAGCATGATGGATTGTAGCGTGGTAGCAGACTAGTTAGGTACGCAGGAGCTAAACCGTTAAGTGCCTTATAGGTAAGAAGTAATATTTTATAGCTGATGCGGAACCTAATAGGTAGCCAGTGCAGAGGCTTTAAAACTGGGGTAATATGATCATATTTTCTTGACCTGGTAAGGACTCTAGCAGCTGCATTTTGGACTATCTGTAGCTTGTTTATTGAAGATGCAGGACAACCACCTAATAGTGCATTACAATAGTCCAGTCTAGAGGTCATGAATGCATGAACTAGCTTTTCTGCATCAGAAACAGATAACATGTTTTGTGGCTTGGCAATGTGACAAAGAATGCTGTTTTTGTAACATGAGAAATATGATTTTCTAAAGACAAGTTGTTGTCTAATATAACACCCAGACTTTTGACTGTAGCTGTTGATTGTAATCCAAGAGATTCTGTGTACAGTCTTTTGGTCCAATAAGTAAAATCTATGTCTTATCTGAATTTAATAGGGGAAAATTATTGGTCATCCATTCTTTTACATTTTACCACACTCTCTTAACTTTGATAATTTAGAAGTTTCATCTGGTCTTGTTGAGATATAAAGTTGAGTATCATCAGCATAGCGATGGAAACTAATCATGTATTTTCTAATAATATTACCAAGGGGCAGCATGTATATTGAAAATAGCAGAGGACCTAGGACAGATCCTTGTGGCACTCCATACTTTACTGGTGATAATTGAGATGACTCCCCGTTTAGATAAACAAAGTGGTAGCAATCGGACAGGTAGGATCTAAACCATCTTAAAGCCTGCCCTTGAATATCTGCATGTCACACCCCTGTGGACTGTTTTGTTGTTTTTTCCCTCCTGTGTCCTTATTTGGTCTTTCCTGTTCTGTTTCTTGTGTTCATTAATTTCCCACACCTGTCACACCTGTGTAATTGGTTCACACCCCTTTATAAGGTTGTTTCTGTTCAGTGGTTTTTGTCCGTTCTTAATGTCATTAATGTTAGTTTCGTCGTGTTGGATTGTGTTTCCCCTTCCCTGCTCCTCCTTCCCACGCACGACCCCTGACACTGCATAGTGTTGTAGTCGATCTATTAGTATGTCATGATCTATAGTGTCAAACGCAGCACTAAGATCAAGTAAAACTAGCAATGAGATGCAGCTTTGGTCTGACGCAAGAAGCAAGTCATTAGTGATTTTAACAAGTGCAGTTTCTGTCCTGTGATCGGGCCTGAAACCTGACTGAAATGCTTCATAGATATAATTTTTTTACAAGAAGGAGTACAGTTGAGCAGATACAACTTTCTCTAAAATTTTAGACATAAACGGAAGATTAGAAATGGTTATTTTGTGTTATTATTTCTGAGTGGTTGTTATCGGGGAATAACACCCCAATGAGCAATCAGAATCAAGCATTCCAGATCACTGTTTAATAAATATAAACAAATATATATTTATTATTATTTTGAATTTTATTATATTACATGACAATCAGAAATGTTTTTTGAATAACGCAGTTTGACATAAATTAAATTTAAACATACTTAATTTATAATGTGTATGAGAGTAAATTTACAAATGATTATCAGGTTCGTCTTTTTTAAAAGTCATATTGTGTTTTAGAACCAAAAGGCAAAAGGGTTTTCTTGCGAAAGGTCTTTATTTGTTAGAAATGAGCCAATGAAGTATTTTGAATGAATATTTTAGGTCCAGTAATTTATACATGGTAAGTTACAGCGGAATAAACTTTCAGTTCGATACAAGACATATATATTTGTTATATATAAATGTATAAAATGCAGAGAAAGAGAGAGAATGAGAGAGTATATGAAGGTTTGCAAAACTTGTCTTTAAAATGTTTGTCTGGTGTCATAACTCATTCTCTTTGTTTCTCTTCCAGGACTGTGGAAGTGAAGAGGCCGAGTCTGGGATTGCACAGACAACAGTGGGTATCAATGTTATTCGAGGCAAGGGTGCTAATCCCAGAGACGTTGGTGTGGTTCTCGAAGGTTTGGCAGTCCTCCAAAACCTGCAGAGCATCACACATCCATTGGGACTCATTTATGCCCTTAATCTTAATTACCCAAAAGACCTCAAGTGCACATTTGAAGCATTTCAGAAAATTCTCATGGAACTGGATTCAGCCAAGCTTTCACCAATAGCTTTTGAGACTTTTATTGCACATGCAGAGTATCTGGATTTCTGGCAGTTTTCTAACTTTTAAAGTTTTGAAGTTCCTGTATGATTATAGATGTGTTTATGCATGCCCAACATGTAAACATGCTTGCCCTAACAACACGGCCAAACCAATCAAGCAACTTTTTCTCTATTGTTGCAAAAAAAAAAAAAAAAAAAAAAAAATTGCATGTAATAGATTTGTAAAACTGTCAGTGTGATAAGAACTGTGTTTCAAAACAGTATGAAACAGTTTTAATGAATTATTTATTTATTTTATTTTTATTTATTTATTTATTTTTTTTTTTTTTGAATATACCTTTGATACTATGGTGGTGCAAAACCAGACTTGAAACTTTTCTTGACCACCCCCATTTCATTTCAAATAATATGTTACAGATTGGTCAAAATGTTAGTATAAGTAAAACTGTTGTCACTGGCTCATATGTAACTTGATTTTTCTGTCTAAACAAGTGTTTAAAGACATTGATTAAGGGTCTGGGTCTGGGTCATTGCACGCTGAGACAAAGAAAGGTCCCTAGAACTATGTCTGACTGGACAGTAAACAGGTGGACTAACCCCTACCATACACAAAGGCTTGACTTGTATTAGGTACGAAAGATGAAGTTTCAGTGTTACTAGAATGTTAACTGTTCTGCATATATATTCTTGGTACAAGTTCATTATTTGCATCTGAAAAATTTGTGCATTCCACTTTTGTGTTTCTGTCACCCGCATGTGTTTGTGGGTCAGATGGTTTTACTTTTAATTTCTGTTGCTCATTTAAGTTATCTTCTTTTAATAAGTAACGCTGTTGCCAGAACAATAAAGCTTGAGATGTGGAATGCGACCTGTGTGCGGTTTGGCTGATTTCTGCTGCAACTTCAGTTAGGCAAGCTATCCTTTAACCCTAAATCGGCTCATTACAATATTTTTAAAACTTTATAACTCATTTAAGAGTACGTTTACGAGGTAACTTGCCCAAACCGCAATTTTGTCATAATTGTGTTTTTTGTCTGTTGAAGCGCTACTGGCGATCTGTCTGAACCGGCTCACTCAGCGTATGTGTACAGCCAACGCACAGAGTTTCAACTTAATTTGATAATACTTTTCATCCATTGTTTGTGTCATTTCTCGCCAGAAGTTATGACCGATAACACGATTTTTATACTTGGTTAAACTAGAGTTGTTTACTCATAACAATAATCTCTTAACTCCCTCATACAAGCACTTGTCAATGCTGCCGTCTATTGATGTTGCGGTCTTCGGTAGATTGTTGTTCTTGCGTCTTTTTTCTTTTTCGGCTGGCCCGGGTGACCTTGTGGACAAACTAATCAGTGCAAATACAATTCAAACCATATGTGTGAACGTCTAGGTTACGTATGTAACCCTCGTTCCCTGAAGGAGGGAACGGAGATGTTACATATGGGAACTCGCCTGAGAGACCAATCATCTCTGAGCCTTATTCAAAAGGCCAATGAACATTGGCGAGTGGTATCTGCATGCCGAGCCACTCCCCCGTACATACGGGTATATAAGATGGCGGCATGCAACCACTCATTCAGGTTTTCGCTGAGGAGCCGAGACACAGCCCGGCATCAGCGCGACGTAGGGTCGTGGCAGGGGATGTAACGTCTCCGTTCCCTCCTTCACGTTACATATGGGAATAGGCCACGACCCTGACGTCGCGTTACGCACAGACCCACGTGCTGACAGGCGGACGTGTCAGCAGACGGATATGAACGTAACCTTCCCAACGCCCTGAGGACCGATAGAGGGGCCCCACAAGGATGCCAGTTGTTACTGAAGCAGGAGTTCGGGGGGCGGAGCACATGAGATCTCTACATGTGGAATGAAAGTAATTCAATATATCTATAGCCTTTAGAGATATATGAGGGAAACAGCAGCCTTCTGGCTGACCGTGGAAAAATACTGAGACATGTTGCCACAACCTGCTGGGCGAAGGAGACCCAGCCGGAGCACAGTCAGGCACTACTCCGCAGCTAGGCCTGACTGCGGGGCATGGAGGACCCAAGGTTCACCGGGGGGAACAACTGAGGGATATAGCGCACGGATCCCGTAGGAGTGGCGCAGCAAGCCGACACCAGCCGGTCTCCCGTTCACCTGATGTCTATGTTAAGACACGGGAGGACACGGCCTCGACGCGAAGGTTGTAGAACCTAGCGAAGGTATTAGGTGTCGCCCAGCCCGCAGCTCTACAGATATCTGCTAGTGAGGCGCCATGAGCCAATGCATAGGATGAGGCAACACTCCGTGTGGAGTGGGCATGAACACCTAAGGGGCATGGCTCTCCCTGGTTTTGGTACGACAGGGAGATGGCATCTAACACCCAATGGGCCAACCTCTGTTTGGAGACAGCATTCCCTTTCTGCTGACCTCCAAAGCAAACAAAGAGCTGCTCGGTGCATCTGAAGTGCCGAGTGCGGTCCACGTATATACGCAGGGCGCGAACTGGACACAGCAGCGCAGAGACCGGGTCTGCCTCCTCCAGGGGCAGAGCTTGCAGGTTCACCACCTGATCGCGGAAAGGCGTGGTGGGAACCTTGGGCACATACCCGGGCCAGGGTCTCAGGATGACGTGAGACGTGAAACGGGCCCGAATTCCAGGCACGTTTCGTCGACAGAGAAGGCTTGTAGGTTCCCTACCCTCTTGATGGAGGCCAGCGCGATCAGGAGCGCTGTCTTAAGTGACAGATGTTTTAGCTCTACTGACGCGAGTGGCTCAAATGGGGCCTCCCGTAGGCCCTGGAGGGCGACGGAGAGGTCCCAAGAGGGTACGAGGTGAGGTCTGGGGGTATTAACCCTTCTCGCACCTCTAAGGAACCTCACGATCAGTTGGTGCTTAACAAGGGATATTCCGTCCACTGCATCGTGATACGCTGCGATGGCCGCAACGTACACTTTGAGAGTCGAAGGGGACAGCCTGCGCTCCAACTTCTCCTGCGGGAAGGAAAGCACTACTGCAATCGGACATCTCTGTAGGTCCTCTCCGTGAGAGGAGCACCAGTCGACGAACAGACCCCACCTCAGTGCATAGGCCTGCCTTGTAGAGGGAGCTCTGGACTGAGTGATTGTTTCTATCACAGCCTGTGAAAGGCCGGAGAGGTCTGATGCGTCCCGTCCAGGAGCCAGACGTGCAGGTTCCATAGGTCGGCGCGGGTGCCAAATTGTGCCCGGAAAAAGAAGGTCCTTTCGCAAGGGGATCTTCCAGGGAGGGGCTGCCATGAGGGAAATGAGGTCTGGAAACCAGGTCCGGGTGGGCCAGTATGGCGCAACCAGCAGAACCAGGGGGGAGGCAAACAGATCTATCTGGGCCTCGCCGAAATGGCTCAAAATCAGCTGGACTACCTGGGGGTGGAGTCGCTATTCTCCAGGATGGGTGGACTGCCGTGAAAGCTGGTCGGCTGCACGGAGTTCTCCTGGAATGTGAATGGCGCGTAGCCATTTCAGCCACGTCTGACTCCACAGGAGCAGATAGCGGGCGAGTTGTGACATGCGACGGGAGCGAAGACCACCTTGGTGGTTGATATAGGCTACGGTCGCAGTGCTGTCGGTGCGAACAAGCACGTGCTTGTGGCGCAGCATCACAAACACAGAACTGAATACAACTTATAAAGGGTGGCTAATGATACACAAACAGGTGAAGCAAGTTAACTAATTAGGAAACAACAAGGACAGGAAGAACCAAATATGGGCACAGCAGGGAGAAACCAACATAAACAGTCCAACAGAGGTGTGACAATAGGCAAAATCAACACAGACAGTCCAAGGGGTGTTACATTACTCCACCCTCCCGGAAGGCGCGACCCCGCGCCGTAGACAAGGAAGGAAATGGATGGATGGAGGGGAGTAGGCTTTTTATTGGCCAGCCGGAGGCGGAAGTCCCAGGTGGACAACCAGACGTGGTCTCCTGGTCGGTGGATGGAATAGATGGAAAGACGCGCATCTGAGTTGTCCTAATGCCTCCGGACTGCCCGTTGGAGATGGACGTGAGATAGAATCAGGAAGTCTGTACTGGAGGAGGTTTCAGTGGAAGACGGACATCCGGGAGGAGCACGAACAAAGTCCAGGGTGGATCCGACGGAGGAAGGAGCCAAAGAGGAGACAGAAAGGACCCGTAGCAGGAGGAGCCAGGTGAGACCCAGGCCGCAGCCATGATGGTAGCCCACGGCAGAGCCGACGGAGGGAGGAGCCATGGTGGAGGAAGGGCTGACGACTTCAGGGGGGCGACTGACGGCGGCGGAGCAGGTGGAGGTGGAGCCCGAGCCCGAGGCGGAGGCGGAGACGGAGAGCTGATGATCCTGGGTGACACCGAAGATCCGGAGGGCCAAGGCGGAGCCCAAGGCTCTGGCGACCGAGGCGGAGGCAGAGCTCCGGAGTTCCGCGGCGGAGCCGGGGCGACAGAGGACTGAGATGGATCCGGCGGGGAGGGAGGAGCCCAACGAAGCCAGAGGGATGGAGCGACGAGGCGCAGCTGAAGGAGCGATGGTGGGATGACGACTGACCAAGGCGGAGCCAGAGGGACGAGGGAGCCTGGTGGAGCTGGTGGGCCGAAGGGCGACGGTGGAGACGAGGGAGCTGAGAGCCGGGGTGGATTCGCAGGGTCAGAGGGCCGAGGCGGAGTCCCGGACTCTGAGGCTGGAGGCAAAGACGAGGGATTCTCCAGCCATGACGCCGATGGAGACTGGCAGACCCGCGGCGAGCCCACCGCACAGATGGTGGGCTGAGAGTGAGCTGAGGGGCTGTCAGGAAACAGCGGTGGCAGAGCTGAAGCAGCAGTGCTGCTTGATGGAGATAACAGAGGGAGGAAGGGTGGGTGGGAAATTCAGGCAGGTAGACAGTTCAAGGCAGACAGATTGTTCAGGGCAAGCAGGAAGTTCCAGGCAGGCAGGTAGTTCCATTTCTATATCCTCAGAGAAATCAATCAAATCTTGTTCCAAATGGTATTCAGGGCAGACAGTTAGCTCCAGGCAGGCGGGTAGCTCCATTTCTATATCCTCAGTGAAATCAATCAAATCTTGTTCCATATTTAATTGTCCCAGGTCCAGACATTGCTCACCCTCAGCGGCGTTGCAGTGGGCAGTGCTGTCCTCAGCACCCTCACGCCCAACTGAAACATCCACCGTTGCAGGCACTGTGGCCGGCTCTCGCACCTGGTCAGACTCGATAGGCTCAGGCTCCGTAGCAATCTCTCATGCTGTTGCTCCCAATGGCGATGGCTCTGTCGCTCTCGGCTCTGGCCCTCCGTCCGCGGTGGGCTCGGGCTCTGGCTTCGTGAGTTGGGGTGTGGGTTGGCTGGGCTCTGGGTCCGGAGTGGGAAGATCTGCTGGACACCAGCACCCACTCAATATAGGCAGCAAGGCTCTCTCGAGGACCATCCCCGGACAGCTGCGCTCGTGTGGTAGGGTTTAGTCCAGTTCGATAAAACGAGCAAAGGCTGCTGTCCGGGTAGGGTCATGGGGGCGAGGAACACAAAGTCTTTGGTGTGGTCCTCGAGAGAGCGTTTCCCCTGCTCCAGGAGGAGGATGCGGATGGCAGGATTATCCATGACAGGGGGATAAACAGAAAATAAAACACTGAATGAAAACGAATAGAAAACGTGGGGGTAAATGCCACTTAACTGTTTTTTTTTTTGTTTTGTTTTGTTGTTGTTGTTGTTGTTGTTGTTGTGATCTTCTGTCACGGATGTGTGTATAGAGGAAGTGCACAAAGACGAGAATAACACGACAGGTCTTTAAATAAATTCAAACAGGTAAATCCAAGTAGGGCAGGTGAACACGCATCAAAGCAACCTTGAGATCATAAACAATCACAGAACTGAATACAACTTATAAAGGGTGGCTAATGATACACAAACAGGGGAAGTGAGTTAACTAATTAGGACACAACGAGGGCAGGAAGAACCAAATATGGGCACAGCAGGGAGAAACCAACGTAAACGGTCCAACAGGGGTGTGACAATGGCCAAAACCAACACAGACAGTCCAAGGGGTGTTACAAATATCAAAAACAATAGAGGATAAAATATCAAAAATAATACAAGGAAGAAAGTAAAACAAATAACTAAAATAAAAACTAATAAATAAATAACATAGCATAAACCAGAAGGGGAAAGCAAGGTTAGACACTGAAAGCAATTTTTGACTTTTGAATGATTTTTTTATTATGCCCATCAGAGACAAAGCATATGAATTACAATCAACCAGAAAAATTGACAGTAGTGGGTTCTTTCCCAAAAATTTACATTTGTGAATAATAATAATAATAATAATAATTGTGAAATTTTCCAAGAATAATAAAAAAGATTAACAATATATTAAACACGGAAGTTAGAGTTATAATGAAAGAAAACAATATCAAAAGTGTTAATATATACTCTAAAATTTGTGTTTTCACACATTCACAAAAAGATGTACAATTGTCTCTTCCATAGCACAGAAGGTAGCCACATTTTCGACCTTTCCATTGAAAACAAAGAAATTAAGTTTAGTGTACTTAATTGCATTCACATAATGTTATTAATTTTTTTTTTGTTTTTTTTGTTTTTTGGGCATTTTCACATTTATTTTAACTGGGCAGTATAACACCATAGATGGGTGGCATTGGGAGAGGTTCACGAGCCGGGATTCGAACTCGGGACGCCCGGAGCGCAATGGCGCTACATGTCGGCGCGCTGCCCACAAGGCTATCGGCACCGAATTTTAGCTTTTTTGCTAATTCTTTTTTTTGCTTTTCAACATCAATTGCCCAATGGGCCAATGCCTGGATATTTCTAAATGTAGTTTGCTAATTTTTAAACATTATTTCATGACATAAAATTGATCATTTCAAATAGAATTTTGTTTTGTGTCCTGTGTTTTTATGTAGTCAAGATGAGCTGTGCTACATTATGTTGGAGATTCACATTCAACTTCCGCCCAACGGCATCTGGGGAAAGTGCTGCTGACAGTAAATGCTGAGGGAATTCAGCTGGCTCATACCTGTTGGAGCTGGTATGCATGTGTTTTGTTTTTCATAAACAATTGTTCCTCAGGCAGAAACCTTTTTTGTGATGCTTTTCATTTTTTCAATTTTTTTTTTTTAGCATTTATTTTAACTGGACAGTATAGCAGTGACAGGAAATGAAGTGGGAAAGAGATAGATGGGTGGCATTGGGAGAGGTTCACGAGCCGGGATTCGAACCCGGGACGCCCAGAGCGCAATGGCGCACAAATGATGTTGTGTCTTGTTGCCCTTATATATTCAGGTTTAAGTAACTGTTAAGTAATGCATATGGTTTCCTTTTTCTTAAAGGCGCAGACCAGCCACTGTTTTTTGTGTATTTAAGTTGTGTGTTTATTTATATATATTTCTTTAATTTCATTGAGTTGTATTAAATATTGTTTGTGTTTTGATTTTCTGTGTGATTTCCTTCCTCAGTTTATTTGTTACAGAGTGTTTTGTGGTTTTGTACAGGGCTGGACCTGCATCAGCACTTCGCCTGCTCTGGTGTAGGTGATTGTGGTGGTGTGGCACAGGCTGTGTGGTGTGTATCAGATGGTTGGCACTGTAGTGGTGAATACAAGATTTTTTTGGTTGCAGTGCATGCTGTGGGTTTTCTTTCTTTCTTTTTCTCTCTTACAGGTGGTGCATGCGAGCAGGCCCGACCCTTCTTGGAGTCTTGAGAAGAGTTACTTTTATTATTTTTAATTTTACTATTGAGACACAGATGTTTTAATTAATGTTTTAATTTCGATGGTCCATGCTAGGACAATAAAGTAGTGATATTTTGCTACATTTTGAGTATGATCTTTTTGTAACAGAGTATTATGCTTTAGGGAGGCTCCTCCTGCCTTTATTAGGAGGTGGCGTAGTCAACTTATATCTCCGACACTACAGTAACTAGTTATGAAATAAAAATCAAAAAAATCGCTCACCTCAGAAAAACGAAACATCCTGTCCTGTCAGACGTTATATAGCATGCACTCTTCAATTGCACATGCAAAATTATGACATTGTGCACTGTATATCACTTCACTAAAGCGCATAAGAAACTACGAGCATGCTATGTGTAAAATTAAATTAAAGTACCAAATAATCACATACAGTATCTCACACAAGTGGGTACACCCCTCATATTTCAGCAATCATTTTAGTATATCTTCTCAAGGGACAATACTAAATAAATGAAACTCGGATATATTTTAGAGTAGTCAATGTGCAGCTAGGATAGCAGTGTATATTTAGTGTCCCCTAAAAATAACTAACAAGATACACAACTTTGTATGCTCCTGTCAAGCAGACAAAAAACATGAACATGATGAATAGGACATGTGGTTTTGCATGGTTAAATGACATGCATGGTTAAAGTGCTGTTATCACTTATCTCTCTCTCATATCTGACACACCCATTTCAGGTCTTGCTGTCTCTACTAATGAGCTGAATCATTTTGTATGCTATTTTTACTTTGGGTCATTTTGTATATGTTTAAATGAGTGTGGTGTCTCATACTAACTTAATTGTATTAACATAATCTAGATTGGGACTGCCATTTAATAGTTTTACCTTACAGGTTTATTCAATATTAGACATTTTTAACAGTCTTAACTTTTTTTGTTGTTGTTTTTAAATACCAAACATCAAATCTTTGTCATTCAAACGTCAATCTACATTAACTTTTTGACATAATTTGGATTTACATATTTGAGCTGTTTTTATGTCAGTGTTGATGTCAATTTGATGTATTTTCAACATCAATTGCCCAATGGGCCAATGCCTGGATATTTCTAAATGTAGTTTGCTAATTTTTAAACATTATTTCATGACATAAAATTGATCATTTCAAATAGAATTTTGTTTTATATTGATCTTTTGCATGTGTCCTGTGCTTTTATGTAGTCAAGATGAGCTGTGCAACATTATGTTGGAGATTCACATTCATCTTCCGGCCAACGGCATCTGGGGAAAGTGTTGCAGACAGTAAATGCTGAGGGAATTCAGCTGGCTCATACCTGTTGGAGCTGGTATGCATGTGTTTGTTTTTCATAAACAATTTTTCCTCAAGCAGAAACCTTTTTTGTGATGCTTTTCATTTTTGTTAGACGAGAACCAACATGACCTACTTACTGTGTGAGTCCATGAAAGGGTCCCTGAAACCAGCTCAGATGGTTTCCATTGGTTCACTTGGACATGGAGCCCAGATATGTAATTGTGGCAAAGAATAATTATTTTGCCCTTCGTCTCGATCTGTGTCAACTATCATTCAGATTTTTTCTGTCTGTCTGTTGGCCAGGTTTTTCTCGGATCAGAAAAGAAATTCTCAAAACTGCTGTACTTGTTACACCTCCTCATCATCACTCGTGCACATCATAGCAGTTTCTCATTCTTCTGAACAAGGTCATTTCCACACATTTCTATTAGTCATTTTGTAAATTTGCATGAATTGTGCAGGTGAATTTTCTTCAGAGAATTTTAAGAGAATGTGGCTCAACCAACGAGTTCAACCAGTTTTCTGGAATTCCTCATGCAATGCTGCATACAAAGCAAAGTTCTGCGAAAGGGGTGTTTCCTGTTTTTGCCTTTCTAATTTTTTATTTTTACCTTTGTGTCCAAGGTACCTTTCTTTCTTTTTATATATATAGTACAATGACGTTGTAATGTGTCATTGTAACTGTGAATCCTGTTGAGTCTCCTTCAATGAATTTCCCAGTAGTGTGTAAATTTGTACTTTTGAAATGGATATGGCATACATAAGAAGTGCATCCTTCTGCATTTCAATACAGTAACTGTCATTGAAAAAAAAAAGTTTTTATTTACTCTTGCTTTCGTGTTTACTGTGAAATCTCTCAGCCAATTATTTTCAGTCTTGTACAACAATGTTCATAGGAGCTCATGAAAGAAGAGCTTTAGGTTTTGAATAACTGTGTATATGATATATCCAAAAATATAATATTATGGCAAAATTGTTTGCAATGAGGACAAATGTTTGCTTTTGAGATGTGTTTGTGATTTTTTTGAATGCAGTGCATGATTTTGCAAGAGATGTGAGGCATTTTGCATTTTGTGTGCAATTCTTGGATTTGCGTGTAAAGTTTTGAAAAAGAAGGGCAAAGGTTTCAAAATGTGTGTAAGCAGTTGAAAAAAAACCTGTAATGGATATATATGAGTTTTATGGTATTTGATAAATGTTTTTATAAGAGGAATGTACTGAAGTGCTTGTTTAACAAGTTTGAAATCTTCGTATGTATCTTTGGTTCTTTGTGTGATTTCATAATAAAAGTATCTACATTGTTAACAAATGATTATCTTTCTTATCTTAAAACTTCAAAAAAAAAAAAAAAAAATGCTTAGTAACACACAGTTGTGTAAGACATGTACCAAAAACAAAACATTAGTTTGTTTACTAAAGTGACACAATTTGTGTCATATTTTAACACAAACTGTGTGTTGAATTTAACTGAGCACATTTAGAAAGTGTGTTGAAAATAACGATTTTTTTTTAGCATACATTTCTTATATTAGGCAAATAATGTTAATCAAACAAAAGAAAAACAGAGAATCTCTCACTGCGCTTAAGTAACTTCTGTAAATGTATTAGGTAATTGTGTAGATTTACTTAATACAGTAATATAGTTTTCATTAACAGTGCAAAATACTGTTTTTTTTTTTGTTTTTTGTTTTTGTTTTTGTTTTTTTAGGTAATTTGTACCTTTGTATCTAATGGTCTCTCTGAGGGCTAAGCCACCAAAAAGGTGGGGATTTGATGTTTCTTCTTTATCACTTATATCATCAAAGCAGGAAGTAAAAATATAAAGTTGATTAGCATCACCAAAAAAATGTGCTTAAGAATAGCATAGTGCTCCCTCCCATCTGATATAAGGTTGTTTGTTTTACAGATGTCTAATCAGATGTTTTTGCCGCTCTACAAGCATCACTATGGAGCTGCAACAGAGAAGTGAATTAAGGTACTTAAAACTTTTTTTTAAGAATGCCCTAATATAAAGATTAAGTGTTTAAATTTAAATATTAAAAATATACAAATATTTTTATTTATCAAATTTCTAAATATATTATTTGATAAATCATTTTTCATATTCCATCTTTTAAATAGCATTTGATCATATCTGATCTTTTAAATAGTAAAAATATTTCAAAATTTTACTGTTTTTGCTGTAACTTTGGATCAAATCAATGCAGGCTGGTTGAGTAGAAGAGACTTCTTAATTCTTCAGCACTTTTGACTGGTAGTGTGTGTGTGTGTGTGTGTGTGTGTATATATATATATATATACACACACAAATTATATATTAATTTATTAAGAATTTCAATGTCATTTATTTTAATATGTCATATTAATGTATAATGATTGATAACCAATGAGGCAACTGATGATTACCTGACTCTGACTCTGGTGCAGCCTGTTCAAATAGCAACCTGACCTGCAGAGTGCAGATAGAGATGACTCACTAAAATGCAAGAGAAAATTAAAAAGCCGAGCATGTCATGGAAATACAAATTTTACTTATAAACATGAAAAAGGACGTAACTTCACAGTGTATTTTGTAATCTGTAATGAAATACATTTTAAAAGTAACCTTCCCAACCCAATATATATTTACTGGTACTTCTATATATATATATATATATATATATATATGTGTGTGTAATGATTGATATTTTGCCCAAAATCTTGAATTTCAAGGGCATTCTAAGTACGTTCTCTAGGCTCCATCACGCAGTCAGTTGTTGCCCTGCTTCATATGTGTCATCAATGAACTGAATGAAATGTCAGATGACCCACGTAGGTCTGGGGCGAGGCGAGTGCGCTACATACGTTAATAATACGTTAATAATACGTTAATTCATCTAATTAATGCGTTAGATTAACAACCAATACAAATATATTGCGTATATATATGATGAGTTCAGATGCAAAACCAGCTAAATCCATCTGACATCTTTTTTTTTCAGGCTCAGATGTATCGGTCTCTATGTAAGTACCGGTACTTCTGATTGGGCTGAGGCTGGTATTTTTGCGAGTTTGAATAAAGACGTCAGATGGCTTTCAGCTGGTTTTGCATCTGAACTCTTCATATATATATGAAGAGTTGGGATGCAAAACCAGCTAAATCCGTCTTTCTTTAAAAAAATGCATTTTTATCAGGCTCAGATGTATAGGTTTCTATGAAAGTACCGGTACTTCTGATTGTGCTGAGGCTGGAATTTTAGCGAGTTAGAAGTAAAAGTATTTGATGGATGTATAATATGTGTCGAGAGCATTCACTCAGTATCATTATCTCATTTTTGACGGAGATGGCTTTTAGCTGGTTTTGCATCTGAACTCTTTATATATATATATGAAGAGTTCAGATGCAAAAGGTTTCTATGTAAGCAGTGGTACTTCTGATTGGGCTGAGGCTGGGATTTAACGAATCTGAAGTGAAAATATTTGATGGACGTATACTGTGCGTTAAGAGCATTCACTCAGTATCATTATCTCATTTTTGACTGAGGTGGCTTTTAGAGGGTTTTGCATGTTGAACTCTTTTTAAAAATCCTGAAATCCGGAAAAATCCTGAAATTGTATAGGTAAAACTAGGGCGTTTTGGAAATAATGGCAGCTTAAAGGGTAACAGTAACTGTAATTAGTGATCTATATGAGAATTGAATTTTTATGTCATATTCTGAATTGGTGAAAAAAGAACATTGTGGGTCAAGAACATTTTGGAAGTATCTGCAGATCAGACACTGTGTCAAGAACAATTTCAGTGCAAGTGATAACCCTGTGTATGTGTTAAGTTACCACGTGAAGCTCAGACTGCTTCTGTGTGTTACAAATGAATGCTTAGTGTAACTGCAGATACTTGTAATAACCTGAAAACAATATGGCAGAAGGATTTGGGGATTAATATTTATGATAATGACTGGCTGGATATCCTATCTAATGTGGGTAAGAACATAAGGGAAACTAGGGGGGAATTCATTCATTTTAAAATAGTACATAGATATTATTATACACCATCTAGACTTTAAAGGATGGGGATATCTGGAGATGTAAGAAGAGGGCACTTTTTGTGATCTGATGTGGCTTTTTTTTATCATAGAATCATTATTTTATAGCTCTACGTAATAAAGGCTAATTATCATTACATTATAAACAGACTTTATTCTTAAATTCCTGCAGTCGTGGGCACCCTAGTCATGGTATTGAAGATGGAAAGAGCTCTGTTAATTTACAATCCCCACCTTCAATTCCTGCCGGTCCGGGAATCATATTGGCGACCTCTGGGTTACGAGCCCAACTCTAACCATTAGGCCACGATTGCCACGACTGAATCATTATCATTATCAACAGAATCATGCACTCTCTCGCTGATAGGATACGAAATCATTTAAGTCTGACCCTTTACTGCTTGGTTCAATTAATTAGAATAAGAAACAAATACATAAAATAAGTTAGTATGTCCTTTACTGGTAATATATTTGTATATAATTATTTCACAAATGCTTGCAGATCGTTAAAATAATATTTAAAAATGGAGATCATAAAAAGAGTTCATAAAAAGATTATAAAAAGTGTTGGTAACAATTTAAAATAAGGTCTCTTTTGTTAACATGAACTAACAATGAACAAAACATTTTTACAGCATTTATTAATATTTTTTATGTTAGTTTATAAAAAATATTCATGTTCATGTTAACTCACAGTACATAAACTAATGTTAAAATATTTTTACATTTTAATAATGCATTAATACTTTTTCAACATAATATTAATTAACATTAGTAAATGCTTTATAATTATTGTTCATGTTAACTAATATAGTTAAAGGGGTCATCGGATACAAAACTCACTTTTACATGTTGTTTTAACATTAATGTGAGTTGGCAGTGTGTGTACACAACCACCCTATAATGATAAAAATCCATCTAGTGGTATTTTTTTAATCTTTAAAAGTAATATCCCCTTTTTCAAATCGGGTCATTCTCAGCTTCTTGTCAGTGTGACAACAAACCAACAGATGCCGCTCCCAACATAGATTTCTATGGCTCCCACGATAGTTGATTGACGTGAGCATCTCACCTTAGACCCGCCTTCACTGAGCTGAAACAGTCAGACTCCGACAGAAGTTGTCTCGACTTCGGTGCAGGAAAATACAAGAATGTCTCCAGTTGAGAGATTGAGGTGTTCAGTTGTCGGATATAATGATGAACACAGCAGTCATCATTCACTCTCGACATCTGAGTCGCTGAAGATGCAGAGGATTAACTTATTTTTGAAAGGAAAGCCCGATCACCGATCTACACGTATGCGTCTATGTTCGTGCAAATCATTCGTGGTGTAGCTTCACCCACAGCAGAAGTGAGTACAAGGTTTTTTTGTTTTTTTTTATAGATCGTTGCAAATCGCCTTTCTTAATAATGTTCTAGTTAGCAAGTTTAGCGGCTAACCACGGCTAAATCCGTCTAAAGTAAACATTACGGCTCGTCACTCCACAGAAGAGAGGGACTAGATATAATTAGATATAATCATAGCGCCACCTGCTGGCAGCAGGAAACGACTTGTTTTACACTAACTTAAACATGCAATGTCTGATCTGCCCCAAACTTCACATGTATGGTAAGAGTCCTGGCCTGAAGACATCTAAAGGCCAATATTCAGATATTATCATAGCGCCACCAGCTGGCAGCAGGATATGTAATCTCTTACACTAACTCAAGCATACCATGTTCAATCTGCACCAAACTTCATATGTTTGATAAAAGTGCTGGCCTGAACACATCTACATGCCAATATTCAGTTATAGGCATAGCGCCACCAGCTGGCAGCAGGAAGTTTGGCACATATAAATGGCTTTTACATATTCCTCCTATACTTACTTTATTAAAAGCATACTGCCCACCGTTTGCTGCTTTCCTAAAGCCACCTGTCGGCAGTGAGACTGGGTGCGAGGGCCCTTTCAATGCTGCTTGCAATTTTAATTATTATTATAATCAAATGTCAGTTCTTCTTCTTCTTCTTATTATTTAAAACATGGTTTAATTATAATTTAAACATGTTTTAATTAATACTAAGAAACTATTTAATAAAAATGTATCTGTTCTTTTTTTTAATTCAATTTAATTTAATTCAAGGACATTATGATTTTCAGCATGTTGTGAGCAGGGCTCTTTATACGGTAATAACGAATAAGTATGCATGATCTGCTGAAATGCATCAACAAATTATTAAAAATGTTTTCTTTCGTTTGTGACATTAATATGACAACGGTGCCAAAATATGTGTTACAACTAGGTCTACATCAATCATAAACTTTCTATTAACAATAATTCACCTTTTTTATTCACTTTTGCTCTTTTCTTTTACCACATAATACACACCTCTTTAAATAAACATTCATAGTGCTAATCTAAAATACTTGCTGATACAGTACAGAAATGTAAGCACACTTCAAGCAGTGCCGTCACTGTAATATTTCACCGTAACAGTGGTCAAATCACTGTAACGTTAATCATTTATAAAATGAATAATTCGTGATTAAATATTGTTTTATTTGCCTGTTATATTACCAATGATTTATTTCATTATTTTTTATCTTTATTTACAAGTGAAAATATCACAATTCCAGCTTTACTGAGCAATGATCAACCGTCACTTTGTGCCACCTCCACGTATATAGTCAGATAAATATGTATTCATAAATATAAAAAATATTTTCCTACAACCGCTCTTGGATTATATCACTGTTTAGTTATCAATGAACATCTTTAACATTGCTCAGTCAAGTGAATTTTCACTTTTCCAGTAAGCTGTTGCCTTTTTTCTTCCAAAACAGTAAATCTTGGGATGTGTGCAGAGAAGTGCCAATCGTTCAAGATGAGCAGAAGCCAAGGAAAAGTGTGCAGTGTTTTAAATTGTTCTCGTCTGCCATTGTTGGCATACTTGTCTTCATCCTTGTGCTGCTCAGTAAAGTAAGCTGCTTTATTTATCATTGGCTAATCATTTTATGGATGATGGGATAACAGTTAAAGGGATAGTTCATCCAAAAAAAAAAAAAGAAAATTAATTTCTTAATTTCTCACCCTCGGGTCATCCAACATGTAGGTAACTTTTTTCCTTCAGTAGAAAAGCATTAAAAAAATAAAAGTAGAGGATAAAGAGCATATCAAGAAACACAAAATTAATACCAGTGGCTACCTATGGATTACAGGTAATAATGTTGTAAATAATGTTCAATTTCTTGCACAGACCAATCATTTGACTTCATAACACCTCACTATATCATCAGAAGCCATGGTTAAACGGGTCATGACATGGATTTTTTACAATTATTTTAACAAGTTCCTTGAGGTTTACTTGCAATGTTAATACATTTTTTGCACCAAAAAAAACAAAACAAACAAATACGTGAAAAAAATAATTATTTTCGACCCTCATTCTGAACCTCTCTCAGAAACGTCCTGTTTTTAAGGTGTGTGTCCTTTAAGGCTTCTCAGTAATCGGCCACTGTTATAATCGGCTAACGTTATTGCATAGGAAACAGTATTAATGCCCTCTCACTATTGCATGTGTGTTTTGGCAACATAATTAAAATTAAACGGTCAGTTCCAGACAAAGCATTATTCATTCACTCCATTTGTCCTGACGACAGACTCAAGCTCATGGACTGTGTCAGAAAGCGAATGCACATCTGTATACTGTATCTAGTGTAGACAAGATAGAGGCAGTGATTGTAATTTCTATTTGCTTTTGACGTGACACAACACTCCCATTCAGCGTGATCAAGTGTCAGCCGCTAGCGACTGAACGCTGGTGGGCGGGGCCTGTGGTGAGAAGAAGACTATTCATCGATGTGTTGCTCTGGAGGCAGTGTTTATGCAAACAACTGTGCCTAGGTGACGTCACCTTGTCCCATTGGATCCAAAACAAAGCGTTTATTTTATCAAGCTCCCTTGTTTATAATGAGGAGGACATTTTAAACTATGAAACTTGCAGGACGTTTTAATGGTACAAAGACCTCTTATATGCCAAAAGATCAAGGCAAATTTGATTTCTCATGTCATGACCCCTTTAATAATTTTGTGTTCCTTGATATGCTTTGTTTTTATTTTATTTTATTTTTTTTGTAATTCGCAAAAACCATTGACAAGCTTTTTATGAACGTTCTCACCTTAAAATCTTCTTTACTGTTCTACTGAACAAAATCTTAGGTGTCCTGAGGGTGAGTAAATTAACAGTAAATTTTTATTTTCCACTTTTCATTGTCCACTTGGCTAATGAATATTATAAAAAAGAGTGTTAGACTGAAGTTTCTCTTTTTATTTGTCTTTACAGACATCATTTCTGCTTTTGATAACATTTGGGAACAATCAAACTGAGATTGTATGTTCAGAACAAAAACCGACTGCCCTACTTTGCATTGGCTTCGTTCTGGTTGGGCCGAGTGTTCTCCTTCTGCTAAAGAGCACATGGAAGTTCATTTTCAAGAGTGCAACCATGCCCTCAAGAAAATCTCTTCTTTTGGTAAGCAAACATAAGTATTAATGAACAGATGTGAACAGGCCAATTTTTTTTTTTTGAAGTTGTAAATAAAACAAAGAGTTTTTTCTACTTCAAAATTTGTTGTTTAATTCAATGTGTTACTTGCCATTTCTCTGTATTGTAGTGATAATTACTAGCAATTTCTAAGTGAAAATTGTTTTTGCATCCATTTTTTCATTGCAGCAGCACAGAACCTCTTTATGATGGCCTTAACCTTTCTTTCTTATTTGACTTTCCTATAGGTTCTGTGCGTTGAGTTCCTGGTAGCATTGGGTGCTGCAGTTCTTACAATAGTAGCCATGCCACACTTTGACATTGTCACTAACGTGATGATCCTAAACAGTGTGAGCATCCTGTCCGCAGTGTTCCAGGTGGTCGCTCAGTGCCGCGCCAAAGGGAGGAAACGTTTTATAATGCTCCCTGTATGCTCCATTTTCTTAATCATCACAGGTTATGTGTTCTTTGCGATCAGTTATTTGGCATTTGAAAGTTCCTTGGAGATAAAAATTTCAATTGGCCTTGCCATTGTGGGGACCATCTGTGTTTCTGTGAACTGGTGGGAGAACTACAGCACGCTTTTCGCTGTGTCATTTCTAGAGGACATTTCCAGAGACATCGCTCAGTCCCGTAATGTGGCCTGCATCATTTCCAGTTTGATAAGAATACTCGTTACATCAGCTGTGGTTGGGGCTTATGTTCCTCTGTCAGGTCAGGAATGGCAATCAGACAAACTTGTCTTTGAAACAGTTGTTGTTGCATTGGTGGCAATCCAGATTTTATCCTCTGCCTTGTGCCACTGGTTTGCAGTTGTGGCGTGTAAGATGCATGCCCTGCGCCGCTGCTTTATCCTGCCCATGTACCTGGCCTCAGTCACTGTTTTGGCTGTATTTTTGGTTCCAGTTATGGTCAGGATTCCAGAGTATAATCAAACCTTTAGCTGTCTTGAAAACTCTAAGCCGAAACCCACTGACGAATGGTTGCGTTTGTTGTTGAATGACGCTATAAGTACTCTGAATGCCAGGGACATTGTGGAGCACATGAACGCAGGAGGACTGGCCTGTTTGGGCTGCTCTGCTCTGAGCTGGTGGTTGGGACTCATGCTCAGTACAGTTTACATCTGGTACCTGAAGATCCATCGAATAGAAAGAACACAAGATCTGTTTGTGCGACGCACATATGAAGGAGCGTTTATGGAACAGTCCATGTTGCTGAACACCCGTTTTGAAATCAGAAAGAAAATCAAGAATCTGAGGTAAGTGTTTTAACCTTCTTAGTATGGTTGGATATATCAGTAATATACAGTATCTCACAAAAGTAAGTACACCCCTCACATTTCAGCAATCATTTTAGTATATCTTCTCAAGGGACAATACTATAGAAATGAAAACTGGATATATTTTATAGTCAATGTGCAGCTTGCATAGCAGTGTATATTTACTGTCCCGTAAAAATAACTCAACATATAGCCATTATTGTCAAAACAGCTGGCAACAAAAGTGAGTACACGTTAAGTGAACTTGTAAAAACTGTGTCCAAAATGTCAATATTTTGTGTCAAACCATTGTTATCTAGCACTGCCTTAATCATTCTGGCAATTGACCAGAGCTGCACAGGTTGTTGCTGGGATGCTCTTCAAATCCTCTATAATGACATCATGGAGCTGCTGGATGTTAGACACATGTTGCTTCTCCACCTTCCACTTGAGGATGCCCCATAGGTGCTCAATAGGGTTCAGGTCAGATCACCTTCACCTGCACTTTCCTCAGCTAGGCAATTGTCATCTTGGTGGTGTGTTTGGGGTCAGTATCATGTTGGAAAACTGCCATTCGGCCCAGTTTCTGAAGGGAAGGCGTCATGTTCTGCTTCAGAAATGTGTACAGTACATAATGGAATCCATGTTTCCCTAAATTAACCGCAGCTCCCCAGTACCAGCAGCACTTATGCAGCCCCAGACCATGATGCTACCACCACCATGCTTGACTATAGGAGAGAAACAATTTTCTTGGTACTCCTCACCAGGGCATCACCACACATGCTGGACACCATCTGAGCCAAACCAGTTTATCTTAGTCTCATCAGACGATAGGACATGGTTCCAGTAATTCATGCTCTTGGACAGGCTGTCTTTAGCAAACTGTTTGCGGGCTTTCTTGTAAGCCAGCTTCAGAAGAGGCTTCCTTCTCGGATGACGCCAATGCAAACCGACTTGTTGCAGTGTGCAGCGTATGGTCTGAGCACTGACAAGTGGACTTTCTACTTCTGCAACCTCTAAAGCAATGCTGGCAGCACTCATGCATCTGTATTTTGAAACCAGGTTCTGTACTCAACTTTGTTGATCGACCCTTGCGAGGCCTATTCTGAATGGAACCCTTCTTGGAAAACCTCTGTATGACCCTGACCACAGTACTGTAACTCAGTTTCAGGTTGTTACTAAACCTCTTATAGCCTAGGCCATCTTAGCGGAGAGCAGCAATTCTAATTCTCAAATCTTCAGAGAATTCTTTGCCATGAGGTGCCTTGTTGAACATCCAGTGGTCAGTATGAGAGAATTGTAATCAAAGCACCAAATTTGAACTTCTCTAATACAAGATACACAACTTTGTATGGTCCTGTCAAGCGGACAAAAACATGAACATGATGAATAGGACATGTGGCTTTGCATGGTCAAATGACATAGTGCTGTTATCACTTAGGGTGTACTCACTTTTGTTGCCAGCTATTTTGACAATAATGGCTGTATGTTGAGTTATTTTCAGGGGACAGTAAATATACACTGCTATACAAGCTGCACATTGACTACTCTAAAATATATCCAAGTGTCATTTCTATAGTATTGTTCCTTAAGAAAATATACTAAAAACGTTACTGAAATGTGAGGGGGATACTCACTTTTGTGAGATACTGTATCAGCCAATCTTAGAGATTTTTTTATTTCTGAATCAGTATTGAATATTTAATGTTGAACTGTAATTTTTTTACATTTATATTTTGATATTTTATCTATTTAAAATATAAAAATATAAATGCAAGAATGACCGTTTATTACCATTTACATTTACATGTTGTCATCTTTAAAAACACTAATAATTAAATATAATATAATAAATATATATTAGACAACAGACAATAAATTTATTTATTGTCTTATTGGAGTCTCTCTAAATCAAAGCACAGTAAATGTGTTCACAAATCACAAATGAGATCGGTTTAATGTATTAGCTCTTTCTCCATGAAGTTAGTGAGACTAAAAGGAGAGCAAATGGAGATTTTGCTTAAATGTCCCACTTCTTTGATGTTTTGTCTGAGAAACATACCCCTGTAATTTCAAATGTATCCCCTCTGGAATAAGAGTTTTAAAAGTGTTTCATCACCTCAAACTGTGCACACGTACCTGCAGTAAAATAGGTCTGCAATAAAACCCTATTTCAAAAGTATTTCTATGTGAATTCAATTATCTCTCATCTGATTCTTCCAAAACCAGTAACTGAGAAAGACCTAATTTTCTTTTCTTTTCTTCTTAATATGAAATGACTTCATAAATATTTCATCTACTCCTCAGTCCAAAAGAAACCATCAAAGTGTTTCTTTGTGCCACAATGTGGCACGAGACCTATGATGAAATGATGAAGATAATCATCTCTATGTTCAGGTAAATATAGACTGCACTCACTCAACTTGTTAAAATATCAGTTGAATTGTAATTGCAATACTATTTCTTTTACTCCCAGGCTCGATAAATATAGGCCCAAGACCAAGGAACAGAGTAAAGGTGAGGATGATGTGGAGTTTGAATTCCATATTTATTTTGATGACGCTTTCAAGGATGTCGATAATAGAAGACATGCAAATGAGTATGCTGAAATTCTTGTGGATGTAATTAAAGAAGTATACACGTAAGTATCTTCCCTAATTATATCTGTTTTTACTGAGCACCTGTGTGCAAAAACTAATCTACCAATACTTCACTTACATTAGCACTTTCAGTGAAGAGAATTCATGTAAGTTCAAGCAGAAGGCAGCACTACCACCCCAGAAGATCATAGACACCCCTTATGGGGGTCGGCTGGAATACACCCTCCCTAAAGGCAATTTGATGATGGTTCACCTCAAAGACAAGACACTAATCCGTCACAAAAAAAGATGGTCTCAGGTATTCATTAAAGATCCAGTTAAAACATAGCTACAGATGTTTTGTACCCAAAAATTCACTAATCATCTGGGTTCGCAGATAATGTACATGTATTACATTCTTGGCTGGAGACTTAACAGACAGTACTTCAAAGAGTCTGAGGAAGGTAAAGAACTGGATACCCTCGAGAAGAGACTGAAGGTTGGTGGCTTAACTTTAGACTTCATTACTGTTTTTTCTAGAAGGTAATATAGTATCAGCCAGGCTCTTCATATTTTACTATGTTTTCAATGCTGCTTAGAAAGAGAGTGAGAATACATATATCTTGGCCCTGGATGGGGATACTGACTTCCAGCCAGCTGCAGTCATGCTGCTAATTGACAGACTTAAACTCTACCCAGACGTTGGGGCTGCCTGTGGCAGGATTCATCCAACAGGCACAGGTTGGAATAGATATTAAGTATAAAAGATTGTTATTTGATCATGTCATTGTTTTGGATTATTTGGTAATTTCACTGTTTCTAAATAAATAAACTGCGATCCGTTTAAGCCTTAATAGGATAAATGCAGATCAGAGCAGGTTTTGACTGCGAATGTCACATCCTTAATGCTGGAATTGCCCACATTTGAAAGTTTTAGTACTCGCTTATTGGTTTTTATATTACAAAATACTATTTCGTATAATGTCTCTGTTGAATAATGAGAGAACTTGTGAGTTAACGACTTAAAGACATTTATTAATTTGTCCAGTATTTATAGTTTCATTGTTTCGGCTAAATCGTGGCCAGTTTTATTTATTCCTTTCTTGTTTAATAATGGGAACAAAATAATACAATGTGCTCAGGTTTTCACTAAAATTAAGGAAGGAATTAACAAATGTTCAACAATTTCTTAATTCGGCCATGTCAATTCTCTTAGGACAGATAACAAAGTACGTCTGTGACATGAAAAAATTGTAATATTTATTGTAGGAATTATTATTTATTAAATGTAAATTTCAAACATTTGTATTTGTGACAAATATTAGGTAATGTGACACTGACATTAGCATATCTGTAGATTCCGCATTGAATATGCTTTCACTTTTAATGCTCGATACAAAGTAAACCACCTTTTCTTTATTTTATGGTAATGTAACATATTATTCAATAATAAAAATAATACTGCACACCTGTTACATTTGTAAATTTACAATACAGTGTATTGTGTAACAAAATAAAAAGTAGCACAGGATCACTGTTCATTTACTATATGCTGACTGAGTTCATTCTGAGTAACAAACGTACTAAATTACTAAATTTGCTTCTGTGAATATGAATTATTTTTACTAGTTTATCTTAAATTTATCCACTACTGCAGCCATCCACGAGCCTATCGGCAGAGTGCCAAACATGTCAAAAATGAGTTCCAATGCGTTCAAGTTCTAACTTTTCAAAGTCTGTGGTTAAATCTGTGGGAATCTGTAACATATTATATATATATATTTTTTTTTTATAACGCATCATGCCAATACCCTTAAACTGTATTATAAAAACAGGCTTCATAGAAAGTGTTACCGAAAATTCTTTTTTCCTCTGATTCCTTGGCTCATGCAGAGTCAAATGGACACCAAAATGAAAAACTTGAATGGTTTAATTTTTTCGCTATTTTTAATAATTTGTAAAAACTACTTTTTCGAACTCGTCTTAGACGGTTTGTCTGATTTTCACCAAAATTGGCTCAGATCATCTTCAGATCATGCTGGCAAAAAGTTATGGAATTCAAGTTGATTAGTCAAACCATTCTCAAATAACGCAAGAACGAATTCTATGAAAAAAGCGCAAAAATGGATATGAGGCTATATCTCTGCAACGGTTTGGCGTATTGAGACCAAACTTGGTGTGTGTTATAACAAGCATGACCTGAGGCTACCTGCAGTTTTTTGGCACAGTGCCACCTAGTGGTCAGGGGATATGAAAAATGGCTATTTTTGCTTATAACTTCTGAATGGTTTGGCCAAAAATCACAAAACTGGTATCTCTAGATTCGGTGCACCATGCCGAGTTGAACCATACACAATTTTATGTCAGCCATTTTGGGCATCGGACATTTTAAATTTTGTCAAAAGACCCTATAAATTGCAAATGCATTGGTGTTTCACTACGAAACTCGGTATGTGTCTTCGGCACTCAAACAGTTTTGGTTATAAAAAAAAAATTCAAAAAATGCTAATAACATTTGATTAAATTGGCTAGTATAGTATCTCAGACAAATTTGATGTGATTAAGATGTGAACAATAAAAAAAGGGGAGGGGGTGCCCTTTTTTAGTTTCAGCCCATGCCCCTCAAAAGGTCTGCGCACAGCCCCCCCATAGAAGTCCTATGGGGACAAAAGAAATTGCACAAGCAATTAATCAATTATTTTTTGAAGATATTATTACAGATAAAACAAATAGTACAGTAAATTAAGTTAACTGTGGTATTTTTCAGCAAATTCATCTGTCATTTGGTAGAATTTTGGTAAAACACTTCATTTCCAGCGATATCGTCAACTTGAAAGCACAGATACTATTTGAACTGAACTGAGCTGAATGATGAACTGACTTTAACTGAAAATTGAATGTTTACTGTTGTCTTTTTGCATTATTACACACTATTTAACACTGTAAAACTGCTTTGACACAATCTGTATTGTTAAAAGCGCTATATAAATTAATGTGACTTGACTTGACTAGAAATTAGCCAAATTAGGTAAATGCCAACATAGACATGCACTCATCTTTGAAAATCATGAAAAAAAAATAAATCAATGGAAGATAAAGAAAATACAGTCCAGACTACATTAAATATGCTACAATATATAACTGTTTTGCTTCTCTAGAAGTAGAGGAAAGATCTATTTTAAATATGCACTAATGACTACTAATCATAAAGGTGAAAAATGTACTAATGAGATCATTTCTTCATTATGTTTGAAGGGCCCATGGTGTGGTATCAGAAGTTTGAATATGCGGTAGGCCACTGGCTACAAAAGACCGCAGAGCACGTGTTCGGCTGTGTACTGTGCAGCCCTGGATGTTTCAGTCTTTTCAGAGGAGCTGCACTCATGGATGACAACGTCATGAAGAGATACACAACCAAAGCCACTGAAGCCAGCCACTACGTCCAGTATGATCAAGGTCTGCTTGAAGCTAACCACCGAGAAATAATGTCAATTTAACCTAGACTAAAGTAATTCACTCTCTGTTTGGTCTAATTTCAGGTGAGGACCGCTGGTTGTGCACTCTGATGCTGCAGCAGGGATGGAGGGTGGAGTACAATGCAGCGTCTGATGCCTACACCAACGCTCCACAGGATTTTAAAGAGTTCTACAATCAGCGCAGACGCTGGGGACCCTCTACCATGGCCAACACCATCGACCTCTTGGGCTCCGGAGAACTGACCTCTCAGAGAAACAGCTCTATCTCAAAACCTTATATCTTGTACCAGATTATCAGCATGGCAGCTTCCATCCTGGGCCCTGCCACTGTCTGTCTCATGATATCGGGTACAGTTTTGCACAACAAAAAAAAGTTTAAAGAACACCGTTCACTAAATTTATTGTCCTGTTTTTACAAAATGCCAAAAGGTAGACTGTCATTTGTCCAAAATTTCTAATAAAGTGTTTCTCTTTTTCTTGCAGGGAGCTTTGTGTTCATCTTTAATATGGATAAAAATTTAGCCCTCGTTTTGGCCATAGTGCCCCCTGCTATCTACCTCCTCTTGTGCTTCAAATTGAAATC
This sequence comes from Cirrhinus mrigala, assembly GCA_036247105.1. Taxonomy (NCBI): domain Eukaryota; kingdom Metazoa; phylum Chordata; class Actinopteri; order Cypriniformes; family Cyprinidae; genus Cirrhinus; species Cirrhinus mrigala. The sequence goes on from JAMKFB010000189.1 coordinate 5,946,848, forward strand.
TGACACACAGATTACAATTGCAGCAATCATGAGTATACTCTATGCATTTCTCATGGCAGGAGCAATTCTCTCAATCATAGGTAACAATTCTGAATTCTTTTTTTTTTCCTTCCCAATGTCAACATATTTCCTATTTACACAATATGGGTGATTTTTGAAAGAAATGAATGTTTTAGCAAGAATTAGGGTTATTACTGTTATTAATTAAAACTAAAAATGATAATCCTTGATCAGCAACATGACCAGCTAAAACCAGCATAATCCAGCAAAGGACCAGCTTAAACCAGCATCAAAACATACCTACCAGCATATGCTGTTTTTTTCACCAGGGTATTTACTGTACTTAGGAATCACAGATTGTAGCCTACATCTTGGAAAAATATGCCCCAAATAAGAATTTTCACCAGATATTCATTGTTGACATAAGAGGACATAATACATAAACATTGCATTTTTTCAGTTGAAAGTATTAACTAGCTCACATCAAAATTACCATTAGCCTCGCAGGAAACACTCAAATAATACTCAACACCTAACCACTCACAATATGTATTATACTGTGCAGATCTTAAATAAACAATGTCAAGATATGATATAGTCCATTATAAATGAAGTAGATTTAATATGGTGTTCGTTGCATGTTATAAATAATCAAACTCTTAAAAGTTATGACCACAAATACATCGGTATTATAATGTATTATATTTGACATATAATGCATTATGTGTTCATTATAATGCCTTAAGAATACCCTTTACTATTTTATAAATACTGGCTTCATAGAAAGTGTTGCCAAAATTGTAGTAATAACGTATTAACGCTGCACCATTAACGTGGGTTCTGGTTGACCCTATGACTCACCGGTACTTCAAGCCAGAGTTGCCAGTGGTTTTCCCTTCACCAAAGTTATTTGTAGAGCACCTCCCATCCAATAATTGCAAAGAGCTTTGTGCTAGCTGCTTCAACGTGGAGTGCGAGTCTCTTCTACTTAATACAAGTTTATAGTGCAAAATAAACATGCATGAACATCAGAAGGTGTGTTAAAAGATACAGTACAACTTACTGAAATGTAGCCTATCTCGTCCCATGTAATCACTCCCCTGCTGGTTTTAGCTGGTCGTCCAGCCTGGTCATAGCTGGTCAGCAGGCTGGTTTTAGAGGGGTTTTGACCATGTTTAGCTGTGTTAAGAGCAATGTGTGACCATGTTAAGAATCCCACCTGAGACTTATATTACATATTGTAAGAAGGGACATAATAGGTCTCCTTTAAAGTGGTGCTGAGCAGACTGATCGGTGAATGGGTACCTCGATGTCATACATCGATTGGTCTGCACAGCACTGCTTTAAGTCAAACAGAAAAGAAAAGAAAAGAATCACCCCCTTTTAAAATAATATTTTGTTGCTTTGCAGCCCAAAAATGAAGACAGACATACTTTTGTTTTCTCAAGCTGTATTTACTTATAACATCCAAATGAAAGATATAAAAATGGTTGACCAAAGTTGTCAATGGGAAGAAGGTTTACCTTCCAACATGACAATGACCCAAAGCACACAGCAAAACTGACCACACAGTGGTTGAAGGAGAAAAAGGTGAATGTCCTTGCATGGCTTGTCAGAGCCCAGACTAATGCCAAGTTCACACTGTACGATTTTCAGAGTCACTGGATCACCATTGTTTTCACACTGCATGTGACTATCTGGGGTAGCATTCAGTTGCTGCTGGGTTCACACTGCACGATGGATTGGTGACAGGAGGTTACACACTGCATGTCTTTACAATAGAAAGAATCGCTGACAACTCTGTCTGGTCTGCAAGCTACGTTTCATATAACTCCTCCTCGAATTTCCCGCTGCCCTGTATCTTGCTCTCTCATTGGCTGTAGGTCATCATCGATGTATTTTTCAGTCAGAACTCATTTCACACAGCAGGATTTTGAATCGCCAACAGGTCCACATAATTAGCATGCCAAATTTTGCGGGTGTTGACAATTCTTTTAGATCACATCTTTGATAATTCACACTGCGTGACTGTCACTGGCATCAACAAGCACCGTTTTGCCTCCAAATTCAGGTATTTGTCTGTGATTTCGCAAAACCTGTTGGTGAGTGAAAACTGGGGCAAAAATTGGTCAGTGTGAACTTGGCATTAGGTTGTACTCACACTATGACACTTGTATGACATTTGAGTAGACCCTTAAACCCCACTGAAAATCTGTGGAATGACTTGAAAACTGCAGTCTACAAGCGGTCACCATCAAATTGAACTGAACTTGAGCAGGTCTGCAAAGAAGAGTGGGCAAATATTGCAAAGTCTAGATATGCAAAGTTAGTAAAGACATCCCAACAAACTGAAGGCTGTAATTAAAGCAAAAGGTGGTTAAAAAGGCGGTGATCAGTGATTCTTTTTTTTCTGACATATTGGTGTTTTATCTTTCACTTGGATGTTATAAGTTGCACTGAGTAAATACAGCTGGAGAAAGCTGTCTTCATTTCAGGCTGCAAAGCAACAAAATGTGATTATTGTATCTTTGTTTTTCTTTCTTTCTTTCTTTATTTGTATAGCACATTTAAAAACAACTTAGGTTGGCCAAAGTGCTTTCCAATGAATTTTAAAGGGGGGTAATGCTTTTCTATACCCACTGTATATGTGCTAAAAATAAATGTTCAGATATCTTCAAATAAATGCTGTTCTTTTGAACTTACAGTGTCTGCTAGAATACAATGCAGCACAAATGTTTGACAATAAGAAGAATTTTTCATTAAAGCACTAAACTATAAATTTAGTAATACATTTTTAAGGATCATACAGCACTAAAGACTGGAGTAATGTTTCAGTTTTCAGTTTTGCCCTCAAATAAATAAACAATATTTTAAAATATATTAAAATAGAAGACTTAAAAGAAAAATCATAATGATATTTCAAAATATCGCTGTTTTTATTGTATTTTGATCAAATAAATGTAGCCTTTTAGTCCATCAATATTTTTAGACTACTTAAAGATGGCATTGCTATCTAACCCTGGATTCAAAGGTAATAGACATTGATTAAAACCCACAAAACTGTCATTTGGGTTTCATGAGGTTTCTAAATATCATAAGTACTTAGCTGAATGACTTGACGAGTGAAAAATACTTACTTTTCTCATGTCAAATCTCACAGGTGATTTAGTGATACAACAGACTTTTCTGACCCCCAGTGGTCTGTTCCTCATCAGCATGGTGGTTATGTACATCATCACAGCAGCTTTACACCCTCAGGAGTTCTCACTGGTCATCTATGGATTATTATATTTCATCTGCATTCCCAGTGGGTATCTACTCTTAGTCATTTATTCCATTGTCAACATGAACAATGTCTCGTGGGGCACTCGTGAATCCGGTGGCCAGGCTAAAACTACAGCAGTCAATACCATCAAGAATAAGATAATGAATGTGACATGCTGCAAATGTCCATGCTTGGAAAGTAAAGAGGAGAGTAAGGAGATATTACCAGCAGAAACCATACCACAAAGGTAAAAACATGTCCACACAATCGGGCAATTTCACACTGACACTTCCATATATGTAGTATTTTATAGTTTAAATATTTTAAATCCAGGATTGTTTTTAATACTACTACTAAAAGTAATACTGTTTCCTCCAATATAGGGAAACCACACCACAAAGGTAAAAACATGTCCACAAAATTTCACGTTGACACTTCTATACATCTATGTAGTATTTTATAGGTTAACTATTTTAAATACACAATTGTTTTTAATACAACTACTAAAAGTATTACTGCATTCCTCCAATTTAGGGAAACCACACCAGAAAGGTAAAACATGTCCACACAATTTCACACTGACACTTCCATATATCTATGTAGTATTTTTATAGTTTAACTATTTTAAAAACACGATTGTTTTTAATACTACTACTAAAAGTATTACTGTATTCCTCCAATTTAGGGAAACCACACCAAAAAGGTAAAAACATGTCCGCACAATTTCACACTGAAACTTCCATATATCTATGTAGTATTTTATAGTTTAACTATTTTAAATACAGGATTGTTTTTAATACTACTACTAAAAGTAATACTGTATTCCTTTAATATAGGGAACATGAGGACCAGCTTAGTCCCCATCAAAGTAAGTATGACTGCCAAACTTAAAGGGTATAGTTCACCCAAAAATGACCCCACTGACTGCCATAGTATTTTAGATAATAATAATAATAATAAATAGAATTAAAAAAAATATATATATACTATGGAAGTCAATGGGGGACCAGAAACTGTTTGGTTACACACACTATTCAAAATTTCATATTTTGTGTTCAGCTGAAGAAAGAATTTCATAAAGGTTTGGAACAACTTGAGGGTGAATAAATCATGACAGAATTTCCATTTTTGGATGAACTTTCCCTGTTATATCATAATATTGTAGGTAGACTTACTGAAGTTAACTACCATTAAAACTAATGTATGTTTATTTCCAGAAGCTTGGATTAAACATCTGCAGTTGAAATTCCCCTGGAATGAATTTACACTCCCTTCGGTAAGACTAAGTAGTTGAAATATTATATTATATTATATTATATTATATTATATTATATTATATTATATTATATTATATTATATTACACTGCATAAAAAAATTACCATTTGGTTTTAAATAAGGAAATACTAGAGTCTAGGATTGGATGATGATTGCTATAATATGTTTCTGGCATGTGATATGTTTTACAAAAAGGTATAACATGTCGGACGATTCTGAAGTTGTAGGAGAAAATAAGATGGAGTTTTTCGCCATACTCTACCTTTTTTAGCCGGAGTATACAGACGATGAACTTATATGTGATTAGTAGTAGTGATGGCGGAGTTCGGATCATTTTACCGACTCGGACCTTTGAGTCATTTCGTTAATTTTAGGAAATTCAGCATTATGTGATAGCCCCATAAGATGAACAAATGACTCGAAAAACCTGAAGACTTGAACTAATTTCAGTGCAGAACCTAAAAGGATGTTGCGCATGTGCAACTGAACAAATCACTCCCCGAGACAACCCGTTTTTCGTGAGTCATATTAAAGATTAGTTCAAAATGAACAAATCGTTCAAGAACGACTCATGGACGCGCATCCGAGAGCCTGTGCTACGTGAGCGTTTGTGCTTAAAAAGTACTAAATGAGTTGCTGTGGCATGTTTGGCTGAGTAGATATTAGCATTAAGTATGTTTCCACTGATATGTTTTTCTTTTCACATGTTGCAGGATGAAATGGATTTCTGGGAAGAATTGAAGAACAAATATCTGGAACCTCTCAAAGAGAAAAAAGAACAACAGGAAAAAATTGCCAGTGATCTGAAAGGACTGCGAAATAGGGTAAAGCAATATGTCAGTATGCATGAAATACTTTTTATGTGGTGTTGTCTGAAGTATTTTTTCTGACAACGGTACCTGCAACTGAACAGCTGTGCACATTGAAGCTGCGTTCGTGGGGGGTTCATGTGTTCACTGTGAGCATATGACCATGTCAGTGCTGCGATTGCGCCTCATGGGGATGGGAGGGGCTCCCTCTGTTACTACCCGTGCTGGCTTCTCTGGCACGAGCAGAGAACCATCGTCTAGCGCTCTGGGTGATCTGAGGGTTACAGTGAGAGCCTTTCCACCATGCCAATCCCCGTGGACCTCTCACTCCGCGGCTCCCCTCCAAAGCCTGTAAGGGTGGGACCGACCTGAGGTTTATGCAGGAGCTGCACACAGTGACTGACTTCATTCTCCGGGTGACGAAAGTCATGGCACGGTCCCTCGGAAAGGCCTTGTTCACACTATGGCTCAACCTAGCCGAGATGAGACATGTTGACAAATTGCACTTTCTTGACACTCCCAGGCTGGACTATCCAATGACACTGCTGAGGACTTTGCACAAAAGTTCTCCGCAGAACAAAGGCAGACTAAGGCGATCCTCAGCATATCCTGCCCCACCGTGATCCTCCAGCTGCCGCCGTGGGCCACACCTCAGCCTGCTTGTCGCCGAGGGTGCCCTCAAGAGCACCTCTGGCCCGTGCTGAGACACCATCTTAAGCAGACTTAAGTGACCTGCCACCCGCAGTGGTAGGCACCATCACTCAGTCTAGAGCCCCTTCTACAAGACAAGCCTATGCACTGAAGTGAAGTCTGTTCATTAACTGGTGTTCTCACCGTGAAGACCCCTGAAGATGCACGATTGGAGTAGTGCTTTCTTTCCTGCAAGAAAGGTTGGAGCATAGGCTGTCACCCTCCACCTCAAAAGTGTATGTGGCTGCTAATGCGGCACATCACGATGCAGTGGACAGCCGGTCCCTGGGAAAGCACTATCTTATCGTCAATTTCCTGAGGGATGCCAGAAGGTTAAATCCTCCTAGGCCACCCCTGGTGCCCTCCTGGGATCACTCTACTGTCCTGGCTGTCCTTCAGAGGGATCCCTTTGACCTGCTGGACTCAGTTGAGCTTAAATTCCTGTCTGCATCAAGAGGGTCGGAGACCTCTAAGCATTTCGGTGAGCAAAGTGTGCCTTGTGTTCGGGCCAGCCTACTCTCACGTTGTCCTGAGACCTCGGCCTAAATACGTGCCCAAGGTTCCCACTACACTTTTCCATGATCAGGTGTTGAACCTGTAAGCATTCCCCTTAGAGGAGGCAGATTCAGCTTTGGCGTTGCTGTGTCCCATAAGAGCGTTGCACAGATATACGTGGACCGCACCCGGAGCTTCAAAAGCTCTGAGCAGCTCTTTGTCTGTTTCGGAGGTAAGCAGAAAGAGAAAGCTGTCTCTAAGCAGAGATGGGCCCACTGGATAGTGGATACTGTAACCTTGACGTACCAGTCCCAAGATGAGCCATGCCCTCTGGGGGTGAGATCTCACTCCACACAGAGTGTAGCCTTCTCCTATGCGTTTGTAGAGCTGCGGACTGGGTGACACTGAACACCTTCGCGAGATTTTACAGTCTCCGTGTTGAGCCGGCCAGTGTCATACTTGCTGCACCATTCCCCCTCACCCATGGATGTGAGCGGCTTTCTCCTCCTCCTGTAGAGTCTCCCGGACGGTGAACCCTGGTTGAGTATCCTCCAGCACCCCCGGCAGTCAGAGTGGGTAGAGCAGTCTTCCCTTATTCCTTCTCTTAAGAAAAGATTTTCTGTGGTAGGAACAGCAGCATGGCTATCTTCAGCAGCAATGTACTCACCTTTTTGGTCCCTTCAGGCACCAAGATCAGCGAATTTGTGCTGGGGCATTGGAAAGCTTACAACATTTCACATGCGGCTGCTTGTCAACATTTGCAGCACCACAGGGTTGTGACGGGGTTCACCATGTACTGCTTTCCATGGACCCCCCATATCGACACAACATAGCTCGCCGTGACCGACAGATAGGGAATGTCTCTGTTATGTATATAACCCTTGTTCCCTGATAGAAGGAATGGAAATGTTATGTCCTCATCCCACAACCTGAAACCATTGCTGGTTGCCAGGGACACATTCTCGGCTCCTCAGTGTAAAATCTGATGAGTGGATGCACCTGTAACCTCTTTATACCCGTGTGAATACATTGTGCAAAATTCACTAGCCAATTTTCATTGGTGTTTTTGCTTAATCTGTGAGGATTGGGGCTCTCAAGTAAACCCCCTGTGTCAACACAACATAACCTCTCCATTCCCACCATCAGGGAATGAGAGTTACTTAGGTAACCAAGATGTTCCCTGAGAAGGGAACGAGACTCTGTGTCCTCTAGTGGTCGCTATGGGAAATGCCTTTGACGTGACTGGTGTCTGAAGCATGCATCTAAACACGACAATAACATTCCCCGGTGACTGCCTGTGACGTCATTACTGGCGTGACCACAGTATAAAAGGGCACTGGGAGAACACATCATCTGCTTCTTCATCTGAAGCTTGTGTCTGAAGCATGGCGAGTCTTCTACATGATGCAGTGTCTTCTCAGGGAACTATAGGTACATACGTAAACCGAGACGTTCCCTTCCGAGGGAACTTGGAACTGCGTCCTCTATGGGGAATGGTATACCCACGCTGCCATGCTGAGGAGAGTGCATGCCAAGGCGAGCACTAAATAACAACTCGTGGCCAAAGGCCTGAGCTGCATACCCCAAAGAACTTACCTGTTAAGGGCTGGGCTTGAGGAAGCCTGAACCCAAGGCAGAGCTCAAAGGCTTGGAATCAGAAACATAGAGATTCCTTTAAGGGGATATGGTCAAGCGTCTAGGGACAATACAACTAGACCCTGATCTGTCACACAGGGGCTACCACCAGCTCTCTCAAGACCAGTTACATTGCAGAAAATACCCTGCTTAAGAAAGGTATCACCAAGGATACATCAGTAGAGAGGGGCCCAAGGTGAGGGCCTGAGCCAACTCAGAGAAGGGGTACAAGGCTGGCAGTGCGTAACCCTTACCATAAAGGATTTTTAGAAAAGTGTGCAGGATGCTTGGTGTGCACACTTACCACGATGTGGGTTTTAGAAACTCAGCCTGTGCACTCAGCATAAACACGGCTTATAGAATCACCATTGTTATGGGGGTCACTGAGGCTGAGACAGGATTTGGAACCTTATGTGCCGGACATCTGTGTGTAAATAGGCCAGCATGGAATCTGCTCAGTTGTTCTGTTCTGAGAAGAGTCTCAACTTAAGACTGCCTCTGAGTGGGTTGTGGCATGAAGGACATCATCAACTGAGACGTTTCCTTTCTATCATATTCTTTCTTGTATTTGTAGCTTATTCTGTTGTATTTATCTATGCTTGTAATTTGTGTATTTGTTCTTATATTTACTGGCTGTTCACTTATCTCTTTAAACGTGTTTAAACTTTCTTAGTTTATCTAGTACTATTTGTTGTGGTATTGAAGAAGTACTTGGCTTTAAATGGAAAGCAAGATAAACTGAAATATTTTTATTTTCTTGCTGATCCAAAAAAACGATCCAGTCTGTGGTTCAAAAACTGTAATGTGATCCAAACCGTGAGATTTGTGATCTGTTGAACCACTAATAATAACACATATTGAAACGAATGTTTAACTGCTGTTTTTTGAAAATAAATAAATATATAAACATCTTTTTTTACAGGCTACATTGGTCTTTTTCTTCTGCAATGCACTTTGGCTGGTGACAACTTTCTTCCTTCAGGCAATTGGTAGTGCGGTCTCCATAAAGATCCCAAAACTCTATCCCAATGGGACTCTTGCCACAACAGAAGTGTTTTTCGTAGATCCAATTGCACTGATGTTTCTACTGGGCTTCGCATTATTGCTCTTAATCCAGTTTGTTGCAATGCTTTACCACAGGTAACTAAACATGCACGCAATAATTTAATCATGATTACTTATAAAGAGAAAGATAAAGTAATGTACTATGCTCTTTTTGTTTCAGGATCTACACAATAATCCATTTTGTCGCATATTCTGACACAGAAATGAAATACTATAGAAAGAAGTCACAGGTTGGTTACAATTGGTTACACACAAAATTATGCCATTTAATTTGTTGTTGTTTTTTTTTAATTAACCATGTCCACATTGTAATAGGTTGTACAGATCCCGCACTCAAACTATCAACAGGAGACACAGCCAGAAAGTCAACACCAAACAATCCCCTGAATAACTGCTAGTAGCCTATAAATTAATGTTTTGTTTTTAATTCTTAATGTTTATAAATCTTGTGCATACTAATATATTGCGAACAGAATGTTCTGAATATTTATTTAGTTTTATTTAATTAATTACATGATATGCCAATTAATAATTATTCATGACACATAGTACCAAATATTTGCATTGACCAATATGGATATTACAAGAAATGGCACATGAAGAAAATTATGTATTGTTTGTTAGTCAATACATTATTTCTTTCCATTACAAATACCATACCACTTTATTGCTTTCTCTCATTCTTGTTAAAAATTTCCTGCACTGAATTAACATGCTAAGGTGACAGTCATATAAAAATATTTAAATTCTATCTTTGTACACGATTACTGTAGAATGTATTTAAATATATTAAAGGCACAATATGTAAGATTTTTGTAATAAAATGTCTAAAAACTGCTTGCACAGTGTTATATATTTCATGCAGTTGTGTGCTTACGTTATCTCAAAAGTTCTCAAGGATTTGTAAATCCAAAGAAATTCCAGTTTTTCCAGCAGCATTCAGTTTAGCTTTTCGCATTTAAAATTGTACTCCGGGGGTGAAGGAGTAGGTCCTGCGGAACACACATTCATAGAGCAGAATATTGAGCGGAGCGTCACACCTGTGAATGGCCATTGTTGCCTTAACAAATAACAAAATTAGTTTGCGTTTACTTTGTACCTGCAGAATGCCACAATATTACTATTAATGCATACTATCAATTACACATTAAAATTACAAGTTACAAATTAAGAGTCATAAATTTGGAATAATTTCATTTATTTCATTTAAAACATACGTTTTCTGTTTTATGATATTTTAATGTTCCTATGTAAAGCTGAATTTTCAGCAGCCATTACTCCAGTCTTCAGTGTATTAAAGTATGCTAATTTGGTGCTCAAGAAACATTTCTTATCATCAGCGGTCTTGAAAACAGTTGTGCTGCTTCATAGGAAATGTATCATAGGAAACTATGATACATTTCTTCAGGATTCTTTGAATAATGCTTTTAAAAGAGCAGCATTTATTTAAAATAGGATTTTTGTGCATCAAAGTTTTTAATCAATTCAGTGCGTCCTTGCTGAATAAAAGTAATTTCTTAAAAAAAAAATAAATAAATAAAAATACCGATCCCAAACTATTAAACAGAAAAATTACTAATTTTTAAATAATAATAATTAAATTTTTTAGAACAGAAAAAATTACTAATTATAATTACATCAGTATGTTAAGTAGATTATAAATCAATCCCCTAAGGGGCAACAGTGGAGCTCTGCCTGATCACTGATCTTCTGGTTTTTCTGCCATTTTCTCTATCCCAAGTCTCTTATATTTCGGATGTCACGTTACAGCAGGGATGAGACCAGAGGCAGAGGTTGTATATGTTGGGCCGGAGTAGTGAGTCCGTATGGGGAAATCAACGAAAAATCCAGGTAGATAAAGGGAGAGTCCAATGGAAGGAACGAAGAGAGGTCTGGAGCTAGCATAAGGTAGTGTAGACCAGACAGTGAGACAGTGGTGGCTCATTGTTTAACTGCAGTTGATGAGCCAAATGGAGAAAAAGAGGAAAAATCAATGAAAATCTGTGAAATATTGTAAATATCAATACAACTTAAAAAGGGTCTGTTTTGACTAATCACCTCTAAGAAGAGATGCAGGATGACTGCTAGGTTGATCACTTACAACAGTGGTGTCCTGGAGGACCAACATCCAGCAGAGTTCAGCTCCAACCCGTCCACACTTCTCACCATTCAGATGCACTCTCTTTCTCACTCTCTCTCTCTCTGTGTGCACGTGCTGAGTGAGTGGGTGGAGCTCTGAGTGCGAGCCTGTGGCCTGTGCAGGTGCGAGTGTTATACTGTTTCTATCTTTTTCTCTCCTTTCTTGAATATTGTTGCATATTCTAGTTTGGGAGAGAAAGGTGGTTTATAACATACTGGAGTGCCAGCTCACGGTTTTGTGTCAGGAGCATGGCTACCCAGGTAGTGGGAGCTTTGATTTCCTGACACGGCGTATGGTGTCAAAGTAGACTCGGCTGTGAGTGTGGAAGAATGCAGTCTGGCGATATGTGAAGTGACTGGTACTGAAAACAGCCTGTCTGCATCCTGTATGAACAATGTTATTGTAGAGTTTGTAAAGACAAAAGTGGTGAAAGTGGTGTAGTGATCTATGGAATTTTCACCCCGGTGCTTCCCCTCTCTACTCCCTCGAAAAGAGTAACTTTGTCTAATGTGCTACCTTTTATCTTGAATGAGGTTTTGACTGGAATGCTTTCTCACAATGGCAAACTTGTTTCTTCGATAAAGATGATTCCAATCGGGTACAAGTCCCCACTATTGAAGCATGTTGTGTCGTTTAGGCATTATGTCTATATGATTCTACAAGACAATTTGGATGAACTGGATTTGGCTTTAAATTTTCGTCAGGACGAATTTAATTTATTATTTTTATTTTGTTAATTTGTTATTTTTGTTACAATAAACAGCATGAAATGTTTTGCTTGTGGGTAAATGGGTCATTTGATCGGCGCTTGTCCAGGCAGGCTAAATCAATCGGATAAAAATAATGCTTTGCACGATGATGAGATGTAGAAGGCTATTGTTGCTTTGCCTGATGCCCTGTTACAGCTGGGGAGCAAACGTTTCTCAACATAGAGCAGGATCAGATGGATTTAGACAATGTTGCTTTTAAAGGGGTCATCGGATGCTAAGTTCACTTTTACATGTTGTTGGAACATTAATGTGTGTTGGCAGTGTATGTACAAATCTACCCTATAATGATAAAAATCCATGCAGTGGTTTTTAATTAATCTATAAAAATAATATCCCCTTTTTCAAATCGAGCCATTCTCAGATGCCTGTTGTTGTGGCGTCACACCAACAGAGGCCGCTCCTCCGATAGTTGATTGACATGAGCGTCTTAGTGGTGGGATGCAGTGGTGGGATGTTGCAAAATGTTGCAAAACTCCAAGTTAAACAGTTGTGTCAACAATATACTCTCACAAGAAACATTACCCGTTCAATGAAAACAATTGAGAAGGAATTAGTGGAGCTTCAGACGCTTGTTGATAATACAGGTAATTTGGCTCATTTTGATTCCCTTAATAAGAAGAAAATCTTTTTAGCTAAATTATTAGATACAGTTACACAAGGAGCTCTGGTCAGCTCTCGCTTTCAGAGCACAGAATTGATGGATGGACCTTCCAAATACATGCTCTAAGATCTGATGTTGGAACTTTGTTGTCAGAGCCTTCTGACATCCGAAAAAGAGCAGTAAGTTTTTACGAAAGATTGTATAAAAGTGAACTTATACACAATCAAACTGCTAATGTCTTCCTTGAGAATTTGCCTCAGTTATCTGAAGAGGCTAATGCTGAGCTCAGCTATGGTTTAACTCTGGAGGAGTTTGAAAAAGCTCTTCGAAGCAAGGAATGCGGGAAAGCACCTGGAGTTGACGGGTTGTCAATCGACTTCTATAAGTCTTTTTGGTCAGAGATGGCTTTGGATCTATAAGAGGTGCTTAAAGAAATCCACAAGTTGCCAGAGAGCATTTCTCACCTTGTTGCCAAAAAAGGGAGAACTGAATGACATTAAAAACTGGAGAGCAATCATTTTGTTGTGCAATGACAACAAATTACTTTCTAAAGTTCTGGCAAATTACTTTAGGGGAAGTTTTGGAGCAGGGGATCCATCCAAATGTTTTTAATTTATCAGCATATGCCGATGATGTTGTTATTTTAATTAGTTGTCAGAATGATGTTGACTAGTTGTTAAAAGAGTGTTTTCATCTACTAAAGTAAACTGGTCTAAAAGTGAAGCCATTTTGGTTGGGAGATAGTTAAGTGGAGATCCAAATCTCTCAGATGGTTTAACTTGACCAGGGAGGGTTTTAAGTATATTGGAATGTTTTTAGGTAATGAAGTGGTTGTACAAAAAAAAAAAAAAACTTGAAGGAGTTGTTGAAAAAAATAAAGGGTCACCTTGATAAGTGGAAATATTTGCTTCCAAAGATGTCATACAGAGGCTGTATACTGATAATCAGTAACTTGTTAGCATCCCGTCTATGGCACCTGTTAATGTGTGTTTTTTGGGATAAACTGCACTGGGTTCCAAAAGCCAAAGTTTTGTATTTGCCCAAGGAAGAAGCTGGCCATGGACTAATGCATTTGCAGAGCAGAGCGTCTCGGTTACATCTGTAACCCTCATTCCCTGAAGGAAGAAACGGAGACGTTACATCATAACTGGCGTAATTGGGGTCTCACTTGGGAGCCCAATCACCTCTGAGTTATTTGGAAAAGGCCAATGAAAACTGGCTAGTGGAATTTGCATGCCAAGTCACTCCCCCGTACATACGGGTATATAAGATGGCGGCGTGCATCCACTCATTCAGGTTTATGCTGAGGAGCCGAGACGCATCCCGGTATTCAGCGTAGTTCAGGATTGTGGCAGGAGGACGTAACGTGTCCGTTCTCTCCTTCAGGGAACGAGGGTTACAGATGTAACTGAGATGACGGTACGTCATAACTGAAGTATTTGGGGTCTCCTCTGGAAAACGCCACAATCCTGAACCGTGTTATGTAGTTGGAACAGATGCTGATAGGCAAGCGTGTCAGGACAAATGAAGTTCAACACGTAACCTTCCCAACACCCTGTAAGCCAGATAACGGGCCCACCAGGGGTGACAGGTATCTGAAGCAACCGTTGGGGAGCGGAGCACAATGATGAAATCTAAAGCCATGTGGAGACTTGGTAAAATAAATATCTGAAAAGATATTAGAGGGAAACACGGTAAATAAACTGTGGAGAAAATGCTGAGACATCATGCCACAACCTTTAGGGGGCGGAGAAGCACATTCACGGACTACTCCGCTCTAATCCGGACTGTGGGGCAATGGAGGACCCAGAGTTCCCTGAGGGGAACAACTGGGAAAAAGCGTACAGATCCATAAAGAAAGGCCCAGCAAGCCGACACCGAGCCGTCCTCCCGCCAATAACCTGAGTTACCCGCAACACATGGGAGGACACAGCTCAGCACAAGAAGAATCTTGCGCAGTGATGGGTGTTGCCTGGCCCGCAGCTCCTACATATGTCTGTTAGAGAGGCGCTGTGCACCACGCCTAGGAGGAGTAACTCTTCGTAGAATGGACTCGACTCCTAGGGGACACAGCTCACCTAGGCACAAGAAGTCGAGGTGAGGCACCTACCACCCATTGGGGCATTCTCTGTTTGAGGACAACATTCCCCATCTGCTGACCCATAAGCAAACAAGAGCTGCTCGGAGCGTCTGAGTTCCGGGTATGGTCCATGTAAACATGCATGGCACGAACAGGACACAGCAACACTAAGGCCGGGTCTGCATCCTCTAGCGGCAGCGCTTGCAGGTTCACCACCTGAACCCAAAGGGCACATAACCAGACCGGGATCTCAAGATCATGTGCGAATAGCCGGACCACATTCAAGGCACGTTCTGTTGGCTGAAAATGTGTGCAGATTCTCCACTCTCTTGATGGACGTGAGTGCGATCAGGAGCGAGGTCTAGGTGACCAGATTTTTAGCTCGACTGATTCAACGGCTCAAGGGAGCACTCCGCAGACCTAAGAGGGCCACTGGGAGATCCCAATAGGGAAAAAGGGGGGCGGCCCAGGAGGACTTATCCTCCTGGACCACTCAGGAACCTGACGGTCAGGTGATGCTTCCCAGGGACGGCCATACACTGCATCTTGGCATGCTATGATGGCCGCAATGAACACATTCAAAGTGGAGAGAACATCCTTTTGCTCCAACTTCTCCTGCAAGAAGGAAAGCACAACTCTGACCGAGCATCTCAAGGGGTCCACTTGACGAGAGGACCACCACACAATGAAAAGACCTCACCTCAAAGCGTATGCCTGTCTCATAGAGGGGGCTCTAGCCTGAGTGATAATGTGTACCACGGCTTGGGAAAGACCAGTGAGGTCTACCACATCCCATCCAGAAGCCAGACGTACAGGTTCACAGATCGGGGCGCGGGTGCCAAACTGTGCCCATTCCTGAGAAGAAAGTTCTTCTTCAGGGGAATCCTCCAGGCAGGGCTGTCGCACAGAGCATGAGTGTCAGCAACCCAGGTTCAGGTGGGCCAGAAGACGAACCAGCAGAACCTGCTCCTCGTTCCCCTCGATCTGTGCAGGAAGGCATATTCGTAGACCCCGGATCCAGCTGCATGCCAGGGCACGCCTGCCGAGCCTTCAGTCAGGAAGAAGCCGGCAGTGGGAGGACTCAGAGAAGCACACAGGAATACCTGAGCATCGTTGAATCGACTCCAGACAAGCTGGACACTGGGGTTGGAGTCGCCATTCTCAGGGGACTAACGTGTACTTGTCCCGCAGCGTTGATAGTAACTGACGGAGGTAAAAACACTGCTAGCAACTCAAGCGACTGATGTCGCTCCAGTCAATGTCCTTTCCAAGAGCCCGAGGCTGCCTGCCCGTAGCAAATGGCACCCCAGCTCGTGTCGAGGTGACACCTGGCCTAAGAGCACAACTGCCCGTAGGAACACAGGGTCTGACAAGTAGCTGGGAAGGTGGCAACACTGAGGGAGGTCTTTTTTTTTGTTTTGTTTGTTTTTTTACGCCAACCTGAAGTGTACCATTGGGCCATGTCCATCTCAGGATCTGGTCATGTAATCAGTGCTGAAGCGATCTCATATGGAGCAGCCGAGCGCCAGAACCATGGCTATGGCCACCATATGCCTTAGGAGCCTCTGAAAAGTTTAGAGGGACTGCTGTCCTGCGCCTGAAAAGAATCAGGCAGTACAGCACCAACCTTTTTAGCTGATCCAAAAACATGAGAGATATATCTGTAGAAAGCTTGAAATGTCAACTTTTAAATGAAGTCTTATCGAAAAAAAATCTTCAGTGTTAAAGTAATCCGTATGAAACCAACGCAATGTCCTGTTTTTCCCCTTCGAGCTCATTACCTCTAATTAGATCACGCCCACGCGCTGCTCGCACTATTGTTATTACAAACATCCATGTGAGAGACTCGCACATGTGACCGCCCACATCAACTCGTAAACAAAGCAGCAGCATGTTTATGTCGGATACTTTCGCTGAGGCGCTGAGAGGAATAAGCCTCCTTGAATCTACCCAAGAGACAATGCGTTGAGAGGAACAGGCTAAGCTTGTTTATCTCACAAACAGAACGCGAGCGCGGCTACAGCAAGCTGAGGAGAGGGTCTCTTATACAGTGTAAATAATTTTCTTATTAGCATTAGAAAAAGTCTTGTTGAGACATACACTTGAACGCATTTACTAGTTGGACTTTTCCAAAACTAAAATAGCTGACTAAAATGTGTGAAATCGAGTGCAACATTTTGAAATACGATAGGCAACCTTTCAATACATCTGTAAGGAATGTTTTATCTTTCATAAACAATACGACATAAAAGTAGCTAATGTTTAGACGATATAAAAGTAATGTGTAAGAATGCTTAGACCAATCTTTACTGTTAAATACTCTGTCTGCAAATATCTACTCAAATGTGTTTATAAATGTGCTTAATAATAATTTAAAGGGCATGTCAAACTTCTTCAGGGCCCTAAAACACCCTCAGACCCCAGAGGGTGTTTTCTCCCAGTTGACCCGAAGTCCCAATGGCTAAGGTGCGAAGGCACCAAGTTCCTATATTCGTACAACAAATCTCACGAGCGAGGTATTGATACTCCAGTCGTCGAGACCCAGGTGCCCTTCTCCCAAGTGGGGCAGGGCACTCCCCATGAGTTTTAACCCTCTGGGGGCCGGGGGTGTTTTGGGGCCCTGGAGAAGTTTTGACATGCCCTGACATTTGCACTTTTTTCAGTATCTTAAAAACATATTCATGGCTAAAGTCTGGTTACACTGTAATCAGCAGAAACTAGGCTACAATAATATGTAAGCAACATGAATGTACATGTTTGTGTTTTTGAGAAAACAATGTTTATGCGTGGTTGGTGAAAAACTAAATGTTTTAAGTCACTGAAATAAGCCCATGAAACACATTCAGAACATTAGTTCACAAGACTTTTGAGAACAGGATGTGGTAGGCTAGAGTTTTTTTCGACAAAATGATGTGAAAATCATCTTGTTCACTCATTCAGAGAAAACAATATATTGATGTAAATTTTCTAAGACATGTTTTGTGATCGAAAGGGAATATGCGAAGGAGTGGCAATGACCCATGAATATTTAGCAATTCACACCTGAGAGACAAAGAGCCCTCCCTAATGGCCCATCAGTGAGACTGTGACTGTCAGGTAAGAAACAATGAGAGATTCAAAGAATAGTTTTAGATTATTTGTATTTTATTTACAACACAGTATCATCAAAATATACATAATGAAGGTCAAATACACACTATTGAACACCCTGATCTAACCACAGAGATGTGAACAGACTTTGTGTAGTTTCTGAAAACAGTTTTCTGAATTCTGTTCAACAAGTGAAAAAAGTAAATCATACCTGTTATCTCTAAACTCATCATCAGTAGTCGAGGAACTTTTTTTTACACTAGAATATGTGTAGTTGAACATCTGATGTTAGTACAGCGCTCTCAGTTTGAAAGACAGCAGGATTCATCTGTTGTGCAGGTATCAGATCACTAAAAAACAAACAACATAAGAAAAACATTTGTGAGCATGTTAATATCAGGAGCATCTGTAATATATATATATATATATATATATATATATATATAGTGTATGAATTTGTAGCCACAGACTCGCGCATTTGTACTAACGTAAAAAGGACATTTTATATCTATATATAACTAATAATTATTGTTTTTCACGTTAAACATCTATTCGAGAGTAGAGTATTGATAAACATGGTCTAAACATACATTCATTGTAAACACTCATATTACATCCTACTGTTATACGATAAATAACTAAATAATATGATCTTTAAGTCATAAACATAAGCATGCTTTGTATGTATTATACAATACAAAAACGTTTTATATTTGGGAAACTATATTATTATTGTTAAGCGTAAGCGTAAACACTATTATCTTTATATCGCATTGTTTTCTATTGTATAGAAGGTTAAAAAACATCCTGGCATTGTGACACATTTTGATGCAATGAAATGAATCGTACTTTAAGATGTTTCACTTGCTGTACTCATGAATTATAGTTTGAAATAAAGTCTTATCTAGTAAAATGTGTACAAGTTCTGTCACAGTAACACAGTAACAACTAACGCAAGCAGGCTAATAAAAGAAAGACTTACTCACATAAATATCTCCTCCGATGGATCGTGCCGTGTGTCACGTCGTGTTCTTCCTCTGAATTCTTATTCCTCACAGCGCATCTTTTTCCAGAAAGGACAAGTAGCCCAGATGAATTTGGAAAAGAAAAGGTCTCGGCGCTTTGTTTACGGTGATGTGGTCGTTACGTTTGGCGCGCGCCCTCACGTGGCGATTATACTATGAAAAGCAAAAGCATCTCGTGGGCGTGATCTAATTAAAAATAATGAAGCAGACGGAAGAAACTGAACATAGTGTTGGTTTCATGCGAATTACTTCATCAGAGAATATTTGTTTTCGGCAAGAGGGGCTTCATCTAAAAGTAAAAATATCAAGCTTTCTATAGATATATCTCTCGTGTGTGCGTCACGTATTCGCTGAGTTTTAGTTCATTTTACACATTTTAGTTCATTTTTACGCATTTCAAAAACTTAGGTGTGGAGACTGAGACTGCTGAATGCGCACCATGTTCATTTTCCTTTTTTTGCAAAAGCATAATGTTTTGTTGATATTGTGAGTGTACTCAAATAAAAGTAGATCCTCTACAGATTTGAATGATGTATTACTCTTATATGTACGATCAAAAATGAGCGAGCATTTTAGGTTCTTTTTGCTCGTGTCAGGAAAAGATGCAATTGGCGTCGCCAGTGCCACCGTCGACCCCAGGAGGTTAAAAATGTGGGGAACAGATCACTTCGAAACGTGTATCTGTTTCAGCCACTCGAATGGTAACCCAAAGAGGGTACCAATTCAGAATTCAAGAACCAGGAATGGGTGAAGCCCAACCCTCTTTTAGGATGTATGGACCGACCAAATCTACCAGCAGACAGGCTATGTAGAATTAGAACCAGGCTGCTGCCTGCATTAAATAGGGATATGGGAATGGCACCAACGCCCCTGCAGCTGGACAACCAGCTTCTCTTTTTTTTTTTTTCTTGAGGGTGGCACAGCCTGGAAAGCAAGCTTTCCGAAGTAGCGCCAGGCTGCTGAGGCAGCACTTACCTGATCCACGATCCTGCGTTGTCCCAACTAGATTGCGAGGAAGCGACACGTCCTGCATCCCCAGCGTAGACGGCAAGACCATGTGTCGAGTTTGGGTGTGAGGAAGTCACAAACAAACAAACCCAACATGCTATAAGAAACCCAAAGACACAGAGAAAATTGCTCTTTTATTGAAGGGGTGGGTACCTGCTGACTCATAGGTCAGAGGCGGCAGCAGTGGAGAATGCCCCCATCTTTCCCAAGGGTATTCTGAGAGCAATCCTCCAATCCCTGGGTAGTCCGCTTCCAGGAAGCCCACGCAAGGTAACCCAGATGGCAGACTGCCACCCCCTAGCCATGGCCAGCTCAACGCCCCCGAAGGGGAGTGGAGCAAGTCCTGTTGGGGCCACTGGGGGGCGCCTTCGGCGACAGGCAGGCAAAAATCACGGCCCTTCCATGGGCACTCAAAATTCTGTTGCTGTGTATGAACTGCCCAGGACCGCTGGGCCAAGTCCTTTTTACTTTTAGGCCACCAAGATGGACATCACCTGACAGAGAGACTGCACAAAGAACTTCAGTCACCGTATGCAGTTCCTTCATCAACCTCGAGTCAGAACTATCCTCGTGCATGTCAGAATCATGGCCTGATATAATGCAGGAGGGCCATGGCGTGCAGGCCGGAGACAGCATGGCCTGCAGCGCTGTGAGCCCTGCTTTACAGCCAGGGCTGGCAACGCTTACAAGCTTAGAAGGGAAGCACGGACAGCCCCACCAGATGGCGGTGTCTTGCGAGCACGAGTGCATCGCAATCGCACACTCCACTGGAGAACGTCAACGTGTTCCAGGCCACCCCCACCCCCACCCCCACCCCCACCCCCACCCCCACCCCCATTTATTTTTTGATTAAATAAATGCAGCCTTGATGAGCATTAAAAACTTTGAAAATCTTACTATTTCCAAACTTTTGACTGGTGCTATATAAATTGTAGATATTAATACAAATAATTATGTAATATAAAACTAAAACATAAATGGGTACCATCTCTGTTTTGGAGACGAGGGAGCTGGGAGCCAGGGTGGAGCCACAGGGTCGGAGGGCTGAGGCGGAGTCCAGGACTCAGAGGCTGGAGGCGGAGACGAGGGATCCTCCAGCCATGACGCCGATGGAGACTGGCAGACCCGTGGCGGAACCACTGCACAGATGGTGGGCTGAGGGTGAGCTGAGGGGCTGTCAGGAAACAGCGGTGGCAGGGCTGCTAGATGGAGATAACAGAGGGAGGCTGGGTGGGAAATTACGGCAGGTAGACAGTTCAAGGTAGACAGATTGTTCAGGGCAGGTAGGAAGTGCCATTTCTATATCTTTAGTGAAATCAATCAAATCTACTTCCATATTTAATTGTCCCAGATCCAGACATTGCTCATCCTCAGCGGCGGTGCAGTGGGTGGTGCTGTCCTCAGCACCCTCACACCCAACTGGAACATCCACCATTGTGGGCACTGTGGCCGGCTCTTGCACCTGGTCGGACTCGATAGGCCCAGGCTCTGTAGCGATCTCTCATGCTGTCGCTCCTATTGGCGATGGCTCTGGCTCTCCGTCCATGGTGGGCTCGGCCTCTGGCTCTGCGAGTTGGGGTGTGGGTTGGCTGGGCTCTGGGTCTTGTTGCGAGACTTCTGTGAGGTGTGGCTGGACTAGGTTGTTATCCTCCTCCGCTTCACCTACGGTGTATGCTGAACCACATGCGCACAGAACGAGGCTGTTGTATTGCTGTAGGGTCCAGCAGGGATCTCCGTCGGGCAAGGCGAAGCGGAGGTCATTGTCCAGTCCACACCTAAACCCCTCCATCAGGCAGACGTTGTCGCAGATGGTACAGTGGCGGGTGCCTCCACGTAATCCTCCATGTCCCTTCCATTCTGGAAGATGAAGATTGTAATTCCATCCAGAATGGTGTTACCCCTCCTTGGGGCAACATTAATTGAGGCAAGGTCCAAAAGAAAAAACTGGTGAAAACGAAAAAATAAAACGCAGAGGAAAACTTGTCTCTTAAATGTTTGTAGGGCCGGTCTTCTGTCACGACACGTGTTGGATGAACGTACTTGCACAAAGATAATGGTAAAATCCAAAAGTCTTTAATATAAAGGGTGGCTAATGATACACAAACAGGTGAAGTGAGTTAACCAATTAGGACACAACAAGGGCAGGAAGAACCACATATGGACACAAGAGGGAGAAACCAACATAAACAGTCCACAGGGTTGTGACAATCTCTATAGTCATTTATTATAACTACTTTGTTTTTTTGTTTTTGTTTTTTTTTCACATTTTTCTGACCAGTAAAATGCCAAAACCTCGAAGAGAAAAGGGAACTGCTAGAGCAGATCTCTGGAGACTTGCTGGTGATATAGATGCAGTTGCACTTAGTTTCCTGAAAGCTGACATGTTTTAACAAGATACTACCCCCAACTCTGCAATCTGGTCAACCTTAGCAGAAATAGTTTTCCAATATATGTACTGTGGAGGTACAACAAAAAAATATTAGAGGTGTTGTTGGAGAACGGAGTTGTCATGGTGGTGTGTACGAAGACGAAATATAATGAAAAGTCTTTAATAAACTCCACAAAAGGTAAATCCAGACAGGTAGGGCAGGGAAACACACACCAACATAACCTTAAGATCGGACAAACAACACTGCACTGAATACAACTTATATAGGGGTGCTAATGATACAAGGACAGGTAAGGGTGATTAACTAATAATAACTTAACAAGGACAGGAACAGGAAAGACCATATATGGGCACAGAAGGGAGAAACCAACATAAACAGTCCACAGCGGTGTGACAGGAGTCAGTTGAAAGAAACAAGGTGTACCACAGAAGATCAACAAAGTAAAGGAAAAGGAAGGTAGTTTATCTGACACTTCTCCAGTATCGATAGTGAGCCAGACAGATAAAGAAACAGAGCCTGATGTAAGAGATGAAATCACATCAGAAACAGTAATGAGGAAGAGACCGAACAAGATTTTCCCAAGCCAGAGGAAAGGAAGTTAGAGCCACAGGAACATGATGACGCATCACACTGGGCAGAGGAAGAATTACCTGTTCAAAGTAAAGACCATTTCAAAGAAATAGATCAGAAGAAGATGAGAATCACTTTTCAGATCTTTATTCACAATCATCTAGTGCTAGTCATGGAGAATGTTCAGGAGAAGCAGTAGTTCTGTTTGAATCTTGAGAGCCTAGTGAAGTGTCAGAAAGTGATGGAGATACAGTGAGTTCTGACGATTCAGTCAAGGCATCCAGCAGCAGTACAATGTCAGGAAAAATAAAGCCAAAAAGCAAATATAGGCCGGTTCCAACAATTCCTTGTGCTTTTAAAATTTTAATCTGTGCTGCAGACTGGAAAAAAATTGCACCATCAAAATATGTCAATAAACTTCGGAAAGCTTGGACAAACATAATCTACAAACAATTCAGGAAAAAAATCCCATGCTGTGTGCTTTTACCTACCAGCACATACGCTCAAAAGCCAGCAGAAAAAGAAACATGCCATACCTAAAGGCAAAGGCAGTCTGCAAATTCTCCACTTGTGAAGCTTGCTAAACCTTTACTCTGCTGAAAAATCCTAATCCACTTTCTGGTACCATCATAATTTGAATCACTATGTGACTGGTGTAATTCTGCATGGAAAGCGAGAGCAGATGGCACGACAGGGTTTGCCTAATGTAAGTACTAAGTACTTACTTTCGAAATAATTTAATAAGTGACATTATCCATGTGAAGAACTTCTACAGCTTTAGGAATGTACTTCAATATGTACATTATGAGTGTATATACAACCACACACACACACACACACACACACACACACATACCGGATATGTTTCTGTGACACGCAGGTTTAGGGTTGGTGTAGTTTAAAGGCATAGTATATTTAGTCATATTATAGTCCTCAGTCAGACCTCACAAAGACATGATCTTATATATACAACTATAAAATGACCAAATATACTATTGTTCAAACCTACACCAACCCTAAATATACCTGTCACAGAAACATATCCCTAAACCTACATGCATGATACTAAGGGGGCCCTCATATCATAATTGCACAGGGCCCAGAATTCCTAATGATGCCACTGCCTACCTTTCTCAGAAAACATTCTTATATGCACATACAGTGGTAGCTTAAATTATTGCAACACTTGTATTTTCACCAGCTAAAAAATGGTTTTAAGTCAAATCTTTTGCTGTAGTGTGTCAGTAGGAAATATAGAAAAACCTGAGACAGACCAAATCCAGAAGAACCGTGTCAACGATTCCATGATGCCTACAGAAGTAGAGGTCGACCGATGTATCGGTTTTGCCAATTAATCGGCACTGATAGTTGATAATAGTTGGTGGCACTGATAGCTGGTGGAACTATTGATTATCGGCAAAAATCCATGCCAATAGTTTTTCCTGGTTGGGTCCGTTGCTGGAGTGGCTCAGAAATTACTCATTATACAGCAAAGTCCCTATAGTCTTTGTTATACAGCACGAGAGTGGCCTCTAGTGTCAGAAGTCACTGACAGCACGTGCAGTTTGTTTAGACATGTGACACTGCGTGCTGCACAGAGCGGGACACTTCAAAGGCGGATTTAAAACAACAACGAAACGGTGTGTACAGTATACTGTAGTGCATGTTTTCATGTCATTACTAAGCGATGAATTTGTTGACTAGATGCTGCATTAGTGGAGAAAGGACAGCAGCATACTTTTGCCCATTTGGTGATCAAATAAAGTCTTGTAGACCGCTGCTTGAATTGAACGCGACGCGTCCAGTGTGTGTGATACTGGATAGCTGCGAGTTCCTAATACGACACTAGGGGCCGCTCTTGGGAGCCCAAACACCTCTGACAACTTTGAGAAAAGGCCAATGAAATTGGTTGCGCAGACTTTGCACAGCTGGCCACGCCCCGGGCATCTGGGTATAAATAGGGCAGCGCGGGATCTGCTCACTCGTTCTATTTTTCGGAAGCCAAATACAGCGTCTCTGTGTGAGAAGCGGCATCATTCACCTCTTCGTCGTTGGATCTACAGCACGGGCAGCTGTCTCTCCATTGTCTGACACAGCTAAGTGTTGTGAGAGTTCCCCTGGGTGCTTCGACGGTAATCAACAAGAGAAGATTCTCCTCTGAAAGAGCAAATTTTCTCTAAAAGAGCTACATGGTACGGATTGTGTGTCCATGTACCACGGAGTTTGCCGGGATGTACCACGGATTGTGTGTGTTTACATCATGCTTTTCCGTCCGTGTCCTTCTGGCTGTGATTTCTACCTTTCCCCTAACGATCGGCACGATTGCTGTGTTCACTGTTTGGGCTGTGAACATGCTGACGCAGCGTTCACTAAGGGTAATTGTCAGGCTTGCGAGGACATGCCCTTGAGTACACTTCGCTCGAGAGCCGTGTTCTTTGTTAACCCTTTCATACGTGAGTTTAAAATATTCTAACTGAGCCCCCATGGGTGAGTTTTTTTTAGGCGACTGTTATTGTAGAACGTATCGCCTTATTGTTTCCATGGCGACGCGTCGTGTTCGTCACGTGACACAACGCAGCCACAATAGCGCTGTGAGACACATGTATCACTTTTATATAGTTTTTCCTTTTTTATTATTAATATTCACAAACATGCTCACTGTATTATGAAATATCTGATATTCCGATTTTGAAATATGTGCAAGTAAATGTATTTGGAGGTTTAAACACTTTTATAATGAACGCGTTAGTTGATCTATACCGGGTGATGGGTGCCGCCGTGTTAGTTTGCGCTGAATCCGAGCTGTGGGATTTACAAGACGAAAATTCATCCTCTCCTCCCGAAAAACATTAAAGTAAGTCTCTGGTGAGCTGGGAGAAGAGCAGAGAAAACTTTATAGTTACCTACACAATGTGTATATGATATCAATAAAACATGTCGTCAGATAACATTTGTAAGGATTATTATTGTGGCTTCCATAGACATCGGCGAGTATTTTGCAAACTATAAATGCATCGTTTTACTAGGACTTATGTGTATTTAAATATCTGGAACCTAAAATAAGCATTATATGGTCGAAAACACTGAATAGTTGGGATTATATGACAAGCGCTCAGCGCGTCTAATCTGGTCTAGCACCAGCCAAAGCGCCAAAGCAGATTTGAATTCAGCAGTTGATCACGTGATGCGCTGAACATTCAAATCACACCGGTGTGATCGTACGCTTCAGGGACCAGCCAAGAATGATCACACCGGTGTGATCGTACGCGTGAAAGGGTTAAGAAGCCGATCCTTCTACTTCTGGGTACGAGGCCGCAGCGATGTGCGTTGAAGAAGAGGGAGGGGAAACGAGTGATGTTCACCGGGTACCGCCCCGCAAACCGCTCAACCTGTGTGCTCACCGGTCAAGCTTCTGGATGATTTTGACAGTTCGTCTCAGTACGGACTGGATCTTTTGTTCGGCGCTCCTGCTGGGGAGGAGGAGATTTCTGCAGCATCGGAGGGAGGGCGTGAGCTATCTGAACCTGACGCCTCTTCTGAACTCGCCTCTTCGGTGGCTGAGTTTTAGTCGGTGACGGACGCTGAAATGGCCACCACACTTCAATGGGCAGCCAAGGAGATCGGGCTGGAGTGGTTTGCCCTGCCCCGCCCCGAGCCTTCAAGGCTGGATGATTGGTTTCTGGGTAACAACTGTGATTCCAGGCCGTGCTCGTTTTCCAGTACCATTCTTCCCCGAAGTGCATGAGGAGTTAACGAAATCGTGGAAGGCCCCTTTCTCTGCTAGAACATGATATACTAACTCCGCCCTCACCACCCTCGATAGCGGTCCGGCCAGGGGGTACATGGAGGTCCCCCAGGTGGAGAGAGTGGTTGCGATGCATCTTTGCCCGCAAAATGTCGCCATCTGGAGGGGCCACCCGAGGCTCCCGTCCTGAGCATGTAAGTTCTCTTCGGCACTCATGGCGAAGGCTTACACGGCTTCTGGGCAAGCTGCGTCTGCCCTGCATGCCATGGCTATCCTGCAGGTTTATCAAACCAAGGTATTGAAAGATCTGCACGAGGGTGTTCCCAACCCAGAGCTACTGCAGGAGCTGCATTCCGCGACTGACTATGCTCTCGAGCTATGAAGGTCACAGTGCAGGCACTGGGGAGGGCGATGTCCACTATGGTGGTCCAGGAGCGCCACCTGTGGCTAAACCTGGTGGAAATGCAAGATGTTGAGAAAGTTCGCTGAGAGGGGCAGCCCAGCGGAGAGGGACCATTTGACCTGCCTGGATCCACACTCGGTGAGGGGACGAGTGTTGGATTCGGCTCCATTCCGGCTGTCTGCCAAGCAGCAGACGGCCACCACATGGTCAATAAAAGAGCAATTTCCTTCTTCTCTGGGCCTTATTCACAGCATTTCCGGCCCTCCATGAGACAGCCAGACATTGTCTTTTCCAACCGGAGCATGTCTCGGCACACATCCTGTGTTCCCACTTGTTCTGAAACATTGAATTCATCCAGATGATCGATGGGCAAAACACCCCGTGATCCTCTGGGTTTTGTTCCAACCAGCCCCAATGTCTCCACTCCAGGTACAACAGGTGTAACCCCTCTGAGACCACTGACAGAGAGTTTTTCAGATTGGTTGAACCTCCCCAATTCCTCTTACTGGCCTCTCAGAACCATTCGACTCGGCTATGCAATTCAATTCACAAGACATCTCCCCAAGTATAGTGGCATTCTCCTCACCTCAGTCTGAGGCAAGAATGTTGCGGTCCTCCGGGCGGAAATCGCAGTACTTCCGGTGAAGGATGCGATAGAGCCAGTCCCCTCAGCCGAAATGAAGAGGGGGTTTTACAGCCCCTACTTCATTGTACCCAAGAAGGGTGGTGGACTCAGACCAATCTTAGATCCTGTTCCAAATGGTAACCCTCAAACACATTCTCATGTGTATCAGGGTTCAAGAGGCTGCCCTTGCCCCTCTCAGGGAAGTGGACATAGGCATTCTCAATTATCTCGATGACTGGCTAATCCTAGCACACTCACGAGATTTGGTTTGCACCCACAGGAATATGGTTCTCAACCACCTGGCTCGATTGGGACTTTGGGTCAACTAGAAAAAGGGCAAACTCTACCCAGCGCAGAGTATCTCTTCTCGGTGTAGAACTGGACTCGGTCACTATGACTTTCCCAAGACCATGCACAGTCAGTGCTGAAGTGCGTGAGAGCACTCAGACTCAGAACAGCGGCCCCCCTGAAATATTTCCAGAGGCTCCTGGGGCATATAACATTCCTCAGCCGCAGCCACGCCGCTGGGCTTCATGCATATGAGACCGCTGCAGCACTGGCTTCATACCTGAGTCCTGAGATGGGCATGGCCAAGGGAAGGAACCCACGGAGATGTGGCATCGAATCAGTGCTATCCTTCCTCCAAGGAGGCCTGGATAGGCACCTGTCTGCCTCAACACTTAAGGTCTATGTGGCGACTATATCGGCCAATCATGACTTGGTGGAAGGCAGATAGGTGGGGAAGCATGATTTGGTTATTAGATTCCTTAGAGGTGCCTGGAGGTTGAACCCACCCAGACTGCACCTCATCCCCTCTTGGGATCTGTCTGTGGTCCTTCAGGCCTTACAGCAAGATCCGTTTGAGCCCCTTCAGTCAGTTGATCTCAGTGCCGTCTCTATGAAGATAGCCCTCGTGACTGCGCTCACTTCTTCAACCATTCGTGTCTGGAATTCGGGCCAGCAAACTCTCACGTTGTCCTGAGACCCCGGCCTGGATACATGCCCAAGGTACCCACCACTCCCTTCAGAGATCTGGTGGTAACCTTGCAAGCTATCCCTTCCCAGGAAGATGACCCCAACCTATTCTTGTTATGCCCAGTCCATGCCCTGTGCATTTATATTGAACGTACTCAGGTTTTCAGATGTTCTGAACAGCTCTTTGCCTGTTTTGGAGGACAGCAGAAGGGGAAGGCTGTTTCCAAGCAAAGAATCTCTCACTGTGGATGCGATTCATATGGCCTACCAGGCCAGAGGCTTACCCTGCCAGCTGGGAGTGAGAGTTCACTCAACCAGGGGAGTCGCTTCTTCGACAGCTTTGGCGAAAGCTGTCGGGGCCTCTTTAACAGGCAACTCCCTCCGCGCCAGTGTTTGAATGTGTCACGAATGTTCAGCACGCAGAATTTACATAAACAAAAAACTTAGAACATTACATAAATAAATCAATTAAATCTTAATTAAATTGTTATTAAATCATAAATTTAAGTTTTTGTTTTGTAGTTCTATGGCCCAATCACAGGTGCAATATGCCATCCCTGCACGTGATAAAGCAGCACTTTTATCATAAGGATTTTTGGTTTTAGTTTAATTTAATAGTTAGTATTAAATTAGTTAATAGCACACTGAACCCACTCATTAGAGAGCCTGCAGTTGTAGAAGGCCGGATTAATACACCTAAGTCAGTTCTGCCCAATATATTATATATTCTTTGGACAAAAAAAAGGAAGTAGCCTATTTCAAAGACCAACATCACATTAGAGCAATTCCACCAATGCAGGCAAATAGAATGCATATGCCTACCAGTAGGATATATTGAACCATTTCTTTATACAGACTATAAACGTGTAAAAAAGTATCAGTCTATAAACGTGTTTTATACTTTAGATGGACATAACAAAAAAAGTCCAAATTTTTGGAGACAACATACTTTGTAGAGTTTCTACAATTTACAATGCACATGCCATAAGCAACAGTATCTGCCAGATATAGGAAGATGATCTATTCATAAAATATCTTTTTTATTTCAATTTTCGTTTCTGTGTTTCAGAGGAAAAATCAAGTGTACGGACTTGACAGTTCTGAAAGCGCAATTCATCTGTCTATGGAAACTTTAGCAGAGACATCTAGTGTATTTAATAGAACACATGCAAAAGTCGCCTAATGATTATGAATGTGTCGGAAAAAATGAGACATTTTAATTATTTATTATTATGAGTTAGGCCTATTAGGAGTTTCATTATCAGGAAAAAAATGCAAGCGATCAGGCACCTCCCTGTCATGTAGTGCATTCCACACTCTACACAAACACATCAATTTGGGCCAGTAATAGAACACATTTATAGATGTGACAGATGCAGTTATAACCTAAAACTGAAGACTATTGACATAATGATAACGGACTGATGCCGCTCCAATTCGTTTATCATTAGTTGTTGATCAAGATTAAAGGGATAAAAAGCTTGTTTTAATCACTAATTTATGGATTAAAAAAATTAGATGCAACACAGATTAAGAAAATATGTTGAATATATAATATCTTATAAATATATGTGCTATAGGCTAAATAGACTGCAAATAAGTTTTGCATCTGCATAACAAAGTAAATTATTTTAACATTGTAATGAGCAGGACTCGTAGGAAGCGTGTAAGATCCAATTGCGAGCTTTATTAACAGATCGTAGTCAAGACAGGCAGGGTCGATAACCAAACAAACAGTAATATCCAGGGCAAGGCGAGAGCGTAAATCCAATAAACAGGCAGAGTCCAAAACCAGAGAGAGCAGTCCGAAAAGTAACAAATAAACAAGGAAATGAAACCAGATAGAACTATGGCAATGAACGAGGCAAAACTGTGGCAAAAACAAAGACAAAACTATGACAAGAAACCAAACCGTGATAATCAAAAAACAGGGCAATGAAAACAGGAAAACGCTTGGTAGAGTCCGCATGAGCAAAACAATACTTCGCCAGGGCCTGTTTGTAAATGGCCTCCTTTTAAGGCCACCAAACAGGAAGTTACCAGAGAAGCAGCAGAGGGAGCAGCAACAGGCAGTCAATGGGTGAGGGCTTTTATATGAAATAAAACCAAACAAGACGTGTAATGAGGAAAATTATTTATACAAAAATTAGCAAGTTTTTTATATAGCCTATATGCAGCCTATATATGTTTGTGTGTGTGTGTTTGTAAACACTGGACCGACTATTGGCTTGCTAGTGGCATTACAAATGTGTGTAGAACAAAATAACATAATGAATAAAAGATATAGACCTTCATTAAATATTCGACAAAGTTAGAGCTAAAATGTGTTGCCAGTTATTGTTTTTAAAACTTCAATTTTTCACTTCAGAGTTTAGTAGACTAATATTCAGTGACAGAGGGACAAACTACTAGGCCCATATAAAATAATAAATAAAAATGCATGTAGTTACCCTGTTCCACTCTGTGAGAGTTAAAAAAAAGTGCATGCCCAGATCTCTGATTCCTAGTTCAAGTTTTCTGATTCCTAGTTCAAGTTTCTAACTCTATTCAAGTTTCAACCTATAACCAATGTTATGATTTCGATCAAATGAGTCAGCTGTATCGGTTGATAAGCCAACGTGATTTCGACGTTGAATCAACGTTTTATTTTTCGGCGTAATAACGTTCTGATGTACCAACCAAACAATAAATATTGGTTCAACATCAAAATTTGATTGACAACCAACACTGACCTTCACAACCATAAATTGACGTTGAATCAACGTCTGCTTGCTATCTGGGGAAGCTTCTTACATTTTTAACAGGGCTTTGACATCCACAAGTAGGAAGCATGAACAATATTAAAGGGTTAGTTGACCCAAAAATGAAAATTAACCAATTATTTACTCATCCTCCAGGCTTTCTAGGTGCATATGACTTCCTTCTTTATGGAAGAGTGGGCAAAGTGGGCCAAAACTCTACCACAACACTATACAAGGCTGGTCTCAAGTTGTCAGAAGCATGGCTTTTCAGATTTTGTTGCTAAAGGTGGCACAACCAGATATTAATTAATCTTTATTTTATAGTGTTATCTGTTTAATTTAGGTGTTGGATAAATCTGTATTTCCATTTGTGTATTTGTGCATCTATAGCTGAATATGTTTTATAATCAATAGAGAACATACCCATAGTTTTGATGTAAATATTTACTTTTTATAGAAAAAAAATGCAGTGCTTCATTTCAGTAAAGTTTAGCTGTTTGGTTAACATAAGCATGTGTTTAGATGGCTGTGTTAATTGTTTTGAGAACAATTACACTGCTTTGGAGAAAAGTGTCAAATCGACTGGGAAAAACTGTATTATGCAATGATACCCATCAGGCATACAGTGTAATCATATGGACCACGGATGAAATATCTGCTGTATGCTGTAGTATTCACTATTGGTTATCATACAGCTATAGAACAGTGTCCTACATAGCATTTTATAAGGACAAACACAATTCACCCCTTACTAAATTTACAAAGGTATTTAGCCATCTGAGAAGAAAAAGACTACTTTTTTTGTGTACAACATTTATTAAAAACATGTACTAGAATGACTCCTGATGATGATACTCTTGCCACTCTTCTCTAATTGTTGTTTAATCCTCCTGTCAAAATAATTCTGCTCACTGATAAAAAAAAAAAAGAGAGCAAAAGTTAGATAATTGTCCAAAAGAATTTGTCATTTTTGAATAATGGCAGGATGTCATATCAGACCATGTTTTTTTTTAATTTTATTTTATTTATAGGCTCCTTACAGTACCTTATGTACATGACAGGGCCTAACAAAAATTCACCTCAGCCTCCAGGATGGACAGATTTTCCACAAAAGCGAGGGCACAGATAATGGACCACCAGAGAAAGAATTGAGATCACACCTCACAAAGTATAATTTTGCATGTTTAACTTTTTACAACAAAATCAATAGTGTCTCTTCTGTATTAACCACAAAAAACATATTTAGAGCAACGGTCTTACATTATGGATAAACTATTTGACATTAAAAACAATGTGAATCTGACATCATGCAGAGCACAGCTAACACACGAGACCTACCTCTGGAAAAAGGACATCCATAATGAATTTGTGACTCTTGTCACTCTGGCTGTGCAGTCCAGAACTGAAGTCAGGTGAGAGTAAATTGTATAAATCTGCTCCTGATCTTCAAAGTACAGCAGGGGTGCCCAACCCTGTGCTTGGAGATCAACTATCCTGCAGAGTTTAGTTCCAGTCCTAATCAAATACACCTGTCTGTAATTATCAAGTGCTCCTTGAAATCCTAATTAGCTGGTTCAGGTGTGTTTGGTCAGGGTTGGAGTTGAACTCTGCAGGAAAGTCGATCTCCAGGACCAGGGTTCAGCACCCCTGATGTACAGTATCTCACAGAAGTGAGCATACCCCTTTACATTTCAGCAACATTTTTAGTATATCTTCTTAAGGAACAATACTATAAAAATGAAACTATATATATTTTAGAATAGTCAATGTGCAGCTTGTATAGCAGTGTGTATTTACTGTCCCCTGAAAATAACTCAACATACAGCCATTATTGTCAAAATAGCTGGCAACAAAAGTGAGTACACCCTAAGTGATAACAGAACTATGTCATTTAACCATGCAAAGCCAAGATGGGTTCTATTCGGAAAAGGCCTCACAATGGTCGATCAATGAAATTGAGTGCTCGTTCTGTGCATCAGGTGCAGAACCTGGCTTCAGAAAACAGATGTATGAGTGCTACCAGCATTGCTTTAGAGGTTGCAGAAGTAGAAGGTCAGCTTGTCAGTGCTCAGACCATATGCTGCACGCTGCAACAAGTCGGTTTGCATTGGCGTCAATGGCCTGCAAACAGTTTGCTGAAGACAACCATACAGTCATTATGTCAAAATAGCTGGCAACAAAAGTGAGTACACCCTAAGTGATAACAACACTATGTCATTTAACCCTGCAAAGCCACATGTCCTATTCATCATGTTTATGTTTTTGTCTGCTTGACAGAACCATACAAAGTTGTGTATCTTGTATTAGAGCAGTTCAGATTTGGTGCTTTGAATACAATTCTCTCATACTGACTACTGGATGTTCAACAAGGCACCTCATGGCAAAGAATTCTCTGAAGATTTGTGAATTAGAATTGCTGCTCTCCGCTAAGATGGCCTAGGCTATAAGAGGTTCAGTAACAACCTGAAACTGAGTTACAGTACTGTGGCCAGGGTCATACAGAGGTTTTCCAAGACAGGTTCTATTTGGAATAGGCCTCGCAAGGGTCAATCAACAAAGTTGAGTGCTCGTTCTGTGCCGATAACAATGGTTTGACACAAAATATTGACACTTTGGACAGTTTTAACAAGTTCACTTAGGGTGTACTCACTTCTGTTGCCAGCTGTTTTGACAATAATGGCTGCATGTTGAGTTATTTTTAGGGGACAGTAAATATACACTGCTATACAAGCTGCACATTGACTACTCTAAAATATATCCAAGTTTGATTTCTATAGTATTGTCCTTTAAGAAAAGGATACTAAAATGATTGCTGAAATGTGAGGGGTGTACTCACTTTTGTCAGATACTGTATGTCAGCACAGGTGCTTGGAAAAAGTGTGAAGCCCCCCTAGTTACTGACAATAAAAAAGCAGATTGATAATTAAAGGTGAGGTGATTATGAAAACAATGACATGGCACAATTGACGTCTTATTACTATGCTGATTGTTTATTGCATTTTTCATCTGTGCTGTGATGCTTGTGTTTTGTCAGTTATTTCCACTGGCAAGGAAGGAACTTCAAGAATGAAACACCAAACTGAGATACAGAAACTAGTACACATATCCCTCTGTCTCAAACCACTTAATTAGACGTAGACACCACCACTGCCTGATTGCAGGACTGTCAAGCTATATTGACAACATTGACTCATCAGTATTAAAGTTACCCATCCCTGTTCTAAAGAATTCTGTGCTTCTACCTTAAGGAAATAGTTCATGCCTGTGAGGCCAGTTCAGGAACTCTGACAAAAAAGATGTCATGCAACAAAGCAATAAATTAGCTTAAAGAAAATATCTCAAACAAAACTAGGTCACTGAAAGTTGACTCAGAGTGTTAGGATGTCACGTTAATATACTTGCGTACTGAAAGAAAGTGAAAGTTGTGACATATTGTCAAGCATGGTGAGCCATACTCGAAATTGGTCCTCTGCATTTAACCCATTGCACACACAGCAGTGAGAAGTGAGTGAACACACGCACACACACACACACACACTGTCAATGTTGGGGAGGTTACTTTGGAAATGTAATAGGTAACAGATTACAAGTCTCTATTTAAAATGTAATAGGTAGTGTAATTTTTAAATACTCTATTAATGTAACTTAGTACATTTGATTACTTGGATTACTTAATATTCTAAGCTGATCACTAAAATTTTCAACTGTCAAGGTTAAATACAGATTTAATCGGCACTGATAGCCCAGTGGTTAGTGTGCCGACATAAAGCGCAAGTGTGCTGCTGGCGACCCGAGTTTGATTCCCCTCTCAAGGTCCTTTGACTGGTGAGTTTGTGATTGTATGATCCACAGAGAAACTCCAACGTGAGACATAAAAGAGGCTTCGGGTCCCTGAAGAACGGATAATTGAAAGTATGGGATTTCCAGATTAATCAAATAATTAATAATTAATACATAATCGATACTTGTGATAAGTGTAAATTAGAGAAAGTGCCTAAATTTTAATGACCACATAAAATTGGAGTCAGATTAAACATGGAGCTAGATTAAAATTGAAACTAAATCCTGATAAATTAAGTGAACTTTGCAGAAGCGCTGTGAAAAGACCAAACATGCATTAAACCTTCAACCAGGCCACTGGACTCAGCGTTTGGGCCAGTGGATGGATCCTTACAAGTACTTACCGCTATATTCTGTCCATTTGGTCAAATAACAGAATGTTGGAAAAACCGAAACGCTTACGCTTACGAAATGCTAACTCAGTTGGATTTTCAGTCCTGAGTCTTTTGAGTTTATGGCTCTGAAAGTTGGCTCGAACTGTCCTCTCATTATTGTCCTAATCTATATACCATCCAAGTTATTTTTTCTCAGAACTCTGTAAACTACTAACATTTGCTTGTGCTGCATTTTCCAAAGTCATTGTACTTGGTGACTTTAACGTCCATGTTGATACTCTATGCTCTACTAGTACTCAAATAAAGTCTGTCCTGGACTGCTTTGATCTTACCCAGAATGTTATTTTCCCAACTCACACTTACGGTCATACACTTGACTTAGTCTGTACGTCTGGTTTGAATGAAATCTCCATCAGTGGTCAATCTATTCCTAGTTCTGATCATAAGCTTATTACATTTGGCTTTGTTAATTCGTCCAACTAAATGTACTAACAACACAGCTCTTTCTTTTCGTAATGTCAATGCTGTCAATGTCAATACTTTCGTTGCCTCAGTGTCACACCCATGGACTGTGTGTGTGTGTGTGTGTGTGTGTGTGTGTGTTTTTCTCCTCACGTGCTGCCCGTGACTCAGTTTCTCCCTCTCGTTAACTGTTTCATTTGATTCATCAGCTCTAAAGAATTCTGTGCTTCTACGTTAAGGAAATAGTTTATGCCTGTAAGGCCAGTTCAGAAACAAAAAAGATCATGCAACAAAACAATAAATTAGCCTATCTAAAGTAAATAGATACAATTTTCTTGCAGTGACCTAGTTGACTCAGTGTGTCAGGATCTCACGTTAAAGGATAAGTCCACTTCCAGAACAACAATTTACAAATAATTGACTCACCCCCTTGTCATCCAAAATGTTCATGTCTTTCTGCCTTCAGTTGTAAAGAAATTATGGTTTTTGAGGAAAGCATTTCAGGATTTCTCCTCGTATAATAGACTTCAAGTGTGCCCCCGATTTTGAACTTCCAAAATGCAGTTTAAATGCAGCTTCAAAAGGCACTAAACAATCCCAGCCGATGAAGAAGGATCTCATCTAGCGAAACGATCGGTAATTTTTTTTTCGATATATAAAAACGTGTATACTTTTTTAAGCACAAAAGCTTGCGTAGCACAAGCTCTGGGATGCGCGTACTTGAATGATTCGTTCATTTTGAACAGATCTTTAATGTGACTCGGGAAGAACGAGTCGTCACGGGGAGTGATTCGTTCAGTCGCGCATGTGCAACATCCTATTAGGTTCTGTACTGGAATTAGTTCACCTGTTTCGAGTCTTCGGGTTTTACAAGTCATTTGTTCATCTTATGGGGCTGTCACATGATGAACGAATGACTCAAACCCGAAAACTTGTCAGATAAGTGGTGAGGTGAGCTAATCATAGACTAAAGACCCATGTAAACAATGAATAAATCTTTTCTGTTTCTTATAGCATTACAATTTTGTCTTGTTTGTAGTGTGATCAACGTTTGTGTAAGCAGTAGATGTGTTCGGGAAGTAACACGTAACATTTTAATTATATTTTGCTAAAATTAATGAAATGACTCGAAAAAAGATTCGTTTTGCTGAACGAGACTCAAAGGACCAAGTCGGTAAAATGATCCGAACTTCCCATCACTGCTACGAATCACGTCTAACTTCATTGTCTGTGTACTCCGGCTCAAAAAGATAGAGAATGGCGAAAAACTCCATCTTATTTTCTCCTATAACTTCAGAATCATCTGACATTGTTGGAGCACAAGTTGTAGCTTTTTGTTTGTAAACAGCATTGGACTTACCTGCACTTTGTCAGTCTTTGCGTGTTCGCTTTGTAAACACTGGGTCTGTAGTTCCGTGTGACCTTTCGACGTGATTCAGTAGTACGTAGTCTCGTGAACGTGCATCTCAGAGCCTGTGCTTCACAAGCTTTTGTGCTTAAAAAGTATACGAATTTTTATTTTCCAAAAAAAATGAGCGATCGTTTCGCTAGATAATACCCTTCTTCCTCGCCTGGGATTGTTTAGAGCCTTTTGAAGCTGCATTTAAACTACATTTTGGAAGTTCAAAATCGGGGGCACAATTGAAGTCCATTATATGAAGAAAAATCCTTAAATGTTTTCCTCAAAACCCATAATTTCTTTACGACCGAAGACAGAAAGACATGAACATCTTGGATGATAAGGAGTTGAGTAAATTATTTGTAAATTGTTGGTCTGGAAGTGGGGTTCATTATTCTAAATCTTTCATGTTAGGTATCATTTTAAATGTCTCAGTGCGATTGGTAAATTGGTCTCAATTTCACAGCAGTCATTTATATAATAATAATATTAAATCTATTTTGTATAGCACTTTAAAACATTTCCTTCTTAAACCACTTTACAACAGAAGCAAGCACAACAATGAAAATTAAAACACAAAATACAGAGCATGCATGGTACTGAAAGAAAGTGAAAGTCGTGACGTATTATCAAACATGATGACCCATACTCAAAATTGGTCCTCTGCATTTAACCCATCACGAGTGCACACACAACAGTGAGAAATGAGCAAACACACACACACACACACACAGACACGCACACTGTTGAAGGTGGAAGGAGCTCTGTTAATTCACAATCCCCACCTTCAATTCCTGCCGATCCAGGAATCAAACCTGTGACCTTTGGGTTATAAGCCTGACTCTAACCATTAGGCCACGACTGGCACAACAGTGCAGATGCATTGCATTTTGCTCAGTTAATTAAGCTACTACTTCTCTACTGCTTCTCTTTATTGGTGCTGTATGCTGACTAAAACATGAATAAACAGTGTAAAATGTCGCTGAAGACACTTTGGAATCGATCTAATTCTTCTGTGAAAGTACAACAAAGAACAACTCGTCAAACTAAGAGTGAGGATGATGGGCCTGAGGAAGAAAATGTGACATGCTCTCAGAATGCCAGCTTGACTGAACACGCTGTATCTAGCATTTTTGAAAGAATGTCTGAAAAACTGGACTGGAAATTACGGAAACATCCCTAGCCAATTGCTGACATGTCTGCAAAAATCAACATTCTACTCAGAATAGTAGAAGATGCAGCACATTTCTGATCTTGAAGACGAGAGCACGGCTATGGTTACCCGGGTCTCAGATTTAATGCCTGAAAGAAGCAATAGAAGAGACTGATTAAATCAATTTCTTTTAGTCTTGGATAAAGAGGGTCTATTCTGTCCGTTCGTTTCTTAATTTAATATTAAAAAAGAATAAAGTCCTTTTTTTTGTTTTTCATTTTTGAAACAAATAAAGTGAAATGACATGATACAAAAAATAGTAAATTAGTCACAAGGTGCCATTTTCAATAGAGCTGCATTTTAGAGATCTCTAGTAGGTTAGATAGCATAAATTATTACTCTGTGGCGTCATTAACAATGGCCCTACATTGTTGAACTAATGTGGTTCAAACGACGGAGATGCGACTGTGTTCGGGAAACAGTTGTGACTAGCTAGTTCGTTTCCAAAACAATGCATCGTACTATGGAGGTTAATTAGTGAGTTACATCGTAGTATGGGAAACGCACCCCTGGACTGCTTTGATCTTACCCAGAATGATAATTTCCCAACTCACACTTATGATCATACACTTGACTTAGTCTGTATGTCTGGTTTGAATAAAATCTCTATCAGAGGTCAATCTATTCCTAGTTCTGGTCATAAGCTTATTACATTTGGCTTTGTTAATTTGTAAAACTAAATGAACTAACAACACAACTACTTCTTATTGTAATGTCAATGCTGTCAATGTCAATGCTTTCGTAGCCTCAGTGTCACACCCATGGACTGCGTGTGTTTGTGTGTGTGTGTGTGTGTGTGTTTTTCTCCCCACGTGCTGCCCGTGACTCAGTTTCTCCCTCTTGTTAAGTGTTTTATTTGATTTACCAGTTCTAAAGAATTCTGTTCTTCTAAATAGTAAATAGTTTATGCCTGTGAGGCCAGTTCAGGAACAAAAAATATGTCATGCAACAAATCAATAAATCAATATCTAAAGTAAATAGGTACAATTTTCTTTCAGTGACGGAGACTGTGACTGAAAGTTGACTCAGAGGATCTCACGTTAATATACAGGTGCATCTCAATAAATTAGAATGTCATGGAAAAGTACTACTACTACATACTACATTCATTATATCTCAAGAAATCATTATTCTAAATCTTTTATGTTTGGTATCATTTTAAATGTCTCAAAGTTGGTTACTCGATTGGTAAAATGGTCTCGTTTTCACAGCAGTCATTTATATAATAATAATAGTAATAATAATAAAAAATCTATTTTATGTAGCCCAAAATTTCTTTTTCAAAGCACTACAACACAAGCAAGCACAACAATGAAAGTTAAAACACAAATTACAGAGCAAAATAGCGCTTCCAGTGATGCGTTGTACTGAGGAATTTGAAAACGTATTAACACAGAACAATATAAATCTAAAGTGAAATTTGACATTACATGGACAAAACGCCAAATAAAAATACATGTATAATTCTTACCTTTGGCTCAGCAGCACCCGTCTGTCTGTCAGATGACCGTTACTGTTTGAATTTCCAAGTAGCTGTTGTCATCATGTAGTGAAGGCTGTTGGGTCTCATCCTCTGAAATGTAGAAACAACCTAAAGATATTATATTTTAAGTATGTGTTTAATGGCATCTTTTTACTAAGTAGCCTATTATTAATGAAGATTATTAATGAAGACCAGTATCACTGATACCATTACTGCTACTAGTGTCTCTATTAAGTGCGTTTTCCTTCAATTTTCCTCATTTTAATTATAGTCCTTCAACATTACAGTATAATTGAAAGCCATTTTTTTTTTACATTAAATAGGCTCCGAAATATGTAACAACTTTTGTTTAATTTGTGTTTTTAAAACAATCTTCACATTCACTATAAATTCTATATGCATATGCAGATTATTCTTTATTCAAGCCACAAAAGTTAATGAGCGACTAGAGTAGTCCAGTGATGATTTCTCTTTTTCTTTTGTTCTTTGATTTACATCAATGACAGGCTTAAGCAGGTTTCACTTTAATATCAGCACTCTCTCTTTAAAACCTATTGCAAGACGCAGATCTGACACGTTCGATTTTTTCCCTACTCTTACGGTCATTTATATGGAAGCCCGTTTCCACCACTGAATAAAATATATACATATATAAAAGGTTATTGCAACTTTTTATCTCAGAATTCTGACTATTTTTATCAGAGTTACATCATACAAAGTCGCAATTGTGAGATATAAAGTGGCAATGGCGAGTTATTAAGTCAGAATTGCGTGATGTAAACTCATTTCCTGTCCTTGAGATTGACCTTCACTGGAGTGTCAAAGACGTGTCCACAGACGGATTGCATATTCTATAGCCTGTAAAAATGGAAAAGATTATAGAGGATTATTTTCGGCGCGTTTTCACTAATAGACAAATCCTAAT
The DNA here is from genome assembly GCA_036247105.1 of Cirrhinus mrigala. Lineage (NCBI taxonomy): Eukaryota > Metazoa > Chordata > Actinopteri > Cypriniformes > Cyprinidae > Cirrhinus > Cirrhinus mrigala. The sequence goes on from JAMKFB010000189.1 coordinate 5,987,903, forward strand.
TTTATTGGAGGAATCACACAACATAACGCTTAGTTTCTGGACTCTTGAGAGAACGTTATTGCAGGAATCAGTTGTAGCAGAGACCCAATAAAACAGATAAAGCTGAAGTGGAACGTTGTATATACCAGCAGCGACAGACATCGGGACGACAACATAGCTGTCGATGAATGCACCAGAAATGTTGGTTCCCACTGAGCAAAAGTACGTCCAAACGACGTCATTTCAACGTCTTTGTCGGACGTTGAAATTACGTCCCCTGAAGAGCCAGAATGAAAGTTTTTACGTCTTTTCATGACGTCTTCTGGACGTCCAATATTGACGTTCACAGGACGTCTCTAGAAGGTTAAAATTTAGTTCAGATCTGGTCATTATGGACGTATTTTCAACGTCTTATAAGGTCAACTGCAGTCTCAATTAGATGTCATTTATACTGTTTCTGGACATAATATATACACTTTTAGACTGCATTCAAGTAAAAATCATGTTTATTTTATTATAATTTTTATTTGTACTTGTAAATAAACTTACAGACACAGTGTACAAAAACCATTAAAACAAAAGAAACTTAACTCATTGAACAGTGGATAACAACTGTAACAAATAACATACAAAACATACATCATGTTCACCTATTAACTGTAATGAATGAGTAAAAGTACGTCCAAACGACGTCATTTCAACGTCCGACAAAGACGTTGAAATGACGTCCCCTGAAGAGCCAGAATGAAAGTTTTTACAAAGTCTTTTTATGACGTCGTCTGGACTTCCAATATTGACATTCACAGAACTTCTCTAGAAGGTTAAAATTTAGTTCAGATCTGGTCATTGTGGACGTATTTTCAGTGGATAACAACTGTAACAAATAACATACAAAGCATACATTATGTTCACCTGTTGGAGCTGAACTTGGGGGGAAAAACGTCTAATTCTGACACAAGAGAAGTTGAAAACCTTCTGTACATAATAAAAAATAGTTTAGCAGTTTCAGTGTCATATTAAATAAGTTTGTGATAGGCTTAAATTTTAAATAAATATTGCTTGTAATGAATGACACTGTATATATATATATATATATATATTAGGGACGTGACGAGATCTCGTGACGAAATCCTTGTAAAACATTTTGCAGTGTTTACATTAGAGCTGCACGATTAATCCTTAAAATATAGACATCTCAGTTCAAACACCCACGCGATCTTATTCCTGAATGACAACGATTTAGGTATGTCTGTTAGGACTGTTTCACATCGCCAGTGTCAGAGGAGCGTGAGAAGCAGGTTTTGTCGCTGCCCTTGTCAATGAATCAGAGGGTCGGGGTAAATGTGAACGCAGAAAGAGCAACACAAACAGACTTTTCAACCACATTATAATCATTATTTCTGTGTGACAGACATTTAAGTAACAGAAGTACTGGGATTAAAGTTTATAGTTTGGGTATAAACACTTATTGTCTACAGTAGCGATCAAAACGAAACTATCTTATATGTATAGTAACGCTTAACCTCTTCCGCCAGGAGGTGGCGACAACTGCCCGTTTAAAAAAAAGTATGTCATTGAATCATTCATTCAGGAGATTTCAAGTCAAACAAGTCTTAATGAAGTGAGACACTGACTCCCTTCATTGAATGTTTTTTTTTTTTTTTATTATTTTGTTTAAATGAATATGTTTTTAAAAGACTTAAGCAATGAACAATTTGTCAAAACCACTAGTAAATTATGTTTTTTTGTTTAGTTTTCTAATCTTTTTTCTCCAGAATCATGATCTCCAATTTATTAAAAACAACTGGGATTCACAATTTATCCAGAATCATGAAGCTCTTGTTTAAATGTTGTTTATTACTGCATATAATTCCATTAAAATGGAAGTTTAATTTCATAAAGTTCCTACATTTTTTTGCATTTTGTCTTTTTCAGTTGAATAAAAGACTATTTTCCCTATATATTTAATCATTGAGGATTTCTTAAGAAAAGTTTCAAATTCTCGTCTCGTCTCGTTCTCGTGAACCCAGTCTCGTGTCTCGTCTTGTGGGATAAGTGTCTCGTCACACCCCTAATATATATATATCTCTGTTCTGAATGCCAATTCATTTAAATGATTTGGAATGAGGAAAAGAGTAAATTACATGTTTACATTGTTTATAATGTTTGTTAAGTTTATTAACATTTGTTTTATTTATCAGTATTTACCTTATTTCTGAAAGTAACAGTAAAATGTGCCTTATACACCAATGCAACTTATGCATGTTTTTTTCCTGACCTGGTGTAATGTCTGGAAAATATGGTAAATTAGGCCTATACTGTGCTGTATTATTAAACAGTTCATATAAAATAGGAACCATTTGCACCAATAAAACAATCATATTATGTTCATTATACTCCTCTCCACATTAACTTTAGCCTTAAACACTGTTATATTTATGAGGGGGTCCTTGGAAAATCTTCTTCCCTGCAAGAGGTCCCTGGCTCCAAAAACCCATGTGCTAGTGGATAGGCCTCCATATACAGCAGAGAGTCTGGTGTGGCAGGTGGAACTTCTGTTCAGGTTGACAAAACATCTTCATGAACTGCCCTGAAAACAAAATTGAAATATAAACGATTGTAACTACAAATATAGCTTCACAATGGTCATTATAACCTCTTTGGTAAACATATGATCAGAAAATACTGACAGACAGATATTTAGTCTTTAGTGAATTTAGTGAAAGTCTATTTTACTACAAGAACACACTTAACACAAGATACAGTTTTAAAAATCTTACATTATTACATTATTGTGAAGTTACGTGTTTTACTGACTAATTTAGACAATTAAAAGGGATCAACATAAATTTACCTCAGACTGTAACTTCACTGACCACTTTACGCGCAAATTAACCAACAGGGAGATATAAAAATTACAAAAAGTTGAATCTGAAATCGTCATAACACAGAACAAAATACATCTAAAGTGAAATTTAACATTAGATTGACAAAACGACGAATAAAGGTACATTTATATAGCTTACCTTCGGCTTAGCACCCCTCCGTCTCTCAGATGACCGTTAGAGAGCATTACCGTTTAAATTTCAAAATTGCTGCGTTGCGTTGTGAAGGCTGTTCGTTGGTCAAGTTGGGTCCCATCCTCTGTAGATTTTATAAAGTGTCCTTAACGTAAAATTAAATAAATTACACGACGGATCTATCGTGGTGGTTATATCTTCAGTCTTTGGTAATACACAATATCAATATCTTCCGTCTTCGTGGCTGCTTGCGCCATCACGTTTACGTCACTACGTTAATGCCCCTCACGCGAGCGCACGTTTAAAAAGAGATATATTTATTAAATTAAATTTAAATTTATTTATTAAATATATTATTATTATTAAAATATACAATAAACAATAATATTGTGTTAATATTCTGTATTATTAAATATTTAAATCTATTTATCTATTATATTTAAATCTGTTTAAATCTATTTAACTTAAACTTTAACTTAACTTAATCACACATAGATGTAAGCGGCTGTTTCTGTCAATGTCCCAGTGAAAAATACTACACATAAAAAAAAAAAAAATAATATTTATAATATTAATAAAATAATTAAATGGCCACGTTATGGTACTGTCATGATGTTTTTATACATATAAATATTACACTGTTTTAACACCTAAATGTTTTATAAAAATACACATGATATTTACATTTTTTTTTAAAGTCAGAACTTTGTCATGTTTATTTGCATAAAAAGTTCTTAAGTCGATTTCCTGAACCTGTTCTGCACGTTCTACAGACGTCCAGGAAAACCCCTTCATAGACGTTCAAATTTTGAACTGCATATCTACGTCCAAGGGACGTCGTAGTCCGACGTCCAGATACCGTACTGGATTTGCACGTCGTGTAGAAGTAGAAATATGGTCCTGGACCGACCGACGCAATATAGACATGATCTGCACGTCGGGCGGACGTCTCATGTTTGTTGGGTTGTCCGGCATTATTACAGACAGAGAAACTGTCCGTCAGTTGATACGACTGTTGGATGGACAAGGAGTTGATCTGCGTGCTCGCGGTCGTCTACGGCGACACATGTATAACAGTCATGCTATGTTTGGCATATTGACTGATACGATCATTTTAAACCTTACGGAATATCCATAAACGGATGCACTGATGGTTTCTCCAGAAAAAAAAAAAAAGATCTGGGTAGAAGTATACAAAACGAACAGCGATTGCCTTTAAGCGCAGCGGGAAGAGATCCTCGTTCAAGTGCACACATAAAAGCTAAAGCTTGCCTCAAAGCACCGGCAAAACTAACTACAATGCTTGTGTCGGGGGGAAATAGTAAGGAGAATTTTTTATATATTTAAAAATAAACTAGTGTTTTCTGAGTCGGTGTCGCAAGAATGAAGTTTCCTCTTTGGACGCGCCTTTAGAGAGAAAAGCATCATTACAGATTATAAAATTAAAGTTTTTGTTTTCCATTTGATTTATTTCACTAAGTAATATTTTAGAGCTTTCTATAGATATATTTATCATGTATGGTAAGTTTGTATTCGCTTGTATTAAGTTTGTATGAGTTTCGGTTCAGTTTTGTGAAGCGCTCCTGTTGAGACAACAGAAAGCGCATCATGATATTGTTGTCAGTTTACAGTGCCGAATGATGTATTACTCTACTATTATGAGCAAAAATGACATAATATTTTAAATTGTTTCCACAAAAAAAATGCAAGTAATCGTGCAGGGCTCTAAAACAAACCTGCGTGACCACAGTTTTTAAATTAAGAAATGATTATATTAAATGAATACATTAATAAATGATTATATTAAACACAGTCAATTCTGTCTAAGTGAATGCACACATGATGTAGACAGCATTTGATTGAAGTTTATCATTAATAATTGTTTCACATCGTACATCAAATAAAATAGGCCTACAAGAAAAGTCTTGTAAGAACATTAACTGATTGTCTTTTTCCCATAATATTATTATTATTAGCCTATTATTATTGGTCATATTTTTATATTCGTTTATATTTGTTTTTTTCCCTTCATTTCGATCTCTTTACTTAACATTCTGAATGTAAATGATAGCCTAAAGGCTTGACAGGCCAATAAAGCTTTGATTATGCTAGCTTATATGACTGGGATTTTTACTGGAATGCAGCCTCATCTGTTTTATTGCGTCTCCGCCACAACTGATTCCTGCATAACGTTCTCTCAAGAGTCTGGAAACTAAGTGTTATGTTGTGTGATTCCTCCAATAAAATTAGGATTTCTCTATTAGTGAAACCGCACCGAAAATAATCCTCTATAATCTTTTCCATTTTTACAGGCTATAGAATATGCAATCCGTCCGTGGACACGTCTTTGACACTCCAGTGAAGGTCAGTCTCAGGAACAGGAAACTAGTTTGTATCTCACAATTCACAAAAACTTGTTTTCTCGCAATTGCAAGTTTATATCACGCAACTGCGACTTTCTGTCTCACAATTCTGAATTTTTTTCTCACAATTACGACTTTATCATACAATTCTGACAGTAGCTGCGTCCCAATTCGTAGGCTACATCCTTCGAAATGCGTATTTTAAGGCAGGTTGCATCACAGCGATGCAATGAAGGCTGTCCCAATTCAAAGATCGTGTCCTATGAAGACTGCCCTCCGTTTTGCCGCCAAATGAAGGATACACCAGAAGAATCCTTCTACCCAGAAGAATGCAGCCTACCCTACCCCACAATTCATGGCGCGCCGTGGACTTTTCTTCCAACAAAATAGCAGGTGATGGTTCTGTGGCGGCCAACGAATACAATTATAAATGTAAGTATGGTGTTTTAATGTACTCAAGTAACTACACTATTAGACATTTCTGTCATTTCTACAGTTGTCATCCAGTATAATACTGCAAATTCCCTTTGCAGTAAATAACTAATAACCATTGCATCATGGGAATTTTGACATCAGACCCCACATACAGAGACTTACTGTATTTTTTAAAATTGCTGTATACTACTGTATTTGCTGTAACGGCCTCATTGGCGGCATTCTATTGAGGTCGTTTTATTTTCCTCATTTATTATATTTGAATTGACACGATTTGCCCTACACCATGTCTACAACACCACAACAGCTTGGGAAGGACTACACTGGATGTGTTGCATCGCTAGTAAAGATTGGAAAATCCGTTTGTCCTTTTGTCGTGTAGCGCTGCGTTTGCCCGGGGATGAACCCGCGAGAGCGAAAGAGTCCCGGAGAACATCTACGCTGTGTGTCGATGCAATTTCCGAGAGATTAAGACCAGCAAGCAAGTTAAAAATATATGTACGTTTTTCTGAGTGTTTGTCAGATTTTTGGACACCAGTTTAACGTAGTAATATTTACCCGTCAACATGGCCGTTACAAACTTTACTATGTTAAACTGCACTGTCTGCTTATTGAATTAAGTTACCAAATTTAAATTATTTTTAATGAGCAACGCTTATTTTAACACTAGGTTAACTAATGTGAAATTTTGTGTTGTTAGTAGTTTAATGTTGGCCAGTAGCCTACTGAGAAAATAAAATCGTATGTTAGCTAGGTTAAACAAGTTTTATGGCTGTTAGCTGCCTTTCTAGTTTTAGAATTAGTTTGTTATAATTTTCGTCGTGTCGGTGTGTGTTTTAAAGGCAACTGCAATGAAGCATCAAGAAAGACATGAGAATGCCAAACACCCTGAGACTGATAGTTCATGGTTAGAGAACAGCAATGGTTTTGAGATATTTGTGCATTCTGTGTGGGGTTTTCCTTTTAAAAGTGTGCCATTTTTACTTCCTGTTTTTCAGAGAAGACATTCCTGTCACTAACAAAGTGGATGGTGAGCAAAGGTGGTGGCCACGTTTTAGAGCAGCACCTGGGTTTGGCAGATGGTTGTGTATTCTTTGGCTGCATGTCTTTTTCCCCATTATGTTTCTGTTGCCTATAGATTCTTTGTGAGGATAAATCCAGAGGATACAACATAATGCACTGGGAAACATCCTAAAACAGGAGAAATGGTGAAGATGCACTGTTCCAGCAAAAGACTATTGTGTCTGTATTAATTGAATGCCAGTAAATTTAAATGAGTTCAATATATAAATTATAAAATCTACTGAAATATATATTAAAATGAATGAATTACAGTAGTATACTGATGAATTTGACTTTTTTATAGTATTTTACTGTAAAACAGTACAATTGCAACTGTAAATTAAATACAGTTTGCTACTGTAAATCGTAATTACAGTAAGTTACTGTAAAAACCCTTTGTCTAACAGTGTGGTAAAACAAATGTTAAAAGTAAGTGGATAAGTAGATAAGTTTTTCACTTGTATTTCTGTTTTATTTTGTTCTACGTAAATTTATTTTGTAGTGCTATCACACAAGATAGTCCACAATTGTTTTGAGCAAACTTGATGATCCAGAAATATGATTTCTGGAGTATTTTGTTTGCAAGTCTTGCTGTGTCGTGTTTTCTAACCAAGATTGCAGCCCTATCTTAATAGTTTTCAAGTCTTTATTTTTCTCTTCTTTTAGAACAGTTCTGGAGAAAATGGAGCTGCTGGGAAAATGAAATGAAGTTGTTCTGTACATCACTTTTGACATTGACACGTTATTTGTAAATGAAGCAAAGTAATTTCTGTGCATTGTTTTATTTTTGCATTATAAGTTTTAACTTGTAAATAAAATACAAGAATTAGTTTATTTTTATTTTTGCAAAGCAAGTTGTAATTTCTCAATGACAGAAATCCTTCTATACATTTTTGTTTGCCTTTGAAAAACATTTACAAATTAAAAACAAAAATGTAATGTATGGATTACATTAAATGTAAATTTAATGCATGCATAAAATCTTAAGTATTATCCTTCATACTATAAAGTACTTAAGGTATGTATTCTGCTGAAAAAAAAAAAACGAACAAAAAAAAAACAGTACTTCTCATTTCAATGCGAATACTTAACGAATGCATTACACTCCACCACTTTGTTATTTTGCAAATGAAACTAACAAAGTTCATTGCTGCAATATTAACAAATGCCAAATACAACTGCGTGCGATATCGAAGGCTGCTTCCGAAGGACTCGAACCGGTCCAGCCTACAGAGGACTGTTCTTGTTGCCTAGCAGCTGTGACAGCTGACATTGATGAGCGGCATTAACGTTTGTAGGATAACTTTTATATTCAAATGCATAAAACTTGTTGAATTCATTGAAAACCTGTCTGTCACCATGGTCCATAATAATCAATAATACAATAAACAACATAAAATCACAAGATATAAGTCAACAAATAACCACTTTATATTTTGTATTTTTCATGTCATTACAATATTGAAAGTAAGCCTAAACTTAATACCTGTAAAGTACAATTCAGTAATTAAAAGTCAAAAACTAACAATTCAGGCTCCAGTTATTTTCGTTTTCATCTATTGTGGCTCTCTTCACGCACCATCAATTCTGAGAAAAAAAAAGTCCGAATTCTGAGATAAAAAGTCGCAATAACCTATTTTTTATTCAGTGGCGGGAAACGGGCTTCCATACATTTAAAACTGTATAACTCATTTAAGAATACATTTACGAGGTAACTCGCCCAAACCGCAATTTTGTCATGACTGTGTGTATTTTTGTCCGTTGAAGCACTACTGGTGATCTGTCTGAACCGGCTCACTCAGCATATGTGTACAGCCAAACGCACAGACTTTCAACTTAATTTGATAATACTTTTCATCCACTGTTTGTGCTATTTCTCACCAGAAGTTATGACAGATAACACAATCTTTATACTCAGTTAAACTGGAGTTGTTTATATCTCATAACTCCCTCATACAAGCGCTTGTCAACGCTGCTGTTAATTGATGTTGCGGTCTCCGGTAGATTGTTGTTCTTGCGTCTTTTTTCTTTTTCGGCTGGCCCGGGTGACCTTGTGGACAAACTAATTAGTGCAAATACAATTCAAGCCATATGTGCGAATTGCACGTGCCGGATGAAGATGATCGGTGGGCCGGACTGGGCCCGCGAGCCGGCATTTGAATTGGCGGTTGCTTGCACCATCACGTTTACGTCCCTTCAGATTGAGGGAAGTCAATTTCGCGGCTAATTTCAAAGGGTTCATTTTGCTTTAATTACCACCTGAAAACACTTTAAACATTAGCATTACAGTGTTTTCCTTTACATATTTATAGACTGTAGAAGTAAATAACTTACCGCAGTTTGACAATACAAAAAAAGAATGCAAAAGTACTTTGCAAATGCCCACGGTCACAGTGGCACTAGAGCTCGTGCTCTTTGTGCGTGCAGGTCTACTGTCCTTTATAACCCATGCGCAAAGGAGCCACAATTGTAATCTTTTTTTTTTTTTTTTTGGAAAAAAATACTTCATAACAAGTACACAACTATAATAATATCAAAAACAATAGAGGACAACAAATAACTAAAATAAAAACTAATAAATAAATAACAACTAACCAGAGGGGGAAAACAATGTTAGACACTGAAAGCAATTTTTGACTTTTGAATGATTATTGATATTATGCCCATCAAAGACAAAACATAAGAATTACAATCAACCAGTCAACAATTTGCTAATTGTATAATAAAAAAAAAAAAACAGATGGAATACAAAAAGGATAGAGAAGCTAGTGAGCTTTTTTTTTTTTTGCAGTTTGTAAAGGTGGCGGCACCCAAGTAAAGAATTTTTGGTGAAAAGGATTCTACCAACTCAAAATGTTCAGGCGCCAGACAGGAATAAGCCTGTCAAAAAGTAATTAAACCCAGATAGCTTTTAAAAACCACCTATTACATACAATATCACAACAGCATTGGATAATGCACAAATCAGGAAATGAACACACAAGTGAAAAGTTTTCAGTTCAGTTCAGTATATATACAGCAGTGGACTTTCGCTAAATGATGTTGTGTTTTGTTGCCCTTATATATTCAGGTTTAAGTAACTGGTAACTAATGCGTATGGTTTCCTTTTTCTTAAAGGCGCAGACCAGCCACTGTTTTTTTGTGTATTTAAGTTTTATGTTGTGTGGTTATTTATATATACTTCTTTAATTTCATTGAGTTGTATTAAATATTGTTTGTGTTTTAATTTTCTGTGTGATTTCCCTCCTCAATTTATTTGGTGTAGGTGATTGTGGTGGTGTGGCACAGGCTGTGTGGTGTGTATCAGATGGTTGGCACTGTAGTGGTGAATACAAGATTTTTTGGTTGCAGTGCATGCTGTGGGTTTTCTTTCTTTCTTTTTCTTTCTTGCAGGTGGTGCATGCGAGCAGGCCCGACCCTTCTTGGAGTCTTGAGAAGAGTTCTTACTTTTATGGATTTTACTATTGAGACACAGATGTTTTAATTAATGTTTTAATATCGACGGTCCATGCTAGGACAATAAAGTAGTGATATTTTGCTACATTTTGAGTATGATCTTTTTGTAACAGAGTATTATGCTTTAGGGAGGCTCCTCCTGCCTTTATTAGGAGGTGGCGTAGTCAACTTATACCTCCGACACTACAGTAACTAGTTATGAAATAAAAATAAAAAAAATCACTCACCTCAGAAAACTAAATATCCTGTCCTTTCAGACGTTATAAAGCATGCACTCTTCAATTGCACATGCAAAATTACGGCATCGTGCACTGTATATCACTTCACTAAAGCGCATAAGAAACCACGAGCATGCTATATGTAAAATAAAATTAGAGTACCAAATAATCACATACAGTATTTCACACAAGTGAGTACACCCTACATCATTTTAGTATATCTTCTCAAGGGATAATACTATAGAAATGAAACTTGGATATATTTCAGAGTAGTGAATGTGCAGCTTGTATAATGAAAAATAACGTAACATAAATTAAGAAAGCATGGGATAATTTTTGGCAGTGTATAAAAATGGTGTGATGATCAGGACCCCCACTGTTTAATTTCCATGTACTTTTACTTTTGTTTTGTTTTGTTTTATTGATTGTGACTAGTGGCTAATTGATTGGAAAGGGGAATATTGAATACTGTGACAATGTAAGAAGTTTTGACTGTTGAACAATAAAAAAAGTTGAATTATATATTAAAAAAAATAAATAAATAACCCAACATACAGACATTATTGTCAAAACAAAAGTGAATACACCCTAAGTGAAATTGTGTCCAAAGTGTCAATATTTTGTGTCAAACCATTGTTATCTAGCACTGCCTTAATCATTCTGTGCATGGAATTCACCAGAGCTGCACAGGTTGTTGCTGGGATCCTCTTCAAATCCTCTACAATGACATCATGGAGCTGCTGGATGTTAGACACATGGTGCTTCTCCACCTTCTGCTTGAGGATGCCCCATATTTGCTCAATAGGGTTCAGGTCAGATCACCTTCACCTGCACTTTCCTCAGCAAGGTAATTGTCATCTTGGTGGTGTGTTTGGGGTCAGTATCATGTTGGAAAACTGCCGTTCGGCCCAGTTTCTGAAGGGAAGGCGTCATGTTCTGCTTCTGAAATGTACAGTACATAATGGAATCCATGTTTCCCTCAATGAACCGCAGCTCCCCAGTACCAGCAGCACTTATGCAGCCCCAGACCATGATGCTACCACCACAATGCTTGACTATAGGAGAGACACAATTTTCTTGGTACTCCTCACCAGGGAATCACCACACATGCTGGACACCATCTGAGCCAAACAAGTTTATCTTAGACTCATCAGACGATAGGACATGGTTCCAGTAATTCATGCTCTTGGACAGGTTGTCTTTAGCAAACTGTTTGCGGGCTCTCTTGTAAGCCAGCTTCAGAAGAGGCTTCCTTCTCGGATGACGCCAATGCAAATTATACATACGTTCGATCAGATGCAGTAACATTACGTTACTGTCACGCCCCATTCACACAGGGTGTCAGCATTAACGCTTCACGGAAGGGCGTGTCTGAAGCTTTGCGCTGATTGGCCAGTGTCTGCACCGAACAGGATTGCCTAGCGTTTGCACAAATATATTTGCATAAGGCGATCTGATTGGCTGATGCCTGCATTGGCGCTTGAAAAGTTGAAAAAATGTAACTTCTGTCACAAGCAACGCCAGTGACAAGATGCAACAGACCCATAATTCAGTTCGGCAACGCTTGTTGTCACTCCATTCAAAGTAAATGAGAAGCATTAACGCTGACACCCCGTGTGAATGGGGCATCAGAGCCATTGAGACACAGCATTCTCAACGGCTCTGGTTACTGTAATATGGATCATTTTCTGAAAAGAAAAGCAGATTTTGGAGACAGACCTGTGCAAGCAAAAACTTCAAAGTGTGTGGTGAGAACATATGACGCTAAATACAATAAATTTGGTTTTGTGAGGGCAGGTACTGGGAGGATGCCACAGGCACAGTGTCTTGAATGTGGAGAAATTTTGGCAAATGAGGCACTAAAACCATCAAAGCTGCAGAGACAGTTGAACTCAAAACACCTGGGCTGTGTTGGGAAGCCAAAAGAATACTTTCTAAGGGAAAAAGATGGAAACAAAAAGTCATTACATCATTATCAACTCAATTAAAAGTCACCTTGAAAGCCGCTCGTGTTGCTCGTAGTAAGAAAGCCTTTGCTATCACTGAGGAACTCACTTTGCCCAGTGCTGTGGCTATGTGTCAAGAGTTACTGGGTGACACGGCTGCAGCCAAAATTCAGTCAATACCACTTTCCGATGACACCGTGGCTAGACGAATTGTTGACATGACCGATGACAAGCCCTTTTTTTGCCATACAGCTGGACGAGTCGACAGACATAAGCAACGCCGCATTGCCGTTAGTTTTTGTCCGATACTGCCTGGACAGTAATCTTTGTGAAGATCTGCTATTTTGCAAAGAACTTCCAATGAGAACAGTGGCAAATGATGCCGTCATGTACTGCCTTGATGAGTACTTCCCTGAAAAAGGTCTTGATTAGGGATGCACCGAATATTCGGCCACCGAAAATTTTCGGCCGAAAATGGCCAAAAGATTTTTAATCACCGAAACAACACGGCCGAAACAGTATGTTGTGATGACGCAAACAGAGACCGTGGCCTGCATGTGCTTGACTGAAGCAACATGTCTGCGGTGTGAGGTTGATACGGACCTCGGAGTGAAAACAATGAAAAGTACACTCTTAGAGTCTGTCAGCACACGTTTCACTGAGATCTATTCGATCCTCTGCACTTCATCGCGACTGTACTTGATCCGCATTATAAAGATCATTACTTGGATGCGGAAATAAAGCAGTGCACACGAGAAAGGATCCAGACCGCGATGGATGCGGAGAACCTGTGGGGAGACGGAGAGGGAGCAGCGCACAGCGCAGGAGAAGGAGATCAGAGCGCCAAAAAAAAGACTTGTCTCTCTGCACAAGATGAGGGGCATGCACCCTCGTTGTCTGATATGTTCAGTGAAATCCTGCAAGAAAGTGCCTCAAATAATAATAGGTAGACTATTCTGTCCTGACTTAGGCCCCGATCACACCGAACGCGTTTTTGCAGTGAGAGGCGCCTTTTTTAAATTGTTTTCTATTGGAAGTGAGCGGTATGCGCGCTGTTCATGCAATGCGGGCGCCTCGCTTTTTTGCCGGAGCGCTCTGCGCACCTGAAGCAACTCTGAGCGGAAAAGCGCCCGACGTCATCGCGTTTTTTTTTCATTGTCCAATCGCATTAATGGAGAGGCGGGCCTTCCATTGTGGTGACGAAAGTTTTACCATTGCCTAAAAAGTCCGGAGACTGCAGTGATGGAGGAGAAACTTTTGGTGTCTATCGCAGGTTACCCAGAGCTGTTTTTTTAAGGTTTTTGCTGATATGACAGTTTACTAAACAGCTAGAGCGCTCACGCTATAATCCTTTGATTAGATTGACAGGACAGCTGATTTGATGGTTGCTTAGCAACATAAAAAACCGCAATGCACTGCTCTTTTTTAAAAAGTCACCAGAAAAAGGCAGTGCGGTGCGCCTCGCGTTTTCAGAACCAAAAAAAACGCGTTCGGTGTGATCGCGGCCTTATGCGACTATCAGATTGTAGCCATATTTCTGCTAGATATTCTTTAAATTTGACAAAAATTTTCATTTATGCACTGGCCCTATTTAAATACACTCTCTCAAATCTTTCTCAAATGTCAGGCAGACGACAAGCTCAGCCTTAACGATTTATTCTTTGAAACTTTAATATTAATTTATGCAATTGCAATGCCTTGATTTTAGTAAGCTTAGTACACAGTTATAGCCACAAATGCAATGGTACTAATAATTGGCATGATATCTTTCAGTGTTTCGGTTTTCGGCCTTGGTTTCCTCTTTTTTGGTTTTCGGTTTCGGCCAAGAATTTTCATTTGGGTGCATCCCTAGTCTTGATTGGAAATACTGCTCAGGTATTTGCACAGACGGCGCGGCTGCTATGACAGGAAGACATTCTGTGCAAAACTGGCCTGCTTATCTGATATATTTGATCAGTTAAATCAGCTGAATGTGTCAATGCAAGGCATAAACAGCACAGTGCTTTTGGTTTCAGACAAAATTGAGGGATTCAAGGAAAAACTCATTCTTTGGAATAGAAGAGTCAACGAGGGACGATTTGACATGTTTCCACATCTGAGTGAAGCCTCTTCTCATGTGAACATTGCAAGTGTTATAACCCAGCACTTGTCTCAGTTGTCTCAAAAGCTTCCTGACTACTTCCCAGTCGACATGGAAACCTTTGGATTTTGGACCCATTCTCTGTGGATCCTGATTCAGACGACATGGCACTGTCCACTGTGTTGGAAAATGAACTAATGGAACTATCAGCTGACAGCAGCCTAAAACTTCAGCTCACACAAGTTGACCTCGATTCATTTTGGTTACTGGCTGCAAGTGAATATCCCTTTCTGTCAAAGCGGGCAATCAAATTTTTATTGTCTTTCACCACCACATACTTGTGTGAGTCAGGGTTCTCCACTGTCACTACCACAAAAAACAAAAGCAAGGAACAAACTGAAAGCTACTTTGGATGCTACTCTCCGTGTCAGTCTCTCACCGATTTCACCAAGACTTGATCTTATTATCTTCAAGAAGCAAGCCCAAGTGTCTCATTGAGGGTCTGCAGAATATGCGTTTTGTAGCAAGGTGTGTCTCAGTATACATGTTTTTTTTCATATGAACATCTCCAAAACCTGTTCATGTAAATATGTTAATGTGTTGGGATTTATTAATGGTCCTAGAGTGGTTGTTGATGAAAACTGTGTTATTGACATGTGACACCTGTTAGACTTGTGTGGGGATGTGTGGGAAGGGGTATAAGTAACTTGTCCAGTTTTTCTCCAGTTTAATTGGAAAAAATAATAATATTATACACATAACATTTACGTAATGCTTCAAGTTTGTTTAATATGTAAGACTGTTTTAAACAGTCATGTTTATATCGCTCATATTGTTTTTGTTCAATGACACATACAGTATGTAAATTAGGGGGAATTAACTTTGTTGAACATTTCTGCTAATGAATAGAGAGAATGTTCCCCTCTTGTGTGTCTGACCTGTTGTTACAGTTATGTTAACCTGGATGTGGGGATGTATTATTAATTAATTTGTTAAAAGAGTGTTCCCCTTGTGTGTCTGACCCAGTCATTGGTCTCTCTGTTGAAAAAAACAGCATATGCTGGTAGGTATGTTTTGATGCTGGGATTCTGGTTAGCTATGTTTTGATGCTGGTTTAAGCTGGTCCTTTGCTGGTTTATGCTGGTCCTTGACCAGCAACATGACCTGCATAAACCAGCAAAGGACCAGCAAAAACATACTGTTACGGTCAAAGTTACTTTGTCCTTATTTTGTGTTTGTATATGTTTTCTTTGTATTAATTTGGTTATCTCCTGTCTTCTCGAGGTTGAGCTCCGCCCTGTTACACCTGTGGCCTGTTTAGTGAGCGCTGAATTGGATATGAGGGGGAGTCAAGATGGTGTTGCGTGTTCTGTTTCCAGCGTGTGTTCAGAACAGTGAATTCCTGGCTCGGCTGAGAGCATGACTCGCACTCGTTTCGAAGCTCTGTTCAGCTACCTTTTATGAAGCACTGTATCCCGCGAGCTTCGTGCGCGTCTTGATGCAAGTCAGCCTCCGATAAGCGGTCTGTTTGTTTGTTGTTTTGTTTTCTGGTTGATCTGTTGGTTGGTTTGTTTTGCTATGTTTATTCCTTCGTGTTGTGTTTTTTAAACTAACGATTAAATGTGCATGTTGCCTGTTGCTAAAAGTGTCACGTGAGCCGACTAGATCTGTTAATAAAAAGCTGAATTGATATCTGTGGTCTCACGTGTCCTTGTTATGTTGCTTAACCCCTTCCCTACGAGCATTTTAAAACGGGGTTCGTAACAATACCTACCAGCATATGCTGTTTTTTTCACCAGGCCTGACCTGCCCTGTTATTGTTACAAGAATAAATGGTTACCCTGCTGAAAAAAACAGCTAAAACCAGCTTAAGCTGGTTGGCTGGTTTTAGCTGGTTTAAGCTGGAAGTAGCTGGTTTTAGCTGGTCTCCCAGCCTGGCCAGGCTGGTTTTAGCTGGAAGTAGCTGGTTTTAGCTGGTTAAGCTGGAAGTAGCTGGTTTTAGCTGGTCTCCCAGCCTGGCCAGGCTGGTTTTAGCTGGTTAAGCTGGAAG
This sequence comes from Cirrhinus mrigala, assembly GCA_036247105.1. Classification (NCBI taxonomy): domain Eukaryota; kingdom Metazoa; phylum Chordata; class Actinopteri; order Cypriniformes; family Cyprinidae; genus Cirrhinus; species Cirrhinus mrigala. The sequence continues at coordinate 6,004,512 of JAMKFB010000189.1, forward strand.
TAGCTGGTTTTAGCTGGCCTCCCAGCCTGGCCAGGCTGGTTTTAGCTGGAAGTAGCTTGTTTTAGCTGGTTAAGCTGGAAGTAGCTGGTTTTAGCTGGAAGTAGCTGGTTTTAGCTACTTCTACTTTAGCTAATTAATTAATTAATTAATATATAATTTAAAATATATATTTTTTTGTCTATTTTAATATACTTAAATGTAAAATGTAATTTATTTCTGAATTTTTATTTTTTGTGATGTCTTTTCATTACGCCAGTCTCACATGATCCTTTATAAATCACTGTAATATGCTGATTTATTATCAATTTTAGAATAGAATAGAAATATTTTTTTTGGAACCTATCATACTTTTTTCAGGATACTTTCATGGATAAAAAAAAGTTTTTTTTTTTTTTTTTTTTTTTTTTTTAACTTTTATCCAACAAGTATGTGTTAAACTGAAATTGATAGTAAAGACTTCTATTGTTAGATAAGATTTCTATTTTCTGTTTTCTATTTGTTGAGAGGTAATCTAATTTTTCTATTCATTCATGCATGCACTATATGTAACCATTTGGCCTGCCCATGACTAAAAATTTCTGGTCAACTAGTAGTCATTTATTTTTAAGAGATTAGTCGACTAATTGCATATTAATAAACTATATAATTTATAATAATGAACCTTTAATTGTCTATAGCCCATCAGCGCTCAAGCGCACACAAAGCTTGCCGCAGAACACTGGCAGAAGTAATGATTATAAATGTGTCAGGTACAGAAAACAGTGAAGAAGACTGCATTAACATTATAATATGTGTTTTCTGTATTTTTGGCTGCAGTGATAAAGTCGATAACACTTGTCATCTCTACAGTGGATGTGCACGTTTGATTGAATGGATTACACAATCTGAAAATATTTGTTTTCCATTTCCACATTTCGCTTTCTGTAGATACATTTTTTCATGTCTGTGAAGTAAGCATGGAGTCTCTGTTTTTTTGACACCCTCAAGTTCATAGATATATATATATATATATATAACAAAGACATGACACTATAGTTTGTTTTTAAGTAGTTTTACTTGTTGAAAATTAATAATCTAAATTATTTCTTTTTTAAGTCTGTTTCAGTGACTGGCGGAAACAAAAGGAGCCTGAAAGAAGAGAGAGAGAAAAGAGGGAGAAACAAGTGGGGCATTACATATCCCAAAAAAAATACAAGATATAATGAAAAGAAAAATGAAAATGCATAATATGTTTAGAATTCTGTTATTGTTCATCTTCACCATTAATTCTTAATATAGTTTTAGAATTGTAATCATTCCAATTCTTTTGTAAATATTTTGTAAATATTTGTTATTAAAGGGGCTGTAAGATCAAATAAAAATCGTTTTAATGGTTCCTTGTGGTCCTGCAGATTATTAAAAGTAAACATATTACTTATTTGTTGCATCATTTGTCAGGAAAATTGAGGCAGACACTATGTAATCAATCCATCATCAAACATTTTGACCAGCTAAGACCAGCCTGACCAGCTTAAACCAGCTAAGACCAGCCTGGCTGACCAGCTAAAACCAGCTAAGACCAGCCTGACCATCTTAAACCAGCTAAGACCAGCTTGACCAGCTTAAACCAGCTAAGACCAGCCTGACCAGCTAAGACCAGCCTGGCTGACCAGCTAAAACCAGCTAAGACCAGCCTGACCAGCTTAAACCAGCTTGACCAGCTAAAAAATGTGGCCAAAACCCCTCTAAAACCAGCTTGAAAAACCAGCTATGACCAGCTTGGGAGACCAGCTTAAACCAGCTTGACCAGCTTAAGCTGGTTTAAGCTGGTTTTTTCAGCAGGGTACTGAGTAAACCTGCCAAGTCTTTTATATATATAGCTGACTTGACCTAGTCTGCTACAGTGACATAACAGATTAACAGCAGAGTATATCATTGTACTTTTTGAATTTTCTGTTATTCTGCGTTCATACTATCATATTTGGAAAGGTGGTCCTCGAAATGTTTTTGGTGGGCCATGAGTTGCCAAGTTGAGAACTCCTGGCCTAGGCCATCTTTGTGGAGAGCAACAATTCTAATTCTCAAATCTTCAGAGAATTCTTTGCCATGAGGTGCCTTGTTGAATACCCAGTAGTCAGTATGAGAGAATTGTACTTAAAGCACCAAATTTGAACTGCTCTAATACAAGATACACAACTTTGTATGGTCCTGTCAAGCAGACAAAAGCACGAACATGATGAATAAGACTGACGAATGTGGCTTTGCATGGTTAAATGACTGTTATCACTTAGGGCAGTGGTTTTCAAACCGGTCCTGCGAGCACCCCTAACGCTGCACATTTTTTAGGTCACTCATATCTGACACACCCATTTCAGGTCTTGCTGTCTCTACTAATGGGCTAATGAGTTGAATCACGTGTGACAGATGATAAAGACACAGAAAATGTGTAGTGTTGGGGTTGCTCGCAGGGCCGGTTTGAAAACCACCGACTTAGGGTGTACTCACTTTGTTGCCAGCTATTTTGACAGTAATGGTAATGTTGAGTTATTTTCAGAGAACAGTAAATATACACTGCTATACAAGCTGCACATTGACTACTCTAAAATATATCCAAGTTTCATTTCTATAGTATTGTTCCTTAAGCAGATATACTAAAAACGTTGCTGAAATGTGACGGGTGTACTCATTTTTTTGAGATACTGTAACTGCTACTTCGTGTTAGCTGGGAAAGATTTGCATGAAGGAATGATATTTATTCTATTCAGGAGCAGTTTCCATGTTTCATTAATGGTTCATGTTAGTACTGTATATTCACCATGGTTACTGTAACCCAAAAATTATTTTGTATGTTATTTTCACTTTGTGTCATTTTGTATATGTTTAAATGAGTGTGGTGTCTCATACTAACTTAACTGTATTAACATAATCTAGGTTGGGACTGCTATTTAATAGTCTTACCTTACAGGTTTATTCATTATTAGACATTTTTAACAGTCTTAACTTTTTTTTATTATTATTGCTTTGTTGTGTGTTTGTTTTTAAATACCAAACATCAAATCTTTGTCACTCAAACGTCAATCTACATCAGCTTTTTGACATCAGTTGGATTTGCATAGTTGAGCTGTTTTTTTAATGTCAATGTTGATGTTAATTCGATGTCTTTTCAACATCAATTGCCCAATGGGCCATGCTTGGAACCTGATGATTGCTACTTGCGGCTATATTTCTAAATGTAGTTTACTCATTTTTAAGCATTATTTCATAACATAAAATTGATTATTTCAAATAGAATTTTGTTTTATATTGATCTTTTGCATGTGTCCTGTGCTTTTATGTAGTCAAGATGAGCTGTGCTACATTATGTTGGAGATTCACATTCATCTTCCGGCCAACGGCATCTGGGGAAAGTGTTGCCGACAGTAAATGCTGTGGGAATTCTGCCGACTCATACCTGTTGAAGCTTGTTGTTAATGTGTTTGTTTTTCATGAGCAATGTGTTTCCTCAAACAGAAACCTTTTATGTGATGCTTTTCATTTTTGTAGACTAGAACCAACATGACCTACTTGCTGTGTGAGTCCATGAAAGGGTCCCTGAAACCAGTTCAGATGGTTTCCATTGGTTCACTTGGACATGGAGCCCAGATATGTATTTGTGGCAGGAATAATTATTTTGCCCTTCGTCTCAATGTGTGTCAACTATCATTGAGATTTTTTCTGTCTGTCTTGGCCAGGTTTTTGATTGAATGAATTGTTTTAAGGTGAGCAGAATGTATTAGATCAATGCATGAACTATATGTATGAGATGGTTATTTATGTTTTGAACACATTTTTCAGTTTGTTATAAGTATATTTCTGTTTGTAAGAACATGTTGGAGTACATGAGAACAATTTGAAAACTTGTTGGTAATTTACATGTTGTGAAATTGCAGGCAACATTCTATTTGACAGTGCTTAATGGAAATATGAGTTTTGTGGTACTACATTGTTAACAAACTATTATCTTTTATTATTTTAAGAAGCTTAGTAACACACAGTTGTGTAAGACGTACCAAAAAAGAAAAAAGTACCAAAAACAAAACATTAATTTGTTTACTAAAGTCGCACGATTTGTGTCATATTTTAACACAAACTGTGTGTTGAATTTAACTGAACTCAATGTGTTGTCCCTGAGCACATTTAGAACGTGTGTTGAAAATAACGTATTGTTTTTAGCTTACATTTCTTATATTAGGCAAATAATGTTAATCAAACAAAAGAAAAACAGAGAATCTCTCACTGCTCTTAAATAAGTAAGTTCTTTAAATGTATTAGGTAATTGTGTAGATTTACTTAATACAGTAATACAGTTGTCATAAGCACTGCAAAATACTGTTTTTTTTAGATAATTTGTATCTTTGTATCTAATGGTCTCTCTGAGGGCCAAGTATGAAATCCTAGATAGCAGTATAGCATTAAATATTACTTCCTCTAAAAAAACAAAAGAATGTGGCTATTTTTGACCATGTTTCTTCATCACTTATATCATCAAGGCAGGAAGTAAAAATATAAAGTTGATTAGCATCACAAAAAAAATGTGCTTAAGAATAGCATAGTGCTCCCTCCCATCTGATATAAGGTTGTTTGTTTTACAGATGTCTAATCAGATGTTTTTGCTGCTCTACAAGCATCACTATGGAACAGCAACAGAGAAGTGAATTAAGGTACTTAAAACTTTTTTTAAGAATGCCCTAATATAAAGATTAAGTGTTAAATATTAAAAATATTTCAAACTTCTAAATATATTCGTTAATAAATAATTTTTCATATTCGATCTTCTATATATATATAAAACTGTAATTTTACATAGTAAAATATTTCACATTTTTACTGATTTTGCTGTAACTTTGGATCAAATAAATACAGGCTTGGTGAGCAGAAGAGATTCTTTAAAAAATATAAAAAAATCTTAATATATATATTAATAAATTTATTATGAACTTTAAGGTCATTTATTTTATATAATATGTTATATTAATGTATAATGATTGATAACCAATGAGGCAACTGATGATTACCTGACTCTGACTCTGGTGCAGCCTGTTCAAATAGCAACCTGACCTGCAGAGTGCAGATAGAGATGACTCACTAAAATGCAAGAGAAAATTAGAAAGCCGAGCACGTCATGGAAATACAAATTTTACTTATAAACATGAAAAAGGACATAACTTCACAGTGTATTTTGTAATCTGTAATGAAATACATTTTAAACAAAGTACATAGGTACCTTCCCAACTCTATATATATATATATATATATATATATTAGGACTGGTAATTGATTTAAAAATTTTAATCTAATTTATTACATGATTAATTAATCACAAATTAATCACACATCAAATTTGGCTGAGAAATTTCTCTTAAAAGATCATTTAAATTCATTGTTGTGTAAAGCATCAAACAGATATTACAAAAGGTAGCTTCAGCAAGAAATATTTAGTTTGATTCAACATAAAGTTTATTATACTTTTTTATTTGTGTGTGTGTGAACTATACCTTTAATCATTTTTATTACTAATACTATGGAGATATATGAAATGATTTCTTTCATGAAATGTTACTCTAAATAATAAACTCAAACTGCCAGTAGGTAGTGGTAAATGTCTTAATGATTAAGTCACTGCTTTCATTCAGGAGTGAAGTAAATAGATCTCTTTATGAATGGTCCATTGGGCTTGTTTAAAGTGGATCATCACCATTAAATCACTGTGTGACATGTTTTGAATTGCTCTCGCAGTACTTTGATGTCATACATACACCGATCGGTCTGTGCAGCGTGACTTCAAATCCAACGAGCCTAATGGTTCACCCAGTTCATTTAAAACGTGGATTGAAATGCAGGTGTGTGTTGCTCGGAGACTAACAGTTCTGCTTTGTCTATATATTTTCGTTGGCAACATTGTGTCTAAAAGAACACACTATTAACTTCTTTTTTATTTGACTTGTATAAGATAAGTATCACATTTGCACTTTTGTGATATTGCTAAAATATATGATGTAAATATGAGACGATCATGTCCATGTTCATGTCCACCAAATATGAAAAATCCTGAAATTTGTATAGCCAAAACGGTGGCGTTTTGGAAATAATGGGAGCTTAAAGGGTAAACGTAACTGGTGATGTATATGAGAATTGAATTTTTATGTCATATTCTGAATTGGTGAAAAAAATATAGGTATTGTGGGTCAAGAACATTTGGAAGTATCAGACACTGTGTCAAGAACAAATTTAGTGCAAGTGATAACCCTGTGTATGTCTTAAGTTACCACGTGAAGCTCAGACTGCTTCTGTGTGTTACAAATGAATGCTTAGTGTAACTGCAGATACTTGTAATAACCTGAAAACAATATGGCAGAAGGATTTGGGGATTAATATTTATGATAATGACTGGCTGGATATCCTATCTAATGTGGGTAAGAACATAAGGGAAGCAAGGGGGGAATTCGTTCGTTTTAAAATAGTACATAGATATTATTATACACCATCTAGACTTTAAAGGATGGGGATATCTGGAAATATAAGTAAGAAGAGGGCACTTATTTACATATGATTTGTCAATGTTCTTTAGTTTAGCCATTCTGGTGTACAATTCTGAGAATGCTTGAAGAGTGTTTGGGCTTTAATTTACCTGTGGAGCCGTGCCTTGGAGATAAATCATAGCAAACAGCAAAAAATTAAGACTGGTTGTATCACAGCTGCCAGGATGATCTTACGCAATTGGAAATGCCCCAAAACCCCTGATCTGACAAACTGAATTGATGGGATGATTGAAACTGCATCATGTGAGAGTATGTTGGGGAGACCGCAGAGTGAGGGAGAAATAAAAACAAAACAAAACATCATTTTTGGCAGCATGCAAAAATGGTGTTATGAGCAGGACTGCTTAACAGCTGTTTAATTTGCATGTGCTCTTGTTTTGTTCCATTGATGGTGACTAGTGGCTGAATATGTAATTGACTGGAAACGTGACTATTGAATACTGTGGTGCTGTACGAAGCTGTGACTGTTGAACATTAAAAAGTGGAATTACTAACATTACTACCGCCACAGATTTTTCTTTTCCCGTTAAATTTAAATGCTAAATTATTTTACTATATCAAATGGGTAAAATCTTAAGTTGACGCGCTGACTGCACATCTCAACACGTCTCTCTTACATGACAGTTAACAAATTAAAACATGGAGATGTTTCTTAATGTCCGTAGGCTACTTGCATTTCCATGGAAATGTCATTAGTCACAGGTGTTACTAATGGAGAAGATAGTTTGGTTTCAACATTTTGTTGTTGTTGTTGTTTTTTTGTTTTTGATACTACCAGCAGCGCTTTCTCTCTCTCTTCTCTCTGACAGCGAGTTCACGCACACTGCAGTGTAATGAGAACATTTATAAACAACAAAATACACATTTGGGGAGACTGCAGAGTGAGGGAGAAATAAAAACAAAACAAAACATGGGATCATTTTTGGCAGCATGCAAAAATGGTGTTATGAGCAGGACGGCTCTTTACCCGTTGAATTTAAATGCTGAATTATTTTACTATTTCAAATGGGTAAAATCTTAAGATGACGCATTGACTGCACATCTCAACATGTCTCTTTTACGTGACAGCTAACAAAGTAAATCGTTTCTTAATGTCCGTAGGCTACTTGCATTTCCATGGAAATGTCATTAGTCACAGGTGTTGCTAATGGAGAAGATAGTTTGGTTTCAGCGTTAATTTTTTTTTTTTTCCCAGTATCTGTACACCGATACTACCAGCTGCGCTTTCTCTCTCTCTTCTCTCTGACAGCGAGTTCACACACAGCGCAGTGTAATGAGAACATTTATAAACAACAAAATACACAATTAATAACATAATTTTACTTCAAACTCACTTCATAACATCAGAAGAGTTTTTGAAATAACTTTCTTTTTGTGATCTGATGTGGCTTTTTTTATTATCATAGAATCTTTATTTTATAGCTCTAATGTAATACAGGCTAATTATCGTACATTATAAATAGACTTTATTCTTGTATTCCTGCAGTCGTGTGTTTATTGTTTTCTTTTTACTGAGCTACAGTGATAGCTGGATGCCTTCCATATTCATAAGTTTTTTAGTGTTTTACCAGCTCAAGAAGTTTTCATTAAAGTCAAAATATACCTCATTATCATGCTCGCCTTGTTATATTTATCTTTCAATAGAAAAAAAAAAAACATTACCTTTTTACCACTGTGGGTAAAAACACGGTGAGCCTGTGCTTATATTTACTCCAAGGTACACAGTACTATTCCATATTTCAGATTTTTGCTCATTTAATAGGTGTGCAGTTTTACTTATATAATATGAATTATAGCTTTACTATGAAGAAAAGGTGGTTTAGCTACTTTGCTACTTTTGGATCAGTAAAAGTAGTAACCTGCTTAATACATGCCTAGTTCTTTCATGAAACCCTAGATGGCGCAGGCTGACGGGTTGTTAAAGTAACTGATGACATTCACAGCCTTATTCAACTTGGCACAAGCTGATTGTTTCATGTTGCATACACAGCCAATGAGTTTGCACCTTTACCTTTAAATGGCTGGTTGGATTTCTATGCTAAATGACAATATTCTCACATTTCTTAATATTTGTCACAGAATCTTATTTAAATAGCCTATACATTTCAAAATTCCACTAATAAAATGGAATGATTGAGTAAAATGAAGATGCTGAATTTAAAGTATTTTGAAAATGGCACATTTCCTGCTGCCAGTTGGTGGCGCTACAGCTTCGACTTCTAATAGTCACATCTATGAGATCAGAATTGTCAGGATATCTGAAGGAGGACTCAAATGCAGAATGAGTGTTAATGTTTTATTAACCAAAAGGACTGACAGGACAAAAGATGGTGAGGCAGGGAGTGAACACAGTCCAAATAATAGGCAAGGCAAGGCAAGGCAAGGCGAGGCAAGTTTATTTATATACCACATTTCATACACAATTCAAAGTGCTTTACATAAAAGGAAGTAGAATAGTCATAAAAACAATAATAAAAACAATAATCACAAAGGAGGAAGTAGAATAATCATAAAAACAATGATCACAACAATAATAATAATAATAAAAAAAATAGTAAAAAAAAGTAAAAACTGACTGGTTTAATGATTTAAAAATTGATATAAAATAAATTTAAGACAGTTAAAAATAGAAAAGTTCGGCTGTAGCACAGTGCTCATTCAGTAAATGCACAGCTAAACAGATGAGTTTTGAGTCTAGATTTAAATGTAGCTAATGTTTTAGCACATTTGATCTCTTCTGGAAGCTGATTCCAACTGCGAGCAGCATAATGGCTAAAAGCGGATTCCCCTTGTTTTGTGTGAACCCTTGGTATTTCTAACTGACTTGATCCTAATGATCTGAGTGGTCTGTTAGGTTTATATTCAGTGAGCATATCTGCAATGTATTTAGGTCCTAGGCCATTGAGTGATTTATAAATGAGTAAAAGTACTTTAAAATCAATTCTAAATATAACTGGAAGCCAGTGTAGAGACCTGAGGACTGGTGTGATATGCTCAGATTTTCTGGTTCTAGTCAGAATCCTGGCAGCAGCGTTCAGGACGAGCTGTAGCTGTCTAATGGTTTTCTTGGGAAGGCCAGTGAGGAGACCATTACAATAATCCACGCTGCTTGTGATAAAGGCATGAACAAGTTTCTCTGTTTTGACTGGAAACAAAACGTCTAATTCTTGCAATGTTTTTGAGATGATAGTATGCTGATTTAGTAACTGCTTTGACATGACTACTGAAACTAAGGTCTGACTCCAGAATCACACCAAGTTTCCTGACTTGATTTTTAGTTGATTGATCCCTCGAGTCAAGGTATGCATTCACCTTAAGAACTTCCTCTTTGCTTCCAAATGCAATGATTTAAGTTTTCTCCTTGTGTAACTGAAGGAAGTTCTGGCACATCCAACTGTTAATTTCATCAATGCATTGGCAGAGGGAATCAATGGGGCTGTAGTCATTTGGCGATGGGGATAGGTAAATCTGGGTATCATCAGCATAGCTGTGATAGGCAATTTGGTTCTTTCTCATTATTTGACTTAGTGGGAGCATATACAGGCTAAACAGGAGCGGCACATGAATTGAGCCTTGAGGGACTCCGCATGTCATGGACGTCCACTTAGACTGATGCTCCCCTATACTCACATAATAACCTCTCCCTTCTAAGTATGACCTGAACCAATTGAGAGCCATCCCAGAAAGCCAGACCCGGTTTTCCAGTCTCTCTAGAACAGGGCTATTCAGTTGGTGCCCTGCGGGCCACATGCGGCCCAGAATCAACCTCCCAGTGGCCCAGCCCGTGGTTCCGCCCATAGATAATAAATTAATATATATTATTCATAAATTGTTATTTAATATAATTTAATATAAATATATATAAATATATATATTATATTAATATAAATATATAGTATATTAATATAAATATAAAGTATTTATTATGTCTATGGTCCCGCCAAAAACACGCATTCCTACGTAAATTACGTAGCCTGCAACACGCAAACAATGCAGAGCGTGCCGGTAGTAGCTTACATTACTATCAATATGTCTTTCTCAACACTGAAATGTAAAATTGCCAATGAAAACCGTAAGTTTAACCCTGCCTGGACTGACAAATACTTGTTTATTTTACCACCACATCCAAACGCCAAACCGATGTGTTTAATTTGTAATGAGTGCGTTGGAGTACTTAAAGATTACAATGTGCGGAGGCATCATGTTGAGAAACACCACACTTTTCGCACCAATTTTCCAGAGGGATCTCAAGAGAGGGCTGCAAAAGTGCAGAGTTTGATTGCATCTTACAACCGAAGCAGTACTACCATGGTGCGGTCATTCACAACCCAAGAGAGAGCTACTGTAGCATCCCTTCGTGTTTCCTGGATACTGGCAAAAAAGAAAAGGCCATTCACAGACTCTGAAACCGTGAAGGACTGTATGCTGGCTGTCGTGGATGAGGTGATAAATGACGATAAAATTAAAATGAGCGGGTATCTGCTATAAAAAACGTACCCCTGTCAGATACTTCAAACATTCGTAGGGTTGAAATTCTTGCTGCAGATGTGTATGAAACGCTGTTAGGAGACCTGATGAAAGCTGATACTATGTCTATAGCAGTAGATGAGTCCACAGACAAAACTGATACTGCTCAGTTGTGCATATATGTCCGTTTTTTTGATGGCAAATGCTTCCGAGAGGAGCTGCTCGGCCTACTGCCATTAGAAGGACACACAACTGGCGATATAGTCTTTGGGAAAATTTCCGCCTTTTTTAAAGACAGTGGTCTGGATATGAAGCGTGTGTGCATGCTTGTGACAGATGGGGCTCCGTCCATGACAGGGAAAGTGAATGGTTTGGCAGCACGTTGGTCCGCTGTTGCACCTCAGTTGATCTCCTTACACTGCATTGTGCATCAGGCGGTGTTGTGCGCAAAACTAAGCGGGGCGCTCAAAACGACAATGGACAGCGTTATGGCTATAATTAATTTTATTCGCTCCACATCAAGCCTCCACCACCGCTTATTCCGCATGCTGCTGTCAGAAATGTCTGCTGAGCACCACGACCTTCTTTTGCATAATGACGTGAGGTGGCTGTCCAAAGGCAAAGCACTGGAGTGTTTCTGCGGTCTCAGAGAAGAGATCATAACTTTCCTCCGCGGCAGCAAGCAAAAAAAGGCAGAAACGCACTTGAGTCGCATACTGGACGACAACTTCATGGCCGATGCCTGCTTTCTGAGCGACATATTCAAACACCTGAACGATCTCAATTTGGGACTACAAGGCAGAGACAAAACTGTCATCGACCTTGTGGAACAGATGCGCGCATTTCAAGTTAAACTGGACCTTTTCGCAAATGATTTGAGCACAGGCCGAATGCTGCATTTTCCGACACTCCGCAAATGCATCTCATCCCCCACACAAATCACGGATGTGATGACAGATTTCATTGCGATGTTGAAAAATAACTTTGCTGGTCGATTAGATGGACTTGATCTGCCCACAGAGTTGGCCGTTTTTGTCAGAGACCCGTTCACTGTTGCAATAGAAGGGGACTTATCCGCCAGAGCTAAGAAACTGGTCCCTTCCATTGACGAGGGGAAATTCACACTCGAACTTGTTGACATGCAGTCATCTGTAACCATGGCACAGGAGCTTTCCACTAACGGGCCTGCAATGTTTTGGACTGATGTCAACGCACATCAGTTCCCTAACATTAAGAAAGTAGCGATCGTCATGCTCAGTATGTTTGGATCAACATATACATGTGAGTCAAGTTTTTCACACATGAACTCCATAAAAAGCAACTCTCGTTGCTCCCTGACTGACCATACTCTCCACCAATGCCTTCGAATTGCATTGACAACTTACGAGCCAAAAGTCACTGCTCTCGTTCAAAACAAAAAATGTCACTTCTCCCACTAAGTCAGCAGGGTAACTGTAGCCTACAATACATCAATATAATGTGGGATGCGTAACAGAGGCATGCCTAATCACACATGGTGATTTAAAATATGTTCCCTCAGTGTTGTTATAGTTGTGAATACTGTGCACTTTTTATTTTATGCACTTTGAGATGTTCCTGGGTCAAATGTGTGCAAGTTGTTTATTTTGTTTCAAAAGGAAACAATGTTATTTCTAATAGCCTACTACTGTGCACTATTTTGTTTTATGCACTTTGTGATCAGATAGGTCAGATATGTAGCCTAGGTCAGTTTTTTTCTTTTGTAAGTGGAAAAAATAGGGGCTACCTCAGATTCTGTTAATTCAGCTCTTTTTGTATGCACCTTTTGCTCTGCAAACTGACCAAAGTTAAAAGAGAAACAACGAATAAACCTTATGTTTTTCAATAAATTTGTTTGTGTTGGTTTTAAAATTTGTCATTACGAGCTGCTTTGCCGCTAAAATGACTGGCCCAGCTAACCTTCTTGGTTTGACAATCTGGCCCAACTGAATTTGTAATTGAATAGCCCTGCTCTAGAAGAATGTTATGATCGACAGTGTCAAATGCAGCACTAAGATCTAGTAATACCAGCACTGATATTTTGCCAGAATCAGAATTTAGGCGAATATCATTTATTTTAACGAGCGCTGTCTCTGTACTGTGATGCGCTCAGAAACCAGATTGAAAATTGTCCAGGTATCCATTTGAGTTTAAGTAGTTGTTCAACTGATTGCAAACTACCTTTTCAACTACCTTTCTTTCCTATAAAGGAAGATTAGATATTGGTCTATAGTTGCTCAACATGGTGTTATCAAGATTGCTCTTTTTCAGAAGGGGCTTAACAACTGCAGTTTTCAGGGAGTTTGGAAAAGTCCCAGAAAGTGAGGTGTTCACCACTTCTGATAGCTTCTAAACAGTTAAACACACTTTGGAAAAAATATGTGGGAAGTGTGTCAAGGTTGCAGGTTGAGGATTTAAGGTGCTGTACTATTTCTTCCAAAGTTTTGTTATCAATTGCTTCAAAAACAGACAAAGTGTCTTGTTTTTGAAATTGCAGTTTAATCTGTCTGACCTCTGCATAACTTGAGGAAGTGCTAATCACCTTTCTGATATTATTGATCTCCTTTATTATTGAAAAAGGAGGCAAAGTCATTGCATTTGCTGTCAGAGAGCATTTCACTGCGAATCTGACTTGGGGGGTTTGTTAGTCTCTCAACAGTAGCAAAAAGAGTTCGAGTGTTGTTTAGATTACTATTTATAAGGTTTGAGAAGAACTTCTGTCTTGCTGTGGCTAGTTCCACATTGAAAGCATTAAGGCTGTCTTTATAGATGCTACAGTGAATTTCAAGTTTTGTCTTCCGCCACATCCGCTCAGCTTTTCTGCATTGTCTTTTCATACTCTGTACTGCTGATGATTTTCTCCAAGATGATTTTTGTCTGCCAGTCGTCTTACTGACTTTCATTGGTGCAGTGTCATCAATGACATTCTTAACTTTTGAGTTAAAGGACTCCAGGAGAAGATCAACAGAGTCTGCAGAAATGCTTGCCATTGAAGATATAACCTTCATAAACAGCACACTAGTATTTTCGTTAATGCATCTCTTTCTGACAGAGACGGATCTAGATTCAGTGGTAGAAGTGATCAGTATATCAAAGAAAATACAGAAGTGATCAGATAGTGCTACGTCCTTAATGTTGCAGCAGATAATGCATGGCCCCAATTCCTGGAAGCTGAAAACATCCCAGTTCTTGCATAGGCAGCATACTCACCAGACATGTCACCCATTGAGCAACAATGAACAAAACATTTTTACAGCATTTATTAATATTTTTTAATGTTAGTTTATAAAAATATTTATGTTCATCTTAACTCACAGTACATAAACTAATGTTAAAAGATACAACTTTACATTTTAATAATGTATTAATACTTTTTCAACGTAATATTAACATTAATAAATGCTTTATAATTATTGTTCATGTTAACTAATATAGTTAAAGGGGTCATTGGATGCAAAACTTTTACATTTTGTTGAGCATCTTGCCATAGACCCGCCTTCACTGAGCTGAAACAGTCTGACTCCGACCGACACATATGCATCTATGTTTGTGCAAATCATTCGTGATGCATCTTCACCCACAGCAGAAGTAGGTTTTTTTATGCATCATTGCAAATCGCCTTTCTTAATAATGCTCTAGTTAGCAAGTTTCACGGCTAAATACATCTAAAGTAAACATAACGGCTCGTCACTCCACAGAAGAGAGGGGCGGGGCGAGCAGAGCTCATTAACATTTAAAGGAGCATGCCCATGAATGGCCTGATTTCTGCAGAGCTGATTTTGACAAGGTAAAAAGAGTGTTTTTTACAGTAACTTTGAGAAATTTTAAACAAAGTATGTTATAGACTTCTCATTAAGACCCTAAAGAATCATATCAACTTGTGGAAAATGGGCATCCGATGACCCCTTTAATGTTGACAAATAAAACTGCATGGTAAAGTGTTCCCAAAGCTTTACATGGTTCTCTACCTGTGTGTGTGTGTGTTTGTCTGTGTGACTTTAAAGTTTACCCTTTCATTGCTGTAACCCTTAAATCCAAACTGCCAGAGGGTAACTGTAAATGCATGTGCTCGCTGGGCACCGTTCTCCTGATGCGACCGGGTTGGCGATGGCTTGTGCCCGCTCATCGCTGCTTGGAGCTATATTTATTCTTCTGCTTCTCCAAAATTAATCGCATTTTTGAGGGCCTAAACATGCTCTAAAACTCATGAAACTTTGCATACACCCCAGAAGTGGTGAAAATTTACGTCTGATATGGGTTTCAGAAGGGGGTGTGGCAAAGTAGCTCGGTAGCGCCCCTCCTGCTACATTTCATGTACATGTACGAAAATTGGCAGACATGTGCAACATAATACCCGCAAAAAAGTCTACTGGAGCAAAATCTGAAACCCAACAGGAAGTTGGTTATTTTTTAATTTCAATTTAACCACCTGTTGGCAGCAGGATATGTAATCTCTTACACTAACTCAAGCATACCATGTTCAATCTGCACCAAACTTCATACGTTTGATAAATGTTTGATGCTGGCCTGAACACATCTACATGCCAATATTCAGTTATAGGCATAGCGCCACCAGCTGGCAGCAGGAAGTTTGGGACATATAAATGGCTTTTACATATTCCTCCTATACCTACTTTATTAAAAGCATACTGCCCACTGTTTGCTGTTTTCCTAAAGCCACCTGTCGGCAGTGAGACTGGGTGCGAGGGCCCTTTCAATGCTGTTTGCAATTTTAATTATTATTATAATCAAAAGTCAGTTCTTCTTCTGCTTCTTCTTCTACTAATTTAACACATGGTTTTATTATAATTTAAACGTTTTAATTAATACTAAGAAACTATTTAATAAAAATGTATTATTTTTTACATTTAATTTAATTTCCTAATTCAAGGACATGATTTTCAGCATGTCATGAGCAGGGCTCTTTATACGGTAATAACGAATAAGTATGCATGACCTGCTGAAATGCATCAGCAAATTATTAAATATGTTTCCTTTCGTTTGTGACATTAATGTTGTCACAAATCTGGTCGGTGTCCCGCTGTCCGCTCACCACCAGATGTCACTCTCACCCCATCATCACACTCTGACTCTTGTACCACACCCCGGACTACATCTCCCGTCATGCATCACGCTGATTGCGTCAGCACATGTGACCAATCAGCAGCACCATAAAAGTCCCAGTCTTTCCCCATGCTAGTCACGGATTGTTGTTGTTTCTATTATTGTTGTTAGCGTTCCCTTGTTTCCGAGTTCCTAGTTCCCTGTGTTTAGTTCCCTCGCCTGGCCATCTGGTCTTGACTGTCTCGCCGCCTGCCTACTGGACTCTTGCTCTTGTTATCGGATTATTCTCCTCGTCTTGCCTGTGATTTACCTGTTTGCTCCTGTTTCGACCCTGCCTGTACGACCATGTCTTTGCCTCGTCCCTTTAATAAAAGCTCGCAATTGGATCCGCTCGCCTCTCGTCTTTCACTCTCCGTTACAAATGTGACAATGGTGCCAAAATATGTGTTATAACTAGGCCTACATCAATCATAAACTTTCTATTAACAATAATTCACCTTTTTTATTCACTTTTGTTCTTTTCTTTTACCACATAATACACACCTCTTTAAATAAACATTCATAGTGCTAATCTAAAATACTTGCTGATACAGTACAGTAATGTAAGCACACTTCAAGCAGTCCCATCACTGTAATATTTCCACCGTGAAAGTGGTCAAATCACTGTAACATTAAACATTTATAAAATGAATAATTGATTGATTTATTTCATTATTTTTTATCTTTATTTATAAGTGAAAATATCACAATTCCAGCTTTGAGCAATGATCAACCGTCCCTTTGCGCCACCTCCACATATCATATATACTGTCAGATAAATACGTATTCATAAATATAAGAAATATTTTCCTACAACCTCTCTTGCATAATATCACTATTTAGTTATCAATGAACATCTTTAATATTGCTCAGTCAAGTGAATTTTTACCTATCCAGTAAGCTATTGCCATTTTTCTTCCAAAACAGGAAATCCTGGGATGTGTGCAGAGAAGTGCCAATCATTCAAGATGAGCAGAAGCCAAGGAAAAGTGTGCAGTGTTTTAAATTGTTCTCGTCTGCCATTGTTGGCATACTTGTCTTCATCCTTGTGCTGCTCAGTAAAGTAAGCTGCTTTATTTATCATTGGCTAATCATTTTATGGATGATGGGATAACAGTTAAAGGGATAGTTCATCCAAAATAAAAGAAAATGAATTTTTTACCCTCGGGTCATCCAACATGTAGATAACTTTCTTCCTTCAGTAGAAAAACATTAAAAATAAAAAAAATAAAAGCAGAGGATAAAAAAGCATATCAAGAAACAAAAAATTAATACCAGTGGCTATCTATGGATTACAAGTAATAATGTTGTAAATAATGTTCAATTTCTTGCACAGACCAATCATTTGACTTCATAACACCTCACTATATCATCAGAAGCCATGGTTAAACGGGTCATGACATGGATTTTTTTAAATAATTTTAATATGTTACTTGAGGTTTACTTGCAATGTTAATACATTTTTTGCACCAAAAACAAAACAAAACAAATACGTGAAAAAACTGATTATTTTCAACCCTCATTCTGAACCTCTCTCAGAAACGTCCTGTTTTTAAGGTGTGTGTCCTTTAAGGCTTCTCAGTAATCGGCCACTGTTATAATCGGCTAACGTTATTGCATAGGAAACAGTATCAATGCCCTCTCACTATTGCATGTGTGTTTTGACATCATAATTAAAATAAAACGGTCAGTTCCAGACAAAGCATTATTCATTCACTCCATTTGTCCTGACGACAGACTCAAGCTCATGGACTGTGTCAGAAAGCGAACGCACATCTGTATACTGTATCTAGTGTAGACAAGATAGAGGCAGTGATTGTAATTTCTATTTGCTTTTGACGCGACGCGACACTCGCATTCAGCGTGATCAAGTGTCAGCCGCTAGCGACTGAAAGCTGGTGGGCGGGGCCTGTGGTGAGAAGAAGACTATTCATCGATGTCTTGCTCTGGAGGCGGTGTTTATGCAAACAACTGTGCTTGATTAAATAAATGCTTTGTTTATGATGAGGAGGACATTTTAAGCTATGACCAAATCATGACCCCTTTAATAATTTTGCGTTTCTTGATATGCTTTTTTTTTGTAATTCTCAAAAACCATTGACTTGAGCTTTTTATGAACGTTTTCACCTTAAAATCTTCTTTACTGTTCTACTGAAAAAAATCTTAGGTGTCCTGAGGGTGAGTAAATTAACAGTAAATTTTTATTTTCTGCTTTTCATTGTCCACTTAGCTACTGAATATTATAAAAAAGACTCTGTTAGACCGAAGTTTCTCTTTTCATTTGTCTTTACAGACATCATTTCTGCTTTTGATAACATTTGGGAACAATCAAACTGAGATTGTGTGTTCAGAACAAAAACCGACTGCCCTACTTTGCATTGGCTTCGTTCTGGTTGGGCCGAGTGTTCTTCTTCTGCTAAAGAGCACATGGAAGTTCATTTTCAAAAGTGCAACCATGCCCTCAAGAAAATCTCTTCTTTTGGTAAGCAAACATAAGTATTAATAAACAGATGTGAACAGGCCTTTTTTTTTTTTTAAGTTGTAAATAAAACAAAGATTATTGGATGTTTTCTACTTCAAAATTTGAATTACCTAAATGTTTAATTCAGTGTCTTACTTGCCATTTCTGTGTACTGTAGTGTTAATTACTAGCAATTTCTAAGTGAAAATTGTTTTTACATCCATTTTTTCAGTGCAGCAGCACAGAACCTCTTTATGATGGCCTTAACCCTTCTTTCTTATTTGACTTTCCTATAGGTTCTGTGTGTTGAGATCCTGGTAGCATTGGGTGCTGCAGTTCTTACAATAGTAGCCATGCCACACTTTGACATTGTCACTAACGTGATGATCCTAAACAGTGTGAGCATCCTGTCCGCAGTGTTCCAGGTGGTCGCTCAGTGCCGCGCCAAAGGGAGGAAACGTTTTATAATGCTCCCTGTATGCTCCATTTTCTTAATCATCACAGGTTATGTGTTCTTTGCGATCAGTTATTTGGCATTTGAAAGTTCCTTGGAGATAAAAATTTCAATTGGCCTTGCCATTGTGGGGACCATCTGTGTTTCTGTGAACTGGTGGGAGAACTACAGCACGCTTTTCGCTGTGTCATTTCTAGAGGACATTTCCAGAGACATCGCTCAGTCCCGTACTGTGGCCTGCATCATTTCCAGTTTGATAAGAATACTCGTTACATCAGCTGTGGTTGGGGCTTATGTTCCTCTGTCAGGTCAGGAATGGAAATCAGACAAACTTGTCTTTGAAACAGTTGTTGTTGCATTGGTGGCAATCCAGATTTTATCCTCTGCCTTGTGCCGCTGGTTTGCAGTTGTGGCATGTAAGATGCATGCCCTGCGCCGCTGCTTTATCCTGCCCATGTACCTCGCCTCGATTACTGTTTTGGCTGCATTTCTGGTTCCAGTTATGGTCAGGCTTCCAGAGTATAATCAAACCTTTACATGTCTTGAGAACTCTAAGCCGGAATCCATTGACGAATGGTTGCGTTTGTTGTTGGATGATGCTATAAGTACTCTGAATGCCAGGGACATTGTGGAGCACATGAACGCAGGAGGACTGGCCTGTTTGGGCTGCTCTGCTCTGAGCTGGTGGTTGGGACTCATGCTCAGTACAGTTTACATCTGGTACCTGAAGATCCATCGAATAGAAAGAACACAAGATCTGTTTGTGCGACGCACATATGAAGGAGCGTTTATGGAACAGTCCATGTTGCTGAACACCCGTTTTGAAATCAGAAAGAAAATCAAGAATCTGAGGTAAGTGTTTTAACTTTCTTAGTATGGTTGCATATATCAGTAATATACAGTATCTCACAAAAGTAAGTACACCCCTCACATTTCAGCAATCATTTTAGTATATCTTCTCAAGGGACAATACTATAGAAATGAAAACTGGATATATTTTAGAGTAGTCAATGTGCAGCTTGCATAGCAGTGTATATTTACTGTCCCGTAAAAATAACTCAACATACATCCATTATTGTCAAAACAGCTGGCAACAAAAGTGAGTACACCCTAAGTGAACTTGTCAAAACTGTGTCCAAAGTGTCAATATTTTGTGTCAAACCATTGTTATCTAGCACTGCCTTAATCATTCTGCGCATGGAATTGGGGTCATTATCATGTTGGAAAACTGCCGTTTGGCCCAGTTTCTGAAGGGAAGGCGTCATGTTCTGCTTCAGAAATGTACAGTACATAATGGAATCGATGTTTCCCTCAATGAACCGCAGCTCCCCAGTACCAGCAGCACTTATGCAGCACCAGACCATGATGCTACCAACACAATGCTTGACTGTAGGAGAGACACAATTTTCTTGGTACTCCTTAACAGTGTTGGGGTTAACGCATTACAAGTAATGTACTAATATTACCTTTTTCAAGTAACTAGTAAAGTAACACATTATTTTTACATTTCTAAGAAAATATCTGAGTTACCTTTTCAAATAAGTAATGGCAGTTACTTTTTTCCCCATTTATTGATTGACAAGTCTCCTGTCGGGAAATTGGGAGTAAAAATGATGTTACTGTCTTCTAGACTAAATGTGAACATGCATTAGTTCATCTCACTCACAAAAAACACATTCAGTATTCCAAAAATGAATAAAAACAGTGAAATTCAAACTCAGAATATGACGCAACCCCACAATAATTAAATATTTTAAATAAAACAAATATCTTTTATGTATTTAATCCCATTTTATTAACCAGTGTCTTTGCTGCTGACCTTCAATGATGCAAATCAGCCATACTAATAAGCAAAAATTACTTTAGATAAACTAACATTTGTGCTTCATTTTTTATATAGCTGAAGAGTGATCTCCTGCATAAATGTACTTTTCATTCAGCCTGAGGTGAATTTCTATTTACTTTTGGTGTAAAAGGGCTTTTACATTAGAATTGTTTTATATTAAAAACAAAGAAGCAAGCCCTGCCCAGATTTAAAAAGTAACGCAAAAGTAACACATTACTTTCCATAAAAAAGTAACTAAATAATGTAATCAGTTACTTCTACAGGGAGTAACGCAAAATTGTAATGCATTACTTTTAAAAGTAACTTTCCCCAACACTGCTCCTCACCAGGGCATCACCACACATGCTGGACACCATCTGAGCCAAACAAGTTTATCTTAGTCTCATCAGATGATAGGACATGGTTCCAGTAATTCATGCTCTTGGAAAGGTTGTCTTCAGCAAACTGTTTGCGGGCTTTCTTGCAAGCCAGCTTCAGAAGAGGCTTCCTTCTCGGATGACGCCAATGCAAAACGACTTGTTGCAGTGTGCAGCGTATGGTCTGAGCACTGACAAGCGGACTTTCTACTTCTGCAACCTCTAAAACAATGCTGGCAGCACTCATGCATCTGTATTTTGAAGCCAGGTTCTGTACTCAACTTTGTTGATCGACCCTTGTGAGGCCTATTCTGAATAGAACCCGTCTTGGAAAACCTCTGTATGACCCTGGCCACAGTACTGTAACTCAGTTTCAGGTTGTTACTGAACCTCTTATAGCCTAGGCCATCTTAGCGGAGAGCAGCAATTCTAATTCTCAAATCTTCAGAGAATTCTTTGACATGAGGTGCCTTGTTGAACATCCAGTGGTCAGTATGAGAGAATTGTACTCAAGGCACCAAATTTGAACTTCTCTAATACAAGATACACAACTTTGTATGGTCCTGTCAAGCAGACAAAAACATGAACATGATGAATAGGACATGTGGCTTTGGATGGTTAAATGACATAGTGCTGTTATCTCTTAGGGTGTACTCACTTTTGTTGCCAGCTATTTTGACAATAATGGCTGTATGTTATTTTAGGGGACAGTAAATATACACTGCTATTCAAGCTGCACATTGACTACCAAGTTTCATTACAAACGTTACTGAAATGTGAGGAGTATACTCACTTTTGTGAGATACTGTATCAGATAAACTTTGAGTTTTTTTTAGTATCTGAATCAGTATTGAAGATTTAATGTTGAATTGTAATTTTTTTACATTTATATTTTTATGTTTTAACTATTTAAAATATCAAAATATATATGCAAGAATGACCATTTATTACCATTTACATTTACATGTTGTCATCTTTACAAACACTAATAATTAAATATAATATAATAAATGTATTTTTCTCTTGTCTAATATATATTTATTTATTGTCTTACTGGAGTCTCTCTAAATCAAGGCACAGTAAATGTGTTCACAAATCACAAATGAGATCGGTTTAATGTATTAGCTCTTTCTCCATGAAGTTAGTGAGATTAAAAGGAGAGTAAATGGAGATTTTGCTGAAATGTCCCACTTCTTTGATGTTTTGTATGAGAAACATACCCCTGTAATTTCAAATGTATCCCCTCTGGAATAAGAGTTTTAAAAGTGTTTCATCATCTCAAACTGTGCACACGTACCTGCAGTAAAATAGGTCTGCAATAAAATCCTATTTCAAAAGTATTTCTATGTCAACATTATTCTCTTTTATCTGATTCTTCCAAAACCAGTAACTGAGAAAGACCTAATTTTCTTTTCTTTTCTTCTTAATATGAAATGACTTTATAAATATTTCATCTACTCCTCAGTCCAAAAGAACCCATCAAAGTGTTTCTTTGTGCCACAATGTGGCACGAGACCTATGATGAAATGATGAAGATAATCATCTCTATGTTCAGGTAAATATAGACTGCACTCACTCAACTTGTTAAAATATCAGTTGAATTGTAATTGCAATACTATTTCTTTTACTCCCAGGCTCGATAAATATAGGCCCAAGACCAAGGAACAGAGTAAAGGTGAGGATGATGTCGAGTTTGAATTCCATATTTATTTTGATGACGCTTTCAAGGATGTCGATAATAGAAGACATGCAAATGAGTATGCTGAAATTCTTGTGGATGTAATTAAAGAAGTATACACGTAAGTATCTTCCCTAATTATATCTGTTTTTACTGAGTACCTGTGTGCAAAAACTAATCTACCAATACTTCACTTACATTAGCACTTTCAGTGAAGAGAATTCATGTAAGTTCAAGCCGAAGGCAGCACTACCACCCCAGAAGATCATAGACACCCCTTATGGGGGTCGGCTGGAATACACCCTCCCTAAAGGCAATTTGATGATGGTTCACCTCAAAGACAAGACACTAATCCGTCACAAAAAAAGATGGTCTCAGGTATTCATTAAAGATCCAGTTAAAACATAGCTACAGATGTTTTGTACCCAAAAATTCACTAATCATCTGGGTTCGCAGATAATGTACATGTATTACATTCTTGGCTGGAGACTTACCAGACAGTACTTCGAAGAGTCTGAGGAAGGTAAAGAACTGGATACCCTCGAGAAGAGACTGAAGGTTGGTGGCTTAACTTTAGACTTTATTACTGTTTTTTCTAGAAAGTAATATAGTATCAGCCAGGCTCTTCATATTTTACTATGTTTTCAATGCTCCTTAGAAAGAGAGTGAGAATACATATATCTTGGCCCTGGATGGGGATACTGATTTCCAGCCAGCTGCAGTCATGCTGCTAATTGACAGACTTAAACTCTACCCAGACGTTGGGGCTGCCTGTGGCAGGATTCATCCAACAGGCACAGGTTGGGATAGATATTAAGTATAAAAGATTGTTATCTGATAATTTTATTGTTTTGGATTATTTGGTCATTCCATTGTTTCTAAATAAATAAACTGCGATCCGAAGCCCTAATAGGATAAAAGGCAGATCAGAGCAGTCTTTTATTTATTAATTTAACAAGAAATAGTCAAACTGCTACTCCATATGAATTGCATACAACGAAAATATTGAATAATTCTAACAATCATTTACGCACAATAAATAATAGAACATCATATCTATACACATTTTCCCAAGAATGTTCTCGTGACCCGGTAGTGATTCTTCCATGGCCTGGTAGTGGGTCACGACCCGGTGGTTGTCGACCTCTGTTGTAGATGACTTAAAAAAAAAAAACTTCCATCATACTAGTTAAAAGGTATTTATTTTTGGTGATGCATCCCTGCCACACATTATTTTTTCCACTCAGTTATGTCGTAATAAGGACATTTACCAAAGCCTTGTTATTGTAATACATATAAAGTCTGCAAGATTATACACTAGTCTACATTAGTTAGATCAGATGCCAGATATTTAAGATTCTCTGGATAATTGATTTTTAGAATAGAGATCACAGTTCACGATTCTAAAAACAAAACACTGGACAACCAAACAAAATAATATGTAGGCTAATTCACTTACTAAGTTTTTGCTAAGTTTCTTACAAAATGTTTTATTTATAAATGAGTCAGGCTTCGGGACAGTTTTCACGTTGTAGTTCAGACACGGGTGTAATGAGGACTCGTAGGAAGCATATAAGATCCAAGTGCGAGCTTTAATAACCAGATCGTAGTCAACAGGCAGGGTCAATATCCGACAAACAGTGTAACGAAGACAAAACAATAGCGTAATCCACAAAACAGGCACAGTCCAATAACCGGAGAGAACAGTCCAAAAAGTAACAACTAAACAAGGCAAGGAACGATGGCAAAACTAGACAGAACTATGGCGTGAAACAAAAGCAAAACTATGACAATAAACAAAACCGTGGCAATGACAAAAACAAGGCAAAGAAAACAGGGATAAACGCTTGGTAGAGTCCGCAAGAGAAAAAAAACAATACTTCGCGAGGGCCTGTTTGTAAATGGCCTCCTTTTAAGGCCACCAAACAGGAAGTTACCAGAGAAGCAGCAGAGGGAGCAGCAACAGGCAGTCAGTGGGTGAGGGCTCCCTCTGCTGGCGTGGCGTTACAACGGGCTTACAGGCTTCTCCCTATTTTTATATTTTAGACATTCACCAATTACGTTGACTAAAAACTAGAAAAAAATTCTGCGCTAGTGGAAACAACATGAGACTTCACTTTCGCTTTAACTTTCGAGACCAGCTCGGAATGCATTTAGTGTTTTAGCCAGCAGCAGCAGCAGCAAATCAGCTGGATAAGATCCACGTTCAAGCGCACGCAATAGGCTGAAACTTGCCACAAACCAGCAGAAGTAATTGCAATGAATGTGAAACTAGTGTTATCCGAGTCAGTGTTGCAAAGGTAAAGTTACTGATCCTGACTCACCATCTCCTCTTCGATTTGTTTTATTTCATTAAGTAATAATTTAGAGCTTTCTATAGATATATTTATCATGTCTGTGAGGTATGTATTTGCTGAGTTTCTGTTCAATTTTGTGAAGTGCTCCTGTTGAGGCGACAGAAAGCACATCATGTTTGTTTTCTTTATTTAATAAAAGCACAGTTTGCAACGTTTTGTTGATATTGTGAGTGCACACAAATGAAAGTAGACCCTTAACATCCGAATGATGTATTACTCTTACCTTTATGATTAAAAATGACGGAATATTTAAAAATGTTTCCACTGAAAAAAATGCAAGTGATCGCCTCCATGTCCTGTAAAGCGGCTTTAGCGTCCACTCTCCACACAAAAGAGTGGATATGTGCCTAATAGCACACATTTATCTAAGTTTAATGTTGAAACTAGCATTGCTTTATACTTGAACTCCTTTAGGCCTATATCTATTGATTTTATTTCAGGCAAGTCGTGATGATTTGAGAAGGCAAAGTCGATCAAACAGACTGTGATCAGTCTTACACTGCCTGCTTGGTTGTTACTTTAAAAAACAGAAACGTACATTTAACGTACAAAAAATGCTCCAAAAGTTTTTCTAAATTAACTTAATAAAAAGATGAATAAGGGGCCAAGCACCGAAGGTATGAAGGCACCTATAGTATCAGTTAGGGTTCTTATTCTTCTTCTTCTTCCGTTTCTTCGCTCGAGTCTATGGCAGCCCATAGAACCGGTTGCGGGAAAGTTGTGAAATTTGGCACACTCATAGAGGACAGTCCCAACATTAACCACAGCAAGTTTGGAGTCTCTGACTCAAACTGTCTAGCACCACCACTTGTCCAAAATTTCAATCATTTTATGCTTAAAACTTTTCAACTGTAAGGCACATAATCTTAAGATTTAGTTTTTTTTCTATACATTTTTATTCGTAAAACCTACTTTTTTGAACTCGTCCCAGACAGTTTGTCTGATTTTCACCAAAATTGTCTCAGATCATCTTCAGACCATGCTGGCAAAAAGTTATGGAATTCAAGTTGACTAGTCAGGAGATACAAAAAATGCCTATTTTTGCTTATAACTTCTCAATGGTTTGGCCAAAAATCACAACTGGTCACAAACTGGTCTCTTTAGATTCGGTGCATCATGCCGAGTCGAACCATACCTAATTTTCCCTTGTCAGACATTTTGGGCGGTTGCCATTTTGAATTTTGTCCAAAAATGCTATATTTTTGGAACGCATTGGCATATCATTACAAAACTTGGTATGTGTCTTCGGCACCATGCCCTGACAGTACTCAAAAAGTTTGGGGACAGCGTTATAAAGAAATTTCCAAAAGTGCTAATAACTTTTCTTGAACTTGTCTTGATATATTCTTTGGGTCATGCCAAGAACACATAATACCAATTATGCCATAATTGGATGAACTTCCTGCTCGCCATTTTGATTAATGTTGAAAACCTACTGTTTCGAACTCCTCCTAGACCGCTGGTCTGATTTTCACCAAATTTGACTCGGATCATCTTCAGACCATGCTGGCAAAAAGTTATGGATTTCATGTCGATATATCATACAGCGCCACTACAAATTTGAGGCATGATGCAAAAATGACTCTGAGGCTGTATCCCTGGAAAGCTTTGACATAATGCCACCAAACTGTGTATGTGCCATTGTCACCTCACACTGAACACACCACATCGATTTGATAACAGCGCCATCTGTTGGTTTTTCACCCATTTTGACTAAAATTGTCTTAAAATGGCTTCAATTACTAATTGATTTAATTGCTCTGACGCTTGCTGCCTAGTTTGCCTAGTGCTTGGCCCCGCAATTGCTGCTTGCAGCTATATTTATTATTATTATTATTATTATTATTATTATTTTGTTTTGCTTGAGAAATTGAAAAACGAAGCCTCCAGAAGTGTGACTGAATTTTCATTTGTGTAATTCCAGTTGGAGGGGGTTGGGGTTTGGGACAGTTGAATCCCTCTCTTTCATATGGAGAGTGTCTAATGGCTCATGAGTGTTTGAAACTGAGAGCAGGTTTAGGCGTGTTACGCAGCAACGCAGCTATTTTGGCAATACAAATGTAAAAACATCACAATAATAAAAAGATTGCATTGCTAATTTTACCTCAAAATACACAGGGAATACACTCTGAAAATAATGGGTTAAAAACAACCCAATTTAGGCTATTTTCAACCCAAGGTAAATATAGGACAGAACCCATTATTTCGGCATCCGTTTAATCTTGATCGACAACAACTAATCATCATGCAGAGTTTTTCTACACACTCTAAAAACTGCTGGGTTAAATACAACCCAACGCTGGGTAAAATATGGACAAACTACAAAATATGGTTGTTTTGGCCCAGCGGTTGGGTTACTACCCAGAAGGTTGGGTTAAACATTTAACCCAACCGCTGGGTCAAAACAACCCAATTGCTGGGTATGTGAGGCTATATCTCTGCAGCGGTTTGGTGTATTGAGACCAAACTTGGTGTGTGTCATAACAAGCATGACCTGAGGCTACCTGCAGTTTTTGGGCGCAGTGCCACCTAATGGTCAGGCGATATGAAAAATAGTTTTGGTAAAAAATAGTTTTGGTAAAACACTTCATTTCCAGTGATATAGTCAACTTGAAAGCACAGATACTATTTGAACTGAACTGAGCTGAATGATGAACTGACTTTAACTGAAAATTTAATGTTTACTGTTGTCTTTTTCCATTATTACACACTATTTATTTGTCCTATTTAACACTGTAAAGCTGCTTTGACCCAATCTGTATTGTTAAAAGTGCTATATAAATTAATGTGAATTGACTTGACTAGAATTAGCCAAATTAGGTAAATGCCAACAAAGACATGCACTCATCTTTAAAAACCATGAAAAAAAAATCAATGGAAGGTAAAGAAAATACAGTCCAGACTACATTAAATATGCTACAATATAACTATTTTGCTGAACTAACGTTGTAAAATCTGAGAACCACTTCTCTGGAAGTAGAGAAAAGATCAATTGTAAATATGCACTAATGACTACTAATCATAAAGGTGAAAAATGTACTAATGAGATCATTTCTTCACTATGCTTGAAGGGCCCATGGTGTGGTATCAGAAGTTTGAATATGCGGTAGGCCACTGGCTACAAAAGACCGCAGAGCACGTGTTTGGCTGTGTACTGTGCAGCCCTGGATGTTTCAGTCTTTTCAGAGGAGCTGCACTCATGGACGACAACGTCATGAAGAGATACACAACCAAAGCCACTGAAGCCAGCCACTACGTCCAGTATGATCAAGGTCTGCTTGAAGCTAACCACCGAGAAATAATGTCAATTCAACCTAGACTAAAGTAATTCACTCTCTGTTTGGTCTAATTTCAGGTGAGGACCGCTGGTTGTGCACTCTGATGCTGCAGCAGGGGTGGAGGGTGGAGTACAATGCAGCGTCTGATGCCTACACCAACGCTCCACAGGATTTTAAAGAGTTCTACAATCAGCGCAGACGCTGGGGACCCTCTACCATGGCCAACACCATCGACCTCTTGGGCTCCGGAGAACTGACCTCTCAGAGAAACAGCTCTATCTCAAAACCTTATATCTTGTACCAGATTATCAGCATGGCAGCTTCCATCCTGGGCCCTGCCACTGTCTGTCTCATGATATCGGGTACAGTTTTGCACAACAGAAAAAAAATTAAAGAGCAGCGTTCACTAGATTTATTGTCCTGTTTTTGCAAAATGCCAAAAGGGAGACTCTCATTTGTCCAAAATTTCTAATAAAGTGTTTCTCTTTTTATTGCAGGAAGCTTTGTGTTCATCTTTAATATGGATGAAAATTTCGCCCTCGCTTTGGCCATAGCGCCCCCTACTGTCTACCTCATCTTGTGCTTCAAATTGAAATCTGACACACAGATTACAATTGCAGCAATCATGAGTATATTCTATGCATTTCTCATGGCGGGAACAATTCTCTCAATCATAGGTAACAATTTTGATTTCATTTTTTTTCCTTCCCAATGTCAACATATTTCCTATTCCCACCATACAAGTGATTTTTGAAAGAAATTAATATTTTAGTAATAATTAGGGGTTATTACTGTTAATTAAAACTAAAAATGATGCTAAAATTAAAACCATAAAGAATATTTTTGTTACTTGAAATAAAAGTTAACTTAAAATTATGTATAAAAAAAACTCAGTATTTCAGATTACCAAGGCAGTACTTCCCATTTTAATTCAGTTATATATACACACAGTGAATAATAATTTTCAGATAAAAAAAAAAAAAAAAATCTGTATTTGATTATACAAATAGTGCAAACTCTTAAATATATCTGAAGCATTTTTTCAGAAATTGTTTTTAAACTTTTCACAATCCTGTGTGCGTGGGTGTGTGTTTTTTGTGATTTGTGTGTGGAATGTTGAGAACAGGGAACAGTTTTGGGCTGATACACCTAACCACTCACATATGTATTATACTGTGCATATCTTAAATAAACAATGTCAAGATATGATATAGTCCATTATAAATGAAGTAGATTTAATATGGTGCATGTTATAAATAATCATACTCTTAAAAGTTATGATCACAAATACATTAGCATTATAATGTACTACATTTGACATAATGCATTACGTGTTCATTATAATGTCTTAAGAACACCCTTATACTATTATTACTATTATACTATTATATTATTTACACTATTATTATACTATTTCTTTTTTCTTTCCTTTTCCAATAATTGCAAAGAGCTTTGTGCTAGCTGCTTCAGCATGGAGTGCGAGTCTCTTCTACTTAATACAAGTTTATAGCGCAAAATAAACATGCATGAACATCAGAAGGTGTGTTAAAAGATACAGTACAACTTACTGAAATGTAGCCTATCTCGTCTCATGTAATTACTCCCCTGCTGGTTTTAGTTGGTCGTCCAGCCTGGTCATAGCTGGTCAGCAGGCTGGTTTTAGAGGGGTTTTGACCATGTTTAGCTGTGTTAAGAGCCATGTTTGACCGTGTTAAGAGTCCCAGCCTCAGGGGAGACAAGAGAGCAGTGGAGCTATTGATTTATTTACTGTATATTACACTGCTGCCACACATATCTAATATAACATGCGTTTCTTTCCCAGCTGTTTACCTTCACAGACACAACTGTCTGTGAAGTAACTCCTGTGTGTTTTTAAAATAAATGTGTGTGTATTTGACAATTTAAGCAGTAAGATATTAAATAGAACTTAGTTTAGTACTCACATGCCAATAATAGCTGCTTTCTGTGAGCGTGCTTCGGATGTGTGCGCTCAGAAAACCGTATATCAGAAGTTTAAACTAAACTAATATGGTTTAGAACACATGATTTCAGCGTGATAGACATGATAATCAAAACCAAACTGAAGTTTTTTGGCAGAGTATCTGAGTTTCGAGCTCAGCACTATTCTGGAAAAGGGGGCAGGGAGCAGCAGCTCATTTGCATTTAAAGAGACATGCATGAAAATAGCAAGTTTCTGCTTCCTGTCAGATTTGGCATTTTGAAAATAATTAATGATCTGTGGGGCTTTTGAGCTGAAACTTCACAGACACATTCTGGGGACACCTGAAACTTATATTACACATTGTAAGAAGGGGGATAATAGGTCTCCTTTAAAGCAGCACTTAGCAGACCGACCGGTGAATGGGTACTTTGATGTCACACACTGATTGGTCTGCGCAGCACTGCTTTAAGTCAAACAGAAAAGAAAAGAATCACCCCCTTTTAAAATAATATTTTGTTGCTTTGCAGTCCAAAAATGAAGACAGACAGACTTTTTCTTTTCTCAAGCTGTATTTACTCAGTGCAACTTATAAAGTGAAGGATATAACACCAAAAAAAAAGTCCAAAAAAAAGTCCAAAAAAAAAAAAACAGAATAATTGAGTTGGAAAAAGGATCACCCCCCTCCTAAAAATGAGTTGTAAACTCAATCAGGTTTAGTTTATCACCTTCTCAATGGCAGACAAAGCCATTTGACTTTCAGCTGTGGTTGTTTTTATTAGCTCAGTATGAAAACAGGTATTTGGTACAACACAAACCCTCCCTGGATCAGAACGTTGCTTCAAACTGGATGAAAGAACAAGGAGAAACTGGTCAGAAAGGCTACCAAGAGGCCTACAGCACCTCATTTGCAGGAATTTATGACAAAGCGTGGTCATTGTGTGCATGTGACAACAATATCACAAATTCTCCACAAATTTGGCTTGCATGGAAAAAAGCCACTCCTCAAGAAAGGCCTCATCCTCATGCTAGGTGAGTCAGAGGGGCCAGAGGGGATAGTGCCAAATCTCCTGAGTCGCAACAAATCCACTTAAGACTGGCCAGACTTCCTCCAAATAGTGCCACCACGTAAGGTGGAATTCCCCCCCCAGACGCCTGACAGGCAGTCTGCTCCCGGGTTAGGACGCCAAACGGAGCAGAGGCTTCAACAGAATGACTCTCTAAAACGAGAGGAAGCCTAACTACACTCAGCCTTGATAGGGGAACTCCTAAGAGTGGAGGTCTTACCAACCCTCTAAGCGAGAGGAGACCTAGATACACTCAACGCCAGAGGCAGTTTGTGAGGCCTACAGATATATTACTGCCACAAGACGGAGCTCTGAAAAGTGGTGGCTTCAGCAAGATGACTCTCTTAGCGAGAGGCAGCCCAACAACACCCAACCCTATTAGTGCCAAGTTGGCCTTATTGACTCTCTTGACTGTGGTGAGAAAAGGCTCTACATACAGTCACAACGCCAATTCTTTCATGTAGGCAAGAACAGCATCTCAATGCTGGACCACCAATCGCCCAGATCGAGCTAACAACAACAATGTTGCATAGAATGTGAAAAGAGTGGGGTGGGAGTGCAAGGCCAAGGGGAAGAACCGAAGCAATACACTTTGCCCCTAAAGCGTACCATAGGGACTTCCTACGTTGAAGAAAGAAACTACTTCTCGGTAAACCTTCTGCAAAGCCCAGACCACAGAGAGTCGGCTACCTACTCATGACCCAGCAGGGGAGATAGCACTGTCTAGGCAAAGCTCAGGGCAACCACTACTTAAAATCCTAAAAAGGGGAGTGATCACAAGCTAACACATAGGTATCCTCAGATAGCCATGTGCCTGGAAGGCTACCAGAAGGGGGAGCGGAGGTTACCTAGACCACACAGAGTGGGCTGTTACTTGGAACCCTCACAAGGGGGCATCACTGTCTAGGTAAGGCTCTTTTCCCCAGGAGCAGAGTGATCGGGGGAAGAATGTACAGACAAAGCCTTGGCGAGGTCTGTACAAAAACAACCAGACCAAGAAGAGCTGGGTGAGTCAGAGAGGCCAGAGGGGATAGTGCGAAGTCTTCTGAGTCACAGCAAATCCACTTAAGACCGGCCAAACTTCCTCCAAATGAGTGCCACCCTCTCAGGTGGAGTCTCCCCCAGGCTTTGACAAGTCAACTGCTCATCCTTCTTCGGAACAGTGAAGTAACGGCTGTAAAACCCAGACTTTCCATCAATAGGAAAAACAACCTGGATGACCTCCTTTCTCAAGGGAGTGTACTTCTTGTTCCATGACCAGAGCCAGCTCAGGAGCCTCCAGGTGGAAGTGACCCTGTAAAATGGAAGCAGAAAGTCCAAACTAGATTCCTCTACAGTGTGCAGGACCCATTGAGACACATTAGGCAGATGCTGCCAGATGGTCTATTAAGGGAATCAGTCTCTTAAGACTGATCCTGGTCTACTAGAGCGGCTAGCTTGATGCGCTGAAATGGATGCCCGGCAGGGAACAGCCAATCTAGCTGCTCTAGAGACCTCCTTAGAGGCGGCGGGCCTCCCAGCACCACTTCGATCCCGTGTGGATGCTGCGAGATGCGCTCGCTGGAGACCCCTGTGCCCTGTGGCAGGTGGTGGCAGGGTGGCAGGGTTAACAGATTGATCTCCCGAGGGTACTGAGGAAACGGGCACCATATGATGAGGTGTACACTGTCTAGGACGCCTGCCCTCAGGCGTCCTAGACAGCAGGCGTCCGGAACGCATGATCACCTTTTAGATCCAGGAGTAGTGTTTCAGCATATGAAACACAGCCAGCATCCCCAGGCACAGATGTACCACATGAGATGATGGCCGCTCCACAGACCATGGGCTGAGCAGCCACTAATGACCGCTTACCAGCCAGTGAGGGAGGCATCTGTCGTTAGCATTAAGCGACGACAATGAGTCCCCAACACCGGGCCCTGAGACGGGAACCAAGGCCTCTCCATATGTTTAAGGCACCTAGGCAGTGCCGCATGACCTTGATCATGCAAACTGGTTTTCTCCTCAGGAAAAACCCCTTGGTTCTGAGTCACCACTGCAGAGATCTCATGTACAGCAGGCCAAGAGGTATTCCGTCCGACGCAGCTGCCATCAGATCCAACAGTTTCTGGAACTGTTTGACAATAAGTGACTGGCCTACTCTCACTCTCTTGCCTGCCGTGAAGATCGACTCGATCCGAGCAGGAGACAGACGTGTCTGCATTGTGGTCGAATCCCACCCCACGCCCAGATAAGTGATTCGTTGTAATGGAGAAACACATTTTTCCTGGCGTTCAGTCGCAACCCCAGCTCTTTCATTTGGGCGTGGATGGCATCTCAATGCCGAGCCATCAGCCATTCAGAATGAGCTAATGTTGACAAAAAGTCAATATAGTTCAGATGCAGATGCCAGAGCAGCATTCACATACTTAGTGAAAGTACGGGGTGAGAGTGCAGTAAATGGCCGCTCTACAGAGGTTGCTCCCGCCCAGCAGCCTAAGTCAAAGTGCCCACACATCAACCTCCTCGAAGAAAGAGAGGTTTAGCACCATGCTCTCAAATGGGGGATGAAAATGCAAGTGTGCCTCTGAACCAAGAGAGCATAGTAAATAAATTTAATTCCTCAGAATTAAATGGGCACTTTATGAATAAACACAGACCCGCCCCCTCAAGATCTAGGGAGAACGGCAGAGAAAAGGAAAGCCCGTCTCTATTACATCTATGTGCGATCCCCACACCAAAGCCGCCGCCCTGCCTCGGCAGAAGCAGGAGCAAAGCTGCGGAGAACACCAGTGCAGGCAGTCAGCTCCCTCGAGAACTGACTCCCATGCTTCGCCCTCAAACAGACAACAAATAGATTGCTTGTTTCCCCACCCGATATAGCGCGGGCAGAGAGGGACACACAGTCTAAATGCTGCTTCTTACATTCATATTTTCTTTTTGAATGCTTGTGGACATAGTGACACTCAAATAAAAGCTGTGCAAACTAGCACAAAAAGACAGAGTGACACACACACAGAGCACTTGCTGAGAGACAGAAGCTGCCGGCTGCATTCGCTGCACGTGCTTTATAGCTTCCTGGTCTCTACGTCACCCCGCCCGTGATGTCTCGCTTCTCTATTGGACTGATTACACACGTTTCAGAGCGTGGTTACAGTGAAGCAGCTTGAGTTCCCGAAAGGGAACTGAACTTGAGCAGGTCTGCAAAGAGGAGTGGGCAAATATTGCAAAGTCTAGATGTGCAAAGTTAGTAGAGACATCCCAACAGATGGTGGTAAAAAAAGGGGGTGATCCTTTTTTTTTCTGACATGTTGGTGTTATATCTTTCACTTGGATGTTATAAGTTGCACTGAGTAAATACAGCTGGAGAAAATAATTCCTCATTTCAGGCTGCAAAGCAATGAAATGTGATTATTTTGTTTGTATCTTTGTTTGTTTGTTGGTTTGTTTCTTTGTATAGCACATTTAAAAACAACTTAATATTTTAAAATATATTAAAATAGAAGACTTAAAAAAAAAATCATAATGATATTTTAAAATATTGCTGTTTTTATTGTATTTTCAAATAAATGTAGCCTTTTAGTCCATCAATATTTTTAGACTACTTAAAGATGGCAGTACTATCTAACTCTGGATTCAAAGGTAATAGACATTGATTAAAACCCACAAAACTGTCATTTAGCTTTCATGAGGTCTCTAAATATCGTAAATACTTAGCTGAATGACTTGATGAGTGAAAAATACTTACTTTTCTCATGTCAAATCTCACAGGTGATTTAGTGATACAACAGACTTTTCTGACCCCCAGTGGTCTGTTCCTCATCAGCATGGTGGTTATGTACATCATCACAGCAGCTTTACACCCTCAGGAGTTCTCACTGGTCGTCTATGGATTATTATATTTCATCTGCATTCCCAGTGGGTATCTACTCTTAGTCATTTACTCCATAGTCAACATGAACAATGTCTCGTGGGGCACTCGTGAATCCGGTGGCCAGGCTAAAACTACAGCAGTCGATACCATCAAGAAGAAGATAATGAATGCCACATGCTGCAAATGTCCGTGCTTGGAAACTGAAGCGCAGAGTGAGGAGATATTACCAGCAGAAACCATACCACAAAGGTAAAAACATGTCCACACAATCGGACAATTTCACACTGACACTTTCATATATGTAGTATTTTATAGTTTAACTATTTTAAAGGGGTCATCGGATGCCCATTTTTCCACAAGTTGATATGATTCTTTAGGGTCTTAATGAAAAGTCTATAGTATACTTTGATTAAAAATTCTCAATGGTAGTGTAAAACAACACCCTTTTTACCTTGACAAAATCAGCTCTGCAAAATTCATCCTGTTCTGGTCAAGGTTGCTTTAAATGTTAATGAGCTCTGCTCACCCCGCCCCTCTCTTCTCTCTGTGGAGTGACGAGTCTCTTTACTTTAGCCAAGTTTAGCAACTAAACTTGCTAACTAGCAAATTATTAGGAAAGGTGATCACAAAGATTCATAAAAAAAACCCCTTATACTCACTTCTGCTGTAAGTGAAGCTAAATCACGAATGATTCATGCAAACATAGACGATATATGTAGATTGGCGGGCGCGTTCCATTCACAAACGTAATCCGCTGCATCTTCAGCGGCTCAGATGTCGGGAGTAAATGACGACACTATGTTTAATATTACATACAATATTACAATTTTACAATCACTCAGTCGGAGGTATTCTTGTCTAACTTACATCCCTGCTCCGGCATGGAAACAATGGAGGTCGGACTGTTACAGCTGATTTAAGGCGGGTCTGAGGTAAGACATTCATGTCAATCAACTATCGTGGGAGTGTGACGCCACACCGACAGGCATCTGAGAATGGTTCGCTTTAAAAAAGGGGATATTATTTTTACAGATTAATTAAAAACCTCTACATGGATTTTTATCATTATAGGGTAGATTTGTACATACACTACCAACACACATTAATGTTCAAACAACATGTAAAAGTGAACATTGCATCCGATGACCCCTTTAAACATAGGATTGTTTTTAATACTACTAATAAAAGTAATACTGTATTCTTCCAATATAGGGAAACCACACCACAAAGGTAAAAACATGTCCACACAATTTCACGCTGACACTTCTATATATCTATGTAGTATTTTATAGTTTAACTATTTTAAATACAGGATTGTTTTTAATACTACTATTAAAAGTAATACTGTTTTTCTCCAATATAGGGAAACCACACCACAAAGGTAAAAACATGTCCACAAAATTTCACGCTGACACTTCTATATATCAATGTAGTATTTTATAGTTTAACTATTTTAAATATAGGATTGTTTTTAATACTACTACTAAAAGTATTACTCTATTCCTCCAATATAGGGAAACCATACCACAAAGGTAAAACATGTCCACACAACCAGACAATTTCACACTGACACTTCCATATATCTATGTAGTTTTCAATAGTTTAACCATTTTAAATACAGGATTGTTTTTAATGCTACTACTACTACTAAAAGTAATACTGTATTCCTCCAATACAGGGAAACCATACCACAAAGGTAAAAACATGTCCACACAATTTCACACTTCCATATATCTATGTAGTATTTTATAGGTTAACTATTTTAAAAACACGATTGTTTTTAATACAACTACTAAAAGTATTACTGTATTCCTGCAATTTAGGGAAACCACACCACAAAGGTAAAAACATGTCCACACAATTTCACACTGACACTTCCATATATCTATGTAGTATTTTATAGTTTAACTATTTTAA
Source organism: Cirrhinus mrigala (assembly GCA_036247105.1). Taxonomy (NCBI): domain Eukaryota; kingdom Metazoa; phylum Chordata; class Actinopteri; order Cypriniformes; family Cyprinidae; genus Cirrhinus; species Cirrhinus mrigala. Next base: position 6,041,860 of record JAMKFB010000189.1, read on the forward strand.
AGGAACACTCCACTTTTTTTTAAATAGGCTAATTTTCCAACTCCCCTAGAGTTATACAGATGTGTTTTACCGTTTTTGAATCCATTCAGCTGATCGTCGATTCTGCGGTTAGCACTTTTAGCATAGCTTAGCATAAATCATTGAATCCGATTGGACCATTTAGTCATTTTATAGTGAGATGCTAATGGTCTAATCGGATTCAATGATTTATGCTAAGCTATGCTAAAAGTGCTACCGCCAGACCCGGCGATCGGCTGAATGGATTCAAAAACGGTAAAAAAACATCTGTATAACTCTGGGGGAGTTGGAAAATGAACCTACTTTCAAAAAAAGTGGAGTGTTCCTTTAAATCCAGAATTGTTTTTAATACTACTACTAAAAGTAATGCTGTATTCCTACAATATAGGGAACATGAGGACCAGCTTAGTCCTCATCAAAGTAAGTATGACTGCCAAACTTAAAGGGTATAGTTCACCCAAAAATGACCCAACTGACTGCCATAGTACTTTAGATAATAATAATAATAAATAGAATAAAAAATGTAAAATACTATGGTACTAAGTTAATGGGGGACCAGAAACTGTTTGGTTACCCACATTATTCAAAATATCATATTTTTTTGTTCAGCTGAAGAAAGAATTTCATAAAGGTTTGAAACAACTGAAGGGTGAATAAATCATGACAGAATTTCCATTTTTGGATGAACTTTCCCTTTTATATCATATTCTAGGTAGACTTATTGAATTTATCTACCATTAAAACTAATATATGTTTATTTCCAGAACCTTGGATTAAACATCTGCAGATGAAATTTCCCTGGGATGAAGCTACACTCCCTTCGGTAAGACTAACTAATTTAAATGTTATGTTAAATAAAAAAGTAAAAAAAAAAAAAATAATAATCACCATTTGGTTTCATATAAGCAAATACTGAAGAGTCTAGGATTGGATGATGATTGCTATAATTAATATGTTTCTGGCATGTGATATGTTTTGCGACAATTCTTTTAACCCTAACTGATGTAGTGTGTAGCTGTCCAAATCTGTGAATTAATGCATTAATGAATTGGCCACCACAGAGTCCTGACCATAACCCTCCTGAAAGTCTTTAGATGTGTGGGAATTGACTTTACAGAGTAGTTTGACTCTCGCATTGTCAATACAAGACCTCAGCCAAAAATTAATACAACTCTTGATAGAAATTAACATTGTGATGTTGCATAACGTTGTCAAAATTATATCATAATGAAAGCACAATGTTATTAAAGCTAAAGGCGCTCCGATTAAATATTTGAATGTGCAACTTTTTTTGGACAGACAATGTGAAGTCCCAAAGAATTAATGGGGTTAAAGTCAGGACTCTCAAAATTTGGGGCCAAGAAATCTTTGCATTGTCATACATATGTCTTCTGACAATTTTTTGTGTGTTTTATATAGGGCTGTCAACGTTAACGCGTTAACGCATGCGATTAATACAAAATCCTTATTGCGTTAAAATAATTTAAGGCAAATAACGCAAATAAATTACTGAAACACAAAGGTGCGTCATTAATGTAATTTGCGTCACGCAGATGATATTGGGGGTCAGGGGTTTATCACTCTTAGTGTCTACAATGGTGCAAGCACCAGTAATTCTGGTAGGTTTTTTTTTTTTTTTAAAGAAAACTGGATGCCACTTCGGATAAACACAGTTTTGTGTATACACTGTGGGTGCGACTGACCCGATCAGCATATTTGTGTTTGCGCTGAGGGGAGCTTCAACGGTTTCTACTTGTTTTTGCAGCTTCAAGTAATGCATTGCAAACATATCTCACGAATGCTTTCATAAACAAAGTGTAGAGAAAGTGGAAATAAGAGATTCATTGTGCAGTGTAGAGAGCTTCGTTGATTATATGGATCTTTGTAAGATCGCGATGAACCAAGATGAGTGACAGCTTTTAATGATTTTTTAGGGAGTTTGTAAATGGGATATTGATTTAATACAGTAGTTAAACAAGAAGTTAATATTAAGTGACTTATATTATCTGACTATAACACTATTGCCTGATTTTGCTCTATTTTTTCGTCAAAAATAGTCTGAAACAAATCACAAGTGAGCCGCTGCGCATCTCCATTCAAACGTGTTTTTAAATGAATCTAGTGAGTCAATGATTCAATTAGCCAGTCACTTTACTGTATGTCCTGAATGTATCAGCCGTTCGAACGAATCAAATTAATGAATGATTCAGTAATTGAATCGGTAACTTGGCGCCCTCTACTGGCAGTTTTTGTTTCATTTTTAAATATCCTATCTTTTCAGGTAAATCATTTAACATTTCTATATTTAAAAGTTTGTATTTAAAACACGAATCTAAACATGAGTTTATGAATTTGATTGCACTCATGCAACCTCTGAGCCTCATTAAACATGAAAATACACCTAAATCCAAATTTGTGTTCTTCTGTGGCACCTCTGTGGTACAAATGATTTTTGTTAATACTGATTTCATTTGATTGGTAACTTATTGTTATTGTACTTGTTCTTATACTGTTGTTTCAATTAGATATTTTAAAAAGCTTCCAATATACATGTAATTTTAAAAATTGACATAAAAGACTACATACTTTTAATAAAGTAAGAAAAATGCCATTACGACAGTAAAAAAAAAAAATCCCCTGTAAATCACTTTTAAGGAGTCAAATACCACCTTGTAATGGGAAGGCAAATGTTTGATCAGATCTGATTATTGATTAGATAGTGCTCCTGATTTTTTTTTTTTAATTTCTTTTTTAAAGAAGAGTAAGCATAGAGCCCTGAAAGGCATTTTGTTGAGTTCATATTAACATTTGATGGGTATTAACATGTTGATTCTGAATTTGGTGTCTAGGCAAAGTTTGCGATATTAAATATTGTGAAATTGAATTAAAACTGTTCTGAGGGTTCTCTTTGCTGGATATAGCAATTTTGTGAAATGATGACAAAAATAAACATGTTAAAAAAAAGTTTGTGTACTGTATGTTTAATTTCAGTATAAGTGTGCGATTAATCGCAGTTAATCATACGAAAAGGGTGCGATTAATCGCAATTAAAAAAAACTTTATCTATTGACAGCCCTAGTATTATATTATATTATATTACATTGTGCATGGCTATGTTTCTTTTTCTTTTTCTTTCTTTTTTTTTTTTTTTTTTGGTCATGTTAACTAGCCAAACCTTGGGCTCTTTGTCACAGATATGTTACATATTCTTACTTTAAATTTACTGTTTGACCACACTAAACTACCATTTCAGTATAAACTACAATAACAACTAACTTTTTGACCATGAGTTGCTGTGGCATGTTTGGCTGAGTAGATATTAGCATTAAGTAAGTTTCCACTGATATGTTTTTCTTTTCACATGTTGCAGGATGAAATGGATTTCTGGGAAGAATTGAAGAAGAAATATCTGGAACCTCTCAAAGAGAATAAAGAACAACAGGAAAAAATTGCCAGTGATCTGAAAGGACTACGAAATAGGGTAAAGCAATATGTCAGTGTGCAGTACTTTTTATGTGGTGTTGTCTAAAATAATTGCTCTGGCAGTGGCGTCTGCAACTGTATGGCTGTACGTACTATGCATACCATGAGTGCTCTGACTGACCTGAGAAATGTTTGCCCTGCAAATATTTCTGCAGTTAATATGTATGTCCTGTATTTCTTTTGACTGAACCAGACATGCCATTGATTATGAATTAATCAATATTTTTAATGGTTCTTTCACTGAACTAAAAATCTTTGCAACAATGTTCTGAATCAATTCATGTTAATTTGGACAGCTCTCTAACTGAATCAACCCTCTGAAAAAGGCTTGTCAACATTTGTAGCACCACAGGGTTGTGACGGGGTTCATGTTGTGCTGCTTTTCATGGACCCCCTATGTTGACAAAACATAACTCATAGTGACCGACAGATAGGGAATGCCTCTGTTATGTACGTAACCCTCGTTCCCTGATGGAAGGAAACAGAAATGTTATGTCCCCATGCCACAACCTGAAACCATTGCTGGTTGCCAAGGACACGTTCTCGGCTCCTCAGTGTAAAATTTGATGATGGATGCACCTGTCACCTTTTTATACCCGTGTACACGCACTGTGCAAAATTCACTAGTCAATTTTCATTGCCGTTTTCGCTTAATCAGTGAGGATCCGGGCTCTCAAGAAAACCCCCTGTGTCAATACAACATAACCTCTCCATTCCCACCATCAGGGAATGAGAGTTACTTAAGTAACCAAGATGTTCCCTGAGAAGGGAACGAGACACTGCGTCCTCTAGTGGTCGCTATGGGAAATGCTTCGGCGTGACCGGTGTCTTAAGCATGCATCTAAACGCGTGTGACGTCATTACTGGCGTGACCACAGTATAAAAGGGCAGTGGGAGAACACGTCATCTGCTTCTTCATCTGAAGCATGGCAAGTCTTCTACATGATGCAGTGTCTTGGTACATATAAGTAAACTGAGATGTTCCCTTCAGAGGAAACTTCGAACTGCATTCTCTATGGGGAATGGTAAACCCATCCTGCTATGCTGAGGGGAGTACATGCCAAGGCGAGCACTTAATAACTCGTGGCCAAAGGCCGGAGCTGCATACCCCAAAGAACTTACCTGTTAAGGGCTGGGCTTGAGGAAGCCTGAACCCAGGGCAGAGCTCAAAGGCTTGGAATCAGAAACATAGAGATTCCTTTAAGGGGATATGGTCAAGCGTCTAGGGACAATATAACTAGACCCTGGTCTGTCACACAGAGGCTACCACCAGCTCTTTTAAGACCTTGCTCAAAGGAACTGTCGCAACAGATCCTTGGTAGCAAACATCCTGCTTAAGAAAGGCATCACCAAGGATACATCAATAGAGGGGGGCCCAAGGTGAGAACCGGGGCCTGAGCCAACTCAGAGAAAGGGTACAAGGCTGGCAGTGCATAACCCTTACCATAAAGGATTTTTAGAAGAGTGTGCAGGATGCTTAGTGTGCACACTTACCATGATGTGGATTTTAGAAAGTGCACAGAAGTTCAGCCTGTGCACTCAGCATAAACATGGGTTATAGAATCACCATTGTTATGAGGGTCACTGAGATTCACGAAACACAATAAAAACACGTTTTAAATAGAAACCATTTACCTGGCACCCCCGTAAAGCCTGAAGGGGATTCTTATATTTGTGGGTCCTTGGCATCAAGCAGTTTGAAAAACCACTGATCTGTGGCATGGCCAGATTATCCAATGGATTATCCTGTGCTTGCATTGCAGTCCCAGGGGCCCATGTGCCAAAAATTTCAGAGTGTCTTTACATTACGTGCAAATAGCGTGCTTGTTGGCAAGCGTTACTGATAGTAGCTCCATTCACCTATGTCTAGTTGACACTTAAGATTAAAAAAGGATGCATTTACAGTTACGGCTTCAGTGCTGTAGGCAGTGGAGAATCAGACTTTTGACATGATCGACCCAAGTCACGAGCAGAATTATTTTTGTGTAAATCATTCATAAAGCCATTCTGATGTAAACTTTCGAATTCATGAAAATGTTCATATTTTCAAAATAGCTGCTACAAAAGAAATGTAGGCCTACACCTGCTCCGGATGCGTAATATAAAGCAGTCTGTGTTCTTTTTGGCAAACTGACGACTGACAATTTTGATGCACTACCATCATGATATTTTATATGTTTGTTTGCTTTGTCTTTTATGTATTTATTTATATCTATATTTACATTTTTTGTAACTGAGAGTTGAAAACTGTTCAACTTTGGGTAAAACGCAGCACTCGTCACGGTCACTTTTTACTCAGCCGTTGAAACAATGGAGGAGGGGCAGGACAAATGCTACACCGACCATCTATCCTACTACTTGTACAATGATTGAACAACAATATAGAAGTTGGTAACACTTTACAATACGTGTGCACAAATATGTTTTAATTCATGCTTAATTAATGCACAGATAATCACAAGTTAATGTATAATTCATGAAGAATTATACCTTTTATTAAATTATTACTACATCAGCAACTAATGAACATTCTATATGAATCACAGATTAAGTAATCAATGAATTGTTATTAGTTAAATGTGTCACAATGTATTAATTCCCTAATAACTTGTTTTATTAACTAATGATGTAAATTCATACGTTAATTACCACAGTGGTCAAAGCTATGTACTTCAACTTCCAGCTGTCTGCTTTAAATACTCATTAGCTAATGATTTGCAAATCTATCATTATGTTGTGACTTTACTTGTTGAGGCACAGAACTATCAACTAATTGTTGTGGTTATGGATATAGAATTAGTTAATAAGTCATGTGCCTCAATGAGTTGGAGCCATGCATTTCAACTTCCAGTTGTCTGCTTTAATTAATCATTAGCTAATGATTTGCAAAGATATCATGTGGTGACTTTATTTGTTAAGGTATAGACTAACTAATTCTAAATCCATGACCACAATCACATATTACTTAACAATTATTTAATAGTTCTGTGCCTCAACAAGTAAAGTCATAATATCAGGATATCTTTGCAAATCATTAGCTAATGATTAATTAAAGCAGACAACTGGAAGATGAAATGCGTGACTTCAACCCATTGTGGTAATTAACACATGAATTTACATTATTAGTTAATAAAATAAGTTATTAAGGAATTAATACATTATGACACATTTAACTAATAACAATTTATTGATTACTTAATCTATGAATCATATAGAATGTTAATTTGTTGCTGATTAAGTAATTATTAATAAATGGTTTAGTTCTTCATGAGTTACACATTAACTCATGATTACATCTGCATTAGTTAAGCATGAATTAATGCATATTTGTGCACCCGTATTGTGAAGTGTTACAGAGAAGTTATTACAGGTTATACTGCATTATTATTTACTGCATTTTACATTTATTAATTCTTCAAAATGAGATACTAGTACAATGCTGCCATGGATATTCCACATCATAGCAACCAAAATCATCAGCTTCAGGATATTTCATAAATGGAAAAAGGAATAATAGGCCATAAGCCTAACAATAAGTATTCAAATAACATGCTGGAAAATGCTGTGTCATCAAAGCGTCCTCAAGCGCCACCAGCTGGCTGTTTTCAGAAATGCACCTGGCATTTTTCAGCTGGCTAAAAAGGCTTTGATGTACATGTTATTTGAATACTTATTGTTAGGCTTATGGCCTATTATTCCTTTTTCCATTTATGAAATATCCTGAAGCCAAACCTGAGGAAGGGGTTCCTGAAAATGTCTCGTTACGTATGGTAACCCTCGTTCCCTGATGGAGGGAATGGAGACGTTGTGTTGAGTGTATGACACTAGGGTTCGCTCTTGGAAGCCCAAACACCTCTGACATCATTGAGATAAGGCCAATAAAATTGGGTGTGCAGAATTTGCATAGCTGGCCACGCCCTGGACATCCGGGTATAAATAGGCCAGCTTATATTTACTGCATGTTCACTTATCTCTTTAAAGATGTTTAAACTTTCTTAGTTATCTAGTACTATATGTTGTGGTATTGAAGAAGTACTTGGCTTTAAATGGAAAGCAAGATAATTTGAAATATTTTTATTTTCTTGCTGAGGTTTAAAAACTGTAATGTGATCTGAACCGTGAGATTTGTGATCTGTTGAACCGCTAACCACTGTTTTGCTTTTTTTTTTTTTTTTTATTGACAGGTTACATTAGTCTTTTTCTTCTGCAATGCACTTTGGCTGGTGACAACTTTCTTCCTTCAGGCAATTGGTAATGCGGTCTCTATACAGATCCCAAAAGTCTATCCCAATGGGACTCTTGCCACAACAGAAGTGTTTTTCATAGATCCGATTGCACTGATGTTTCTACTGGGATTCGCATTATTGCTCTTAATCCAGTTTGTTGCAATGCTTTACCACAGGTAACTAAACATGCACGCAATAATTAAATCATGATTACTGATAAAGAATGATAAATTAATAATAAAAAGACAGATAAAGTAATGTGCTATGTTCTTTTTGTTTCAGAATCTACACAATAATCCATTTTGTGGCATATTCTGACACAGAAATGAAATCTTATAGAAAGAAGTCACAACAGGTGAGCCAATGGGTTACACACAAAATTATGTCAGTTAAAGATATATATATATATATATATATATATTAATTAACCATGTCCACGTTTTAATAGGTTGAACAGATCCCGCACTCAAACCATCAACAGGAGACACAGCCAGACAGTCAACACCAAACAATCCCCTGAATGTTTTGTTTTTAATTCTTGATGTTTATAAATCCTGTGCATACTAATATATTGCAAACAGAATGTTCTGAATATTTATTTAGCACATAAACCTGATTGTTTTGTTGTAGTGTAAGACATGCCTGCCAATAAATTATTTTTATTTAATTAATTACGATATGTTCATGGGGAGTGGTGCATTATGCAAATCCACTAGCCAAATTTCACTGGCGTTTTCTTAATCAGAGATAATTGGGGCTCCCAGGTAAATCCCATAATGTTGTCACAACATAACTCATAGTGACCGACAAAGAGGGAACAAATATGTATTAGTAAGAGTTTGTAACGGTGGCTACCTCAACTATAGAAATTTGATTGCACATTGATTTCAAAAAGAAATTTGCTAGTTCGGGCACCAGGCAGAATTAAATCCACCAAAGACTGATTATTTCAAACCACCAGTCACAAAAATAAATATCACTGCAACATACTAAAACTCCTTCACCACAAGAAAACACCACACACAAAAATGTATTCAATGCCAAATTATAATGTCAAAATATCAAAATAGGAAAACACAGTTCACACTAAAAAAAAAAAAAAAAAAATAGAAAAAAATAAATAAATAAACCTTCTCGGAGTCAAGCAGAGTCTTTTGATGCAATGAGTTGTGTACCAAAGTCTTTAATAGTTCATGAAGTACGACTTCGCTCTAAAAGGGGAAGAAAAAAAAGTAGTAATAATAATAACAATAATAATAATGAAGGTTGACAAAATACTCAATTTCAATAATCAAACAATCAGAAAAGTCCCCAGTTCAACGTCCTCAATTTCCCACCCCTCAAAGAAAACACAAAACAAATTTAAAAAAAACTCTTGAGTCATGAAAATAAGTGTGTGTGTAATGGATGCAAATGGCGGATATCTGTGTGGGGAAGTTTTGGAAGTTTGCAGAGGACTCTTAAGTTGTTAATGAGTACAGGTACCTGGGGTGAATCGGCAGCTCTTGAAATTAACACGCCCTCTCACTCGACATTGGCGAGGGAATCCATAAAGAACAGCAATGATCTCAACCCACCATGGTCTGATGAGCAACTGAGCCGCACGCCTTTAGGTAAACTGCCCGCAAGCGGATCCAGCAATGTTCCCCGGCCAGCGTCGAAACCCCGGAACCGGCGATCTCAGAACCTCTAAGCACCCGGCAACTCTCCACCAACCAAATCAAGCAAACGCCCGGCGCCTGGAACCCACGCTCTGCTGTCTGGGCCACACAGATCCACAATGCTGCAATATTCCCTCTTTTGGTGCTGTACTACTCAGTCAAGCACAACCTGGCATGTCTTTGATTTCAGCTTGCCCGTGACTCACCCTGGCAACGGCCTCACTTGTTGCATGCACTCCCCCAAATGCCTCCTCTCTCACCACTTCCACTTCCTCTTATTCCGTGATTTCCACTCATGACCCTCCATATCTTTCGCCTGGTTGGCTTTTGTATTAGACAATTAAAACCTATGCGGTTCATTCTGAAACCGTCACAAGCTTTCCCAGCAAACACTGGGAACACTGGCCCACTCTGGGCAAAAAATCTCGCGTGCGGGCAGCCTGCTGTGGGCCCCGATACCGCCGTGAAATATCTACACTGTGGGCTGGGTGTGGGCACAGTGGGCCAAGTGTGGGCATGCTGTGGGCTGGTTGTGGGAGCAGTGGGGAAAGTGCAGGCATACTGTAGGGGCAAAAGTATTGTGAGTGTGCTCTGTGGGTCCTAAACATATAACAAAGTTAGTGTGGGTTGCTAAGTAGCGTACTGCCTGAAAATATGTACCTAAGGCCCTAGTAGACCTCACAGTATGCCCACACTTTTGAGGAAAATGTGGGCATAAACCTGTGAATGGCCATTGTTGCCTTAATAAATAACAAAATTAGTTTGCGTTTACTTTGTACCTGCAGAATGCCACAATATTACTTTTAATGCATACTATCAATTACACATTGAAAGTGAAAATAAATTAAGAGTCATACATTTTGAATGCTTTCATTTATTCACAGCAATGTAAAAAAAAAAAAAAAAAGGCAGAAAACACTACTGTTCAAAAGTTTAGGGTTGTAAGATTTGTTAGTGTCTTTGAAAGAACTCTACATTTATTTGATCAGAAATACAGGTGAATTATGAAACATTACAATTAAAAATAACTGTTTTCTGTTTTATTACTCCATTACTCCAGTCTTCAGTGTATTAAAGTATGCTAATTTGGTGCTCAAGAAACATTTCTTATCATCAGCAGTCTTGAAAACTGTTGTGCTGCTTCATATTTTTGAGGAAACTATGATAAATTTCTTCAAGATTCTTTGAATAATGCTTTTAAATAAGCAGCATTTATTTGAAATAGGATTTTTGTGCATCAATGTAAAAGTTTTTTTAAATCAATTTAAGTCAATTAAATGCATCCTTGCTGAGTAAAAATAATTTCTTTAAAAAAAAAAGACTGACCCCAAACTATTGAAGAGTAGAATATATTACATTTTTTACAACAGAAAAATGATCAATTATAACTACAACAGAATGTTAAGTAGATTATAAATTAATCCTGTCCATCATCTAAGTGAGAAAGAAAAAAACTATTAAAATGTAAATATATATTTAAAAAACATAAACAAAACTAGACTTGACCCAAATGCAAAGTTTACTCTTGTGTTTTCCTGATTGTTTTAGAGCATTTCTACCTCAGCAAGTCTCCCAGGGCACCAAAAATCTTTTGTGGAACTTTTATTATGTTAAAAACAAAGGTATGCTTTGTTAATGGCAGAGATACAGAGAGATAGAAATAGTGTGAATGAACAGCATGACTAAATGAGACCAGGAGAGACTTGTGCTTGATTGAGAGTGAGATTAAGGGAGAACAGTGAGTGAAAGAGTAAAATAATTTATTCGCAACATTTTCAAGTTTCATATGTCTCAGTGTTTTTTGTCAGTACAATGAAAGTCAGTGGCATCCAATGTTGTTTTCATTGTACGGACAAAAACATTTGAAATGTTCTTCTAAATCTCTCCTTTGTGCATTCTACAATAAAAAAATGTAAGTAACAGGTTTGAAACAACAAGAGAGTGAGTAAATTAAACTAACAAGTAAAACTTTAATTTTTGTGGAAGAAGGGCCACTTTAAGAAATTACTAATGACTTTAACTTGATGCATGAATATGCAGCTTTAAATAGACTTAAATGTACGCTGACCAAAATTATACACAACACTTTTGTTTTTTGAACTTAAAGATCTAAGACTTTTTACATGCACACAAAAGGCCTATTTCTCTCAAATATTGTTTACAAATCTGTCTAAATCTATGTTAGTGAGCACTTCTCCTTTGCAGAGATAATCCATCCACCTCACAGGTGTGGCATATCAAGATGCTGATTAGACAGCATGATTATTGCACAGGTGTGCCTTAGGCTGGCCACAATAAAAGGCCACTCTAAAATGTGCAGTTTTATCACACAGCACAATGCCACAGTTTTGAGGGAGCGTCCATCATATCTCCATCACCTCTCTTTCTCTTTATTGCAGTCTCGACTGATACAGTCTGTGTAAGTGAAGAATATAAATATTGGGTCAGCTGATATTAATTTTTAATCATTTTAGACAAGTGATTGTAATGAAGGCTACCAGGATAATTATAACTGAGTTATAATTAAAATCATTCACAATATGTACACTCATTTTATTAATCCTACATGATGAAAACAGATTTGTTAATGTCACTTGCCTCGTCACATTGACAATTACAAAATAGTACTTTAGCCAAATCACGTACATAAATCTTAATAGTGAAATTAGACTAAATTTTATTTGTCTACATCCCTGAATATTTCTGTTGTTCGTTTAACATTTCTACCATAAAACAGTGGTCAAATAGGAAATATTTGGTTTCCTCAGCGCCTGAACATAAACCTGCCTTCTTTGATTTGATTGGCCATCATCACAAACACTTTGCCATTGATGAGCGTTGTAAGACCGCTGAGGCAACTCAGATGAGAAGACCTGTTATCTTGTTTACTATATTTATATGTTTGGCCAGTGTCGTTGTGGGTTTTGGTTATTTTGCTGTTGTAAGACCTTTGAAATAACTGAAATCATATATATGAGCAGCCAGAACATGCCTGGAACTATGTTCTCTGTGCGTTTCCCTAAAAACTAATTGCACACCTTAGAAAGTTCGTCGCCATCTGTCCCCTTCTCCCTTCTGATACATCTCTGATCAAACAGAAGCAAAAATGAAACATTTGGATTCTTGTCGAATGAGAGAAGCTTGTGAGCCCAATGCTGTTTTGCTTAAAATAAATTCATTAATTTTTTTTTACGTTTTTAGCATTTTTCTCTGACCAGCACAACTTCAACAACTGTTATTATAGAAACAGCATCATCTTTCATCATTCAACATCATATGACAACAAAACCTTGAAATGGAGACTTTCTCTTATCTCTAAATGACCGAATGCAGCATAGCTTACAACACAAGTTCCACTAACAGAGAAATAATGAATAAATAAATATTGATATGACAGAGAAAATCAGCACTTTCATTGTAACTTGCAAGGTAAACACTGACAAAAAGCGAAGTAGTGTTTAAGTGATAAATGGTTGAGTGTTTGCATCATCTTAACTGTTTAGAATTGGTTCTGATGTAGTGAACAATGTAGGTACAACTATTCCTGTAGTGATTTGGTAGTTGTAGCACCATGGATCAGTTCAAAGTGTCATGCGTTCTCAGTGTGGACAGCGAATGGTTTACTCTGAGGCTCGACACTCTCTGCCCTGCTGAAAAAAACAGCTTAAACCAGCTTAAGCTGGTCAAGCTGGTTTAAGCTGGTCATGCAAGCTGGTCATAGCTGGTTTTAGAGGGGTTTTGGCCACTTTTTTTAGCTGGTCAAGCTGGTTTTAGCTGGTTTTAGCTGGTCAAGCTGGTTTTAGCTGGTCAGGCTGGCTGGTTTTAGCTGGTTTTAGCTGGTCAGCCAGGCTGGTCTTAGCTGGTTTAAGCTGGTCAGGCTGGTCTTAGCTGGTCTTAGCTGGTCAAGCTGGTCAGCCAGGCTGGTCTTAGCAGGTCAGGCTGGTCTTAGCTGGTCAAAATGTTTGTTTGATGATTGATTGATTACATAGTGTCTGCCCCAATTTTCCTGACAAATAATGCGACAAATAAGTAATATGTTTACTTTTAATAATCTGCAGGACCACAAGGAACCATTAAAACAATTTTTATTTGATCTTACAGCCCCTTTAATAACAAATGTTTACAAAATATTTACAAAATAATTGGAATAATTACAATTCTAAAACTATATTAAGAATTAATGGTGAAGATGAACAATAACAGAATTCTAAACATATTATGCATTTTCCTTTTTTTTTTCTTTTTATTATATCTTATATTTTTTGGGGATATGTAATGCCCCACTTGTTTCTCCCTCTTCTCTCTCTCTCTTCTTTCAGGCTCCTTTTGTTTCCGCCAGTCACTGAAACAGACTTAAAAAAGAAATAATTTAGATTATTAATTTTCAACAAGTAAAACTACTTAAAAAAACAAACAAACTATAGTGTCATGTCTTTGTTGCACATTTTCCTTTTTTTCCAGACATAGCCTGCAATAATTTATAAACGTAGCCCTGATAGTTGTTCCTTTTATTGCTAAAATAAAGATAAAATTGATATATCCAAATGGAAGTGTGTGTATATATATATATATATATATATACACTTCCATTTGGATATTTCTGTAGGTGTTTAATTAATGTAGCTATTTTATTGATAAATGAGTATACATGGATGAATATGAATAGGAATATCTTAGCATGAACAATTTTTAGCTGTTTTTAGCTAAATTGACTATGGTCACAAGGGCTGCCTCCTGAGTTCTGATCATCAATTAACCATTAGTCTTTCAAAATTTTATTAGATGCTTAATCATAGAAAAAAAATCCACAGGAAGTGGTGAAGTCCATCATGTAATTCTGGCCCTAGGTCTCTATCAACTTGAGGGTGTCAAAAAAAAAAACAGAAACTCCATGCTTGCTTCACAGACATGAAAAATGTATCTATAGAAAGCGAAATGTCTACTTTCAAATAAGCCCGTTAAAATGGAAAACAAATATATTCAGATTGCGTAATCCATTCAATCAAACGTGCACATCCACTGTAGAGATGACAAGTGTTATTGACTTTATCACTGCAGCCAAACATACAGAAAACACTTATTAATGAATTATTATAATGTTAAGGCAGTCTTCTTCACTGTTTTCTGTGCCTGACACATTTATAATCATTACTTCCGCCAGTGTTCTGTGGCAAGCTTTGTGTGCACTCGAGCGCCGACGGGTTATAGGCAATTAAAGGTTCATTATTATAAATTATATGGTTTATTAATATGCAATTAGTCGACTAATCTCTTAAAAATAAATGACTACTAGTTGACCAGAAAATTTTAGTCATGGGCAGGCCAAATGGTTACATATAGTGCATGCATGAATGAATAGAAAAATCAGATTACCTCTCAACAAATAGAAAACAGAAAATAGAAATCTTATCTAACAATAGAAGTCTTTACTATCAATTTCAGTTTAACACATATAAAAGTAAAAAAAAAACAACAAAAAACTTTTTTTTTATCCATGAAAGTATCCTGAAAGAAGTATCATAGGTTCCAATATATATTATTGCGAGACTTAAGTGACGTCACGCGTTTCATTTCGGCGCCCCTGTAAACAGATGACTGCCTGTGCAAATTTGATTTACATCATAAAATAATCACGAGAAAGTGTGCTGAACAACACGATGTTCCCGTGAATCACAACTGTTGTCAGTGAAGCGTGTAATTATTACCGTACGAACCCAGAGATTTTCCGCCTATAGCCGCTATGAGGCCGGGGAATGTGTGAAATCCTCCCGCGACCACGCGCCTTAAACCCGGCACAAATCTCCCTCGCGCCCCGCAGACGGAGGATTCGTTAATCTGCGGTTACCGCGAATGTAGACACCAATACACTACTGCAGTTACCAAGCATGAAAAATGAAAAGTGAAATAAATCACTTACCGCAGTTGTGAATCGTACTTATTGCTGCTCCCGAATGTCGACCGTTGAAGAAAATCCCGCCTCTGTAGATTTAAAATTTTACAGCAATATGCTGCAAGTAGTAAGTAAGGTTGTCCTTTATGTCAAAAAGTTTGATGGATGACCTTTGACCCGCCCCCCCTGCCCCATGGGATTAACCTCTGACCTTTTAATGATCTTTTAATGATCTCCAGATGTGATATAATGGTTGTTTGTAATATAAGTTGATTACGGAGGCTGACCTGTGACCTCCTAGATGAAATAGGAGAATGTTTACATTTGGTTTGTAATGTTCACCAGATGTGATATGACAACTGATTGTAATATATACATAATGCCATGATTAACCCGCCGGACCTCAGGCGATAAAATAGGAGATTTGTTTTAAATTGTACTTTTTCAGGTTTGTTTTTTTTTTTCTAAGTTTGACATCCGGGGGCATCTGGCACCCGCAGCTGTGGCCGGTATAGGATCACGCAGCAACACCCAGTTTTCATCGAGTCTACATGAATGTACGAAAGAGAAAATGGTTTAAGACCATTATCAAAGATGAGTAAAATAATAAATATTAAGAGTTCAAAACGTGAACTCTATATCTCCCTCTCTTTCTCAAGTTCAAGTTGGATTATTGTTATGGTCATTTGCATTATACTATAGCCAACGCATTTTAAATGTGTAAAATACAGAATATAATTACGTACACACAGTAAAAACAGAATCAATAAATGGTTAGTAAAAATACAATAAAATAATGTTCTCTCACCCTGCTACACGTTCTATTGGTTGTTTCCCGGCATTATAAAAGGGTCTAAATAAAATACATGACGTGCTATATACTAAATTAAAAATAAAGAATAAAAACATTATCTTAATGAATAAAATAAAAACTTTGAGCATGATGAAAATGACTTACATTTTTTTTCAGGGAGGTTTTTACACATTAACCCCAGATCCTCAAACAGTTGAAGCTGAATTAAGAGTGCGGCGAACTTTTCACATGAGCTGAAATGGCAGACGGGAGGGGTGAGCGGCACGGCAAGACGCCTGATTGTTATTAAGTCTATGTAATTCAAGATCGTGAGATAGGGGTGACCCATGGTTGGTGTGTTTAGTTAAAGCTCATAAAAAAATAGTCAAAATCTGTCTGCAGATGTTGGCACACTGTTTACTTTAGGGGTATAAAATAACAACTACCCATACGTGGTGAATTATAAACCAGGATACGTAATATCAAGTTACGTCTGAGATGTTGGGTGGAAGCGGATCATTAGGATGCAAATAACCAACGGATGTTAGGGTCCCCCTCTATCAAAAGAAACCCTATACTGCTGGTGATTAAAGCACAGAGACATGTTGTCTGGAGTGAGATTGCAGAGCTATGAGCCAAAAATTTGTTGCACTCAAATGATATATCTGAACGCTTATTGCTATATAGAAATACGCCGTTAATAGGATCTTGAGATCGCATACAAAGTGTCAAATAAACACAGATGCATTCTGACTGCAGGGCGAAAGGATAGTGCCATCGTGCAGGATCTTTTTCCACAGGGTGTTTCGAACCCTGCCGTGAACGTGAAGTTGAAAAAGTTTATTTTCTATAGGATACAAACACGCGCAACAATATTATAAAGCATGATTTATCAGCAATGTCTTTTAACGCTGCGAATATTAAATACATTTTCACATTAGTCCCAGAGGTTTCGTAAGTTTCATGCGGACGTTGAGGACATCTAGCGGACACACGCGGAATTGCCCAGCAAATCCTTCTTTTAACTATTTCGCCTAATCTACAACGTTATATTTATCCGAGCGAATTAACTACGCTATAAATTTGCTTAACGACATGCATACGTTTAAATAAGTTTGGTGCTACATTTACTGAATACTATCAAAGCAATGCATCACTTATTAAATTTTCTAGGAAATGAATATACACATTTTTCTAATATTCACATTTATTAAAACCTATTAAATAATTGCAATATGAATTAAATAATCTATTTAACGAATACACATTTTCTATTTCATTATATCTATTTATTTTAGTTAAAAATTACATTTTAGTAAGATGTTTTATGCAGAGAATCTCTGTCATATGATATTTTGAGGCTGTTCCACAGCCCATCCCACGACACATGCGTGTATGTATATATATGTATTCAGACCTGGCATACGTCCAAACTTTTGTCGTGGCAAACTTCTTTTTTAATTCCGAGGCAACAGTGGCAGATGGCGACTCTAGTAAGTATAGTTTAATGATTAATATTTGCATTTGCAGAATATAAAAAAAATCAAGGGTGATTTTTAATAGTTTTTATAATTCAATAGCAGACGGCTGAAGACAATTTTCTGTAGAACATAGAGCATTTCAAGAGATTGACGAGTATGGTAATTATATATTTGTATCATCTATAATATAATTAACTGCCTGCTCGACCAAATGGTTGAGCACATTTTGAGTCACTATATTTTATTAAGAGGTGTACCTAACTTAACTTAAGCTGATTGAGCCATCTCTACCATCTGGTTGAGCTACGTTATGCCAAAAAAATCCACTAGATGTCACTATGTCAATCAACAGTACTTGTGACAACACTTCTTCTCTCATGGATGTCAGAATCAAAGAAATCACTCCTGCCATGTGAACTGTTTTTGGTGAAATTTTGCAAGGTAAGCATATTTTTTTGACATATTACACTGTAGGAGCCCTAACTTTACAAAATTATGTTGCTTGTTGCCATTAAAAAAACTTCAGTATGTTTTCAATAATTTTTCAAAAATGCGCTCAACCAAACGGTTGATTTGTCACTTTATGGTAAAGGTAGAAATGCTAAGCTAATGTTTTCAAATCATCCATTTCTGCAGTCAGAATGGACTATTTGCTGATAAATATAAACTTCTGATCATTCATAGTTATGAATATGACACAGCTATTGTTATTTCTTCATGAATATACTTAGATCATTTCTTAAGTATGTCTTTTTTTTTGCCACTTTTGGATATTTTTTAAGTAAATATAATGAAATCATATAATTAATGTTTGAAAAACATAATGATCAGTTGCAGATACTTCTTAAATGACAAATACTGGTGTATTAACATTAAAATTTTAAGATTGTTATTTATTTGTTTGTTGTTATTTTTTTTTGTTTGTTTGTTTTGTTTTGTTTTTTACAATTACTAGATGGATCTCAACAGTTTCTATGGTAAAAGAATGTGCACTCTTCATGCCCTTGTACCAGAAAACCCCCAAGAATCTGATGTTGATTTCAGTGATGTTGATGACCCAATAGAGGATCCTGATTATCACCCCATCTGAGATGAGGTAGCTGGTGACAGTTCTTTTGAGTCCCTGGATGAAGATGATGCCCCCTCAACAAGCACATCCTCTACAGAGCTTCCATGTAAGAAAAGAAGAAAAGGAAAACACACTCTAAAAACAGTTTCCTTGCAGGAGCCAGAGGATACTCTCGGTTCCCCCTCAAGTCCCCCCTCAGGCCCACACAATGGCACAAGAAAAATCTGGAAGCATGAAGATATTGAGGAATTCCAGGTCACAGAATCAAGATTTGAACCTCCTGTGGTTGTACAGTCACCCTTCCAATACTTTAAAATGCTCTTCACTGATGAGATGATTCAGCATGATGCTCATCAAACCAACCTGTACTCTGCCCAGGAGCTGGGGGATCCAATCAAGACCAGTCCAGAAGAGATTGAGGACTTTCTTGCCATGCTACTCTTTATGGGTGTTTTCAATTTTCCATCACTGGAGGATTACTGGCACCATGAGTCTCGCTTCAGTGTGATAGCTGATATCATGCCAAGGAAGAGATTCCAGCTGTTACGCCGTTATATTCATTTCAATGACAATCAGCAGTGCAGTGAAAATCCAGATCGATTTTATAAAATTCGTCCACTCTTTGAGATGCTTCGCAAGCAGTGTCTCCTGATACCATCCACTTACAAGCACAGTGTGGATGAGGTCATGATAGGATATAAAGGTACAAGAGCTGGCACCCTCCGCCAATATATTGGCAATAAACCAGATAAGTGGGGCTTTAAAGTCTTCTGCAGAGCCAGTTCATCTGGCATCATCCATGACCTGCTGCTGTATCAAGGGGCATCCACATTCTTCAGTGTCGCCCTCAGTGAGGAGGAGCAGATGCTACCCTTAGGAGCCAAAGTGGTGACAACAGTATGAAAAACTATACAACAGCCACGTCTTTCTGTTGTCTTCTTTGACAACTTTTTTACAAGCTTTAAATTGGTCCAGACCCTGCAAACCTCCTTGGGTGTCAAGTGCATTGGCACCGTCCGACCAAACCGCACTGGTGGAGCTCCTCTGATGACAGATAAAGAGCTGATTAAGAGAGGGCGTGGGTCTTATGACTACAGGTCTGCTGAAGGGGTGATTGCAGTAAAATGGTGTGACAACAAATGCGTCAACCTTTTGAGCAATGCCAGTGGGATCATGCCTCTTTCGACTGTCAAACGGTGGTGCAATTAGTCCAAGCAGAAGATCACTGTCCCGTGTCCATCACTCATTCTTGCTTACAATCAGCATATGGGTGGGATTGATCTTTCTGACATGCTGGTACACTTGTACAAGACCCCAGCCAAGTCAAGGAGATGGTACATTCCCCTCTTTGGATACATCCTTGATCTGTCCATTGCAAACTCCTGGCTAGTGTACAAGAGGGACTGTGGCCTACTTAATGAGAAAGCAATGCCTCTCAAACGGTTCCGCCTGGCAGTTGCTCATAGCTTGAGCCAGGTGAAAAAGCCTGCATCCAAAGTTGGTCGACCAATTTCCAGCTCTCCACCACCACCAAAGAAACACTACACCCCAAGACCCTCTCTCCCAAAACCGCAACCAGATGTGCGATATGACAGCTTGGGACATTGGCCACTACACTGTGACAAGTGGGGGCAGTGCAACTACTGTCCGAGGGGTGTGTCAAGATGGAAATGCCAAAAAAGCAATGTTTTCCTGTGCTTGAACGCAAAACAAGACTGCTTTGCAGCCTTCCACCAGAAATAAGAGGGGGTTCTCATGTTCAGGAAGCAGTCGTGCTGTTGCACCACTTCACATGATGTTGCTGAAGACTGCTGACCAAAAGTGCAAAAATGCAATGTTTTCCTTTGCTTGAATGCAAACCAAGAATGTTTTGCAGTATACCACCAGACATGGGGGGTTCTCTTGTTCAGGAAGAACTTGTGCTGTTGCACAATTTCACATGATGTTGCTAAAATGTTGGGACATTGGCCACTACTGTCCGAAGAGTGTGTCAAGATGGAAATGTCAAGAGATGTTGCTGAAAAGTTTTACAATCACTAGTTTTTTATATTGTTTGAAGGATTGTTTCTAATGTTGGTTTACACTACACAACATTGCTGGTTTACAAAGAAATGTTCATTTATCTAGAAATAAAAATTCTGTTGCACTGCCACACTTGCCGGCGTGTTTCTTGAAACATAAAAGCCTAAAATGCCATTATATTATTATCTTTTGCTGTTTTTTATTTTATTATTATTATTATTTTCTTTTTTTTTTTAATGCAGAAAGAATGTAATGTCTTTTGTTTTGTTACTTTTAGTTATTTGAGTTCTTTTTTTTGGTTTATTATTAAAAACAAGAAAACATATAATTTCCATGATAAACTGAAAACCTGAAATATTTTATGGCATACTTCAATGAATAAAGAAGATTCAATATACAAAAATTTTTTTTTGATTATAATTTTAAATAAATTAGTGTTATAGTTCATATTTTCAGATTTTCATAGTATAAGTATGAATTCCAGTACTTTTACCATAAAGTGACATATCAACCTTTTGGTAGAGGCCAATATTTAAAAAATGATGGGATTTATTGAAAAAAAAAAACCATTGAGTGTGGTTATTAGTGACATAAAGAGATAAAAAATGCAAACAAAAAATTTTTCCATTGCCTTTTTCTTGGTGGGGCAGTTAAAGGGTTAATTTATCGTGTCGTTATTGTCTGACTTTTATATTGAATTGTTGGCTTTTATTTTGTAGCGAGAGCAGCTTTGAGCGACATATGTGGAGATGGCAAGTTATTTATATTTATCCTAGTGCTAATAATCTAATGTCTGTATAGATGTATTTATTTTAATATATTCGATTTTAAATTCATAGACTTAGGAGCACTTTTGACCCAGGCGGGGTTTAATCTCTCCCAACCGGAAGCAGCTGCTGCCGAGAATTGCGTCATCGAAGCGGGACAGAAAAGACAACGCTCCAGTGATATAGCAGGACTTTCGACAGAAAATATGGATGCCGCGAGACGAAAGATACGCAAGATTGCCATCGTCAGCCCGTCAAGAAGAAATGAGAACGATTATGAATCACTGAGTGGTAAGATGACGTTTATTACGTTCTGTTCCAATATATTCAAGGTAGAACATGTGTGTCGATTCTGTCTTGAGACGAATAACTGCTGAGATAGCGTAGGGGTCTACGTCATTGGCTTGCGAAGCCTCAGATATTAGACAAACCACGGTTCGACTCCGAGGTCTGCCAGGCGGGGTGATATAAGTTTTAATAACATTTATACCATTACACAGAGAATTTGCTTTTACTGAGTATTTAGACATTATTTTTTTTTTTTTTTATTAATTTATGTAGACTGTTCTCTAATGATTTATGTTGGACTGATTAGACTACTTCCTAATAATAATAATAATAAGAAGAAGAAGAAGAAGCACCAATCGAGGACTCACATGAAGAAATGATCGGAGACAAGCTGAGTTCTGCTAGTCAAAGACACGAGGTACTGCTTCATGAAATAATTAATAGATTGGACGCTCTCGACATAACCATGAATTCAAACCAAAATGCAGATGTGGCTACCAGCTTACGCCATTTGCAAACATTGGTTCTTGGTGAACCTTATCGCAAATCTGAATCATTTTATAATGAGGAGATAGTAGATAGTTATAATTGTTACTGATGTAAATGCTGCTGGTCTTAATGATGCCAATGTAAGTGTTGCAGACTTTTATTAACAGCATTAATCTATATTTGCTGCTATCTGTAACATGTTATTTTTATGTTGATCACAGTCAAACATTTGAAACTACCTTCAAGTATTAATTTTTGCTAGCATTATAAAGATCTAATTAGTATTGTGATTTATAAGCTGTATTTCTAGCTGTTTATGATCAGAACTTTTTGTATCTCTGTCTGTACACACTTTGCGATTATTTGTTTATGGTTTGATCTTTTTTTGTTAGCATTATAAAGCTGTAGCTAGTAGTTTGAGATATAAGTCTTTTTAATATTTTACCAGTAATCAGATCGAAAATGGATGCTGAGGATATACATGGTCAACAATCAGATCAATCTCTTTGCGACATGCTACAACATGTAATAGATTTCCAAATTCAAAGATTTTTAAATTCACAACCCAATGTGACAGGACCATCACTTGATGACAACGTGCAAAATATCCATGATTTACAGCAATTAGAAACGGAAATAGAACAGAGTCTAAATATTAATTTGTGCAATCAATTGCAGACTATGTTAGATGAACACAACCAACGGTTACGCCAAAACGTCACACAAAGCGGGGGATCGATATCCGATTCTGACAACACTGATGCAACGCACGCCAGCACTATGCAGTCGGCAGATAGCACTTCAGCTGCTGCTGGTTGTTCACCATCTAGAAGAAGCGCACACCCCGAAGGTAATAACGTTACAGAGAGCCCGTCGACCTCCTGTGCCAAGATCCGTCCTGATACCGAGCGGCCGTCAACTAGCACAGCGGCGTGCCCTTCAGGCACTACTCAAATAACCAATGCGAATATCGATGCAGTGATACGGAATGGCGGGACCATAAATGGATACCGCGTTTTACCACACCATGCTAGGCATCAAAATCGTCATTTTTTACAGGACGAGTGAAGGTTGTTTAGAAACATACAAAAATATCGACGAACATCACCCAAAACGGTCTGTCTTTATATGCACAATGAACATTACTGTATGATACTGAAGCTAACGGCGTTTATCGGTACAGATTATGTGTGCTGTTTCTGCTATAAAGGGTACTCAAACCCGCAAAGTCACAGATGCAAACATGTCTGCAACGTTTGTTTCGATCGAGATTGTTACAAATATCCTAAAAGAACATTGCACTGTGCCGATTGCCCACGTTATTGCAATTCGAGCTACTGCTATGACAAACATAAGAAGGTTCCCCCAGGCAAAGAAAAAATACCATGTGATTTTATAAAATATTGCAAACTATGTAACAGGCGTTACAAAATTACAGGTCCCGACAACAAACAGCACAAATGTGCTCCTGATCGTTGTGACCATTGTCGCGAAGATCTGCCAAGCCAAGGGGTACATCAATATTTCATACAACCCCAAGAATCCAAGGAGCCCAGCAAAAAATAATTCCTTTACGATTTTGAAACGCGTTACGAAAATGGAAAGCACGTCACTAATTTCGTTTGCGTAATCACTTTTAAAGGCAAGAAATTTGTGGCTAAAGGTCCTGACTGCATAGAGCGTTTGATCACCCGGTTCAGACGTCCTCGATACAAAGGATACACTTTCATAGCCCATTATGCGTCCAGATTCGATTCCTTTCTAATTCTGGAGTATTTTTGCAAAGTAGGGCTTACGGTCAACATCATCATGCAAGGATGTAAATTAATCTTTATGTATGATAATGCCTTTGCACAGCGATACATCGATAGTTACTCGTTCATTCCAATGGCCCTGTCTAAGATGCCCGAAGCGTTAAACTTGACAACGACGGAAAAAGGCTACTTTCCCCATCATTTCGACAGGGTCGAAAACGAGAACTATGTGGGTCCCTACCCTGACAAAACGTTTTATGGATATGAAACCATGTCTGATAAAGACCAGGTAAAGTTCGACGCATGGTACAACACGGTCTCGGGTAAATTCTTTCGCTTCAAGACAGAGCTGCATGAGTACGGTGTGAACGACGTCGTCTTATTAAGGGAGGCCTGTATGAAATACCAAGAAGCGTTCATAGACAGCACCGAGCTCGATCCGTTCAACTTTACCACGCTTGCGAGCTGTTGTATGGGGGTTTTCAAAATGCATTACCTTGACAGAAACACGCTGCCTCTGACGCATAATAACGCATACATTCAGCAGAGTAAACAGTTTACTCAAACAGTTCAATCCAGTGGCTGGAACATGTAAAAAAGACCCGAAAAGTCGACATTCACCATGCTTTAAACCACGGCGAAATGAAGTTACTTTTTAGACGGTTACTATGAGCAGGGTGGCTCTAGGTACGGTTTGGAATTCTGCAGTTGTTTGCACCACGGGCATTATTGTCTCTTTTATCCAAATCATATACACCCCTTGTCGCGTGTGCCCTACGGTGAACTTAGGAGACAGTTTGACGACAAAGTGGAAATTCTGCAAAATGCGTACGGGTTGAAAATGGAAGTCCTCTGGGAGTGCGAATGGGACAAAATGAAACGGTCCGATCCCTCAGTGATAGAATTTATGAGCACTTATACGGCCCCTGAGAAGTTGAAACCGAGAGATGCTCTCTTTGGCGGTCGTACTACCGCGTACAAACTCTATCACAAAACCGCCGCGGACGGTGAAAAAATAAGCTACGTAGACTTTACTAGCTTATACTCCTACTGTCAAGCTAGAAAGAGCTATCCGATCGGGCACCCCCAAATCATTTTTAATGATTTTGAGCCGATTGAAAATTACTATGGTCTAATCAAAGCCACCGTGTACCCACCACGCAATTTATATCATCCGGTCCTCCCCGTCCGCTGCGGGGGGAAAGTCATGTTTCCGTTATGCAGAACATGCGCGCACGATGAAAACCAGACAACAAACTGCTCCCACACGGACGAGGAGAGGGCTCTCTCAGGATGTTGGGTCAGCATCGAAAGCGATCGAAAAGGGGTATGTGATAGCAAAGATCGACAAAGTTTGGCATTTCCCACAGAGGTCAGATACGCTGTTTTGCGACTACGTAAAAACATTTCTACGTTTGAAACAGCAGGCATCCGGTTACCCATCAAACATCGTCACAGATGCAGACAAAGAGAATTACATCCGCAAATATTTCGAAAAAGAGGGGATCCAGCTCGACCCCAAAAAGAGCGGTCACAACCCTGCTCAGAGGTCCATAAATAAGCTTCTTCTCAATTCGTTATGGGGACGGTTCAGCATGAGACAGAACTTACCCCAAACCCTGCTTGTGAAGGACCCTGAAGATTTCGCCAGGATTATTTTTGGTAAAACCGACATCCTGAAATATTTCACATTCGTCTCAGACGATGTAGTGCTTGTCCAGCATTGTCGTCCCGAAGGGGATGTTTGTAAGACACGTGACATTAACGTGTTTATAGGGGCATTTACGACGGCTCACGCGTGTCTGGAGCTGTACGACCTGCTGGACAAACTCGGTGATCGAGTCTTATACGCAGACACGGACAGTGCTATTTTTGTGTCTAGGGACAACGACTGGATGCCTCCTCTGGGGGATCATTTGGGGGAACTGACGGATGAAATAGGGGGCGATGATTTCATCACAGAGTACTGCGCCAGCGGACCAAAATCGTATGGCTATCGCACCGCCAAAGGAAAAGTATGCATGAAGGCTAAGGGTATAACCCTGAACGCCAAAAACTCGCAAGCAATCCGATTAGATTCGCTGATTGGTTTGGTTAGTAGCTATGTGGCAGAATGCATCCTGGCCAATGCTGAAAACATTAATTTTTAATAATAAAAAGAGTCTCACATTGCACAACAAGTCAGTCGTTAAAAAGTTCAAATTGGCATACAATAAACGTAGACTTTTATCCGACTGCAGCACTCTTCCTTATGGCTACTGATTCAGTGATGCATAGAGGGGTTCGGGACGCTTCTGAATTTGACTTTCAACTTATTCATCCCTTTTCCTGTGTGATCAGCGGTCCAAGCAATAGCGGCAAGACCTATTTTGTAAAGTGTTTGTTGGAAAATGGTTTAAATATGATTTCTAAAAAAATTGAAAACATTGTATATATTTACAATTGTTGGCAACCTCTGTATGATGAACTGCTTAAATTGTACCCCATTAAATTTGTTGAAGGAATACCTGAGTCTCTGGATGATGATAATTTACTCCCTGTCAACAAAGCTAATCTTCTAATTCTGGATGAAATGATGAGCGAGGCACCGTACATCACCGTAATCTTAGCGCTATTTATATTGTACAGAATTTATTTGCTCAAGGTAAATCGAGCAGAACCATCAGCTTGAACACCAACTATCTAATCTTGTTCAAAAATGCTCGTGATGCTAATAAAGTGATGGTCCTGGGACATCAGATGTACCCTTCCAATGTGAAATACTTTATGGAGTGTTATCAAGACGCTACCAGTCAACCTTATGGCTATCTCATGATAGACTATAAAGTAAAAATGCCTGAGCAGTATCGTCTCAGAACGGGTCTGCTTTCCGACCGACAAGTGGTCTACCTCCAGAAGAAAAGAATCGCGTAATCATTCAGCATGTCCGCCAGACTTTGTAAGCATCTACCTCTGTTAAAGTTGTTACATAAAGCCACGCCTAAACAACGGCGTCTTATTTTACAAGCAGCGTCTGACGATCTCATTTTAGCGCTTTGCAAAGTGGCTCTAAACATCCTCTACGGTACAATTCCGATCAGCCGTCAGCAGTACCAAAAGCTGAAGAGGAGAAAAGCTGAAATTAAACTTGTCTCCAATAAGAAAATTGGTATAGCCGCCAAGAAGCGCGTTTTCAATCAGTCTGGGGGTTTTCTTTTACCGCTTTTAAGTGTTGCAGTACCCTTTATTTCTAGCCTGATATCAGGTAGACAGAGCTGAGAATGCAACATGCTGAAAAAATGTATCTTGTCCCCCAGAACCAACTGGAAAAGCTGCAATCCGTAACTCCCCGTGAGAACATTAAACAGGTCGTAGAGAGCTATCTGGATACCTCCATAAGAAATATTTTGCTCAGACCTGATTTGGATCCGCATGAAAAGGCTAAACTTTACTCAAGCGTCCTAACAAGATTTTTGACGATCGTTAAACAAGGTGATCGGGAGAGTAGTGTTTTAACGCTATCAATACCGCATACTGAACCCGATCATAAAGATGCGCATGGCTCTACTACTAACGTCGAAGACGCTGGGGTTCCAGATGATGTCATAGCAGAAGTTCTGAAGAACGTGCCATCAAGAAGTGTTGAAAAAAACAGATATATATTAGACAAAATGTCTAAAGCTAAAGGACTCAGTGCTTGGAACGAATCGGGGGAATTTGTGTTTAAGGGGAAGGCCATACCGGGGTCGCACATGGTCGATTTGTTAAAAAACGTTACCGCTCCGCACCAGGTCCGAGATGACAGAAGGCCTCTAGGATGGTCAGAGTTTCTATAGGCGTTTGCTGAATTAAACATACCATTTTCTACTGTGCCGAATCAGCGTGTCAGGCATGTGATTAGTTCTTTGAAAAGCAAACCTCCAGCGATCATGCCGGAGCCTGGACGACTTTCTAAAAAGACAGTCAAAAAGAGAATTTCACGTACGGATAAACCGATGTTTAGACCTCCGACTATCGACTTAAGACAATGGTTAAAATTTACATTTTTTTCTTGTGGTCTTTAAATGTTTGTGTATGTGTATTGTTGGATGCGAATATACATTTCAATAAAGAACACTTAAATCCATCATCTGTTTATGGTCTTTATTTATCATCAGTCGAATACAATGGTTATTCAATCACAATTCATAGGCATATTACAAGTCTGCACACAATGTATACACGAAAACATTCTTTCATTACAAACATTAGAACTTAGTCTTTTCACAAAGAGGGAAACCATTTTATCATTGTATCATTGTAATTATATAATCGTCACTGTACAAATTTAACACGTAGTTGTAGTCTCTCCCCCTGGCTAAATGATATAGGAAAAACACACAGTGTTGCCCGCACACATCCGATGTAAAATCCTGAACACGTTTGGTGGAATATAACACGACGGGTGAGTTGGTTATTAAAAATTTTTTGATGGAGGGTGGAAAGCGGTTGCTGTTGGGAGCATTACCAAAGCTGTCAAAAAAACACCCGTAACCCTCTTGAGATAAATAAACAGCAAGCCAGTGTTCACCAGGAAGCTCAGCAGGGTGTGTGTTAACAATGGCCATCGCTGGCAAGTTCCTTAACGGCCTTTCAGGCATGTAGTCACTTGGAAGAACGCCGAGAAAATTAGTGTTGCATGAAATTTTGTCCATGATCGCCGTGAGTCGTACGGTGTCCATCTTCTGCTCAATAGTAATCGACCAGGACACTTCAACAATGCTGTCAAACACAGCGTAAACGATAAGGTTAATAGTATGCGGCAGTGGCTGTTTGAAGCGAGCTTCGAGTCTGATATTTCCGGACTTGATAAGTGATATGTGCTGTCCGCAATCCTCATCAGGCGTGAGGTTAAAGGCATAAAGCGTGTAACCTTTCAGAAAATCTTCCCTGTTGATGGCAAGCGCGTGATTTTTTAGGTGTCTCCCAGTTGCAGTTGCCAACTGGTAAAATTCTCGCACGGCCGAACCCCCAGCAAAATCTGGTTGCAAAGGCTTGGCGGGAAATTGCTGACCGTCAACACAGATGGCTAGGAACTCCAAATCGTAGTGTTTGAACGCAAACGGGTTTTTGTCATAGGTGCCTGTGCTCAGACTTAATACATTCTCCTGACATACAGTGAAGTAACGCCATACTAGAATATGGTTTTTACGGCTCTCTTAGCTGCGGTGTTACGCTTTGCAGTCTTCTTAACCTTTCTGTGTGTGACTGAGGCCTTCTTAGATCCACCCTTTGTTTTCTTTATCGTATGACCACGCCTCCTTATACCCGTCGGTTTAGACAATCTTTTACGAGCCATGACCATAAGACCTGATCCATCTTCAGTTTTAGCGTTATCGTTATACGATCTTGACAATGCATTTGAGACCACATCTGATACTATATTTTTAGCAGCCGATTTTAGATGAGCTTTAGCGATACTGAACCCTCTTTTTAACAAGGGTATGGCCATCCTAAACAAACCTCTGAAAAGACTCCCTAGGCCAGCCCCGTACATAATGGCTCCACCGGCATATCCGAGTAGACCACCTCCGGCCTGATTTCGATAATAGTCGACATAATCAGCAGCATTCATCTCATGCCGATTATAATAAGCCATTCTTAAAGCATAGATTGTTTCGTCGGTCTGAAGTGTAGCTTTACGATGACTTTCCCGTAAGAAAATGGTATTTCGCGGTTTTGGTCGTCCTTTAATTCTACAGTGATGTCCGTGATGTGCGTCTTGTTGACCGATGCATAATGGGGTTTGTCGTATCTAACACTGACGGTATTGTTGCTCTCCCCTGTTATATGTACACATCTTAAAAGGGGTACGTATGAATCACCCACTGATTGGTATTCGATAATGTCCGTGTAAACATACATTGTATAGAAACCCCCGTTGATATCAGCCTGATGAGGAGCATCTGTAATAACACCTGTTGTAAAATCTGCCTTTTCATGGTAGGCGGAACGTCCTAAAGCGTCATCGGGTTTCACTCCTAAAACAGCTGCAAGTTTCCCATGGAAGCTTATTGAGATGTTAGGTTTCGCAACCAGGCTAACTTTGTTTTTTAAATAATCATAACTCATTACCACGGCCGGCGCTGCGATTTCATTTATCGCTCGGATCACGCTCCGTATGTCCGCGTAGTACCCTCCTGCTATTTGGTGCTTCCTCGAAATGAAAAAACCCGGTAGCGGTTTAAACGGAGCATCGCTGGGCTTGTTCGTATGTTTCTGGGTCATTAAAGGTGTACCAACTTCTAGGATATTCAATTTCAACAAGACCTACTTGCCAGTCTCCTTTCAGGTTTATAGTTTTCGCTAACCTGGTCGTATAACTAGATATGCGATTTTCAGGATAAACCGTTAAAGAAGCGTTGCACGGTAATGTGACGTAGAAACCGCAGTCATCCATGGTAAAGCTTTACTCAAATGATCTCATCCTGTAAAGGGAGCGTGTTTTATGGCTGTTGCAAGTCCAACAAAGCTTTTTTGTCTACGTAGCTATTGAATTTCGAAGGCCAACCTAGCCATTTCACTAAAACTAGCGTGGTTCACCCCTGTTTTTTCTCCCCTAAAATCTTTTCCACCTTAAACGCTTTGTTTTCGCTTACGATTATATTCTGTATCTCTTCTTCGTAAAACACGCCATCAATGACATCACCATCATAATCAGACAGTCTATATACAGGGGGGTTACGTGGTATGCACGCCGATATAGTGAAAAATTCTTCTGTGTAGTTCTGTTCATACCCCTTGGTGAACGGTCCTCTCACTTTAGAAATTCTGACCACGTCTCCTACTTTATATTTAAATATAGGGAGAACGTTCTTCATGTCGCTGTACAAGTTTCCAAACACTGTGGCCCTGTTTTCTTTGCCGACATCCAACAGTCTCATCCTAATACTCCAGTGGTAGCTAGAGTTGTATCCTTGAACAGTGTCTTGCAAAACGTCTACATATCTCCGCGAATTTGTAGCCGTTAAAAACGGCCACATTCGAGATTTCAGAGAACGATTAAATCGCTTCGCGACGGACGCTTTTACATCAGTTGCTGTCGCAAAGTGAAGAATGTTGTGCTTTTTCATTAAATCTTGAAAATGCTTGTTAAAAAATTCTGTTCCCTTGTCTGTCTGTAATTTTTTGGGGATGCGTCCTTCTTCGAGTATAGACTTAAACGCCTCAGTAACTTCGACCCCGCTCTTGTTCTTTAGCGTACGAACCCACGCATACTTGCTTAATACGTCGATACACGTCAACAAATATTTATTATTATCATTTTCCTTTGAGTATGCTGACATGTCGACGAGATCTGCTTGAAACTGCATATCCACCCCATACACCACGACTCTATTACGTTTGTAGTTTATAGGAACCGATCTGTGTAATGTGTAAGCATCTTCCCCAGCCAGCCAGTCTGAAACCTGTTTATCACTCAGGCGTACACCAGTATCCTTTAAGACAGCGTCCTTTAACTGTTTTTTACCGCCTAAAGACCCCGGGTTGGATGGCGTGTAATAGACTTTTTTCATATGCTCAGACATGTTGACGTTTCAACATCCCTCAAAAGAATAAAGCCTATGAGTGGTGCGTTTTTTATTAAAAACAATATATACAGTCAATAAAAGAAGATATTTTCAAATGGTATACGTAATGATGTCGAAATAGTCTACAAATTGGATACATAGCTACAGTACAAATATATTTCAAATTGCTTACATAATTAGATACGTAATGAAAGCGGGTACATAGTAAAATAATGACATTACAGATTGTCTATCCAGTAAAGACAATTTACACCCATCATAAAGTTACGATCTAGTATGTAATTAACGTCAACCATTTCACAAACCTTGTTTTTCTCATTTTTTTTAACAAGCTTCACACATCAGTCACATATGTACACATACAGAGAATGTCGTTAATACCTATTCCTTCGCCAAGTGTAGACATCACATCTAGAATTTTTACGATCATTACACATGGTAGATCATCCCCGTTAAGACACATGTCAGTCAATTCTCCCCATGAGTCTGTCGCTCTTCTTACACACCACATTTGCTTCTTGAGGTTTGTTACACGTTTGGTATCCCCCGTACAATCATGATTCGGATCGCACGCATGCTCAATGACCGTATGCATCAGAGCATTTATCCGTTCCTTTATAATAGTCTTTAAATAGGATTTCATGGAAATAATTTCTCCCTCTGCACATAGACCCTCCCATCACTTCTCGGTCACACTCCAGCTGCTGCCACACTGCTTTGCCAGAGATCCACTGCGTCGTAAACGACTTTCTTGTAGGACTCGTCCAGTAGCTTCTCCCTGATTTCTTGCAGCTTTGCAACGATGAATGGCTCGTCTCTTAATTCATGCAGAATAGCACCGGCAGTTCCTTGAATCCTTAGAATGTTGTTGGACTTTAATCCGCAGCGTCGTAGAGTGAAGTCTATAATGGTCTGAAGATCGGGTTTGAACAGCTTGCGGCACAGCTCTTCAAAGCGTGAGTCGAAATAGTACGCTGTAGGCTCAAACAGACAAGTATGTTGCAGCTGGCTCGGATGGTCTGTCGCACATCCCTCACACTCATCTCTCAGCTTTTTGTCGATGATGTGTTGCAGCAGCAGTACGATCAGCGCTTTTATGATTTTGAAGCCGATGCCGCTGAAGCAACCATCTGTTGTGTCAAACCCCGCGGTAGCACTAGAGGTAGTGTGTAGATCCGATAGGAAGGTCAGGTTGCGATAGCCGAGTTCTGTACAGAATTTATCCAACCATTCTTTTTGAAGGTCGGGTGCGAGGGGTTTGCCTGTTGAGAAATGATCAACGGCATTATCATCGCTAGCTTTTAGGCCAAAGGCAGCTCGGCTGTCTTGTAGAAATGCTTGTTCTTGAGACATAGCGGAGATCATGGTAAGGAGCGACTTACCATTCCTTATAATGACTCTAGTAAATGGGCGGGGTCTGTAGTATGCACGGACTCTCTGCACAAAACAGCTGTCTTTTAATTTTGGTGTATCCATCACGTATGTCGCACCACTTGAACATTTTGTTTACGAGCAACAAATGTGCGCTCAGCAGATGTAGATCACCCCACTTGAAAAAAAACTGGAGGGTGTATGCTTCATGTTCCTTGTTATGAGGACTGTTTTCCGAGCAACCGCAGAGTTTTGTCTTGTCTTTGCAGAAGAATATGTACACATGGTTATCCAGATTCTTTTTAGATAGGCCTCCGACCACAATGTAGCGGGTATTCGGCACCACCCCGTCCCACTCTGCTACGTACAACATGGTTGTAAAATACAGCCCAGTCTTTATCAGAAAATACCAAGCAGGGGTCTTCTTCCTGTACAAATACATCCACGCCATCAGCGATGTAGAGCGTAACGATTCGGGTCGATTTTTGAAATATATAGCCGAATATACGACTACTAATCAGGGAAAATCCGTCTCTTTTGTAGTCTGAATTGTCATGTACAAACTTTGTCAAATAATAATTATCGTACGCTTTTCTCGGCGCCAAAGTCAGACTTTCCAACATCTCTTCATCCCATTCGCTGTCAGGGGTTTTAGGTGAGTATAACTCAGCCATGGCTATGTATTTCGCAACTCTTTTCCACAGAAGTGAGGTACTCCTATTTATATAAGCATGTGTTGCAGCGTGATCCTATACCGGCCACAGCTGCGGGTGCCAGATGCCCCCGGATGTCAAACTTAGAAAAAAAAAAACAAACCTGAAAAAGTACAATTTAAAACAAATCTCCTATTTTATCGCCTGAGGTCCGGCGGGTTAATCATGGCATTATGTATATATTACAATCAGTTGTCATATCACATCTGGTGAACATTACAAACCAAATGTAAACATTCTCCTATTTCATCTAGGAGGTCACAGGTCAGCCTCCGTAATCAACTTATATTACAAACAACCATTATATCACATCTGGATATCATTAAAAGATCATTAAAAGGCGGTTAATCCCATGGGGCGGGGGGGTGGGTCAAAGGTCATTCATCAAACTTTTTGACATAAAGGACAACCTTACTTACTACTGCTGTACTTTTGCGTCAAACCACCATGTGATCCACGTGATCAGATTATGCTTTAAGCATTTCTTGTTAAAAATATTGTTTTTTTTTCTCCTAGTGTTTTCTAATTGCAGGTGATTGTTATTTATTATGTAAAGACTGTTTGTTTCATTTATATTTTGTGTAAAAGTCTAATACCGAAAAATAAAAATAAAACAGCTGGCTATATTTGGTCATACAACTATGGTGAATGTATTTCTTCAGGCAATAATTTAATCTGATTTGAGTTCTATGCTGATTTTTTGAGTGCTAGTTTGATTTTATGCTATACTTCATACCACAATTTATTTTAGACTCTTCTCAGATATATTATCATTAACAACTAGAATAACTTAAGATGTATCATCTAGTCTACCTGATTATGATACTAAGCTTACCTTGAATTGAACCTTGTCAGTACAACTGATTAATTTGTAATTAGGTCAAATGGACACCAGCTTGGTCAGGCTGGGAGAGCAACTAAAACCAGCTACTTCCAGCTAAAACCAGCCTGGGCAGGCTGGGAGACCAGCTAAAACCAGCTACTTCTAGCTAAAACCAGCCTGGCCAGGCTGGGAGACCAGCTAAAACCAGCTACTTCCAGCTTAACATGATAAAACCAGACTGGCCAGGCTGGGAGACCAGCTAAAACCAGCTACTTCCAGCTAAAACCAGCCTGGCCAGGCTGGGAGACCAGCTAAAACCAGCTACTTCCAGCTTAACCAGCTAAAACCAGCCTGGCCAGGCTGGGAGACCAGCTACTTCCAGCTAATTCCAGCTACTTCCAGCTTAACCAGCTAAAACCAGCCTGGCCAGGCTGGGCGACCAGCTAAAGCCAGCTACTTCCAGCTAAAACCAGCTACTTCCAGCTTAACCAGCTAAAACCAGCCTGGCCAGGCTGGGAGACCAGCTAAAGCCAGCTACTTCCAGCTAAAACCAGCTACTTCCAGCTTAAACCAGCTAAAACCAGCTAAAACCAGCCTGGCCAGGCTGGGAGACCAGCTTAAACCAGCTAAAACCAGCCTGGCCAGGCTGGGAGACCAGCTAAAACCAGCTACTTCCAGCTTAACAAGCTAAAACCAGACTGGCCAGGCTGGGAGACCAGCTAAAACCAGCTACTTCCAGCTAAAACCAGCCTGGCCAGGCTGGGAGACCAGCTAAAACCAGCTACTTCCAGCTAAAACCAGCTACTTCCAGCTTAACCAGCTAAAACCAGCCTGGCCAGGCTGGGAGACCAGCTAAAACCAGCTAATTCCAGCTACTTCCAGCTTAACCAGCTTAACAAGCTAAAACCAGACTGGCCAGGCTGGGAGACCAGCTAAAACCAGCTACTTCCAGCTAAAACCAGCTACTTCCAGCTTAACCAGCTAAAACCAGCCTGGCTAGGCTGGGAGACCAGCTAAAACCAGCTAATTCCAGCTACTTCCAGCTTAACCAGCTAAAACCAGCCTGGCCAGGCTGGGCGACCAGCTAAAGCCAGCTACTTCCAGCTAAAACCAGCTACTTCCAGCTTAACCAGCTAAAACCAGCTACTTCCAGCTTAAACCAGCTAAAACCAGCCTGGCCAGGCTGGGAGACCAGCTAAAACCAGCTACTTCCAGCTTAACAAGCTAAAACCAGACTGGCCAGGCTGGGAGACCAGCTAAAACCAGCCTGGCCAGGCTGGGAGACCAGCTAAAACCAGCTACTTCCAGCTAAAACCAGCTACTTCCAGCTTAACCAGCTAAAACCAGCCTGGCCAGGCTGGGAGACCAGCTAAAACCAGCTACTTCCAGCTTAACCAGCTTAACCAGCTAAAACCAGCCTGGCCAGGCTGGGAGACCAGCTAAAGCCAGCTACTTCCAGCTAAAACCAGCTACTTCCAGCTTAACCAGATAAAACCAGCCTGGCCAGGCTGGGAGACCAGCTAAAGCCAGCTACTTCCAGCTAAAACCAGCTACTTCCAGCTTAAACCAGCTAAAACCAGCTTGGCCAAGCTGGGAGACCAGCTAAAACCACCTACTTCCAGCTTAAACCAGCTAAAACCAGCTAACCAGCCTAAGCTGGTTTTAGCTGTTTTTTTAAGCAGGGTGCTCGTGCTGCATCAGATATCACATCTCATGTAACCTGCTGTTTATCGTGTGGTCATCACTCACTAACTTCTTTCCAAATGCTTTTCATATTTTTCATCAAAAGCAGAAATGTTGTTGAGCGTGTTTGTGTATATTATCAGTGGTGGGTGTGTCTTATCTCATCAAACTGGACTCGTGGCCTGCTGCTCATTCCTTCCATCAGTAACTTCCTCATTCCGCATCAGCATCACTACAGTCGTTTGTTCATTCACTCATTCAGCTGTGGAATCTGAAAGAAAACATATGAAAGAAGCATTTTATCTTTTTGTTTACTTCAGAAGATACAAAGAGATTATCAGTGAATATAGAACAGTAAATAAAGACTCCCCCAACATGTGATTTACACCTCAAAAAGGCAGAACAGGCCTCTGCTTTCAATGGCAACCAAAGACAAATCATCTGATAACACTAGTTTTATTGTTCGAAGGAATGTGAGCAGATCAATTCTCACTGCCTTTCTCCATAGGAAAGACCCATAATCCCTATAAAAGGAAACTTTCCTCCTCTTCACTCATAGACAAACTTTCTACAAATAAACATGCAGCTCATGACATTGTGTATGATTGTATGATTGACATTGTGTATGTCTTGCACAGTGTCTCTTGCATTGTATTCTTGTTTTATGCATGCTTTATGGGTGAAGAATTAGTCAATGTAACCCCACCTTTGTGTCTCCTATCAAATTAATGCTCATTTAATGATGCACACTTTGGTGTGCAACACCTCCTCATGGAATGCCATGTGTATTTGTAATTTAAACAGAGGCCATTCGAACCATGCTCTCAGACAAAGGGTTGTAAACCCCCCAATATTTCCAACCTCCTGCTTGGAAGTTCAGCCTTTCTCATTGGTCAAGCCCATCCTAAAGAGGAGTGACTTTTCCCAGACTTTAAAGGGCAGTTCTGCCCGCTATCTTCTGCTAAATCTTCTGATGGCTGCCCATGTGGAGGGAGTGACTGAGAGCCTGAGATGGCGAGGACGTGCACAGCGGGCACCAACATACAGAGCCGTGTACGGCCTCCCCAGCCTGGGGAGATGGCTCCCAACCACAAAGAGTCAGACTAATGCTGTAACGTTTGGAGTAAAGGCGACTGCGATGTGGATCCAAGTGCAAAGCTTTATTAAAAGCGTAGTCAAAACAGGCAGGGTCAACAACAGCAAACAGTAACATCCAAGGTAATCCAAAGGGTAATCCAAAGAACAAGCTGAGGTCAGGGCAATCGGCGAAGAATCACAAAACCAGAAAACAATCCGAGTCGAAGCAAAAAGGCAGGGCAAGAAAACTAGGAACAAAGGAACACTAAGTCTAACACAGAACATGCTACAGGCTAACAACAATCAGCAAACTTGAAGAGAGAGAGAGCAACTTATATACTAAACAGGGAAACTACATGACAAAACAAACCAAAGAGAGCAGACACAAGTAACCAAGGAACCAATCAGAATATAGCACACAGACAAGGGTGACACATGACCAGATAACATGAGAGGCAACATAGTCGTAACAAATGCCACTGGAGTTCATCTTTACTCAACCCTAAAATGAATCATCATGGAAATGTCTTTGATCAGACATTTCTTTCTCTTCGCTCCTGGCAGTCTCTGCACCTTGATCTCTGGATTGCGGCCTGCAGTTCCACTGCGGCCCATAAGGCCAGCAGGCCCCATTTTACACCAAGCCATGTGCTTACTCAGGAGAGAGGACTCTCTCAACCACAACAGAGTCAAGAATAACCTCAGAGTTTCATGAGATTGCAACTTCGACCACTGAATGGAACCATCCACACCTTCTTCAGAGGCTTCAAGAGACTCATTCCTTGGCCAAGTCAAATTCAAGTATTGTTCCTTTCACCAGACAGAGGTTTGATGTAAGCTATCGTACACTGTGCTTTGAATTAGAGACTGATGGTTCTTTCAGGTGGTCAACTCAGATTCATCCCCCCTGGTTCTGTTCGGTTCTTAACCTTCACATGTACCACATATGCGCGATTCCCTTCTGAGGGAACAAGACACTGCGTCCTCTAGAGGTCACTTTGGGGGAACGCTTCTGCGAGACTGGTGTCTGAAACATACATCTAAACATGACAAAGACATTGGCTGGTGACAGCCTATGACGCCATAACCAGCACGACCACAGTATAAAAGGGCGCCGGGAGAACATGTCATCCTCTTCTTTGTGCTTGGGTTTATCTCCCCATCAATGCCAAAAGCAATTGGCTCTTATGGTCAGGCTTAACAGAACTCCCTTCTCGGTTTGTGGGTTCTCTGTTTTAGAGCTTAGTCTAAAATCCATTTTTATGGTGAGTATACATGCTAGTTCTCTATGCACTCCTTTAAAATCCATGTTCATGGTATGTGCGCACGCTAAGCCTTTATGGTAAGGGTGACATGATGCTGGCCTCGTCCCCTTTCTCTGAGTTTGCTTAGGCCCCGGATTTCTTACCTGGGCCCCACTCCACTGATGTATCTGTGATGATACCTGTATGAATGATGAGCTTGGTAGTACTACCCTTGTACTTGAGGGTTTCTATGAGCACCTCTGTTACCCTCTCTTTCTGAGTAATGAGGCCCTTTAAAGCATGGGACATAGCTGGTAGGTCCAGACAAGGACCACTTTTGGATCAGAAAAAGTTATCCAATCCCAAGTATAAATATGCAGTTTGTTATATTTGTAAACATGAACAAGTGATGAGAGCTGATTTAATGGCAGAAAATCTACTTCGCAATAATGTGAATGCTTTCTGGAAGGACGTAGGATTAACAAACAGGAGCAATGTGATATTACCATGCTCTATTGAGAATGTTTCTGGAGATGAGAATATAGCAGAGTTGTGGGGAAAACATTATTCTACTCTGTTTAATTCTGTAAAGCATGGGCGTCGATAGGCCATTTTTAGGGTGGCTAAAATTTAACGTCCAATATAATGCATATTCCAGTGCATGTGCAATAAGGTTTGCATACTTAAATGCTTCCTTTGCTTTTTATGATATACTGATACATACCTTCTCCACCCTGGCTTACTGTGATATTTCTTGTCAGGGCATGTAAGATATGGTCTACCTGCCTGATACAAAGATCTAGCAATATCAACATACATATCAGGGCTGTACAATGGAAAATGTCATTACAATTCATATCTGTACACATGATTGCATCTCTGAGTAATACCACCTTATTCAACAGAGTGTCCATTTTCCCATAATAAGTTTTAATATCTTCATCTGTAAGTTTAGACGAATCTAATTTTGCAAAAGCAGTCCTTTTACACCCATAATTTATCTCAAGTATACTTTCAAACTCAACAAGCATTAAAAATGGTACATGATCAGATATAATTTCCCCAAATAAAATTTTCATTAACTGTATAGTATCATGAGCCTCAGCTGTACTAATACAATAATCAAGCCATGAAGTTGTATGCCAGGCTTCACTTATATAAGTATAACTGTGCATAGTTAACAACAATTCACTAGATAACTTAAAATTATTATCAACACAAAAATGCATCATATGTTTAGCAAACATAGAAGATTTGTCAGTAAGGTCTGCATTCAAATCACTACCTACAAAAACACTTGCAAAATTATTTTCATTAATAAAAGAACTAATAAAAGCAAGTTGATTTAAATATTCATCCTCATTTTGCTGACATTCATATGGTGCATAAACATTAAGGATAATTAACTCTTTACTAGAGCAACTTATCCATACCGCGAAACACCAGTCAACGTCAACCTTAATAATATTTATCACTGAGTCCAACTTTTTGTGCCACAAGATAGCCATGCCTCCCGGTATCCTTCCTCTCACTATACCCACAGTATGATCATTTGTGGAAGTGCCAGCACCACGAAAATTGTCATTAAAAGAGTTCAATTTACCCAAATCCTGTTTAGTTAAAAAAGTTTCTTGCAGCCACAATATATTACAGTTTTGCATTAAATTATCAACTACTGTGTGTCGGGTCCTATCCCCAATGCTGTATGTCGAAAAACTCCAATCGTATTTTCTCCCTCAACTTCAAAAATCCTACATCGCTGCAGAAGTACCGAGACGGTCTTTGCAAAGTGAACGTGCAAAGAAGATCAAACACCCTAGATAGGACAATTTCAAAGTTGAGGGAGAACATGAGATGGGAGTTTTTCAACATACCCTACATGTCATGAACCGGAAAAAAACAGTCCAGGCAGAGTAAGACAAGACGAGCATTTGACATTAAAAAGTAAATAAATTGTATTATTTTTATGGTCACACTTTACAATAAGGTTCATTAGTTAACATTAGTTAACTACATTAGTTAACATGAACTAAAAATGAACAATACTTCTATAGCATTTATTAAGGTAAGTTAATGCTAGTTTCAGTATTTACTAACGTATTATTAAAATCACAAGTTGTGTTTATTAACATTAGTTAATGTACTGTGAACTAACATGAACAAACAATGAACAACTGTATTTTTATTAACTAACATTAACAAAGATTAATAAATAGTGTAATAAATGTAGTGTTCATTGTTAGTTTATGTTAGTTAATACATTACCTAATGTTAACAAATGACACCTTATTGTAAAGTGTTACCATTTTTATTAAAATAACCGATCGTTATGCTAGATAAGACCCTTCTGTAACGGAGTGAGTGAGACGAGAGGCGAGCGGATCCATTCGCGAGCTTTTATTAAAGGGACGAGACAGATACATGGTCGAAAACAGGCAGGGTCAAAACAGGAGCAAACAGGTAAATCACAGGCAAGACGTAGAGAATAAACAAATCACACGAGCTAGAGTCCAGTAGGCAGGTGGCGAACAGTCGAGACGAGATGGCCAGGCGAGGGAACTAGGAACAAGGGAACTAGGAAACGCTAACAATGAATAACTCAACAACAATACTCCGTGGCTTGCATGGGGAAAGACCGGGGCTTTTATAGCGCTGCTGATTGGTCACGGGTGCTGACCCAATCAGCGCGATGGATGCTGGGAGATGTAGTCCGGGGTGTAGTGCAGCAGTCTGTGTATAGTGACAGGGTGAGAGCGACGTCTGGTGGTGAGCGGACCGCAGGACACCGACCAGATTCGTAGGTCATCTGACCTTCCAGAGCCCCGTCATGTCTCGTCTATCTGTCCAGAGCCTCGCCATGTCTCGTCTGACATCCCAAGACACTGTGCTCCTGAGGTCACTACTGCTCACAAGTCTGCTCCTGAGGTCACGAAGAGATGTGACTTGACTCTGGGCGGTCAGACGAGACGTGACTTGACTCTGGGCCGTCAGGCGGGACGTGACTTGACTCTGGGCCGTCAGGCGGGACGTGACTCGACTCTGGGCCGTCAGGTGGGGCGTGGCTTGACTCAGAAACAACAGCAATAACTTGACTTGGCTCATGAAGATCAGCTGAGGTTTGACCTGGTTTGTGGAGATTGGCCGTGACTGGACTTGATTCGTGTAGATCGGTTGTGGCTTGGCCTGGCTTGTGAAGACCAGTAGTGAACTGACTTGACTCTTGGAGATCAGTAGTGACCTGATTTGACTCATGGAGATCAGCGGTGACTTGACTTGGCTTGTGATGACCAGCTGTAACTTGGCTTGGTTCATGGAAATCAGCTGCAGGAACTCAGGAACAACATGGCTTGATTCAGGAACAACATGGCTTGACTCAGGAACAACAGCTGTGACTTGGCTTGACTCGTGAAGCACAGCTGTGACTTGGCTTGACTCGTGGGGCACAGCTATGTCCTGGCTTGACTCATGGAGAACGACAGCTGTGTCTTGGCTTGACTCATGGAGAACAACAGCTGTGTCCTGGCTTGACTCATGGAGAACAACAGCTGTATCTTGGCTTGATTCATGGGGAACAGCTGTGTCTTGGCTTGACTCATGGAGAACAGCAGCTTTGGCTTGACTTGACTCTGTTGCTTGACTTGACTCTGTTGCTTGACCGGACTTGGAAGCTTGACTTGACCCTGGGGTAGCAGCCACGACGTGAAGGAGCGCCATTTTAGCAGCCCATACAGCCATTAGGGGTGAATCCAGCACGTGGGCCATCATGACCACAGGCGGTGTCCGAGTGCTGGCCGAGAGTTCTGGGATGGCGGCCATCTTGTGGCATGGCTTGGAGACAGCGGCCATCTTGTGAACAGGCTTGGGGATGGCGGCCATCTTGTGAACAGGCTCTGGGAAGGCGGCCATCTTGTCCGTACTTGGCTCAGGAAAGACGGCTGTAACTTGACTTGAGACAGGGGCGACAGCTATAATTTGACTTGACACAGGAACAACAGCTCTAACTTGACTTGATGCAGGAAACACAGCTTTAACCTGACTTGACACAGGAATGACGACCGTAGCTTGACTTGACTTGGAAACTTGACTTGACTCGGGAAATGCAGCTGTAAATTGACTTGACTCGGAAACTTGACTTGACTCAGGAAACGCAGCTGCAACTTGACAGGACTCGGAAACTTGACTTATCTCAGGAAACGCAGCTGCAACTTGACAGGACTCGGAAACTTGACTCAGGGAATGCAGCTGCAAC
This sequence comes from Cirrhinus mrigala, assembly GCA_036247105.1. Classification (NCBI taxonomy): domain Eukaryota; kingdom Metazoa; phylum Chordata; class Actinopteri; order Cypriniformes; family Cyprinidae; genus Cirrhinus; species Cirrhinus mrigala. The sequence continues at coordinate 6,084,511 of JAMKFB010000189.1, forward strand.
TTGGCTTGACTCGGGAACTTGGCTTGACTCAGGAAACGCAGATGCAACTTGGCTTGACTCGGGAACTTGGCTTGACTCAGGAAATGCAGCTGTGACGTGACGGAGCTCTGTTATCGCCGCCATTTTGTGCACGGGCTCTGTTGTTGGCGCCATTAGAGCAGCGCTATTCGCCGTTGTCGCCATCGCTCGAGCGCGCTCTGACACGGCCGCCATTTCACGAGCGATCCAGGCGGTCAGCGGTTCCGTGGCGTCACGCTCCTCCTCCGCGACACCCACGGTAAATGGAGAGCCCACACACAATAGAGCAAAGTCCATAAATTCCGCGAGTGATGAATGCGGACCCTCGCGTCTCAGCCTCGCCCTTAAAGGCTGGTTTACGCCATCACAAAAGATTTCAATAATAGTACAGTCCGGGAGGGTGGAATAATTGGCAATGGCCAGAAACTCACGGGTATACTGTTCCAGTGTGCGTGGTCCTTGTTTGATCCTGAAAAGAATTCTGTCAGTGTCCATATCAAATGAATGTCCGGAGTGAAAGCTGCTGGATCCTGTTGTGACGGAGTATTCTGTAACGGAGTGAGTGAGACGAGAGGCGAGCGGATCCATTCGCAAGCTTTTATTAAAGGGACGAGACAGATACATGGTCGAAAACAGGCAGGGTCAAAACAGGAGCAAACAGGTAAATCACAGGCAAGACGTAGAGAATAAACAAATCACACGAGCTAGAGTCCAGTAGGCAGGCGGCGAACAGTCGAGACGAGATGGCCAGGCGAGGGAACTAGGAACAAGGGAACTAGGAAACGCTAACAATGAATAACTCAACAACAATACTCCGTGGCTTGCATGGGGAAAGACCGGGGCTTTTATAGCTCTGCTGATTGGTCACGGGTGCTGATGCAATCAGCGCGATGGATACTGGGAGATGTAGTCCGGGGTGTAGTGCAGCAGTCTGTGTATAGTGACAGGGTGAGAGCGACGTCTGGCGGTGAGCGGACCGCAGGACACCGACCAGATTCGTAACACCTTTCTCGACTGGAATAGTTTACAACTGCATTTGGGATTGTTTGAAGCTGCATTTAAACTGCATTTTGGAAGTTCAAAATCAGGGCACCATATCAGTCCATTTTATGGAGAAAAATGCTGAAATGTTTTCCTCAAAAAACATAATTTCTTTACAACTGAAGAAAGAAAGACATGAACATGGATGACAAGGGGGTGAGTACATTATATGTGAATCTTTGTTTTGGAAGTGGACTTCTCCTTTAAGAAAAATAGACCCACAACCCAATATGGTATTAATTAACTGACAACTAGTGGATAATGTGCATTGTAATGTAAACGGTACAAAATGTTTGCCTTCATCATTTGAATAATCTGCCCATACAGGCTATTTGGACAAATGTGTACAAATCACATCATAAGCTATATAGACGCTAGAAGGTCATTCACACACATTCAGTATTCTTCCATTTATAAAAAACATTTATTTTCACCCAATATTCTGTGGTGGATGTGCTGAAGCGATGTGGTGTTAATACAGTGTGTTTACTGTTTAAGCATTTATAATACATTTGTGGGGGAGTGAACATAATTCAATAAGGTTGCTTTCAAGTATAATTCGTTATGTGTCTCTGTCCATTTAGTTTCTTTGCATTTTAGTCTTTTTCTGTTTGCCTGATTTCCCAGTTATTTTCTTCATTTTGTAATTAGATCCTTCTTACCAGTTCTGTTTTACCCTGATTATGTTCCTGTTTATGTGAGCCCTATGTTTCCTTAGTTCCTTTGTCCATTCTCATATATATTTCGCGAGGTTGTATCACTGTGATTTTCTAAAGCATTTCATGCTGGATTTACAACTGAAGTCAGTTTTGTTATTTTGCTTGTGTTAGTGCGCTGCTTTACATTATGTCAGGTTAATGTGCTGCGAAGCTCTTTAAGACACACCACAACTAAGTGCAATAATATAACCAGTGAAATGCTATTGATATACTGCATATTTGTTTATTATAGATATATTATTTATAGAACGTTATAAAAATATGTAAATATTCTTAATATAGAAATGTATATACTAAAACAAATTACATGTAACTACCGACAATATTTAAACATCCCTAAGCCTGTATTAAGTCCTAAGTGAAAGGATGATATAATAAATATTTAAACTATAAAAAGCATTAAACTATTTACACTATGTACAATATATAATATTTAAACATCCCCAAGCCTGTAATAGGGACTAAGTAGAAGGATGATTTAATAAGTATTTTAAATATAAAATGTCTAAAACTATTTACAGTATATACAAAATGAAAATTTAAGCATACCTAAGCCTGTATCGGGGCTTAAGTGAAGGGATGATATAGTAAATATTTTAAATATTAAAAAGTGTAAAAGTATTTACACTGTTTATATACAATATACAATATTTAAATATCCGTAAGGGATGAAAAGACCATGTCAGCCTGCCAGACACAAGGCTGACTGAAGAAAGAAAACAACTGCGTGGCCTTTTTCTGCTTTTCTCCATGTCTGATGGTGATCTGAAACAAAAACATAAATAACCTTTATCAACACACTACATAAACAGCATTTAAAAACATGCATAATAAAAAGACGGCAACATTCTAAAAAACACAATGCAGATGTTTGTACATAAACATATTTCATACAGTATAAAAGGCGTGTATGGTCTTGTGCCTGGAGGAACGTAATTTTGTTTAATTTTTATAACACAAGCATGTGGACCACATACATGATGTGTCTGTGTGAGCTAATCAATTTACTAGCAAACTGATGTGTAATACTTACCACAGAAGGACTTGGCTAAATCCTTCTTGAGTTTCCCACACCCAAAGTTAATAAATTTGATCTCCGGCTTGCACAGGTTGACAAGCAGGTTTTCCAGCTTGATGTCACAGTTAGGGTGGGCGATATCTTATTGTTTGCAATATACTGTTAATTTTTTTCGCCACGATAAGAATTAAACTTCCTGTGATAATAACGATAAAGTCTAGTTGTTGACATATTTCTGCGTGCGGCAGTACAGAGTGACATGCTGAAGGCGGATGTAAAACTAGTATATCGCTAAATAAGGAGCTCCAATCTGGAACTGGTTTGGTCAAAACTTTGCAGTGCGATAAAAATCGGTCTGAGCCTTGAATAACGGTAAATGTACTAGTAGCACATGTGTGATGCAGTTTTGTATGTCTATGAACCTGTTTACAAACCTGTTGTCCAACAAAGATATAATTTATTGACATGCTTTTTCTCCAAATTAACTTCATAACATAGTCAAATGTTTGAAATAACCTTTTGATATCAGATGTGGTTTCATATCACAGAATGAGGCAGAAACCATACTATTTTACAGTATTATAAAGGCTATGTCAATTAGCATTGCATTATAAATATCCTTTATCCTTATAAAATACCCAACCCTGGTGAAAAAACCAGCATATGCTGGTAGGTATGTTTTGACGCTGGTTTAAGCTGGTCCTTTGCTGGTTTATGCTGGTCCTTTGCTGATTTATGCTGGTCCTTGACCAGCAACATGACCAGCATAAACCAGCAAAGGACCTGCATGAACCAGCTAAGGACCAGCTTAAACCAGCATCAAAACATATCTAACCAGCATCCCAGCATGAAAACATACTTACCAGCATATCCTGTTTTTTTCACCAGAGAAAACTGCTTGAAGAACACAGACAAACCATATATTGTCGCAATTGTATGTTTATTGTCTTCAAGTTTCCTCAGTTAATATTTCTCGCTTTAGCCAGCTACAGTGATAACTGGATTTGAGATTCCTGGAGCGTCATCAGTACCAAACAGTCATTACATTACGTGTGTGCTCAGTAATGCTCACAACACCCTGTTCTGGGTAAAAATTGGAAAGATATTACTTTTCTCTAAAGAAACAGGATTTCCCTGAATTATCGTCATCTATCGATGACCGTTATTCCAATAAATGGCAGAAATTATTGTGATAAATTTTTAAGCCCATAACGCCCATCCTTAGTTGCGATGGAAAATGCCACGATAACAGCAAAAGTTAGCAGCATAAATGACCTGCCACATAATGTTCTGTGCTAATGTTCACAGCGCACTCCATGACTGTAAGGTCTGGTTTGTCTTGCCAGTTCAGCAATTTAATTATATGCTGTTGCATTTTCTATTGCCAATGACTGCAAACGCAATCTTTGAGGGAAGGGGTTTGAGATGAAAAGCCTAGAAAGAAAGAAAATGTAATAATTAGATTAAGGTAGTTTCCCATATAAATCTACAAATTGTTTGTCAAAGGCAGTTTGCCTTTCCATTTAAAAAAAAGCATTAAAATACCATAACACAGGCATGTTATCTCACCCTTGTCACACCCCTGTGGACTGTTTCCGTGGTTTCTCCCTGTGTATGCCCTTATTTGGTCTTTCCTGTTCCGTGTCTAATTATTACATCATTGTTTAATCATTCACACCTGTCTTCATCTGATTAGCCCGTGTATTTAAGTTTGGTTGTGTTCCCTGTTTGGTTGTCGGTTATTGTCTAAGTCACTCCATGTCTAATGTTGCTTTATGTTCTTTTATGTGGTGTCTGTGTGTGGATTCCCTGCTGTTCCTGTTCGTTCCTGTTCCTCGTGTGGATTATCTAAATAAACTATGTTCCTGATTTCCTCGTCTCTACTCCTCATTCCCGCACACGACGCCCGTGACAACCCTAAGCAGATCTCCAGTATGTTTCTTTTCCCACTACAGGTATCTAAAACAGCTTATCAGCCTTAACAATGCTGTAGTGTTTTCTTCTAGAGTGCCACCTCCAAAACCTCTTCTTCTTTCTTGTTTTCTTTTCAATTCTTGCCTCATACCATCAACTACCTCACCAGCCACAACAGGCGTTTCACCAACCTGATGAGCATGGTTCTCAGCTTGGAGTTTGTGTATATACCCATATGTTTTTTTCTTTAGAAGACACATTAGTTTCCTTAATTGACCTATTATTACACAGATAATATGCGCGTGTACTGTATATATTTATTGTGTGTGTATATATATAAATACAAACACATGCATGTATATATTTAAGAAAAATATGCTGTTTATATATATATATATATATATATATATATATATATATATATATATATATATATATATAAATATGTGTATATGTGTGTGTAAATATTTTCAAAATATATACTGTATCTGTGTGTATTAATATATGCATAATAAGTAAACTCAGTACACATACTATTGTATGTAAACAAAAACTTACTTTGGATGTTTAATTGCCATTAATTATTGGCACTATTACATTCAGAAAATTGTCACTTAGTGACAGGAATTAAAAGACGTTACTTCCAAAAGATCTAACATTACATTCAGAACATTGTGCATACATTAATAAAACTCAATGAGCTTCAAGGTAAGCCCTCGGTTCCTAACAAACTCGCTGATGTTTTGAACGGTCCTGTTTTTCTGTGTGTTTATTGTATAACCATTTATGATACATTTCTTGTGGGAGAGTAAACATAATTCAGTCAGGTTGCTTGCAAGTATAATTCATTATGTCTCACGGTAGAGCCCTGCGCGGGACTGTTTTCTTCATCCCGCTCCCGCCCGCGCCCGCCGAATTTCTGACCATTACCGCCCGCTCCCGCAACGTGTGTGTTACACTCCCACCCGCTCCCGCAATATGTATGTCCACTCCCGCCCGCACCCGCAAAACTCTGAGAATTTATTCCCGCACGATAATAGAGATGCATTGATTTTGTCTTCTCCCGTCCCGCAGGAAAAAAAAAACGTATTGTATTGCTATTATTAAAGAAATTCATGTTTGTTTCTTTCCCTGACCTGCATGTATTCTGACGCACTGGTACGGAAGATGAATATAGCCTGGGCTATCGGGGACATCCAAAACGCTTAGGCTACCGCGCGTTTCTTTAGACTTAAAGTACTTTGATTTTGGCTATTGAAGTATTCCGTAGGCTTGATTGGTGCCGGATTTGTGCCCACTGTAGATTAGTACTTTTGTACATTTGTCACATTGAACGAATTCCAGTTCCTTTCCATCTTTATCACAAACTATTGAGAAATTTCTCCAAATGTCAGACTTGCCTTGTTTAGATTTTGTGCTGTAAATACCACGTTTGAGGTTCTTTTCAACATCATTTGTTGACAATGACATCATGTCGCTAGGCTACCTCCCGATCCCGCAGTGTTTTTTTTAGCCGCCCATTCCCGCCCGCAGCAAAGTTCAAACCGCCCGCTCCCGCGAGATTTGCGTTGGGTCCCGTGGGACCCGGCGGGTCCCAATCCCAATGCAGCCCTCTATCTCACGGTCTCTGTCCATTTAGTTTCTTTGCATTTTAGTTTTCTCTCTGTTTACAGTATTAGTTTTACAGTATATACAATATATAACATTTAAACATCCCTAAACCTTTATTAAGGCCTAAGTGGAGAGATTATATAACAAATAATTCAATATAAAAAGTATAAAACTATTTAGTGTGCACAATATGTAAACATCCGTCAGCTGCGCTAGCCAGTAATAAGGCCTGAGCAGAGGGAGATCATAATAAATATTTGAAATATAAAAAGTATTAAACTATGTACAATATACAATCTTTAAACATCCCTAAGCCTAAATAAAAGGATGATATAATACACATTTTAAATATAAATAGTATAAAGCTGTTTACAGTACATACAATATACAATATTTAAACATCCTTAAAGGGGTCATCGGTTGCCCATTTTCCACAAGTTGACATGATTCTTTAGGGTCTTAATGGAAAGTCTATAATATACTTTGATTAAAAATTCTCAATGGTAGTGTAAAACAACACCCTTTTTACCTTGCCAAAATCAGCTCTGCAAAAATCATCTCATTCTGGTTGAGGTTGCTTTAAATGCAAATGAGCTCTGCTCGCCCCGCCCCTCTCTTCTCTCTGCTGCTCTGAGAGATTGTTTACTTTAGCCACATTTAGCGTGTTTAGCCACTAAACTTGCTAACTAGCACATTATTAGGAAAGGCGATCACAAAGATTCATTAAAAAAACCCTTATACTCACTTCTGCTGTAAGTGATGCTGGATCACGAATGATTTCCGCAAACATAGACGGATATATGTAGATCGGGAGGTGCATTCCCTTCACAAACAAATGTATGCATCTTCAGCGGCTCAGATCACAACGTTCATTATTGCATCCAGCAACACAACACTTCAATCGCTCAATCAGAGATATTCTTGTCTAATTTACATCCCTGCTCCAGCATCGAAACAAAGAGGGCGGACTGTTACAACTGATCTAAGGTAAGATGCTCATGTCAATCAACTATCGTGGGAGTGGCCTCTGTCGGTGTGACAGCACATCTGAGAATGGCTCGATTTGAAAAAGGGGATATTATTTATACAGATTAATTAAAACCACTGCATGGATTTTTATCATTATAGGGTAGATTTGTACATACACTGCCAACACACATTAATGTTCAAACAACATGAAAAAGTGAACTTAGCATCCAATGACCCTTTTAAGTGATGAAAAGGCCACTCATGTCAGCCTGACAGACACAACACTGACTGAAAAAGAGAAAACAACTGCATGGCTGTTTTTTGCTATTCTCCATGTCTCATGCGGTGACCTGAAACAAAAATATAAGCTTTATCAACACACTAGATAAACAGTATATAAAAAATGAGGCAACATTCTTGAACACAATTAGAAAAACATATTTCATACATACTTTTCATTGATGATGTGAATGCTGATTAGATACATTTTGGTTACGTGGTGGGTGTCTAGGAAAACATTATTTAGTTATGATAAAGCATCTGCTCCAAAAGAATCCTGTGCTCTGGATGATGCTGCATGACAAAAAAATGAAAAAAAAAAAAGGAAGAAATTTGTTTATTACCTTAAACTACACACATGCTATCTTTAATCATTTGGTCTTTGCCAAACATCTTGCTATGTGAGACAGCAAATACAGACTGATCGTTGCTTAAGCAGTCTAAGTCATTGGCTTTTGGAGAACACCATTACAAACAGGAGCACCCCCAGTGAACAGTCTTCTGGGTTTTGCATGGCAAAAGCCCATGTCATGATATTCTGGAGGCATGTACAGTCTTTTGTCTGGAGGAAAGTGATTTAGTTTAATGTTTAGTTTAATGTTAGCTTAACACAAGCATGTTGACATCATACAGGATGCATCTGAGTGAGCTAATTCATTTACTAGCAAACTGATGTGTAATACTTACCACAGAAGACCTGTAGGCTGAATCCTTCGTTAGTTTCAAAATGATAATTAGATTGAGTGGTTTCTACAAATTAAAAGGTACATACAAGGTACAAAAGATGCATTACATACACACCAGAGGACTATTTAAGTTAAATGCAACAAAGCTAAATGGTCATTAAAATTAAGAAAAACTGAAAAGTTACAGGTTTTAGGTTATGGCAGTAAATTTCAGTCAGTAATGGCATCTACTTTGGCCGTGCTGCACAGGCATTGTCCCTATCCACTGCTTGACACAATGTGGTGTCAATGCCCACATCTACTTTGAGGGCATTGCTTGTAGAGTGTGTCCTGTCAACTTTGAGACTCACTGCACAGGCAAAGCTTTGACACTCACAGCAGAGAGGTAATGTTACTTTCTGCTGTGGGACCCACTGTAGAGTCAATGCCATTGTATGCTGTCGTTTTCACTGCAGAGTCAAAGTTGCCATCTGCTGACAAATACACTGGAGAGGCAGTGCTGTCACCTGCTAAAGAACACACCAGGACTTCAGGTTGGAGGGCTTCTTCCTGAAGACCTAAAATCCAGATAAAAACAAATATTATAAATAAATCTTATATTTGATGGCTTCTTCATTTAGGGACCTTTTACTTGTTCTGATGTAAACTGATTTGTTTTCGATCTTAAAATTCTTAGATATTGATTAGTTTGGCAATGACATCTAAGAAAGCTATTCTTAGGTCAATTTGACCAAAACAGAAACAGACATTACGACACAGAACACACATTTCAAAGGAGAATAACAAGCTGTAGCATTGTGATGTTTACTTTAACCATATGCTTTGCACAAAATTAACAAACTGTACACTCAAACAAAATAACCAGAACTTAGAAATTACCACAACAACACCGATGTAAGAGCTCGGTTTATCTGTCAGTCAGATCCGCTCAACATTTTCTTTCAGAAATATCATTGGCTGATTGAAAGGTTAAAAAATAGCATATTACTTTTAGATGGAAATAAGATCAAGACTTTGATCACATCATGATCTATTTCTGTCATGCAGTGCTCAAAACTGTGGACAACATAAGCCAGTTCCATCGTAAAATAATCTAGGAATCTTTTTTTTTCTTAAACTTGTTTTATTTTAACTGAGCAAGAGGTGAATTATTGGGTGTTTCTCTAATGGAATGCTGCATCCTCAAACCCAAAGCTCAGTACAGACTCATTTTCATTTAGTTTATGACATAGCAGCCGAGATATGGAGACTTCCGTTTGAGAGGCACCCACAGGTGAGTTTTGTTGAACTGAAAACAGCTCTGAATGGGGAGTCGATTCCCAACCTCTCGGAATCGAGGAATAAATTATTTTTGGAATCGATTCCCAGCCCTAAGTTCAAGATGATTAGTTCAGCCATGACTAAGAACAAAATGCGCACTTTGCGGGAGAACATCATCAATCAAGCTTTGGCGTATCAGTACAAAACTTGGTATTCGCCATCAGCACTGTACCCTGATGGTAATGAAAATGTTTCAGGCCAGCGCCACCTTTGAAAAAGACTAATAGCTTTTAAATAACTTCGCCTATTTGGTCTTGATAGATTCCTTGAGTCATACCAAGAACAGTTATACCTTATTTGCCATAATCAGGTCAACTTCCTGATCGTGATCTAGATTTTCATTGAAAACTACATTTTTTTTAAAACTAATTTGCAACTGGAATCTTGAATAAAAGACCAGGACCTATATATCCAGCACGGATGAATCTCTAACTGCTGCAATAGCAAAAAACACTCTCGATATTTTAAGAACAATTACAGAATAATAAAATAAAGCATATTTCGTTACCTTTTGAAACTTAGAAGGGTTCAATTTGGGCAGATGATTTTACCATCACCGTCATCGTCAGAGCGCACTTCTACAGTACAGTCAGCATCTGGCTCATATTAGCGATCTCAATCATATTCGCAAAACTATCGTTTTCACTGACTTCAAAATCAATAGTATGATCGCTGGCAGCTTATTTACCACATCCACCATCAAATGAGTTACATTTATATTTTATGGCATATTATATTTTATTGCCAGTTCAATTTTTGCTGATAATATTCTTTTGTTTTTATACCTGTAGTGATTATGAGTGAAACGTCATGTCATAACTGTCTATTAAACAGTGCCACCTCGAGGAATAAAAGTGAATTGCATGCATTGAGTCATCAGATATTTGAGTATTTTTGGTGCAGAAAAAAATATACTTACACTAATACACACCTCAGGTCCCTGACGACTCTATGCACTTTTTAAAAATTAATCAGAAAACTTTACAGATAACCCAAATATAATATTTCACATTTCATGAAGTGAAAACATTAACTGAGGAACTGTAAATTTGGACAGTTTTCAGTCCTGCAGTACAAGTGTAGCAATTAGGATGCAGTACTTCTGCAGTTGCAAAGGTGCTTTCTTGCTTCCCTGTTTGTGTGAGATTGACATCTAGTGGACATTTTATTATATGTGTCTTTTAGACTTTTAGACAACCCTGTTTTGTACACGTCATTCTAACACAGAAGCAGAACACAGGACTCACCTGAGCTCAGTGAAAGAGAAACTGAAGTGTAGTTGAGCTGTTGAGTGTTTGTGTTTCTGCATTCATGCAGTAAAATGGCGGAAGCGAGAGTTTCTCAGGATGAGTTTATCTGTCCAGTGTGTCTGGATCTCCTGAAGGATCCAGTGACGATCCACTGTGGACACAGTTACTGTAAGAGCTGTATTACAGGCTGCTGGGATCAGGAGGATCAGAAGAGAATCTACAGCTGCCCTCAGTGCAGACAGACCTTCAGCCCAAGACCTGCTTTAGCTAGAAACACCATGCTGGCTGAAGTAGTGGACAAACTGACGAAGATTGAACTTCCTCCTGACTGTTACGGTGGAGCTGGAGATGTGCAGTGTGACGTCTGTACTGGAAGAAAATACAAAGCCGTCAAGTCCTGTCTGGTGTGTCTGAACTCTTTCTGTCAAACTCACCTTGAACAGCATGAGAGTTTGTTTGAAGGAAAGAGACACAATTTAACTGAAGCCACTGGACGACTGCAAGAGATGATCTGCCATGAACATGAGAAACATCTAGAAATGTACTGTATTACTGACCAACGATGCATTTGTGTGTTGTGTATGAAATATGAACATAAAAACCACAACACGGTATCAGCTGCAGCACAGAGGACAGAAAAACAGGTATGAACCTCAAAATGAAAGGAAATGGTAATTATGGATGGCCACATGTATACTGCAGTACACTGCAAAGAAAGGCTTATCTTAGTATTTTTGTCTTGTTTCTAGTCAAACTATTGAAAAATTCTTAAATTAAGATGGGTTTACTAGATAAGCAAAATGGCGTAAGTTATTTAGTAAAAAATAAACAAATAAATAAAATGCATTTTGCTTAAAATAAGAAAAATTATCTGCCAGTGAGGGGTAAGTAAAATACTTCTGTTGTAAGAATATTTTACTTACCTCTACAACAGATAATTTTACTTGTTTTAAGCAAAATGCACCTTTTCTCCCCCCTGGAAACAAGACTAAATATCTTACGTCATTTTGCTTAACTAGTAAATGCATTTTAATTTACGAATTATTAGATGTTTTCACTAGAAACAAGACAAAAATACTAGGTAAGATGAGCCTTTTGTTTGCAGTGTACTTCCTGTTGCTTCTCAAGTCGGTCAAGTTCCGTCTCAAGTGTCAGACAGGGCATATCATTTGAAAGCTGATGAAAGCTGGGATCAAGCCCTTTCCAAAACCATTTTTGCTTTTTCCATAGCTTGAATCTTAAGTTGGCTGATAGCTATGATTTTCAAGTGAGATGGGTTTTACTATTTTAATTTCACAGGTTTAATGAGCTGTCAGGAGCACTATACTGCATCATTACACAAACAGACTTGCGTTATCCTGAAGAGAACAGTTTTCCATTGTTTATCATGGGCATAGTCTCTGAACTTTTGATCACCTCTTGTAAGTTTGGATAGCATGAATTGTGTACCTTATAAAGCAAACACAGCCCAACTGCTCGTGCACTGTGCATCTAACAGACTGTCGTCAGACTCCTCAGTAACTTCAACAATTTACTGATTGTAGTTTTACATCACATTTGTCCTCTAGAAACATCTGAAGGAATTACAGAGAGAGTTCCAGCAAAAAATCAAGCAGAGAGAGAAAGATCTTCAGCAACTGAGAGAGGCTGTGGAGTCTCATAAGGTGAGTCTGGTGAAGAAGAGAAGTTCGTCTCAGTCTCAGTTAGGAGTCTCATCTTTCAGTCCCACTAAAGCTCACTGTGTGATTGTGATGTGTGTCTAACAGTGCTCCGCACAGACAGCAGTGCAGGACAGTGAGAGGATCTTTGCTGAGCTCATCATCTCTATTGAGAGAAGCCGCTCTGAGGTGACACAGCTGATCAGAGACCAGGAAAGGGCTGCAGTGAGTCAAGCTGAAGAACAACTGGAGCGACTGAGGCAGGAGACCAATGATTTGAGGAGGAGAGACTCTGAGCTGGAGCAGCTTTCAAAGATACAGGATCACATCCAGTTCCTGCAGGTAACAGATCTAGAAGAACAGGATCATAGTGGACTTGAGCAAGATCCTGCTGTGACAGGAGACACAGTGAAACATTTCATTAAAGTAGAATGAGCCGATGACTGAAATGTCAGGAAATCTGTGTGTTGTGTCAATATATAATCACAGAAACATATTCCACTTACAGTCAGCTTTGGAAAACTTTTAGGAAACATTTCTCTGAACTTCTGGAAGATAGATTTATTTGTCTGTTTGTTTGATTGTTTATACTTTTTTTTTCTCACACAATAGGAAATTCAATTACCTTAATATACTGTATATTGAATCCAAATAGATATTTCATGTTTTTTTTATTAAATAATTTATTTAAACTACAAAATTTTAGTAATGTTCCCCAAGTGAGGCTGTATATTAGCAGTTCTTCAGAACATTGAGTCAAAAGTTATAAATAATGGTCAGTCTGCTTGTCTGTTTACTTGTCTGTTTTGTTAGTCTATAGTTTTCTGTTTCAATTTATGGTTTTAAATAGGGTTTCCAGTCTTTCTCTGCACCTCCTGAATCTACAGATGAAAATAATGATCACTTAATTTCTCTCGTCTCTTTTGATGGCCTGAGAGAATCTGTCCATCAGCTGAAAGACAAACTGGATAATTTCTGCAAAGAGGAGCTCAAGAAGACTTCTGACAAAGGTATAGTCCTGGAGATTCATCTGCTCTCAGAAATGAGTACAACATCTCCTATCATGAAGAAAATCATATTAGAAAAGTCCTTGGAATGGATTTAGGAATCATTTTCTCTTGACATGAGAATGAAAGGGTTTATGTCTGTTGATTTCCACAGTCACTTTCACCAACATTGTTCTCTGGACCAGAAACAACTTCTCACGATGTAAGTCACCAAGAAAACAAGCAGGAAAAACTCACCTGTAGAAGGTGAAAGAAATCATGATAGAAAAGTTTTATATTTGCGTTATTTGCACAGAATATCTGATTGGCATAAGTTCAGCTACATGAAAAGATCAGGCACATTCATAATTCCTGATTTTGTTTTGTTTTATCTCCATCAGATTCCCATCAGCTCACTCTGGATCTGAAAACAGTGAATAAACACCTCCATCTCTCTGAGGGGAACAGAGTGATTACTTACACTGACACGGTTGAGCAGTATCCTGATCATCCACGCAGATTTGATGTTTATCAGCAGGTGTTGTGTAGAGACAGTGTGTGTGGACGCTGTTACTGGGAGACTGAGTGGAGTGGGATTGATGGTGTGCATATATCAGTGTCATATAAGAGCATCAGCAGGAAGGGATGGGGTGGTGAGTGTCGGTTTGGACATAATGATCAGTCTTGGAGTTTGTACTGCTCTCCCTCTAGATGCTCATTCATACACAATGGCATAGTGACTAAACTCCCTAAAGTGTCCAGCAGTAGAATAGGGGTGTATGTGGATGAGAGCGCAGGAACTCTGTCCTTCTACAACGTCTCTGACACAATGAGCCTCATCCACACAGTCCAGACCACATTCACTCAGCCACTCTATCCTGGGTTTTATATTTCAAATGGATCATCAGTGAAACTGTGTTGATGAATCAGAAAAAAATTTGGTAGTCAACCAAAATGCCTATTCCCAACACATGTGTGAAACTCATTTATGAAAAAAAAAAAGTTGGAATCGTGGCATTTTCACTTGTGAATGAAGATAAAATAAATTATTTATTTTAATAACGATTATAGTGCAGCATTATAACATATCTTGACTAAGTATTCATCATGTAGGCTAAAAGCTAAATGTTTCAGCCATTTGACTACTGTTAAAGTGAAATATTACAATGATGGCAGTGCTTGAAGTGTGCTTACTATTTGCTGTACTGTATTAGCAAGTATTTTAGACTATTACACATTTAAAGAGCATATTTGTGCATATTTACTTTGTCACCATTGCTGCCAGATTTTAAACTTACATTAAATAATTCAATGATGTATTTCAGCAGGTCACATACATACTTATTTGTCATCTGTCCTTTTTTTAATCTATTCTGGTACTACACATCCCTGCTTGTAACATGCTGAAAAATATAAATGTCCATGAATTAAATTGTTGATAACTTTTTATTGTTTTTTTTAGTTAACATGTGAGAGCACTGTATTTATTTGTTACCATGATTTAACTTAGAAATAAAATAGAAATAAAGCACAGGAAGTGTACTGGTTATCTTCTGCCAGCACAATACCCATTGATTTAATGGACATTTCCATTAACCGCTATAAAGTGCAAATTAAAGGTAAAACAAGAAATTTCTTTCATTTTAAAGGGGTCATGAACTGAGAAACCAAATTTCCCTTGATCTTTTTTCACATTCTGTAAGTTTCTGTAATGTAGAATTATCTGCTTTGGCCAAAAAACGACTGTTGGAGTTATCTGCTTTTGCTATAAAACAAGCTTTTAATATATAAAAAAATATACTTTCAATGAACTTTAATTTTGTAAGTTACCTGTATTTGTTTAAGTTATTATTGCTTAATCAAAACAACCCAACTGCAGTTTGATTAAAATTACTTGGATTACACAGTAAAAAAAAAAACATGATTCTGAAAATGAATAAAAATGAAGTTATCTGTTTTTGCAAACAAACTCTTCATATGCTACTGTTGTATTATAGAATATGTAGATGCAGTGTGTGCATCATGGTGGAGGAGCTGTGAAGCCACTGGGCTGATGTGATGGAGTATCAGCAACGATGCAAGTCTGGAGTGCTTAGGGGACCATGATAAGAATGGAAACAAAAGGTATGTATCAAATAAGCCAGCAATAAAGTATTGTGCTAAATGTGTTTTGATCTGCTTTATTATATAGGGAAAATATGTAACATTTATTATATATGATACACTGCTGTTTAAAACTTGAAAACTTTTTTCATTGGTTTTTCCCTTGTATGCCCTTATTTGGTCTTTCCTGTTCCGTTTTCTATTATGATGTCATTGTTTAAACATTCACACCTGTCCTGGTCTCATTAGCCTGGGTATTTAAGTTTGGTTCAGTTCCTCGTTTGTTTGTCGGGTCTTAGTGATTTAGTGTTATTTTCGTTGTGTCTGCGTGTGGATTCCCTGCTGTTCCTGGTCGTTCCTGTTCCTTTGTATGGATTATATTATTAAAGTGCATGTTCCTGATTTCCTTGTACCTACTCCTCATTCCCGCACAATGGAGCAGTGGTTAGTCCAAGCGTTTCTATTGCAACAGCTAATGGGATGGATAGTGTATTTGGAGCTGATAGCTGGTTGCTAGATATTGAAACTTGCCTACAGGTCCTTTTTCTTTTTTTGGATTGCCGGTAGATAGACTTTTATTTTATTGTTGTGAACCGACATTCCCCCTCCCCCGTTAACTTCAAATACCGACGCGTGGCGCTAATAGCCTAGTGGGCAGCGCGTCGACATGTAACGCCATTGCAATCCAGGTTCAGTCGTCCCTTTTTCGAGTACCGGCTCGCAGACCCTTCCCGATCCCTTCCCCCTTCTCTCTCCCCCACCTCGCTTCCTGTCTAAATACCGTCCTGTCAAATAAAGGCAAAAACGCCAGAAAATAAAAAACAAAAGCCAACAGATATTTCCAGCCAACAGAAACACACAAGCATGTGTTGCTGCTCCTGTATGACCTGTCAAAGTGACATCACCGTACAATTTGCATGGGCAGCTCCATTAATTGCCATTTCGTCCAAGCATAGCACACACTCCTTCTCAAGGTCTGTCAATCCATCTACCTTCAGTTTTAGGAAATCGAAGACCTCTGTTAACACACCAGGTTTAGATTTAAAACCCTGCAGGGTTCTTGATTAATGGCGGGGGAATCTGAGGTTCCTCTAGGGGGTTGTAGCCTGTTGTACCAGCTGCAATACAAATTTTTTAATGCTTTCTTAATTGTGTCATTGCTCCATTTCATCCCTTTTGTGGTTAGTCTGCTAATGCATTAATTTGGTCTTTTGGAAATATGGTCTTTACATTTTTGTCCCTAATTTTAATCGTCTTCTTGAGAGCTGCATTTTAATTCCTTATTCTTCTTAAAGCTGCCTTTGCATTTTTTTTCTCTTTCATTTTTTAATAGGCCCAGCTGACTTTCTGGTGGCTCACTGGTATGCTGACTTGCTGCTAGCTAAATGAGTAGTGTCATCTGTCCCTGACTCTCCTTACAAGTCATGTCTCTCTTTCTTCACTTTCACTGTCCCTTCTGAGTGTCATCATCCCTTTTTTCCTTAACCCTTGATACTGGTATAGGCAAACAATATGGTAATATGGGGCAAATCCAGCATTATGGATGTGACATATAAATGCTTAGAGAATGTATCTGTTACCAATATACTGAACCATCTGTTTACATTTTAAAGTCTAAACATTAGAAAAATATCAGTCTATGCATGAGTTTTGTATGTTAAAACAGGGAAATAATCATGGATTATGGATGTGACCCAAAAACAACACAGTTTTTGAGAGACTACATACTTTCTGCTAATTACCAGATTAATGCACAAATGCACAAACCAGATGCAATAATACCCAACAAATAGAGAAGCGATAGCTCTTCACAGAAAATATATTTTTTATTGTCTACTTAGGAATGTGTACTGTTATGGATGTGACAAGCCTGAAAATAGCACTTACCAGACTATGAAAAAACTTTAAGTGAGACCTTACATGGGTATTTGAACCAGCAAATGTTGACATCTGTGCTATCAGTATAGTAAAAACCTTTGGTAAAAACTTTATTTTTTCATGGTAACGTTGACATTTACATGGAATTACCCACTGCCATTTTTAACTATTTAAAATATCACTTATAAATAAATATGTTACTACAAAAAAAAATTTTGTTCATCCATGTGTCACCTGTAACACTATAGCTGTGATCAGCAGCTGTGTGCTGTATGTTTACAGGTCCAGCAGTGTATCGTGGTGCAGAGCCTTCCACTTTTTGACCACAGGACGACGGAAAAAAATGTGGGAATAGCATCTGGTCTCAGCCTAGTCTTGGACTTTTTAGTCATGACAACCTGGTCTGCCTCAAAATGTGCCTGCAGTGTGAACACAGGTCTACGCAGAAATCAAAAGTTCCCAAGACAAGATGATGCTGTGCAGTGCCAAGTTGTGGAAAATCAGTCTTCTTTCCTTCTGATCCTAACATTAGGAAACAGTAAATGAACTTTATTTTTAATGAAGTTCCAGACCCCATCAGTAAGAACCTGGTTCTTTGTTGACTTAATTTTACAGTGGATTCGTTTACAAACAAGGCACAATTCAACATGGGATTTTCAGAAAGTTTGAAACTGAAAGACGATGCTGTCCCAACTATATTGGATTCGACAGTAATGCCACACCACACAAGTGTGAGTAACTATATTTATTACATCTCTGATGTCTGATGTGATTATGTTTTATGTGACATAGGCAAACTGACAGTCTGAAGACTGCTGAGAAATGGAACTTGGTAAAATATTTGAGCCATGAATCAAAGTAGGGGCAGACTGGAACTAAAAAGTGGCCTTGGACTTTCTGGTACAGAATGGCCCACGGTAACCAGTGCGCAACACACCACGCTTAACACACCGGCTCTTTTTGTGCAGAGCAATTTTTAACAGTACTTACTAATGTGGCGGGAGGAGCAAAAGGACAGACACAGTGGACATGACATAAGGCCTGGAGAGGCTTTTATTAAACCAAATAACCAAAAGTGTCCAAAGTAAATAGGGGATCTGGTGTCCTTGACTTGCAGGGGTTCCGTGAAGGAGGGGCAGTGTTCAGAAGGGAAGGTTCCAGGTAAGGGGCAGAGTCTGGGAGGCGCACTCGCTCCCCACCGAGGTCCGCAGCATGAGGGGCGGTGGCTTCTTCTAGCGGCTTCGTCCATCTTTGTTCGCACACGGCACTTCCTGGGGCGGGTAAATCGGCCCAGCATCCTGGCCCACAGCTGTCTCACGTGTGCGGTACGTCCGGACCGCGGGTCCAGCAGCTCGTCCATCGGCGGCGCTGGTTCCCTTGACGCTCCCTTCCTGGACCCACGAGGACACCAGCGTGCATGCACGGGGAAGAGACCGATCTCCCGAGGAGAGGCGCGCTCGACATTTCAACAGTGGCGGTGATGAGGCTTCATTCACATCAGGTGTGCCTCATCACACACTGCCAGACCTGGCTGTTTCAGCGCCCCTCCTCTCTCGCACGCCCACTCCCGTCGGGAGCCTGGCGAAGGGCAGCGATTACCGGACGGGGTGACAATGATAAGCAGGGGGAGGCAGCCGACTCGTCACACTAAGTTGATATAATAAAATAAAAAAATATAAACAATATTTAAAAATATTAACATTTACACTAATAAATGGCATTCTTCTTTGTTATAATTGATCTAGTCTTTTCTGGTGTATGTATATACTCCAGTGAATCACAGTCAGGACTGAACACCCCTGCTTTACATAAATGAAAGCTTGTGTACAGATGTGACAGTGTTAAAGAAGAAATGCTGCTCTGACTAGGAAGCTCTCTTCATTAAGCCTTTTTATTTACTGCTGGAGTTCTCCTCGTATATTACGGTGGGTGTTTACATTCCTCCGCAAGTGAGTGTGACTGCTGCACTGTGACAGCTGGCTGATCTGATTAAAGACAGCATGTGATGACATGCCCACCAGAGACAGAAATATTCTGGACAAACAAGCCAAAAACACACTGATAAAAAAAATCTAAAGCCCAACCCAGCAAACATGCCCATGTGGGCCTGCTGCGGGTTTACTGTGGGACAGTGCGGGGAGAGCAAACCCACACTAAAAAAAGCCCCAGAATTTTGCCCTTTCGGGCCCCCATGAGGTTTTTCTGCGGGCAGTCCATCTTGTTAACAGCACAGGACAGCTAAAACTAGAGGGGCGGGGGAGTTTGGTGGTAAGTGGTACCCAGTAAATTTATTTTTGCTACATGATGTGACCTAAAATCATCTACAAAAATAAATAAAGACATAAATAAAGATTATGTTTTGCTTTTGTCTGTATGGCCATAAATTACGGAATAACAGTTTCCTGAGAAGAGGAAAAAATGTCTGCTCGCCACCAGAGGTTGCCTTGTCATTTCACGTTACATAGACTGTTGCACCACACCCCGGACTACATTTCCCACCATTCATTGTGCTTATGACTCATACAGCTGCAGCCAATCACGAACGGTATAAATACGAGGGCCTTCCCACTATTCTGGGCCGAGTATTGGACTGTGTTTAGCACTCTCTTTGTGTTAGCTGCCGTATGGAGCCACCTTGTTAATCCTTAGTCTAGTTCAGTTGTGTTTTCTAGTTAGTTTTTCCTAGTCTTGTTTTCTAGCCTGGTTATATTGTCTTGTCTGCCCTCCGCCTGCCCTGGACTTCTCGCCTGTTGTGGATTTAACCCTTTGCCTTGTCGTTCGGACTCTGTTCACCCCTTTAATGAACTCTCGCCTGTCTATTTGAATTACTCATTTGCCTCGTCCCTTGGATTACGTTCGCTGCTGATCGACCCTCGCCTGCCTTACGGATTACTCTTGTGTCTTGCTCCTATATACCTGTTTGCCGATGTCTGACCCTGCCTGTTCATGACCATGCCTCTGTCTCGTCACAATAAAGCTTTGCATTTGGATCCGGCCGCTTCCCGTCTCCCTTTCTCCGTTACAGTACTAATAAAATGCGACGTAAAGCCTGCGTTATTTGTCTTTTTTTTCCTCTCAAAGCGAAATTTTATATGAATAGCATAATTTTTAACCACGCAGTAAACATTTTAAATATCTTCAAAAAAAAAAAGTTTTTCTGTTTAATACATTTGGCCTTTAATACATCCGTTTAATACATCTTGTTATAAAAACATTATTCTGTATTGACCATATACACAAGATACCAAACTAAGACTCTTCATTTTATTTATTTATTTATATTTGTGTTTTTTTTGTAAAATACTTGTAGTATTATTATTATTATTATTATTATTATTAATAATAATTATATTGTCATGCCACTGGGGTTGAAATATAATGCTATGGGGCATTACAATGCTATCAAGAAGAGCCCCGTATGAAAGCTGTAACACAGATTGTCCCGTATTCGTAGGCATACGCCATATGACCACCAGACCATATGAATAACAAATTCTCATTTGAAAATTAATCATTCTTTTTGAGCAAATTATTGTTTAAATTGTGGACATAGCCGTTTGAGGAAGGCTTTAAGACCAAGTGGAATCCTCTGCCGGCTGCTCCCGCTTCTAGGGATGGGCGATACCTCATATTTTATTTTCGATCCGATACCGATATTTTTAAGCCAAGTATCGTTGATATCAATACCGATACCGATACCTCTAAACTAAACTGATCTTTTAAATTGTTAAAAGAATAAAATCTGTAATTACTTAACATTATATTTGAAAGTCATGTGTTTTAAACATTTCATAAGCATTTTTTTTTTTTTTGATAACACTGTCAGAAATAAAATGTACTAAAATTTTGTATTTTAGCTCTTTACTGGGCAGTAACCTTAAAGGTGCACCTTTCTTTACCCCTAAAAGCCAGGGAGCATACTAGTACCATACAAGTACACATGCATTAAGAGTAGATAAGGTGCAAAGGTGTACCTTTGAGGATAGCTGATGAAAAACAACCATGGTGTTACATAAGTACTAAAATGTATAATAATAATAAGTAGTAGTATTATTAGTATTAGTATTATTAATTATTATTACCATGGTTTTTGCTACAAATATTATGGTAGAAATAATGTTCCTGTAGTGTTAACCATAGTACAAGGAGAAAGCCAAAAGAGAGAGTATTAACCATGGTAAAATTGTTGTCACTGCAGTTTTACCACAAATACTGTGGTTACTGTAGCAAAACTGTTTTTTTTTGTTTTGTTTTTTTACTTACACAAACTAGCCTAATTAAAATAAATATTTCATGTACACTATACTGTTCAAAAGTTTGAGGTCAGAACGATTTTGTAATGTGTCTTTAACCATGCTAACCAAGTCTGCTCTTATTTGAACAAAAAAAACAAAACAAAAAAACAGTAAAAACAGCAAGATTGGGAAAATAAAAAATTAAAATAACTATTTTCTATTTAAATATATTTTGAAAAATGTAATTTAAAAAGCATCTGTGCTCAAAGCTGAATTTTCAACATCATTACTCCAGTCTTCAGTGTCACATGATCCTTCAGAAATCATTCTAATATACTAAGAAACATCTTTTTTTTTTTTTTTTTTTTTTAAATAATGCTTTATTATTTCAATGCCATGAGAACAAGAGGAAGAAACATCATTTCTGATTATTATCAATGAATGAATGAAGCGTCAGCAGCGAACGCTATCTGTGATTGGTTCTGTCTTTCAGCATTTGCATGTGTTCCGATGAGCAGAAGTAGTTTTATCCTGCACAATAATTCGATAATAGTCTATTGTTCCTCTTAGAGGCTTAATTTATGCACCAAACTTCTTGTTAAATAAATAAAATTAATGGTTAAAAATGCACTTTAGAATCGATATTTTTATGTGAGGATCGATCCTTTCGATGCAACGTCAGTATCGAAAGTATCGATATTTCAGGATCGATCTGCCCATCCCTACCCGCTTCCCAGCGAACAGGACTCTCGCTCTAACTGTCAAAGAAGATGCATATCAGTTTGGGCGAATGCAACTTATTAATCATGAGCCAAACATGTAGCAAGGCAGGAAAACATCCATTCTACCTGAGAAAAGACGTAATTCTAAAAGTACATTAATTATTTTACTTGGAAAATATCATATTCATGTAAAGAAATGGGCTAAGGCTAAGCTAAATTGTGAACATTTTAAAAAAGAAATTAAACAATGTGGTACTACTTTGCACAATGTTAGAAACAGAAAAGCTAAAAAGACATATGAAGCACTTTAATTTGATTCATTAGGCCTAAATGTTTTTTTTTTTTAGACATAGATCTATTTTTTAACCCATGTACATGCACTTGATTTGTTTGTTTTTTTCTGTATACACTTTCAATTTTTTTTATATTACTGTTGTGAGATGTATATGTTTGTATTAATATGTACATAATTGCTAGTTAATGCTGTTAAAAGTTAATGATGTTAAATTTTAAATAGATTTAAAAAAAAAAATGTAGCTTCTAGCGCATTCTTAAACTTAGACCTCATTAAAAATATTATTGACTGACGTTTAGTTGTTATGCTTTCAAATTTCTTGTATGTACAGTATGTAATTTCACCTGCTAAATTTTATCTATGACATTAAAATTATTTTTAGAAAAATCGTACATTAATGCAAGTAGCCCTAAAGCCTACATTTACAATAAAAAAGTCAAATGATGATTTATTATTATATTTATTATTATTTTTGTAATCAAGTATAAATATGCATATGGCTTGTCTGCTGGACATTTCAGCCTACTTTTCATTGGATGCCCATTTTCCACAAGTTGATATGATTCTTTAGGGTCTTAATGAAAAGTCTATAATATACTTTGGTTAAAAAATTCTCAATGGTAGTGTAAAACAACACCCTTTTTACCTCGTCAAAATCAGCTCTGCAAAAATCATCTCATTCTGGTCGAGGCTGCTTTAAACGCAAATGAGCTCTGCTCACCCCGCCCCTCTCTTCTCTCTGTGGAGAGACAAGCTTGTTTACTTTAGCCGCTAAACTTGCTAACTAGCACTTTATTAGGAAAGGCTATCGCAAAGATTCATAAAAAACGCTTATACTCACTTCTGCTGTAAGTGAAGCTGGATCATGAATGATTCCCGCAAACATAGATGGATATATGTGGATCGGGAGGTGCATTCCCTTCACAAACAAACGTAATCTACACTCAAAAAAATATTTCAGCCCTTAACTTAATTTAATTACGTACAAAATTTCCATGCATTTAGATTACCTAGTTTTAATTTAAACAAATCAATTAAACTTAATGTGATTCAAATGCATCAGTCATACGTGAATGAATCAGGTAAAGTTGATGTAATATTTCCCAGTGTTAAACAAACCCTGCTCAGTGTTCATGTGTTTCCACACTACAGAGTGTTCAAGTAGCATTGACACAGTGTTGGAGTTAAGGAGATCATTATGTCATGATTGACCAATAATGATGAACACCTGCTGTTTACAAGCAGAATCATCGAAGGAAAGAGAAACACAAGAATCAGCCACAGCCAAAGATAAAATGAACTTCAATAAATGAGGACATTAAATCTCTGATTAAACAACTCCACAAACAACATTACAGATTGAGTTGATTTCTGTCATATATCTATAAATATTATTTCAGAACATCTAAACAGAGGTTTAGATGTTTTATTTATTTATTTATTTTTTAAGTTTCAATTGACCTCACCATCATGGCGATCAGGGTTTACTTTAGTTGGACTCTTGACCTTTGATTTTTTTTTATGTTAATTTTTTTGGCTGTTGTAATTATGTGTATGAAGCACATTTATTACAACAAAATAGAAAAGCCAAAAAGAAGTCTGATTAGGTGTTTTTGGTTAATTTTTATTGTTTATTAAATCATTATCATCCAGTGTCATGATGCACTGATCTCATGCAGTGGTTAGTCTATTATTTTTATAATGTTTACAACAGGTGTATGAACTATTATGGATGTTTATCTTATACACTAAATCTTGAAATCTACAGCATCAGTTTGACACACACAGACATCAAGAATCAGCATTTGAATCTCAACAATGGTGACATTCAACAGCTGCGTGCTGGGTAACAGCAGATTATAAAACTCACCCATGACTCCCAGCATGCAGCTGTTGAATGTCACCATTGTTGAGATTCATATGCTGATTCTTGATGTGTGTGTGTGTGTCTATGTAACACTGCAGATCTTAAAGTAGTAATAGTAACAGTTCATGCAACTACTGTAAATATAATGAAACTAAGAGGTAAACCACTGAACAATATCAGCAAATCAAGCCACTTGACAATGATTACAACGTCAATAATAATTAACCAAGAACACTTAATAAGGACCCCTTTTTTTTTGCGCTATACAAATGTGCTCTACGAACACAATTACAGCAACCAAAGAACAAAAAAAAACTATACTAAGAAAGTCAAGGGTCAAGAGCCCAACTAAAGTAAACCCTGTTCGCCATGATGGTGAGGTCAAATGAAACATTTTTAAAAATAAAACATCTAAACATCTGTTTAGACATTCTCAAATAATATTTGTGGATATATGACAGAAATCAAGTCAATCTGTAATGCTGTTTGTGGAGTTGTTTAATCAGAGATTTAATGTCTTTATTTATATAAGTTCATTTTCTCTTTGGCTGTGGCTGATTCTTGTGTTTCTCTTTCCTTCAGTGATTCTGCTTGTAAACAGCAGGTGTTCATCATTATTGGTCAATCATGACATAATGATCTCCTTAACTCCAACACTGTGTCAATGCTACTTGAACACTCTGTAGTGTGGAAACACATGAACACTGAGCAGGGTTTGTTTAACACTGGGAAATGTTACATCAACTTTACCTGTTTCATTTACGTAACACTGATGCATTTGAATCACATTAAGTTTAATTGATTTGTTTAAATTAAAACTACGTAATCTAAATGCATGGAAATTTTGTACGTAATTGAATTAAGTTAAGGGCTGAAATATTTTTTTGAGTGTACTGCATCTTCAGCGGCTCAGATGTCGGGAGTAAATGACGACCACTACGTTCATTAATACATCCAGCAACACAACACCTCAATAGCTCAATCAGAGATATTCTTGTCTAACTTACATCCCTGCTCCGGCATCGAAACAAAGAGGGTGGACTGTTACAACTGATCTAAGGTAAGAGCTCATGTCAGTCAACTATTGTGGGAGCGGCTTCTGTCGATGTGACGCCACAACGACAGACATCTGAGAATGGCTCGATTTGAAAAAGGGGATATTATTTTTACAGATTAATTAAAAACCACTGCATGGATTTTTATCATTATAGGGTAAATTTGTACATACACTGCCAACACACAGTAATGTTCAAACAACATGTAAAAGTGAACTTAGCATCCGATGACCCCTTTAATAATTTCATAATAATAATAATAATAATAATAATAATATAATAATCCTTATTTTCTAGCGCCTTTAGATCTCAAAGCACTTTACTTAACCAAATAAATCATCAAAATACACCATTAAAGATTCCATCAAAGATTATAAAATAAGCAAAGAGAGGAGAAAAACATTAAAAACACTTGAAAATAAAATGATATGGAAATAATAAAATGCATTTCAGCCAAAAGAAAAAAGAAGAAGAAGAAAAAAAAAAAATCAGAGCAACATCTCAACCATGACTGTCTAAATCCTAAAAAAATAATTACAGCCACGGTTTTAGAAAATAATCGCTTATTTATTTTTATTTATTATTATCTTTTTTTTTTTTTTGTCATAATAGTACATAGAATATCGTTCAACTAGGTTAGGCTACTCTTGTATATTAAGCAGCTTGAAACGTGGAACTGAAATAAGCTGTCAAATCAAAAAACAAAATACACTTTATGCAAATATGCATGAATGATCACTTTTGCATCACTCGGTTCATTGTTTTTAATTTACTTTTAGTAAGACTGATTAAATCAGCATGCTGACTTGACTAGCTATAGCCTAATAATAGCCAACATATCGACAATGCATGTGGAAAGCACAATAAAGTGTGCGTTTACAAATAATAAAAATATTAATGGGTTTCCCAAAACCTTTTAACCTTTTTAGTGAAACACACATAGATTAAAATGCATTCATATTTACATTGAATGTAAAATATAGGTTGTACTGCATGTTAGCTTGCTAATTGTGCCCAAGACCAGAATTTATTTAAGCCTGTATGTCTTACTAACAAGAAACTATGCTTAACTACAGGTCGAGAGCTGTTCCAAAAAGTTTGTGATGACACAAGTTTGCGACGCTGTTTGTGAATGTTCGTTTGAATAATGGTTGCTAGAAAAAGAACACTGAATCGTTGAACTATGTTGGTAAGATGGAACTTCTGACCACTTTTGGCTAACAATGCTTTTGGGAAACACACTCCTGGCTGTGCCGTTTAACTACAGAATGTTGTTCCTTGTGCCACCTGGTGAAGCACAACGTTTTACTTTTTTTTTTTTTTTTTTAAATGGCTCCATGATCACGCGTGGCGAATTGCAGGCTGTGCGTGAAAAAAGATGCATTCTCAGTGGCCAGATCTGTATGATGTTTGATTTTTCCTTTTTCTCCCGTTGGCTTGTCAACTGCAGCTAATCAAAGAGCCACCAGGTTGCTGCATCTTTTTTAATGTAAGTGCATTTAAGTTTATTTAAAGCTGCACATTCATGCCTCAAGTTAAAGTCATTAGTAATTTCTTAAAGTGCCCCTTCTTTCAAAAATAAAAGTTTTGTCATCATTTACTCTCTCGTTGTTTAAAACCAGTATTGCTTACTTTTCTATTGTAGAAGGCAAAAAAAAAAGCGATTTAGAATAACATTTCAACTGTTTTTGTCTGTACAATGAAAACAACACTGGATTCCATTGACTTTCATAGTATTGACAGAAAACATTGAGACAATGTTGTATATGAATTAATTTACTCTTTCACTCACTGTTCTCCCTTAATCTCACTCCCTATCTCAGTCAAGCACAACTCTCTCATGGTCTCATTTAGTCATGCTGATCATTCACACTCTTTCTATCTCTCTGTATGCCATTAACAAAGCATACATTTGTTTTTAACATTAATAAAAGTTCCACAAAAGATTAATGGTGCCCTGGAAGGTAGAAAATGCTCTAAAACAGTCAGGACAACACAAGAGTAAACTTTGAACTTGGGTCAACACTAGTTTTATTTATTTATTTATTTTTAATTTACATTTTAATTGTTTTTGTTTTCTTTCTCACTTAGATGATGGAACAAAACGCAGGCTGGCCACAGCATCTGAAATGGAAATATTTATTAAAATGCCTCCACAGTATATGACACTTGGGATGGTGGAAGGAACAGAAGAACAGCGATCAGGCAGAGCTCTACTGTTGCCCCTTAGGGGATTGATTTATAATCTACTAAACGTTCTGATTTAGTTATGATTGATCATTGCTCTGTCCTATAAAATTATTTTATATATTCCACTGTTTAGTAGTTTAGGGTCAGTGTTTTATGATTATTATTATTATTATTTTCTTTTATTTAAGAAATATTTTTTTTTAATTTTTAAGAAATTATTTTTATTCAGCAAGGATGCATTAAATTGATAAAAACTTTTGCATTGTTGCACAAAAATCCTGTTTCAAATAAATGCTCTTTTAAAAGCATTATTCAAAGGATCCTAAAAAAATATATCATATATCATGGCTTCCTCAAAAATATAAAAAAGCACAACAGTTTTCAAGACCGCTGATGATAAGAAATGTTTCTTGAGCACCAAATTAGCATACTTTAATACACTGAAGACTGGAGTAATGGCTGCTGAAAATTCAGCTTTACATAGGAACATTAAAATATCATAAAACAGAAAACAGTTATTTTTAATTGTAATATTTCATAATTTACCTGTATTTCTGATCAAATTGTAGAGTTCTTTCAAAGACATTAACAAATCTTACGACCCTAAACTTTTGAACAGTAGTGTTTTCTGCCTTTTCTTTTTTTTTTTCTTTTTTTTTATGTTGCTGTGAATAAATGAAAGTATTCAAAATGTATGACTCTTAATTTATTACTTTTACTTTCAATATGTAATTGATAGTATGCATTAAAAGTAATATTGTGGCATTCTGCAGGTACAAAGTAAAAGCAAACTAATTTTGTTATTTATTAAGGCAACAATGGCCATTCACAGGTTTATGTCCACATTTTCCTCAAAAGTGTGGGCATACTGTGGGGTCTACCGGGGCCCTAGATACATATTTTCGGGCAGTACGCTACTTAGCAACCCAAACTAACTTTATGTGTTTAGGACCCACAGAGCACACGCACAAGGCATACTTTTGGCCCTACACCCAGTCCACGGCATGCCCACACTTTCCCTCCCAGTCAACACGTGAGATCATGCGATGTTCACAGTGACATCACATCATTCTCATTGTGTGATGCTCAAGAGTGTGAGTAATATGTGAGCTCATTGTGAATTCAAAATGTTGTGCAGGTTGAGAGGAGGCACTGCAAATATCGGTCACCAGGGGACATTCTACTTCCTGTTTCTCAACACTATCACAGTGGTGTCACATGATGAGCTCACAGTATGAGTGCACACCCAGATAACAAATTTATGTTATAAGAACCTTCTCCAAACATACACAGCAAAATCCCCAGTGTTAATTTAACACTCTGAGTGTGGACACATATAAACACTGAAGCAGTGTTGAAGTTAACACTGAAGCAGTGTTGAAGGTAATGATATAATTAGGTGATTAACAAAGTGATGATTGATCATTATTGAAGACACCTGATGTTAACAAGCAGAATCACCAAAGGAGAAAATCAAAATTTTTAAGCAACCATTATAGTGGTCAATGTTTGCATTAGTTGGGCTCTTGACCCTTAAATCTTTAATGCTAGATTTTGTTTGGCTGCTGTATTTGAGTTAAAACAGCCAGACGAGCCAAAAGCTCAAGTCACCAGCTGATTATGTTTTAACATATTCATTGTTTGACGTAAATCATCTAGAGTATAACCTCTAAGTTATTTTTTTTTTTGCTTATTGTAATTGCCTTAACAATCCACAGAAGATCCAGCACTTCCTATACATCTTGGAAAGTTTTTTTTACAACCTGTTCAAAAAAAAAAAAAGTGTTTCACGTAGGCACACATAGACATCAAGAACCAGCCCATGAATCTCAACAATGGTGACAAACGGCATATTCAGATAAACAGATCAACTCTGAACTCTCATAATTTATTCATGCCGCAATGCATCATGGGAGTCATGGATGAGTTCTGATTGGCTACAACACGCTTTTTGATGGTCACCGTTGTTGTGATTCTCACACTGATTCTTCATGTCTGTGTGTCTAAATTAAGATAAACCTTTTTTCATCATCTGTCTGATTATAGCAAAGCTGATTGGTCTTTTGTTCACAGTTTTTTTTTTTTTTTGTAATCTGTATGGAAATTCTGTGTCAAATACTCAAGTCACTATATGATGATTAAGTCAAGCACAGTCAATTCCATCGTACTGACTTTTGCTCTTGGCTTGTCTGGCTGTTATAACTCAGCAATTGCAGCCAAACAAGACCTAATATTGATGATTTAAGGGTCAAGAGCCCAACTAATGCAAACACTGACCACTATAATGGTTGCTTAAAAATTTTGGTTTTCTCTTTTGGTGATTCTGCTTATTAACATCAGGTGTCTTCAATAATGATCAATCATCACTTTGTTAATCACCTAATTATCTCGTTAACTTTAACACTGCTTCAGTGTTTATATGTGTCCACACTCAGAGTGTTAAATTAACACTGGGGATTTTGCTGTGTACAACTGATGTGTAACTATGTTTGTAAACCACATTTGTCATAAGTCAAACATTTTAAACTACTGTGTCATATAAAAACAGAGAAACATCAAGAATCAGTGTATGAATCTCAACAATGGTGACAATCAAAAGCTTCCTGCAGCAATGCATGCTGGGTACCTAGTCTCCGTGCAGTGAGTGCACTTTGACCTCACATTGTGATCATAGTGTGAGCACACATTGAGGACGCTGTGAGGTTACACTTTTAGCTCACTGTTACGTCACATTGTGACCACATGGTGAGATCAGTGTGAGATCAAATTGTTGACTGGGCTATGCACAGTGTAGATACTGTGGGCATGTATATGGGCCCACAGCTGGCCCCATTGGGGGTCCACTCTGCTTTGTGTAGGCCAGCCCACACTCAACCCACACTTCGGGCTGTCTGACGAGGGGCCCATAGCATGGGGCCCACATGTGCCTTGCATTTCACGCCGGTATCGGGGCCCACAGCGGGCTGCCCGCGCACTAGATTTTTTGCCTGCAGTGGCCCACATGGCCACAAACGGGCATGTTTGCTGGGAAAGCTCTTACTAATACATATTTGTTCTCTAGCTATGCTCTTGCTAATACATGCTATAAGCATTTTCTTAATAAATGCTTTAAAACAACAAGCGTGGTGTCTTTCTTAATAAACCACTTTTTAGTAAAGCACATACAATACAAGTGTGTGGTGTCTTTCTTAATAAACCACTTTTTTAATAAAGCAAATGCATTACAAGTGTTATATAAAAAGAAAAGACATACTTGCAACAGGACAATATTATGCATATTTTCCTTCATATATTTAAATACATTCTACAGTAAATGTGTACAAAAATAGAATTACAGTTTTTAACAAGAATGAGAGAAAGCAATAAAGTGGTATTTGGAATGGAAAGAAGTAACGTATTGACTAACAAACAATACATAATTGACTTATGTGTCGTGAATTGTGATTGTGATTAACTTAATTATTAATTGGCATATCATGTAATTAATTAAATAAAAATCATTTGTTGACAGGCATGTCTTACACTACAACAAAACAATCAGGCCTATGTACTAAATAAACATTCAGAACATTCTCTTAGCAATATATTAGTATGCTCAGGATTTATAAACATTAAGAATTAAAAACAAAACATTTGTTTATAGGCTACTAGCAGTTATATTCAGGGGATTGTTTGGTGTTGACTGTCTGGCTGTGTCTCCTGTTGATAGTTTGAGTGCGCGATTAGTTCAACCTATTAAAACATGGACATGGTTAATAAAAAAAAAAAAAAAAACAACAACAATATTTAAATGGCATAATTTTATGTGTGACCCATTGGCTCACCTGTTGTGACCTCTTTCTATAAAATTTCATTTCTGTGTCAGAATATGCCACAAAATGGATTACTGTGTAGATTCTGAAACAAAAAGAACATAGTACTTTACTTTATCTTTTTATCATTCATTTATCTGTCTCTTTATTAGTAACCATGATTTAATTATTGCGTGCATGTTTAGTTACCTGTGGTAAAGCATGGCAACAAACTGCATTAAGAGCAATAATGCAAAGCTCAGTAGAAACATCAGTGCAATCGGATCTATGGAAAACACTTCTGTTGTGTCAATAGTCCCATTGGGATAGACTTTTGGGATCTTTATGGAGACTGTATCACCAATTGCCTGAAGGAAGAAAGTTGTCACCAGCCAAAGTGCATTGCAGAAGAAAAAGACCAATGTAGCCTGTAAAAAAAAGCAAAACATACTCAAATCTTTACTGTTCCAGAGCACAGCAGGGGCACCTGCTGGATTTCATCTGAGGGTACGCACAGATGTTTATATATTTATTTATTTTCAAAAACAGCAGTTGAACGTTTGATGCAATATGTGTTATTATTAGTGGTTCAACAGATCACAAATCTCACGGTTCGGATCACATTAGAGTTTTTGAACCACGGATTGGATCGTTTTTCGGATCAGCAAGAAAATGAAAATATTTCAGTTTATCTTGCTTTCCATTTAAAGCCAAGTACTTCTTCAATACCACAACAAATAGTACTAGATAAACTAAGAAAGTTTAAACATGTTTAAAGAGATAAGTGAACAGCCAGTAAATGTAAGAACAAATACACAAATTACAAGCATAAATAAATGCAACAGAATAGGCTACAAATAAAAGAAAGAAAATGACAGAAAGGGAACGTCTCAGTTACGCTTTCTAAAATTCACATCGTGGTAAGTGTGCACACTAAGCATCCTGCGCACTCTTCTAAAAATCCTTTATGGTAAGGGTTACGCACTGCCAGCCTTGTACCCTTTCTCTGAGTTGGCTCAGGCCCCGGTTCTCACCTTGGGCCCCCCTCTATTGATGTATCCTTGGTGATGCCTTTCTTAAGCAGGATGTTTGCTACCAAGATTTGTTCCGTCAGTTCCTTTGAGCAAGGTCTTGAGAGAGCTGGTGGTAGCCCCTGTGTGACAGACCAGGGTCTAGTTATATTGTTCCTAGACGCTTGACCATATCCCCTTAAAGGAATCTCTATGTTTCTCATTCCAAGCCTTTGAGCTCTGCCCTGGGTTCAGGCTTCCTCAAGCCCAGCCCTTAACAGGTAAGTTCTTTGGGGTATGCAGCTCAGGCCTTTGGCCAAGAGTTGTTACTTAGTGCTTGGCTTGGCATGTACTCCCCTCAGCATGGCAGCGTGGGTATACCATTCCCCATAGAGAATGCAGTTCGAAGTTTCCTTGGAAGGGAACATCTCAGTTTGCGTATGTACCGAGACACTGCATCATGTAGAAGACTCGCCATGCTTCAAACAAAGAAGCAGATGATGTGTTCTCCCAGTGCCCTTTTATACTGTGGTCACGCCAGTAATGACGTCACAGGCTGTTACTGAGGAATGTTATTGTCGTGTTTAGATGCATGCTTCAGACACCGGTCACGCCGAAGCATTTCCCATAGCGACCACTAGAGGACGCAGTGTCTCGTTCCCTTCTCAGGGAACATCTTGGTTACTTAAGTAACTCTCACTCCCTGATGATGGGAATGGAGAGGTTATGTTGTGTTGACACAGGGGGTTTACTTGAGAGCCCGAATCCTCACTGATTAAGCGAAAACGCCAAAAAAAATTGACTAGTGAATTTTGCACAATATGTGCACACGGGTATAAAAAGGTGACAGGTGCATCCACTCATCAGATTTTACACTGAGGAGCCGAGAACGTGTCCCTGGCAACCAGCAATGGTTTCAGGTTGTGGCATGGGGACATAAAATTTCTGTTTCCTTCCATCAGGGAACGAGGGTTACGTACATAACAGAGACATTCGTTATCTGTCGGTCACTACAAGTTATGTTTTGTCAACATAGGGGATCCATGAAAAGCAGCACAACGTGAACCCCGTCACAACCCTGTGGTGCTACAAATGTTGACAAGCAGCCGCATGTTAAATGTTGTAACCTTCCCAACGCCCCAGTGCAAATTCGCTGATCTTGGTGCCCGAAGAGACCGAAAAGGTCCGTGATTTTTTTGTGCATTCACATAGCTAATGCAACAAAAGTCACCAAGTGTCATCTAATTCCGATGAAGCTACGGTTTTTAAAATTTGAAAACATTAACTTTTTCAGAGGCCCAGAGAGTTAATATGATTCAGTTAGAGAGCTGTCTCAATGAACATGAATTGATTCAGACCATTGTTGCAAAGATTTTTAGTTCAGTGAAAGAACCATTAAAAATAATGTCTAGTTCAGTCAAAAGAAATACAGGACATACATATTAACTGCAGAAATATTTGCATGGCAAACGTTTCTTAGGTCAGTCGGAGCACTCATGGTATGCATAGTACGTACAACCATACAGTTGCAGACGCCACTGCCAGAGAAAATATTTTAGACAACACCACATAAAAAGTACTGCACACTGACATATTGCTTTACCCTATTTCGTAGTCCTTTCAGATCACTGGCAATTTTTTCCTGTTGTTCTTTATTCTCTTTGAGAGGTTCCAGATATTTCTTCTTCAATTCTTCCCAGAAATCCATTTCATCCTGCAACATGTGAAAAGAAAAACATATCAGTGGAAACTTACTTAATGGTAATATCTACTCAGCCAAACATGCCACAGCAACTCATGGTCAAAAAGTTAGTTGTTATTGTAGTTTATACTGAAATGGTAGTTTAGTGTGGTCAAACAGTAAATTTAAAGTAATAATATGTAACATATCTGTGACAAAGAGCCCAAGGTTTGGCTAGTTAACATGACCAAAAAAAAAAAGAAAGAAAAAGAAAAAGAAACATGGCCATGCACAATGTAATACGATATAATATAATACTAGGGCTGTCAATAGATAACGTTTTTTTAAATCACGATTAATCGCACCCTTTTCGTGTGATTAACTGCGATTAATCGCACACTTATACTGAAATTAAACATGTTAAAAAAAGTTTGTGTACTGTATGTTTATTTTTGTCATCATTTCACAAAATTGCTATATCCAGCAAAGAGAACCCTCAGAACAGTTTCAATTCAATTTCAAAACATTTAATATCGCAAACTTTGCCTAGACACCAAATTCAGAATCAACATGTTAATGCCCATCAAATGTTAATATGAACTCAACAAAATGCTTTTCAGGGCTCTATGCTTACTCTTCTTTAAAAAAGAAATAAAAAAAAAAATCAGGAGCACTATCTAATCAATAATCAAAAAATCTGATCAAACATTTGCCTTCCCATTACAAGGTGATATTTGACTCCTTAAAAGTGATTTACAGGGGAATTTTGTTTTTACTGTCATAATGGCATTTTTCTTACTTTATTAAAAGTATGTAGTCTTCTATGTCAATTTTTAAAAATATATGTATATTAGAAGCTTTTTAAAATGTCTAATTAAAACAATAGTATAAGAACAAGTACAATAAGTTACCAATCAAATGAAATCAGTATTAAAAATCATTTCTACCACAGAGGTGCCACAGAAGAACACAAAAGTGGATTTAGGTGTATTTTCATGTTTAATGAGGCTCAGAGGTTGCATGAGTGCAATCAAATTCATAAACTCATGTTTAGAATGATGTTTTAAATATAAACTTTTAAATATAGAAATGTTAAATGATTTAAATACCTGAAAAGATAGGATACTTTAAAAATGAAACTAAAACTGCCAGTAGAAGGCGCCAAGTCACCAGTTTAATTACTGAATCATTCATTAATTTGATTCGTTCGAACGGAATAAAGCAAGTGACTGTCTTTATGAATGGGAAATTGAATCGTTGACTCAGTAGATTCATTTAAAAACACACGTTCATTCATAAATAAAACACCGCTGTGTTTGAATGGAGATGCGCAGCGGCTCACTTTTGATTTGTTTCAGACTATTTTTGACGAAGAAATAGAGCAAAGTCAGGCAATAGTGTTATAGTCAGACAATGTAAGTCACTTAATAATAACTTCTTGTTTAACTACTGCATTAAATCAATATCCCATTTACAAACTCGCTAAAAAATCATTAAAAGCTGTCACTCATCTTGGTTCATGGCGATCTCACAAAGATCCATATAATCAACGAAGCTCTCTACACTGCACAATGAATCTCTTATTTACACTTTCTCCACACTTTGTTTATGAAAGGATTCGTGAGATATGTTTACGAAGCTGAAAAAACAAGTAGAAACCGTTGAAGCTCCCCTCAGCACAAACACAAATATGCTGATCGAGTCAGTCGCACCCGCAGTGTATACACAAAACTTTGCGTTTATCCAAAGTGCCACCCAGTTTTCTTTTAAAAAAAACTCTGCCTACCAGAGTTACTGGTGCTTGCGCCATTGTAGAAGCTAAGAGTGATAAACCCCTGACCCCCAATATCATCTGCGTGAAGCAAATTACGTTAATGACGCACCTTTGTGCATTAAATTATGTTAATGCAATAAGGATTTTGTAATAATCGCATGCCTTAACGCGTTAACGTTCACAGCCCTATATAAAATACAACAAATAGTCATATCCATGTATGACAATGCAAAGATTTCTTGGACCCAAATTTGGAGGAGTCCTGACTTTAACCCCATTAAATGTCTTTGGGACTTCACATTGTCTGTCCAAAAAAAAGTTGCACATTCAAATATTTAATTTGAGTGCCTTTAGCTTTAATAACATTGTGCTTTCATTATGATATAGTTTTGACAACGTTATGCAACATCACAATGTTTATTTCTATCAAGAGTTGTATTAATTTTTGGCTGAGGTCTTGTATTGACAATGCGAGAGTCAAACTACTCTGTAAAGTCAATTCCCACACATCCTAAAGACTTTCAGTAGGGTTATGGTCAGGACTCTGTGGTGGCCAATTCATTAATGCATTAATTCACAGATTTGGACAGCTACACACTACATCAGTTAGGGTTAAAAGAATTGTTGCAAAACACATGCCAGAAACATATTAATTATAGCAATCATCATCCAATCCTAGACTTTTCAGTATTTGCTTATTTATAACCAAATGGTGATTTTTTTTTATTTTTTTATGCAATGTAATATATTATATTATATCATATTATATTATATTTCAACTAGTTAGTCTTACCCAAGTGAGTGTAGATTCTTCCCAGGGAAATTTCATCTGCAGATGTTTAATCCAAGTTTCTGGAAATAAACATATATTAGTTTTAATGGTAGTTAAATTCAATAAGTCTACCTAGAATATTATGATATAAAAGGGAAAGTTCATCCAAAAATGGAAAGTCTGTCATGATTTATTCACCCTCAAGTTGTTCCAAACCTTTATGAAATTCTTTCTTCAGCTGAACACAAAATAAGATATTTTGAATAATGTGGGTAACCAAACAATTTCTGGTCCACCATTGACTTCCATAGTATTTTAAATTATTTATTCTATTTATTATTATTATTATCTAAAGTACTATGGCAGTCAATTGGGTCATTTTTGGGTGAACTATACCCTTTAAGTTTGGCAGTCATACTTACTTTGATGAGGATTAAGCTGGTCCTCATGTTCCCTATATTGGAGGAATACAGCATTACTTTTAGTAGTAGTATTAAAAACAATCGTGTATTTAAAATAATTAAATATAAAATACTACATAGATACATGGAAGTGTCAGTGTGAAATTGTGTGGACATGTTTTTACCTTTGTGGTGTGGTTTCCCTAAATTGGAGGAATACAGTAATACTTTTAGTAGTAGTATTAAAAACAATCGTGTATTTAAAATAATTAAATATAAAATACTACATAGATACATGGAAGTGTCAGTGTGAAATTGTGTGGACATGTTTTTACCTTTGTGGTGTGGTTTCCCTAAATTGGAGGAATACAGTAATACTTTTAGTAGTAGTATTAAAAAAAATCGTGTTTTTAAAATAGTTAAACTATAAAATACTACACAGATATATATAAGTTTCAGTGTGAAATTGTGTGGACATGTTTTTACCTTTGTGGTGTGGTTTCCCTATATTGGAAGAATACAATATTACTTTTAGTAGTAGTATTAAAAACAATCCTGTATTTAAAGGGGTCATCGGATGCAAAGTTCACTTTTACATGTTGTTTGAACATTAATGTGTGTTGGTAGTGTATGTACACATCTACCCTATAATGATAAAAATCCATGCAGTGTTTTTTAATTAATCTGTAAAAATAATATCCCCTTTTTCAAACCGAGCCATTCTCAGATGCCTGTCGCTGTGGCGTCACACTAACAGAGGCCGCTCCCATGATAGTTGATTGACATGAGTGTCTTACCTCAGACCCGCCTTTAATCAGCTGTAACAGTCCGACCTCCATTGTTTCCATGCCGGAGCAGGGATGTAAGTTAGACGAAATTATCTCTGATTGAGGTGTTGTGTTGCTGGATTTAATAATGAACATAGAGGTCGTCATTTACTCCTGACATCTGAGCCGCTGAAGATGCAGTGGATTTCGTTTGTTTGTGAAGGAAACGCGGCTCCCGATCTACATATATCCGTCTATGTTCACGGGAATCATTTGTGATTCAGCTTCACTTACAGCAGAAGTGAGTACAAGGGTTTTTTTTAAGAATCTTCGCGATCGCCTTTCCTAATAACGTGCTAGTTAGCAAGTTTAGCGGCTAAACATGGCTAGAGTAAACAGACTCGTAACTCCACAGAGAGAAGAGAGGGGCGGGGCGAGCAGAGCTCATTAACATTTAAAGCAACCTCAACCAGAACAGGATGAATTTTGCAGAGCTGATTTTGGCACGGTAAAAAGGTTGTTGTTTTATACTACCATTGAGAATTTGTAACCAAAGTATATTATAGACTTTTCATTAAGACCCTAAAGAATCATATCAACTTAACAAAATCAAAATGGATATCAAAATGGGCATCCGATGACCCTTTTAAAATAGTTAAACTATAAAATAGTACATAGATATATGGAAGTGTCAGTGTGAAATTGCCCGATTGTGTGGACATGTTTTTACCTTTGTGGTATGGTTTCTGCTGGTAATATCTCCTTACTCTCCTCTTTAGTTTCCAAGCATGGACATTTGCAGCATGTCACATTCATTATCTTATTCTTGATGGTATCGACTGCTGTAGTTTTAGCCTGGCCACCGGATTCACGAGTGCCCCACGAGACATTGTTCATGTTGACTATGGAGTAAATGACTAAGAGTAGATACCCACTGGGAAT
The DNA here is from genome assembly GCA_036247105.1 of Cirrhinus mrigala. Lineage (NCBI taxonomy): Eukaryota > Metazoa > Chordata > Actinopteri > Cypriniformes > Cyprinidae > Cirrhinus > Cirrhinus mrigala. The sequence continues at coordinate 6,123,463 of JAMKFB010000189.1, forward strand.
GCAGATGAAATATAATAATCCATAGACGACCAGTGAGAACTCCTGAGGGTGTAAAGCTGCTGTGATGATGTACATAACCACCATGCTGATGATGAACAGACCACTGGGGGTCAGAAAAGTCTGTTGCTTCACCAAATCACCTGTGAGATTTGACATGAGAAAAGTAAGTATTTTTCACTCGTCAAGTCATTCAGCTAAGTACTTATGATATTTAGAAACCTCATGAAACCCAAATGACAGTTTTGTGGGTTTTAATCAATGTCTATTACCTTTGAATCCAGGGTTAAATAACACTGCCATCTTTAAGTAGTCTAAAAATACTAACAGACTAAAAGGCTACATTTATTTGATCAAAATACAATAAAAACAGCGATATTTTGAAATATCATTATGATTTTTTTTCTTCTATTTTAATATATTTTAAAATATTATTTATTTATTTGAGGGCAAAACTGAAAACTGAAACATTACTCCAGTCTTTAGTGCTGTATGATCCTTAAGAATTTATTACTAAATTTAGAATTTAGTGCTTTAATAAAAAATTCTTATTGTCAAACATTTGTGCTGCATTGTATTGTAGCAGACACTGTAAGTTCAAAAGAACAGCATTTATTTGAAGATATCTGAACATTTATTTTAGCACATATACAGTGGGTATAGAAAAGCATCACCCCTCTTTAAAATTCATTGGAAAGCACTTTGGCCAACCTAAGTTGTTTTTAAATGTGCTATACAAAGAAAGAAAGAAAGAAAGATACAAACAAAATAATCACATTTTGTTGCTTTGCAGCCTGAAATGAGCAATTGTTTTCTCCAGCTGTATTTACTGCAATTTATAACTTCCAAGTGAAAGATATAACACCAACATGTCAGAAAAAAAAAAGTATCACTCCCTTTTTTAACCACCGTCTGTTGGGATGTCTCTACTACATTTGCACATCTAGACTTTGCAATATTTGCCCACTCGTCTTTGCAGACCTGCTCAAGTTCAGTTCAATTTGATGGTGACCGCTTATAGACTGCAGTTTTCAAGTCATTCCACAGATTTTCACTGGGGTTTAAGGGTCTACTCAAATGTCATACAAGATAGCAGGGAGAAATACACTTTTGCTCATTTTTGGCCTAATAAATGTATCATTTATGCCATGCAGCAATTTTCACTTGCATGCATCATAGAGCTGTTATTACGGAGACAGCTAAAGTTATGAAAGAATTTGCAGCTTTACTCACAAACTACAATGCTGATCATCAATCAGGCTCACCAGGCTCGTTATAAACCTAAATATACTTGATTTATTTGAAATTAATTGAAAAGTGTACTGTAGTAGTAGTAGTAGTAATAGAATGTTTTTGCAATCATAATGATGACAGTAGCACACAAAAAATAGTAGCTGTTCCATGCTCCGGCGCGATTAGCACTCACGCTACATGTGCACTGCGCCTGAGCCCAACTGAACCGTGCCCTGGCCCACCTCTTCCAACCCAGCCAGGGACGACTAAAGGAACCGCACCCGGCTGCAGTACGAAACGATCACACTAGTCAAAACGAAACAGGCTTTGGGGGTCAAACGTGCTCAGGCACGGTTTAGATCATCAACCTAATGCCAAGTTCATACTGACCAATTTTGCCAATTTTTCACTTGCCAACAGGTTTTGCGAATTCACAGACAAAATGAAGTTCCAAACGTAGGTTCGGGAGGAGCCTAATCATTCAGTCCTGTCAATCATCATTATGAGCCTATATAAGCAGCTCTCATTGCACCGTTCCAGCCTCAGTTCTTCCGGCATCCCTCCACCTCCCCTTCTCCTCCTCTGTTTCTGTTATTCTCCCTCTAGGTATTATGGCAGTGGGGGGTTGAACTCTGCGCTCAAGCCGAGCCTCGAGTTCGAGCCTCCATTAAGGACAGTAAGCCAAGTTTGTTTACCATTGCCCATCAGGACTGGATGGGCAGGCGAACTCGTGAATGCCCAAATTCGGAGGCAAATCGGTGCTTGTTGACACCAGTGACAATCATGCAGTCAGCATTTTTATCAAAGGCAATTATCAAAGATGCGATCTGAGAGAATTGTCAACGCCTGTAAAATTTGGCATGCTAAATATATGGACCTGTTGGCGATTCAAAATCCTTCTGTGTGTAATGAGTTCTGACTGAAAAATACATCAGCAACGACCTACAGCTAATGAGAGAGCAAGATACAGGGCAGCGGGAAATTCGAGGAGTTATATGAAACGTAGTTTGCAGACCAGACAGAGTTGTCAGCGATTCTTTCTATTGTAAGGTCATGCAGTATGTAACCTCCTGCCACCAATTCATCGTGCAATGTGAACCCAGCAGCAACTGAATGCTACCCCATGCAGTGTGAAAACAATGGTGATCCAATGACTCTGAAAATCGTACAGTGTGAACTTGGCATTAGTCTGGGCTCTGACAAGGCCATGCAAGGACATTCACCTTTTTCCCCTTCAACCACTGTGTGGTCAGTTTTGCTGTGTGCTTTGGGTCATTGTCATGTTGGAAGGTAAACCTTCTTCCCATTGACATCTTTCTGGCAGAGGGCAGCATATTTTTAATCAAGAATTTGACAGTATTTTGCCCCATCCATTGTCCCACTATCCTGACAAGCGCTCCAGTCCCTGCTATAGAGAAACACCCCATAACAGGATATTACCACTGCCATGTTTTACTGTGGGAATGGAATTATTTGGATGGGGAGATGTATTGGATTTCCACCAGACATATCGTTTGGTGTTGAGGTCAAATAATTTAAATTTAATCTAATCTGACCATAACACCTTTTTCCATGTGGCCTTAGAATCTTCAAGGCGCATTTTGGCAAAGCTCAGTCGTGACTGGATGAGGCCTTTCTTGAGGAGTGGCTTTTTTCCATACAAGCCAAATTTGTGGAGAATTTGTGATATTGTTGTCACATGCACACAGTGACCACGCTTTGTCATAAATTCCTGCAACTGAGGTGCTGTAGGCCTCTTGGTAGCCTTGGTTTCCTCCTTGCTCTTTCATCCAGTTTGGAGCAACATCCTGATCCAGGGAGGTGTTATTAATGTTATTAATTAGGTGTTAAAATGTTATCATTTTAAAAGGGGGTGATTCTTTTCTTTTCTGTTCGACTTAAAGCGGCGCTGCGCAGACCAATCGGTGTATGACATCAGAGTATCCGTTCACCGATGGTTCTGCTCAGTGCCGCTTTAAAGGAGACCTATTATGCCCCTTCTTACAATGTGTAATATAAGTTTCAGGTGTCCCCAGAATGTGTCTGTGAAGTTTCAGCTCAAAAGCCCCACAGATCATTAATTATATCATTTTGAAAATGCCAAGTCTGAGTGGAAGCAGAAACACGCTATTTTCGTGCATGTCTCTTTAAATGCAAATAAGCTGCTGCTGCTCCCTGCCCCCTTTTCCAGAATAGTGCTGAGCTGGAAACTCAGATACTCTGCCAAAAAACTTCAGTTTGGTTTTGATTATCATGTCTATCACGCTGAAATCATGTGTTCTAAACCATATTAGTTTAGTTTAGCCATGCTGAAGAACAACCCACGCATAGAAGATAATTCTTCAAATAACTGCAATTGCAGGTTTTTCAACAGAGATGGTGATGAAGAGGCAAAACGTACGGACTGCAGCTTTAACCAGGGCCAGACTGGGACAAAAAAAATCAGCCCTGGCATTTTTTTTTTGGACCAAACAGCCCACCACTATGATCAGAATTGTCTGGATTCTAATAGCAATTGCTGATTTTTTTTTTCTTTAAGCAAGAGACAAAAAAGAATTGCTCTATTACAGGCTAAAATGTTTTTTGTTTTTTTTTTTTTTTACATTTGAATTACATTGCACAATTATACGATTTAAAGCAAACAGAGTGGTCTGATTTTAGCTTTGTGAAATTATGCTAAAAATGCAAATTTACTCTCTGCCTGCAGGTGGTGCTTATGGAACAGCTGCAATATAGTGTTTCCTTGGTTACAGTTTAGAGACACTGCTGTAATATGTATTACAGGGAGGTAAGATGAAAATAAAACTTTCCTGAAGATAGTCTGTTCCCTTCAGAGATACATTCTTATAAACCTGCACCCCAAATTCAGTATTTAGAATTTTCTTTCAATATTTCGAGCATTGCAAACAGTGAGCTTGCTCTGCTCGTACAGTGTTTTCTCTGCTGAGAGATCTGTTCTCTCCTCTTTTCATCTGTCTTTATCATGTCCCATCTCTGGCTTCTGTTAACGTCCTGTTTACAGACTTAGTAATATTTCCTCATATTTCTAGGGGTGAAGCAATATCTATATAGACGCACCAAAATACTTAATTATTCTATCTGTGGCACATTGAGATTGGGTTTACGCTGTCAATACAGAAGACAAACCAATGCTCTGCTGTACCTGCATGATGGGCCAAAGTATCAGCCCCAAAGTGTTCCCTGTTCTCAACATTCAACACACAAATCACAATGACAGCACTGTGTGAACAACATTCACACACACACACACACACACACACACAGGATTGTGAAAAGTTTAAAAACAATTTATGAAAAAATGCTTCAGATATATTTAAGAGTCTGCACTATTTGTATAATCAAATACAGATTTTTTATCTGAAAATCATTATTCACTGTGTATATATATAACTGAATTAAAATGGGAAGTGCCTTGGTAACGAGTTTTTTATACATAATTTTAAGTTAACTTTTATTTCAAGTAACAAAAATATTTTTTATGGTTTTAATTTTAGCATAATTTTTAGTTTTCATTAACAGAAATAACCCTAATTGTTGCTAAAATATTAATTTCTTTCAAAAATCACTCATATTTTGTGAATCGGAAATATGTTGACATTGGGAAGGAAAAAAAATGAAATCAAAATTGTTACCTATGATTGAGAGAATTGTTCCCGCCATGAGAAATGCATAGAATATACTCATGATTGCTGCAATTGTAATCTGTGTGTCAGATTTCAATTTGAAGCACAAGATGAGGTAGATAGTAGGGGGCGCTATGGCCAAAACGAGGGCTAAAGTTTTATCCATATTGAAGATGAACACAAAGCTTCCTGCAAGAAAAACAGAAACACTTTATTAGATATTTTGGAAAAATGACAGTCTCCCTTTTAGCATTTTGCAGAAACAGGACAATAAATCTAGTGAACGCTGTTCTTTAAACTTTTTTTGTTGAGCAAAACTGTACCAGATATCATGAGACAGACAGTGGCAGGGCCGAGGACGGAAGCTGCCATGCTGATAATCTGGTACAAGATGTAAGGTTTTGAGATAGAGCTGTTCTTCCGAGAGGTCAGTTCTCCTGAGCCCAAGAGGTCGATGGTGTTGGCCATGGTAGAGGGTCCCCAGCGTCTGCGCTGATTGTAGAACTCTTTAAAGTCCTGTGGAGCGTTGGTGTAGGCATCAGACGCTGCATTGTACTCCACCCTCCACCCCTGCTGCAGCATCAGAGTGCACAACCAGCGGTCCTCACCTGAAATTAGACCAAACAGAGTGTGAATTACTTTAGTCTAGGTTGAATTGACATTATTTGTCGGTGGTTAGCTTCAAGCAGACCTTGATCATACTGGACGTAGTGGCTGGCTTCAGTGGGTTTGGTTGTGTATGTCTTCATGACATTGTCGTCCATGAGTGCAGCTCCTCTGAAAAGACTGAAACATCCAGGGCTGCACAGTACACAGCCGAACACGTGCTCTGCGGTCTTTTGTAGCCAGTGGCCTACCGCATATTCAAACTTCTGATACCACACCATGGGCCCTTCAAACATAATGAAGAAATGATCTCATTAGTACATTTTTCACCTTTATGATTAGTAGTCATTAGTGCATATTTACAATAGATCTTTTCTCTACTTCTAGTGGTTCTCAGATTTTACAACGTTAGTTCAGCAAAATAGTTATATATTGTACCATATTTAATGTAGTCTGGACTGTATTTTTTTACCTTCCATTGATTTTTTTTTTTTTTTTTTCATGGTTTTCAAAGATGAGTGCATGTCTTTGTTGGCATTTACCTAATCTGGCTAATTTCTAGTCAAGCCAAGTAACCTTAATTTATATAGCGCTTTTAACAATACAGATTGTGTCAATCTGTAGTTATCACTATTGACCAACAGGCGGCGCTGTTGTAAAATGGATGTAGTGTGTTCTGTGTGAAGTGATAATAACACACACAAAGTTTGGTGTTATTATGTCAAAGCTTTCCAGAGATACAGCCACAGAGTCATTTTGGCATCATGCCTCAAATTTGTAGTGGCGCTGTACGAAAACGGTTTAATTTATCAACACGAAGAGATACAGCCTCAGATGCAGTTTGTAATCTATCCAGCAAATTCACTGATTCATTAAACGAAAGTCATTTCGTATATTGACACGAAATCCATAGCTTTTTGCCAACATGGTCTAATCCAAGTCAAATTTGGTGAATATCAGACCAACGGTCTACGAGGAGTTTGAAAAAGTAGGTTTCTAACATGAATCAAAATGGCGGACAGGAAGTGAAGCCAATTTTGGCATAATTGGTATTGTTGTTCTCGGCATGACCCAAGGAATATATTGAGATCACTTTCATTACAAATAAGCCAATTTAATCAAATGTTGTTAGCATTTTTTGAAATTTCTTTATAACTTTTGCCCCCAAACATTTTGAGTACTGTCAGGGCATGATACCGAGTTTCGTATCGAAACACCAGTGCGTTCGTAAAATATAACGTTTTTCTGACAAAATTTAAAATGTCCAACGCCCAAAATGGCTGACATAAAATTGGGTATGGTTCAACTCGGCATGGTGCACCGAATCTAAAGAGACCAGTTTAGTGATTTTTTTGGCCAAACCAATCAGAAGTTATAAGCAAAAATAGCCATTTTTTCATATTTCCTGACCACTAGGTGGCACTGAGCCGAAACACTGCAGGTAGCCTCAGGTCATGCTTGTTATAACACACACCAAGTTTGGTCTCAATACACCAAACCGTTGGAGAGATATAGCCTCACATCCATTTTTGCGCTTTTTTTTGTAGAATTCGTTCAAGCATTATTTGAGAATGATTTGACTAATCAACTTGAATTCGGTAACTTTTTGATCTGAAGATGAAATTTTCAGTGAAAATTAGACAAACCGTCTAAGACGAGTTTGAGAAGTAGGTTTTACGAACTATTAAAAATAGCGAAAAAACTAAACCATACAATTTTTTACATTTTGGTGTCCATTTGACTCTGCATGAGCCAAGGAATCAGAGGAAAAAAATATTTTTGGTAACACTTTCTATGAAGTCTTTTTTTACAATACATTATAAGAGTATTCTTAAAGGAACACTACACTTTTTTTGCTAATAGCTTAGCATAGATCATTGAATCAGATTAGACCGTTAGCATCTCGGTTGATCTAACGGTCTAATCTGATTCAATGATCTATGCTAAGCTATTAGCAAAAAAAGTGGAGTGTTCCTTTAAGGCATTATAATGAATGCATGATGCATTATTAAAAAAAAATGTATAATATGTTACAGATTCCCGTGGTCAGCATGATTAGAAATGTGTATTTGCTGCCTTTTACCGTTAAGTGGCACTTTAACCACAGACTTTGAAAAGTTAGAACGTGAACGCCTTGGAACTCATTTTTGACACACATTTTGCACTCTGCCGATAGGCTCGTGGATGGCTGCAGTAGTGGATAAACTGTTTGCAGTTGGTCTATAATCTAAGATAAACTAGTAAAAATAATTCATATTCACAGAAGCAAATTTTGTAATTTAGTGCGTTTGTTACTCAGAACGAACTCAGCATATAGTAAATGAACAGTGATCCTGTGCTTACTTTTTACTCTTTTATTGTAAATTTACAAATGTAACAGGTGTGCAGTATTATTTTTATTACTGAATAATGTTACATTAGCATAAAATAAAGAAAAGGTGGTTTACTTTGTCTCAAGCATTAAAAGTGAAAGCATATTCAGTGCGGAATCTGCAGATATGCTAATGTCAGTGTCACATTACCTAATATTTGTCACAAATACAAATGTTTGAAATTTACATTTAATAATTAATAATTCCTACAATAAACATTACAATTTCTACATGTCACAGACGTACTTTGTTATCTGTCCTAAGAGAATTGACATGGCCAAATTAAGAAATTGTTGAACATTTGTTAATTCCTTAAATTTTGTTCCCATTATTAAACAAAAAAAGGAATAAATAAAACTGGACACGATTTAGCCAAAACAATGAAACTATAAAGACTGGACAAATTATTAAAACGTCTTTTAAGTTTAAACTCACAAGTTCTCTCATTATTCAACAAAGACATGACACGAAATAGTATTTTGTAATATAAAAACTAATAAGCGAGTAATAAAATATTCAAAATATGGGCAATTCCAGCATTAAGGATGTGACATTCGCAGTCAAAACCTGAAATATAAATTCTCCTAAAATATCATCTTTTTTATTATTATTATTATTTTTTTAGTTAACTATAGTCCTTCAACTGCACATTTATATTAAATCAACTACTAATCCATAATGAGCTTTAATATATTCTGCACTCAAGAACACGCATAAAGTTTGCCACAAAGCACAGGCAAAAGTAGCCTGATGATTATGAATGTACACTCTAAAAATGCTGGGTCAAAACAACCTAGTGCTGGGTAAAATATGGACATACCCAGCTGACAACCACCGGGTCGCGTCCCACTACCAGGCTGTGGAAGAATCGCTACTGGGTCGCGAGAACATTCTTGGGAAAATGTGTATAGATATGATGCTCTATTATTTATTGTGCGTAAATGATTGTTAGAATTATTCAATATTTTCGTTGTATGCGATTGATATGGAGTAGCAATTTGACTATTTCTTGTTAAATTAATAAATAAAAGACTGCTCTGATTTGCCTTTTATCCTATTAGGGCTTAAATGGATCGCAGTTTATTTATTTAGAAACAGTGAAATGACCAAATAATCCAAAACAATAAAATTACCAAATAACAATCTTTTATACTTAATATCTATCCCAACCTGTGCCTGTTGGATGAATCCTGCCACAGGCAGCCCCAACGTCTGGGTAGAGTTTAAGTCTGTCAATTAGCAGCATGACTGCAGCTGGCTGGAAATCAGTATCCCCATCCAGGGCCAAGATATATGTATTCTCACTCTCTTTCTAAGGAGCATTGAAAACATAGTAAAATATGAAGAGCCTGGCTGATACTATATTACTTTCTAGAAAAAACAGTAAAGTCTAAAGTTAAGCCACCAACCTTCAGTCTCTTCTTGAGGGTATCCAGTTCTCTACGTTCCTTAGACTCTTCGAAGTACTGTCTGTTAAGTCTCCAGCCAAGAATGTAATACATGTACATTATCTGCGAACACAGATGATTAGTGAATTTTTGGGTACAAAACATCTGTAGCTATGTTTTAACTGGATCTTTATTGAATACCTGAGACCATCTTTTTTTGTGACGGATTAGTGTCTTGTCTTTGAGGTGAACCATCATCAAATTGCCTTTAGGGAGGGTGTATTCCAGCCGACCCCCATAAGGGGTGTCTATGATCTTCAGGGGTGGTAGTGCTGCATTTGGCTTGAACATACATCGATCCTCTTCACTGAAAGTGCTAATGTAAGTGAAGTATTGGTAGATTAGTTTTTGCACACAGGTGCTCAGTAAAAAAAAGATATAATTAGGGAAGATTCTTACGTGTATACTTCTTTAATTACATCCACAAGAATTTCAGCATAGTCATTTGCATGTCTTTTATTATCGACATCCTTGAAAGCATCATCAAAATAAATATGGAATTCGAACTCCACATCATCCTCAATATAACCCTGTTCCATGGTCTTGGGCCTATATTTATCGAGCCTGGAAGTAAAAGAAATAGTATTGCAATTACAATTCAACTGATATTTTAACAAGTTGAGTGAGTGCAGTCTATATTTACCTGAACATAGAGATGATTATCTTCATCATTTCATCATAGGTCTCGTGCCACATTGTGGCACAAAGAAACACTTTGATGGGTTCTTTTGGACTGAGGAGTAGATGAAATATTTATAAAGTCATTTCATATTAAGAAGAAAAGATAAGAAAATTAGGTCTTTCTCAGTTACTGGTTTTGGAAGAATCAGATGAGAGATAATTGAGTTCACATAGAAATACTTTTGAAATAGGGTTTTATTGCAGACCTATTTTACTGCAGGTACGTGTGCACAGTTTGCTATGAACTCTTATTCCAGAGGGGATACATTTGAAATTACAGGGGTATGTTTCTCATACAAAACATCAAAGAAGTGGGACATTTCAGCAAAATCTCCATTTACTCTCCTTTTAATCTCACTAACTTCATGGAGAAAGAGCTAATACAACTGATCTCATTTGCGATTTTTAATGTGAACACATTTACTGTGCCTTGATTTAGAGAGACTCCAATAAAACAATAAATAAATATATATTAGACAATACATTTATTATATTATATTTAATTATTAGTGTTTTTAAAGATGACAACATGCAAATGTAAATGGTAATAAATGGTCATTCTTGCATATATATTTTGATATTTTAAATAGATAAAATCTAAAAATATAAATGTAAAAAAATTACAATTCAACATTAAATCTTCAATACTGATTCAGATACTAAAAAAATCTCAAATTTTGTCTGATACAGTAGCTCACAAAAGTCAGTACACTCCTCACATTTCAGTAATGTTTTTAGTATATCTTCTTAAGGAATAACACTATAGAAATGACACTTGGATATATTTTAGAGCAGTCAATGTGCAGCTTGTATAGCAGTGTATATTTACTGTCCCCTAAAAATAACTCAACATACAGCCATTATTGTCAAAATAGCTGGCAACAAAAGTAAGTACACCCTAAGTGATAACAGCACTATGTCATTTAAGCCACATGTCCTTTTCATCATGTTCATGTTTTTGTCTGCTTGACAGAACCATACAAATTTGGTGCCTTGAGTACAATTCTCTCATACTGACCACTGGATGTTCAACAAGGCACCTCATGGCAAAGAATTCTCTGAAGATTTGAGAATTAGAATTGCTGCTCTCCGCTAAGATGGCCTAGGCTATAAGAGGTTTAGTAACAACCTGAAACTGATTTACAGTACTGTGGCCAGGGTCATACGGAGGTTTTCCAAGACGGGTTCTATTCGGAAAAGGCCTCACAAGGGTCGATCAACAAAGTTGAGTACAGAACCTGGCTTCAAAATACAGATGCATGAGTGCTGCCAGCATTGCTTTAGAGGTTGCAGAAGTAGAAAGCCCGCTTGTCAGTGCTCAGACCATACGCTGCACACTGCAACAAGTCGGTTTGGATTGGTGTCATCCGAGAAAGAAGCCTCTTCTGAAGCTGGCTTACAAGAAAGCCCGCAAACAGTTTGCTGAGGACAACCTGTCCAAGAGCATGAATTACTGGAACCATGTCCTATCATCTGATGAGACTAAGATAAACTTGTTTGGCTCAGATGGTGTCCAGCATGTGTGGTAAAAATTGTGTCTCTCCTACAGTCAAGCATTGTGGTGGTAGCATCATGGTCTGGTGCTGCATAAGTGCTGCTGGTACTGGGGAGCTGCGGTTCATTGAGGGAAACATGGATTCCATTATGTACTGTACATTTCTGAAGCAGAACATGACGCCTTCCCTTCAGAAACTGGGCCGAATGGCAGTTTTCCAACATGATACTGACCCCAAACACACCACCAAGATGACAAATACCTTGCTGAGGAAGGTGCAGGTGAAGGTGATCTGACCTGAACCCTATTGAGCACCTATGGGGCATCCTCAAGCAGAAGATGGAGAAGCAACATGTGTCTAACATCCAGCAGCTCCATGATGTCATTATAGAGGATTTGATGAGGATCCCAGCAACAACCTGTGCAGCTCTGGTCAATTCCATGCTCAGAGTGATTAAGGCAGTGCTAGATAACAATGGTTTGACACAAAATATTGACACTTTGGACAGTTTTGACAAGTTCACTTAGGGTGTACTCACTTTTGTTTTGACAATAATGGCGGTATGTTGAGTTATTTTTCGTTATACAAGCTGCACATTGACTACTCTAAAATATATCCAAGCTTCATTTCTGTAGTATTGTCCCTTGAGAAGATATACTAAAATGATTGCTGAAATGTGAGGGGTGTACTCACTTTTGTGAGATACTGTATATTACTGATATATCCAACCATACTAAGAAGGTTAAAACACTTACCTCAGATTCTTGATTTTCTTTCTGATTTCAAAACGGGTGTTCAGCAACATGGACTGTTCCATAAACGCTCCTTCATATGTGCGTCGCACAAACAGATCTTGTGTTCTTTCTATTCGATGGATCTTCAGGTACCAGATGTAAACTGTACTGAGCATGAGTCCCAACCACCAGCTCAGAGCAGAGCAGCCCAAACAGGCCAGTCCTCCTGCGTTCATGTGCTCCACTATGTCCCTGGCATTCAGAGTACTTATAGCGTCATTCAACAGCAAACGCAACCATTCGTCAGTGGATTTCGGCTTAGAGTTCTCAAGACTGCTAAAGGTTTGATTATACTCTGGAAACCTGACCATAACTGGAACCAAAAATACAGCCAAAACGGTGACTGAGGCCAGGTACATGGGCAGGACGAAGCAGCGGCGCAGGGCATGCATCTTACATGCCACAACTGCAAACCAGCGGCACAAGGCAGAGGATATAATCTGGATTGCCACCAATGCAACAACAACTGTTTCAAAGACAAGTTTGACTGATTGCCATTCCTGACCTGACAGAGGAACATAAGCCCCAACCACAGCTGATGTAACGAGTATTCTTATCAAACTGGAAATGATGCAGGCCCCATTACGGGACTGAGCGATGTCTCTGGAAATGTCCTTTAGAAATGACACAGCAAAAAGCGTGCTGTAGTTCTCCCACCAGTTCACAGAAACACAGATGGTCCCCACAATGGCAAGGCCAATTGAAATTTTTATCTCAAAGGAGCTTTCGAATACCAAATAACTGATTGCAAAGAGCACATAACCTGTGATGATTAAGATAATGGAGCATACAGGGAGCATTATAAAACGCTTCCTCTCTTTGGCATGGCACTGAGCGACCACCTGGAACACTGCGGACAGGATGCTCACACTGTTTAGGATCATCACGTTAGTGACAATGTCAAAGTGTGGCATGGCTACTATTGTAAGAACTGCAGCACCCAATGCTACCAGGAACTCAACACACAGAACCTATAGGAAAGTCAAATAAGAAAGAAGGGTTAAGGCCATCATAAAGAAGTTCTGTGCTGCTGCACTGAAAAAATGGATGTAAAAACAATTTTCATTTAGAAATTGCTAGTAATTATCACTACAATACAGAGAAATGGCAAGTAACACATTGAATTAAACAACAAATTTTGAAGTAGAAAAACATACTCCAATAATCTTTTTTTTAATTTACAGCTTAAAAAAAAAAAAATTGGCCTGTTTGCTTACCAAAAGAAGAGATTTTCTCGAGGGCATGGTTGCACTTTTGAAAATGAACTTCCATGTGCTCTTTAGCAGAAGGAGAACACTTGGCCCAACCAGAATGAAGCCAATGCAAAGTAGGGCAGTCGGTTTTTGTTCTGAACATACAATCTCAGTTTGATTGTTCCCAAATGTTATCAAAAGCAGAAATGATGTCTGTAAAGACGAATAAAAAGAGAAACTTCAGTCTTTTTTATAATATTCATTAGCTAAGAGGACAATGAAAAGTGGAAAATAAAAATTTACTGTAAACTTACTCACCCTCAGGACACCTAAGATTTTTTTCAGTAGAACAGTAAAGAAGATTTTAAGGTGAAAACGTTCATAAAAAGCTCAAGTCAATGGTCTTTGAGAATTACAAAAAAAGCATACCAAGGAACACAAAATTATTAAAGTGGTCATGACATGAGAAATCAAATTTGCCTTGATCTTTTGGCATATAAGAGGTCTTTGTACCATTAAGACATCCTGCAAGTTTCATAGCTTAAAACGTCCTCCTCATTATAAACAAAGCATTTATTTAATCAAGCACAGTTGTTTGCATAAACACCGCCTCCAGAGCAACACATCGATGAATAGTCTTCTTCTCATCACAGGCCCCGCCCACCAGTGTTCAGTCGCTAGCGGCTGACACTTGATCACGCTGAATGGGAGTGTTGTGTCACGTCAAAAGCAAATAGAAATTACAATCACTGCCTCTATCTTGTCTACACTAGATACAGTATACAGATGTGCGTTTGCTTTCTGACACAGTCCATGAGCTTGAGTCTGTCGTCAGGACAAATGGAGTGAATGAACGTTCGCTTTGACGGGTTTGGTTTAAACAGCTTGTTCTCGACTTTGCAGAGATATCAGAAGGATCCCAGCGTAAGGAACAAGTGGATAGTTTATTTTTAATGGTGTTCTAGATCATGTCAGAGGATTGATTAGAGCATTTTGTTTTGTAAATGAGGCACAGTGTCATGGAGAGAAACATTTGTTGAAATATGAAGCGGTACTAGATCTGACTGCAGCTGCATCACATTGTAAGTGAATGATTCAATAATGCTTTGTCTGGAACTGACAGTATTATTTTGATTATGTTGTCAAAACACACATGCAATAGTGAGAGGGCATTAATACTGTTTCCTATGCAATAACGTTAGCTAATTATAACAGTGGCCGATTACTGAGAAGCCTTACAGGACACACACCTTAAAAACAGGACGTTTCTGAGAAAGGTTCAGAATGAGGGTTGAAAATAATCATTTTTTTCACATATTTATTTATTTTGTTTTGTTTTTGGTGCAAAAAAATGTTTTAACATTGGAAGTAAACCTCAAGTAACATATTAAAATTATTTTGAAAAATCAATGTCATGACCCGTTTAACCGTGGCTTCTGATGATATAGTGAGGTGTTATGAAGTCAAATGATTTGTTTGTGCAAGAAATTGAACATTATTTACAACATTATTACCTGTAATCCATAGATAGCCACTGGTATTAATTTTGTGTTTCTTGATATGCTTTTTTATTCTCTGCTTTTATTGTTTTTATTTTTAATGCTTTTCTACTGAAGGAAGAAAGGTTCCTACATGTTGGATGACCCGAGGGTGAGAAATTAAGAAATGAATTTTCTTTTTTTTTGGATGAACTATCCCTTTAACTGTTATCCCATCATCCATAAAATGATTAGCCAATGATAAATAAAGCAGCTTACTTTACTGAGCAGCACAAGGATGAAGACAAGTATGCCAACAATGGCAGATGAGAACCATTTAAAACACCGCAGTCTTTTCCTTGGCTTCTGCTCATCTTGAACGATTGGCACTTCTCTGCACACATCCCAAGATTTCCTGTTTTGGAAGAAAAAAGGAAATAGCTTACTGGAAAAGTGAAAATTCACTTGACTGAGCAATGTTAAAGATGTTCATTGATAACTAAATAGTGATATCATGCAAGAGAGGTTGTAGGAAAATATTTTTTATATTTATGAATGCATATTTACATAATGTCCTTTAATTAAGAAATTAAATTAAATTGAATTAAAAAAAAATAATAGATACATTTTTATCAAATAGTTTCTTAGTATTAATTAAAACATCTTTAAATTATAATTAAACCATGTTTTAAATAATAATAATAAGAAGAAGAACTGACTTTTGATTATAATAATAATTAAAACTGCAAGCAGCATTGAAAGGCAGTCTCATTGCCGACAGGTGGCTTTAGGAAAACAGCAAACGGTGGGCAGTATGCTTTTAATAAAGTAAGTATAGGAGGAATATGTAAAAGCCATTTATATGTGCCAAACTTCCTGCTGCCAGCTGGTGGCGCTATGCCTATAACTGAATATTGGCATGTAGATGTGTTCAGGCCAGCACTTTTATCAAACATATGAAGTTTGGTGCAGATTGAACATGGTATGCTTGAGTTAGTGTAAGAGATTACATATCCTGCTGCCAACAGGTGGTGCTATGATAATATCTGAATATTGGCCTTTAGGTGTCCAGGCCAGGACTCTTACCATACATGTGAAGTTTGGGGCAGATCAGACATTGCATGTTTAAGTTAGTGTAAAACAAGTCATTTTCTGCTGCCAACAGGTGGCGCTATGATAATATCTAAATATTGGCCTTTAGATGTGTTCAGGTCAGGACTCTTATGGACATTGTATGGCTACAACAACTTCTTTTTTCATGGCAAAACACCAAAATTTGTCAGGCCGCCACAGACTCCCTTCAACAAAAATCAAGATCTTCACAATTTAACATCGCAAAGGCCTTTAAATTAGACTGACCAAATATAACGTTCATGTCATTACATCTCTAGGAGTAGTTTGTTACAGAGTAAAACATGTTACTTCCTGTTGCCAGCAATTTGCTGAGAAATTGAAAAATAAGCAACTTCCTGTTGGGTTTCAGATTTTGCTCCAAGAGACTTTTTTGCGGGTATTGGTGTGTTACACATGTCTGCCAATTTTCGTACATGTACATGAAATGTAGCAGGAGGGGCGCTGTCGAGCTACTTTGCCTCACAAGTTTCATGAGTTTTTGAGCATGTTTAGGCCCTCAAAAATGCGATTCATTTTGGAGAAGAATAATGAATATAGCTGCAAGCAGCAATGAACGGGCCCAAGTCATCAGCGCCATTACCAACCCGGTCGCATCAGGAGAACGGTGCCCAGCGAGCACATGCATTTCCAGATACCCTCTGGCAGTTTGGATTTAAGGGTTACAGCAATGAAAGGGTTAAACTTTAAAATCAAATGTGTGAAACACACACAGGCATACTGTCATGTGTTAATGTCTCATCTTTTCTTGTCTTTATCAACATTTGAATCCATCCTGTAGATGTCCTCAAAACTAAGGTTCACTTAAAGTGGGAACTAAATGTCTTTTCCAACTTGAATTATATAGTCACAAAGAATTGTTTATTACACAGAATCTGTGACAAATATCATGAATCATAAGTCAGTATCACTTGAGTGTAGTTTAAGCTCATGTTCAATGCATCCTATAAATGCTGTATATGTCCAGTTTGTTTTTCTTTTTTAGGTACCATGCAATTTTAAAAGTGTTGAATTTTATCTTTAGCTCCTTGCATTGTTTCTGGCCAGCAGGCACATGCATTTACAGTAACCCTCTGGCAGTCTGGATTTAAGGATTACAGCAATGAAATGGTTACACTATAAGATCAGCGCACACACAGACAAACACACACACACACACACACAGGTAGAGAACCATATAAAACTTTGGCAACACTTTACAATGCAGTTTCATTTGTTAACATTAAAGGGGTCATCGGATGCCCATTTTCCACAAGTTGATATGCTTCTTTAGGGTCTTAATGAGAAGTCTATAACATACTTTGTTTAAAATTTCTCAAAGTTACTGTAAAAAACACTCTTTTTACCTTGTCAAAATCAGCTCTGCAGAAATCAGGCCATTCATGGGCATGCTGCTTTAAATGTTAATGAGCTCTGCTCGCCCCGCCCCTCTCTTCTGTGGAGTGATGAGCTGTTATGTTTACTCTAGACGTATTTAGCCGTGAAACTTGCTAACTAGAACATTATTAAGAAAGGCGATTTGCAATGATGCATATAAAACCTACTTCTGCTGTGGGAGAAGCTGCATCACGAATGATTCACATAAACATCGACGCATATGTGTAGATCGGTGACCGGGGTTTCCTTTCAAAAACAAAAGTAAGTTAATCCTCTCCATCTTCAGTGACAACAGACCACCTCAAACTTTCAATCGGAGACGTTGGAGATGCTCATGTCAATCAACTATCGTGGGAGCCATAGATATCTATGTTGGGAGCGGCATCTGTCGGTTTGTTGTCACACTGACAAGAAGCTGAGAATGACCCGATTTAAAAAAGGGGATATTACTTTTAAAGATTTTAAAAAAATACCACTGGGTGGATTTTCTAATCATTGTAGGGTGGTTGTGTACACACACTGCCAACTCACATTAATGTTAAAACAACATGTAAAAGTTAGTTTTGCATCCGATGACCCCTTTAACTATATTAGTTAACAGGAACAATAATTATAAAGCATTTATTAATGTTAATTAATAGTATGTTGAAAAAGTATTAATACATTATTAAAATGTAAAGTTGTATCTTTTAACACTAGTTTATGTAGTGTGTATTTACATGTACATGAATATTTTTATAAACTAACATTAAAAAAATATTAATAAATGCTGTAAAAATGTTTTGTTCATTGTTAGTTCATGTTAAGCATTTGTGAAATAATTGTATACATACTATATTACCAGTAAAGGACATATTAACTTACTTTATGTATTTGTTTCTTATTCTAATGAACTGAACTGAGCAGTAAAGGGTCAGACTTAAAAGATTTCTTATCCTATCAATGAGAGAGTGCATGATATATAACATGTTTAATGATTTTTCTTTTGATGATTTCGTAAAAAAAAAATACAAATATTTTAATGCTTTATTAGCATTTCTGCAATCATTATATAAAAGTATACTGACAGTACAGTACATGATTCTGTGAATTTATTTTTCATTCTGATACACTGAGAGCTGAACAAGATTTGGGTTGAAAGATATATTATCCTATGACTCCATCCAGCGGTCATCCTGGGTATTATTAGTCTTCATCTATTTGTTAGATTTTCTGATCGTTTAAATTTTTTGATGGCCTCTGTACATTATTAATTTATTAAACTATGCATGTTTCCTAAGAATGACTTGTACTCCATGTGTAAAACGTTTTGATGTGTTAGGATAATGCACTTTAAGAAAATTACCGTTATCTTTTTTACTGTTACTTTAATGAACTGCCATGGCAACACCGTTCAAAATATCCAAAATCTGCTTGAAATTTAGATTCCTCAATGTTTTGGCATCTTCTCTCAAATATTGTTCAATGCATCCTATAAATGTTTTATACGTCCAGTCTGTTTTTCTTTTTAAGTAACATGCAATTTTATAGGTGCTGAAGTTTATCTTTAGCTCCTTGAATTGTTTCTGGCCAGCGGGCACATGCATTTACAGTAACCCTCTGGCAGGCTAACCATATAAATCTTTGGCAACACTTTACCATGGAGTTTAATTTGTTAACATTAACTATATTAGTTAACATAATATTAATTAACATTAATAAATGCTATATAATTGTTTATGTTAAATTAATATATTATGAATACATTACTAAAATGCAAAGTTGGATCTTTTAACATTAGTTTATGCACTGTGAATTAACATAAGCATGAATATTTTTATAAACTAACATTAAAAAATTATAATAACTGCTGTAAAATATATATTGTTCATTGTTAGTTCATGTTAGTTAATGCATTAAGTAATGTTAACAAAAGAGACCTTATTTTAAATTGTTACCAACACTTTTTAATATCTACAACCATTTTTAAATATTATTTTAATGATTTGTGAAATAATTATATACAAATATATTATCAAGGACATATTAACTTAGCCAACTTCCTGTTGGTCGTAGCTAATGGATGTAAATTAGAAAGTTGTCCAGCATGATGAGAACAATATATGTACCGAGTAGGAAAAACGAACCCCCCAACTTATGTCAAAAGGTGGCGCTATAGAGCGTCTCCTCCACACCCGTTTATGAGCTCTTGCCAGTGTCTAACTATCATTAATACTGATGTGTGTTTCATTAAATTCTAAGCATGTTATCTGCCTCAAAAACACAGGAAACAAATTTTAATGTTTGACACGTTGCCATTGCAAAAGCATTTGATGTATCAACGACCCCTTTCTACAGAAAGATTCTCAGATGTGTTTTTGAGTATATTAAGACCCCCATAAATGCCTGATAGTCAAAAAAAAAAAACTAAAAATAATAATCCTTAGGGGATCAATAGCACCTTACTGGCTTGGGCCCTAATGATAATAATAATAATGATATATTAAAGTATTAAGCATGTGGTGCAAAATGAATTACTAATGTATGTGTCTCTCTCCCTCTTTCTCTCACACAAGCACCCACCCACCCCCACACTCAACACACACACATACGCACACCCCACCCCCACACAGAGTTAAAGTGAGATCAGATGTTTAAGTTTTTTTTTTATTATTTAATTTAATTTTCAGTAGACTATTTTTTGTATTGATGAAACTAAGCATTTTTTCTCAGAATGACTAGTTCTGTGTATGTAAAAAGCTTTGAAGCGTTTGGATGCTGCACTTTAAAGATATAAGAAAATTATGGTTACCTTTTTTACTGTTACAGGGCGTTAGGAAGGTTACATATTGAGCTTTATGTGTTCTGACACACTTGCTTGTCAGCATTTGTACCTCAATTACGTAACACAGTTCAGGTTGTGGCGTTTTCCATAGGGACCCCATGATGTCAGTTGACGTAACGTTTAACGTGACTGACTGATTGTCTCGGTTACTCTTGTAACCCTCGTTCCCCGGAGAAGGGAATGGAGACGTTACGTCCCTCATGCCACAAACTTGAACTGCGCTGAATGCCGGGCTGCGTCTCGGCTCCTCAGCACAAACCTGAATGAGTGGATCTGCCATCTTACATACCCGTATGTACGACATAACGTCTCCATTCCCTCCTTCAGGGAACGAGGGTTACAAGGGTAACCAAGACGTTTTATTGATTCAGATAACTGTGGCCAGATTTTATTTATTTGTTTCTTATTTTACTTCAATAATGGGACCAAAATAATGCAGTGATCATGTTTTACTAAAATAAACTAAATAATCGAAAAAAATATGCAACAATTTCTTAATTCATTACATATTTTTTCCCCACGTGATAGTTCTGTGAGAATAAAGGACAGAAAACGAATAACAATGTATGCGTGTGACATGCCATTTTATTAGCAGAATTTTAAAATGTATAGGCTATTTAAAAAAGATTTTGTGGCAAATATTAAGAAATGTGAGAATATTGTCATTTAGCATAGAAATCCAACCAGCCATTTAAAGGTTAAGGTGCAAACTCATTGACTGCGTACGTGACATGAAACAATCAGCTTGTGCCAAGTCGAATAAGGCTGTAAATGTCATCAGTTACGTTAACAACCCGTCAGCCTGCACTGTCTAGTTTCATGAAAGAACTAGGCATGTATTAAGCAGGTTACTACTTTCACTGATCCGAAAGTAGGAAAGTAGCTAAACCACCTTTTCTTTATAACAAAGCTATGATTCATATAATGTAAGTAATACTGCACACCTATTAAATGTGCAAAAATCTAAAATATGGAATAGTACTGTGTACCTTGGAGTAAATATAAGCACAGGCTCACCGTGTTTTTACCCACAGTGGTAAAAAGCTCATTCTGGTTGAATACCAACTGTACAGACTCTATTTGTGGTGACGCTTCACCCGGGGGAATTTGCTGGAATTTATAACTTCAAAAATGTTGATATTCAATACCATTTTTGATACCACAGGGGAAACCTGCCACAACTTTAAGGGCATCATTTTTTATTTATTTATTTTTTTTTTTAATTGAAAGATAACTATAACAAGGCGAACATAATGAGGTATATTTTACATTAATGAAAACTTCTTGAGCTGGTAAAACACTGAAAAACGTATGGATACGGAAGGCATCCTGCTATCACTGTAGCTCAATAAAAAGAAGACAATACACAACTGCAGGAATACAAGGATAAAGTCTATTTATAATGTATGATAATTAGCCTGTATTACGTTACAGCTATAAAATAATGATTCTATGATTAAAAAAAAAAGAAGCCACATCAGATCACAAAAAGAAAGTTATTTCAAACACTCTTCTGATATTATGAAGTGAGTTTGAAGTAAAAGTATGTTACTAAATGTGTATTTTGTAGGACAACATGTTTATAAATGTTCTCATTACACTACGGTGTGCGTGAACTCACTGTCGGAGAGAAGAGAGAGAAAAAGTGCAGCAGTATCAGTGTATAGATACTGCAAAAAAAAAATGCTGAAACCAAACTATCTTCTGCATTAGCAACACCTGTGACTAATGACATTTCCATCAAAATGCAAGTAGCCTACACACACTGAGAAACATCTCCACGTTTTAATTTGTTAGCTGTCGTGTAAGAGAGACGTGTTGAGATGTGCAGTCAACAGTGTTGGGGGTAACGAATTACAAGTAACGCGAGTTCTGTAATATTATTACTTTTTCCATGTAACTAGTAAAGTAACGCCAGTTACTTTTCCCCCCATTTATTGATTAAAAGCTCTCCTGTCCCCATGTTGAGAGAAATCGGGAGTAAGATGTTAGTTCTAGAATAAATGTGAACATGCATTAATTCATCTCACTCACAAAAAACAGATTCAGTATTCCTCAAAATGAATAAAAAACTGAAATTCAACTCAGAATATGACGCAAACCTGCAATAATTAAATGTTAAATAATACAAATATCCTTTATGTATTTAATCCCATTTTATTAACCAGTGTCTTTGCTGCCAACATTCGATGATCCAATTCAACCATACTAATAAGCAAAAATTGCTCAAGATAATATAACATTTGTTTTCCTTTTTTAATTGCTGAAGAGTTGACATTTTTTTCTTCTGCGGTCTACTGTACAGACGTGCATTTACTTTTCTCAAAGCCTGAGGCTTTTGGTGTGAAAAGGCTTTTACATTTGGCAAAAATAATTTATTTTTTTAAAGTAAAGTGACACATTACTTTCCATTTAAAGTAACTAAGTAACATAATTAGTTACTATTTAAAGGAGTAATGCAATATTGTATTTACTTTTAAAAGTAACTTTACTTTTAAAAGTAACACTGGCAGTCAACACGTCAACTTAAGATGTTACCCTTTTGAAATAGTAAAATAATTTAGCGGGAAAAAAAAAATCTGTGGCGGTCAATGTTAGTAATACAACTTTTTTTTTTTATTGTTCAACAGTCACAGCTTCATACAGCACCACAGTATTCAATAGTCTCATTTCCAGTCGATTACATATTCAGTCACTAGTCACTATCAATGGAACAAAACAAGAGCACATGCAAATTAAACAGCTGTTAAGCAGTCCTGCTCATAACACCATTTTTGCATGCTGCCAAAAATAATCCCATGTTTTTTGCTGTGTTAGGTACAACTGATTTATCTCCAAGGCACGGTTCCACAGGTAAATTAAAGCCCAAACACTCTTCAAGCATTCTCAGAATTGTACACCAGAATGGCTAAACTAAAGAACATTGACAAATCATATGTAAATAAGTGCCCTCTTCTTACTTACATTTCCAGATATCCCCATCCTTCAAAGTCTAGATGGTGTATAATAATATCTATGTACTATTTTAAAATGAATAAATTCTCCCCTAGCTTCCCTTATGTTCTTACCCACATTAGATAGGATATCCAGCCAGTCATTATCATAAATATTAATCCCCAAATCCTTCTGCCATATTGTTTTCAGGTTATTACAAGTATCTGCAGTTACACTAAGCATTCATTTGTAACACACAGAAGCAGTCTGAGCTTCACGTGGTAACTTAAAACATACACAGGGTTATCACTTGCACTGAATTTGTTCTTGACACAGTGTCTGATACTTCCAATGTCTGACCCACAATAGCTATATTTTTTTCACCAATTCAGAATATGATATAAAAATTCAATTGTCATACAGATCACCAATCACAGTTACTCCTTAAACTGCCATTATTTCCAAAACGCTCCTGAAATAATGATACTGAGTGAACTACCAGTCAAACAGTAAGACTTTCTATATTTTTTGAAGAAGTCTCTTCTGCTCACCAAGCCTGCATTTATTTGATCCAAAGTTACAGCAAAAACAGTACAATTTTGAAATATTTTTTTACTATTTAAAATAACTGTTTTATATAAATAGAAAATGGAATGTGAAAAATTATTTACCAATTAATATTTAAATTTAAATTTAAACACTTTAAAAAAGTTTTAAGTACCTGAATTCACTTCTCTGTTGCTGTTCCATAGTGATGCTTGTAGAGCGGCAAAAACATCTGATCAGACATCTGTAAAACAAACAACCTTATATCAGATGGGAAGGAGCACTATGCTATTCTTAAGCACAGTTTTTTGAGATTCTAATCAACTTTATATTTCCACTTCCTGCTTTGAAGATATAAGTGATAAAGAAGAAACATGGTCAACAATTCCCACATTTATGAAAACTGTATTAAGTAAATCTACACAATTACCTAATAAATTTACATAAGTTACTTATTTAAGAGCAGTGAGAGATTCTCTGTTTTTCTTTTGTTTGATTAACATTACTTGCCTAATATAAGAAATGTATGCTAAAAACAATACGTTACTTTAGTGTTTTTGGTACGTCTTGCACAACTGTGGGTTACTAAGCATTTTTTTTTCCAAGTTTTAAAATAAAAGATAATAGTTTGCTACCAATGTAGATAATTTTATTATGAAATCACACAAAGAACCGAACATGGAATTAATTATAATGCGTTAAATAAAAATATTAAGAATATTTCAAACTTCTTAAACAAGCACTTCAGTACATTCCTCTTATAAAAACATTTATCAAATACCATAAGACTCATATATATCCATTACAGTTTTTTTTTCAACTGCTTACACACATTTTGAAACCTTTGCCCCTCTTTTTCAAAACTTTACACACAAATCCAAGAATTGCACACAAAATGCAAAATCCCTCACATCTCTCGCAAAATCATGCACTGCATTCAAAATATCACAAACACAAACAGTTAGTGAAACCTGACACCCAAAGAGCAAAACCTCAGCCCAAAGCTACACAACTATAAGCTCATTCTCAGCCTCACACTTTTTGCAAAACACTACACGCATTGTTTTGCAACACACTAAACACACTTCTCTAGATTAGACACAGAAATCTAACATGATGTCACTTCTTTGCTGTTTTAAGCCACTGCTTTCCAAAATACTACACACATGAACCAACTGATCAAACATGGCCATCAGATGTGCAGACACTTTGGTGCTTAATTGAAAACTCAAAAATCAAGGTGTAAGCACCATAAAAAAAAGCAACTGGTGAATTTTTGTCTTCAACAAAAATGAAAGGCAGTGTTGCAGTAAGAAGAAGAGGAATAGGAAGAAACATCTTTGGCCACAGGGATATGTTGAATGTCCTGGGCCAATGTGGTGGTAACATAATATATGCTGCAATCATGCAGAATGGCATTCATCACCAGCACACCAGAACAGGTCCTTACAACACAGATCATATACTCACATTTTTAGATAGACTAAGTAAAGTATTTAAGACTAAATAAATACTTCATCAGGGTGCAGTACTTGTCTCGTGTGTTGTGTTTGGTCAATGTATTCATGTTCTTTAACAATATCTCAAAAAAAAGGGGGAAAAAAAAAATCAAAACCAGACTGTATCAAAGATAGAAATGTTACAAGTGTTTAAAATTGAGCACAGCAGTGTGTAAGTGGTTCAAACAGAATCTGACTGTATGAGCCATGTGTGTGCCATACGGTACTAAAACTGGGTTTTGTTAAATTATTGTAAAGTTTTGAATCAAGTGTTTCATTTTGCAAAAGATCTGAGATGTTCTGCTACTTGTGTGTGTAGATGTGTAAATCGTGTGTACTGTTTTGACAAAATGAGCATTGTTTTTAAAATCGTGTCTAAGCAATCAAAATAAAAAACTGTATGTTGCAAACACCTTTGCCATAATATTATATTTTTGCATGTATCACATACACAGTTATGCAAAACCTAAAGCTCTTCTTTCATGAGCTCCTATGCACATTTCTGTACAAGACTGAAAATAATTGGCTGAGAGATGTTGAAAAATTCACAGCAAATACGAAAGCAAGAGTGAATAAAAAATATTTTTTATGACAGTTACTGTATTGAAATGCAGAAGGATGCACTTCTTATGTATGCCATATCCATTTCAAAAGTACAAATTTACACACTACACTTTTAAAAATAAAGCTGCTTCAAAAGGTTCTTTAAGCGATGCCATAGAATAACCATTTTTGGTTCCACAAAGAACCATTCAGTCAAAGGTTCTTTAAAGAACCATCTCTTTCTTACCTTTTTGTAATCTGAAGAACCTTCTTTCGCCACAAAGAACTTTTTGTAAAACAGAAAGGTTCTTCAGATGTTAAGGTTTCTTTATGGAACCATTTAAACAAAAAAGGTTCTTCTATGGCATCGTGAAGCACCTTTATTTTTAAGAGTGTACTGGGATAATGATTGAAAGAGAATCGATAGGATTCACAGTTACACAGTTACAATGACACATTACAACGTCAAAAGAAAGAAATATGGACATGAAGGTCAAAATACAAAATTAGAAAGTCAAAAGCAGGAAACACCCCTTTGGCAGAACTTTGCTTTGCATGCAGCATTGCATGAGGAATTCCAGAGAACTGGTTGAACTCGTTGGTTGATCCACATTCTCTTAAAATTCTCTGAAGAAAATTCACCTGCACAATTTATGGCAAATTTTAAAAATGACTAATAGGAATGTGTGGAAATGACCTTGTTCAGAAGAATGAGAAAATGCTATGATGTGCACGAGTGATGATGAGGAGGTGTAACAAGTACCGCAGTTTTGAGAATTTCTTATCTGATCTGAGAAAAAGTGTATAACTTGACCTTTGGCCTGTTCATTGGCCTATTCTAAAGCCATCATTGGTTGGTGTTAAGCAAAGCAATGAGTGTTTGCACATGTGAGGAGTTAGTTTGAGGCACTGGTGAATTAGTGTGGCATTTTAAATGGTTGTGTTTGAAAAAGGAAATCAAAATACTTCCTGTTAGATATTTGTGTGTTGCATAGAAAATTGTGTTGTGTTTTGCAAAAAGTGTTTAATGAAATTGAAAACTGAGTCAAAGCCAGAGAATTAGTGTATGGTTTTGCAGATTTTGTGTGTGGTTCTGGTGTTTGAGTGTCAGGTTTCAGAAATTGTGTGACAAGTAAAGATTTTGTGTGTCAAATAGAATGTTGTCTGCAAGTTCACAACATGTAAATCAACAAGTTCTCAAATTGTTCTCATGTACTCCAACGTGTTCTTACAACAAACTGAAAAATGTGTTCAAAACATAAATAACCATCTCACACATATAGTTAATGCATTGATCTAATACATTCTGCTCACCTTAAAACAATTCATTCAATCAAAAACCTGGCCAAAAGACAGACAGAAAAAATCTGAATGATAGTTGACACAGATCGAGATGAAGGGCAAAATAATTATTCTGTGCCACAATTACATATCTGGGCTCCATGTCCAAGTGAACCAATGGAAACCATCTGAGCTGGTTTCAGGGAACCTTTAATGGACTCACACAGCAAGTAGGTCATGTTGGTTCTAGTCTAGTGAAAATGAAAAGCATCACAAAAAAGGTTTCTGCTTGAGGAACAACAATTGTTTATGAAAAACAAACACATTAACAATGCATACCGGCTCCAACAGGTATGAGCCAGCTGAATTCAATCAGCATCTACAGTCTGCAACACTTTCCCCAGATGCTGTTGGGCGGAAGATGAATGTGAATCTCCAACATAATGTAGCACAGCTCATCTTGGCTACATAAAAGCACAGGACACATGCAAAAGATCAATTTAAAACAAAATTCTATTTAAAATGATCAATTTTATGTCATGAAATAATGTTTAAAAATTAGTAAACTACATTTAGAAATATCCAGGCATCGGCCCACTGGGCAACTGATGTTGAAAAGACATCAAATTGACATTAACACTGACATAAAAACAGCTCAAATATGTAAATCCAACTGATGTCAAAAAGTTAATGTAGATTGATGTTTGAATGACAAAGATTTGATGTTTGGTATTTAAAAACAAACAAACAACAAAGCAAAAATATATAAATAAACACACAACATAAAACTTTAAATACACAAGAAACAGTGGCTGGTCTGCCCCTTTAAGAAAAACGAAACCATACGCATTAGTTTCCAGTCACTCAAACTTGAATATATAAGGGCAACAAGACACAACATCATTTAGCGAAAGTCCACTGCTGTATATATACTGAACTGAAAACTTTTCCCCTGTGCATTCATTTCCTGACTTAAGCATTATGCAATGCTGTTGTGATATTGTATGTAATAGGTGGTTTTTAGAAGCTATCTTGGTTTAATTACTTTTTGACAGGCTTATTCCTGTCTGGTGCCTGAACATTTTGAGTTGGTAGAATTTTTTTCACCAAAAATTGTTTACCTGGGTGCCGCCACTCTAGCTCACTAGCTTCTCTATTCTTTTTGTATTCTGCTTTCTGTTTTATTTTACAATTAGCTAAATGCAATTAAGTACACTAAACGTAATTTCTTTGTTTTCAATGAAAAGGTCGAAAATGTGGCTACTTTCGTTTCAACGGACAAAAATACAAACAATTATGCCAAAATTGCGGTTTGGGTGAGTTACCTCATACATGTATTCTTAAAGGTGTCATCGGATGCTAAGTTCACTTTTTCATGTCGTTTGAACATTAATGTGTGTTGGCAGTGTATGTACACATCTACCCTATAATGATAATGACACCGACAGAGGCCGCTCCCACGATAATTGATTGACATGAGCTCTTACCTCAGACCAGCTGTCACAGTCCAGTAACCTTCCTTGTTATGATGCTGAAGCAGGGATGTAAGTTAGACAAGAATATCTCCGACTGAGCGATTGAGGTGTTGTGTTGCTGGATGTAATAATGAACGTAGTGGTCGTCATTTACTCCTGACATCTGAGCCGCTGAAGATGCAGTGGATTACATTTGTTTGTGAAGGGAATGCACCTCCCGATCTACATATATCCGTCTATGTTCAGGCAAATCATTCGTGATCCAGCTTCACTTGCAGCAGAAGTGTGTATAAGGGTTTTTTATGAATCTTTGCGATCGCCTTTCCTAATAACGTAGTAGTTAGGAAGTTTAGCAGCTAAACGCGGCTAAAGTAAACAGACTCATTCCACAGAGAGGAGAGAGGGGCGGGGCGAGCAGAGCTCATTTGCATTTAAAGGAACAACCCCTTAGAATGAGATGATTTTTGCAGAGCTCATTTTGACAAGGTAAAAAGGGTGTTGTTTTACAAAACCATTGAGAATTTTTAATCAAAGTATATTAGAGACTTTTCATTAAGACCCAAAAGAATCATATCAACTTGTGGAAAATGAGCATCCGATGACCCCTTTAAATGAGTTATAAAGTTTTAAATGTATGGAAGCCATTTCCGCCACTGAATAAAAAAATAAAAAAAGGTTATTGTGACTTTTTATATCAGAATTCTGACTTTTTTTCTCAGAACTGTAAGATATAAACTCACAATTGCAAGTTATAAAGTCAGAATTCCGAGATACAAACTAGTTTCCTGTTACTGAGATTGACCTTCAATGGAGTGTCAAAGACATCCACGGACAGATTGCATATTCTATAGCCTGTAAAAATGGAAAAGATTATAGAGGATTATTTTCGGTGCGGTTTCACTAATAGAGAAATCCTAATGTTATTGGAGGAATCATGACGTGGCAGTGGCGACAACAGACGATACGCTGCAAGCTGAGTGTGAGTGCCGTGGTAGTGGTGACAACAGACGAGACGCCGAGATTTGAATAGAGCTGCAGTTTAGAGCACGAGTGAGCCGAGGAGCAGTGAGCAGGACGCCGACGGACAGTGTCACGTGTACAACGTGGGATTTCAACGGGACTGGGTAGCAGATAGCTGCCCAGTCATATTGTGTGTACCCTTTTAATATCTGATTTACCAAAGGCCATTTCAACAGACGAAGACCTGTGTTGATCTAACATCACTTGAAGTTGTGAATAGAGACTGTAACAAACGTATTGCCAATATCATAGCCTATAGACATTGTAATTCTCTTCCTTTCTGTTTGTGTGCTGTGACACGGGTTTGGAGAGGATTGTGTTTTATTGTGTGCACAAGAGAATAGTAGTAATATGAGATACTGGCAGTATTCCGTTTTATTCCTTTTAGTGATGAGGCGCTTGGAGTCCCTGTTGCAGTGGGACTAAACTGACTGTTGCTGCTGTCCAGAAAGACATTACTCACAGACTGCTTAAAGACTGCTTATGGACTGCCAATCTCTTCGTAAACCATTCCTCCTCTATGCTGTTTTTTACTTCTTTTTTATGAGAATAAAGTCTTTTAAATGAGATCTCTTGGGTGTCTGTTGATGCCTTGCCCTCAGTGAGAAAGTTAAGTCTTATTGAAATAAAGCTGGTGAAAGAATAAATTGGGTCCTGGGTCTTAGTAACAAAATCCAGGTGGCGTAGTCGGCTACCGATTGGCTTAAAACTGTCTTTGAAATATGTTTTCTTGTATGCCTGTTTTATTTGATGTACTTTATGTAACAATTATTAATAAAAAAACTTAAATCGAATGCTGTCTACATTGTGTGTGCATTCAGAATGTTTAATATAATCATTTATTAATGTATTCATTTAATATAATAATTTCTTAATTCAGCATAAAGTGTTAATAAATCCATCTCTGATAATAAAATTATCAGAATTATCAGAATTCTCGACCCGAGTCAGACCCGAGCCTGAGAGTGGAAAGCCGCTTTGCAGAACACAGAGGTGCCAGTGCAATCACTTACATTTTTTTTTTCCAGTGGAAACAATTTAAAATATTCTGTCATTTTTTGCTCATAATAGTAGAGTAATACATCATTCGGCACTGTAAACTGACAACAATCATGATGCGCTTTCTGTTGTCTCAACAGGAGAGCTTCACAAAAATGAACCGAAACTCGGCGAATACAAACTTCACATACATGATAAATATATCTATAGAAAGCTCTAAATTATTACTTAATGAAATAAATCAAATCGAAAAAAAACCTCTTTCATTATGTAATCTGTAATGACGCTTTTCTCTCTAAAGGCGCGTCCAAAGAGGAGATGGCGAGTCAGGATCGGCAACTTCATTCTTGCGACATTGACCCAGAAAACACTAGTTTATTAATAAATATTTTTAAAAATCTCCTTACTATTTCCCCCCAACACATTCATGGTAATTAGTTTTGCTGGTGCTTTGCGGCAAGCTTTAGCTTATTGCATGCACTTGAATGTGGATCTCTCTTTTGTTTTTGCTTAGTATGCCAACGGAGGAACTGTTGTTGTCATTAGCTAAGTGAATTAACGTGTGTATACCAGCAAAATATTACTTTAAACTTTATATAACTAGACATTTCTGTCTATTCAAACATAGAGTTCCAAAATGTCTCATAATGCTACCCAGCTTATTGAATACAGTACAATTGAAAATTATTGTATGCATGGATTTATTCAGGGAATATAGTTATAAATATAAGTAAAACTCTTGATATTTAGTAACAGCACTGGAGTAAATTAGTTTGCAACTTTTATATAATTTGTTTCTCCACAGTGGAAATTTTTTTATGTACAAAAAAAGAAATGCATCACAATATAAAGCTGTCCCCATGCTCTTCTGGAGTGAACCTCACCTTTATTACATGTTAAGTAGTTTTTATTAATGCTCACGTACAATAATGTATAACTAACTATCCTTGATTACTGAACTTTCCTTTTCTTTCTCTTTCAGGGATGTGTATGTGGCAGTGCAGGAAGTGTGTTGCAAAGGAAAGTTGTAGGTACAAATTACTTAACCATTATAAACTAAACCATTGCTTTGGAAGCTGCAATCATTATGTTTGTGTATATTTAAATGGTCCATGCACATTTAAGACATGGGCAGGACTTAAAACCCATGTGTATACACATTCTACACAGACAGCAATACGTTCAGTACTCTTAAGCTGTGCCGCCACTGAAGTTTGAGTTAATCTAGTCCCCATCCTACAGGATGCCACTATGCATACCAGAAGAACCTGTGTCATCAAGTCTCTGTGGACCTACTTGAATGAAGACCCTGAAAAACTAGTAAAGGCATATTTGGTGAATTGATTGAAAAAAAAATTTTTCAAAAGCCCATATATTCTGTACTGGGCCATCAAAAATGTGACGAGAGAACACTTAACTCTGTCAAGTAACCTGAGCTGGACAAACTCTTCATTTATAGGAAACTGATGGTACACCATGACAAACTTCTTATGTGAATTCGTTGATGCACTAAACCAGGGGTCACCAAACTTGTTCCTGGAGGGCCGGTGTCCTGCAGAGTTTACCTCCAACTTGATTAGCTGGTTCAGGTGTGTCTGATTAGGGTTGGAGCTAAACTCTGCAGGGACACCGGCCCTCCAGGACCGGGTCTGGTGACCCCTGCACTAAACCAATTCATTTATTCATTTATATGGGTTGAGCTGTCTTAGAGCCTAATTTACAAAATTATGTGTAAACCCCTACTAAAAATTTAAATTGATCTGAAAGGCAGAAGAGGCATGCTACAAAAAATAAATATATAAATACATAAATGGCATCAGAAAAAACTGTACTTGCATGGTTTTGTTTTATTGCAGTGCATTATATTCTAAGATGGTTCTAATGTTTTAGCCACCTCATTCATTTTAAATATAGTAGCCAACAATCTTATAATATAATGCACTGTAATAACACTCCAGCACCCACTGTGACTTCAATAATAAACATATAGTAGAATTATCACCTTTGTGATCATTTCAACTTAAAACCGAGAAACTATAACCTTGGAAATGTTGAACTCACAGCAGAGCTCCTGTAGTGGATTGAAGTTTACTTTACAGGTGTACCTAATAAAGTGGCCAGTGAGTGTATACGCGTGCAATTCTTGTAATAAATATTTGAGCTAATTTTTGTTTGTGATCTTTCGTGTATTTTGTCCCCCTGGATTCAGACATTGAGTCACAAAGTTCCAGGGAACAAAATGTGATGGGAGTATATGTCATATTAAAGAAGGTAGCGCTGCCTGACGATGACCCACAGGACACTGGTGTCTGTGTTGAAGGTGTGGAAGTCCTAAGTGACTTGAGTAGCATTACACAGCCTTGTGCTCTGTTATTTGGACTGATACACTGTTTGAACCCGAGCTACCCACCAGAGCTCAAATGCACTTTTGAATTCTTGCAGAAGATCTTTCTAAATGGACAGAGGTTGTCATCCAAGGCACAGTTCCTCAAAAACAAGCTTTTGGAGTGAGCTTTAAAAAGATAGAAAAGTCAAACAGAATGCACTTTTAAGTAGTAGTTTGTTTTTGTTTGTTTTAAATGGACTGAGACTATAACAGTGTTTTACCAAAGGGAAAACTGACTGAAGCAGTTGTTACACGCTTACATTTTTTTTATCTGGGAGTGGAGCAGTCACTGATGCACAGTATTGTTTATTTTCAAATGTCAAGCAACGTAGCTACATTGGTAATTTAGAGCCAAGATTTTGTTGGTGAAATGTTTCTTATACTCTCAAATGGATAGGAGACTCAAATTGAAGAAAGCAGTTTAAACTTAATTAGTGCATATTAAAGCTGAATGATAAAATAAAAATTTTTAATTGTTTGGATGTTTTCTGTGCTCTTTCTGTAGAGTACTGAGCTTTGGGTAATGTCTTGTTTCTTAGTGCTGTCGTCTAAAACAAATCTAATTGAAACAACAAGATAGATATTCATTAAACTACTAAAACCATACATGAACAAGACATTAACTAGTTGATGTAACAAGGCAGAATGTGGTTGAATTGAAGTGCTTTACCGACATTGAGTGAATAAGAATAAATTTGATTAGACTAACACAATACAAACATTTTGATTCAATTAGTTAAAAAGAACTTGCACATATTAAAATCATGTTAAATGTATTGTGTTCATATAACATACTCAATTCAGTCCACGTTTACTTGATTTGTTTAGATGCATAATGGGTGCTACGATTAAATCATGTTCATTCAACAAATTATTTTTTGAGTGTATCCTGACATCCTGACACTATGAGTCAGCTTTCAGTGACCTCGTCTTGTTTGAGATATTTTCTTTAGATACGCTTATTATTAAGCTAATTTATTGTTTTGTTGCATGACATCTTTTTTTGTCAGAGTTCCTGAACTCGCCTCACATGCATAAACTATTTTCTTAAATTAGAAGCAAACAGTTCTTTAGAACTGGTGAATCAAATGGAACAATCAAAGAGAGGGAGAAACTAGGTCACGTGGGAGCACATGGAAAAGCACACGTACAGTCTATGGGCGTGACACTGAGGCAACAAAAGCATTGACATTACGATAAGAAATAGTTGTGTTTACACTTAGTACATTTAGTTGGACAAATTAACAAAGCCAAATGTAATAAGCTTATGATCCACTTATGATCTATGAGTTACTGATATAAAGTTCCGGTAGATGATCGCAAGACCGTCCCCTTTACCATATAAACGCGTTCAGAATCCACACAACTGTAGCAGCGGAGGACTATTATTCTGCTGTGCTGAACTGCAGAAGAACTGATGACAGCACGGTTAAAAGAACTTAATCAGTCTCTTCTATTACTTCTTTCAGGCCTACAAACCGTGTTGGGAAGGTTACTTTGGAAATGTAATAAGTTACAGATTACAAGTTACTTGATTTAAAATGTAATAAGTAGTGTAACTTTTCAATTACTTTATAAAAGTAATGTAACTTATTACTTTTAATTACTTTTTGATTACTTTTCTAAATTTCCAATATTTTCAACTGTTAATCATTTTAACATATCGTTATATGTTGCGATAACAACTGGCTACATTATTAACAACATTATCCCACTTATTACACAGCTGCTTGATAGATTATTTAGATGTTTCGTGTCAAAATAATTAGACACGAAACACTGATCTGAGTTTAAATATTTGAACGCAAAGCTTCCATGAAGAAATCAGTTGCTAGCAAACGGCAAGTTCAAACTAGACATTTTAGGTATACAGTGCAGTCATACCACTTTTCTTACACAACATTTCACCACATAAATAATTAAGGTAGTAGTACTAGCTTTTTAGTTATCTTCTAATCCATTACAGTGTGCAAAAAAAAAAAAAAAAAAAAAATGGCAGCAGCTGCGTTTGTATGAAACAATAGAGCGAGTCCACGATACCAGGATGACAGAATTAAGAAATTGTCCACATAATATTGAATTAAGCTTTAATATTTTATTAGGTAACCAAACACAGCTTCTGCCAAGAAAAATTATCAAGCATATAGCACTGACTTAAGTTGCCCCGAATGAGTCTGAGTTATTAGCTTCTGCCAGTTGTTATTGGGGAATAACATACCTTGGAACGTCATGACTGACCAATTAGAATCAAGCATTCCACAGAGCCGTGTAATAATTTAATTTAAAGCACAGCCACCACAAATTCACTTTTTTTTTTTGGGGGGTGGCTTTTTATGCCTTTTATTGTGATAGGACAGTAGAGAGATGACAGGAAAGAGCTGGGAGGAGAGAGGATAGCAAGATCAGCAAAGGAACTCGAACTCGGGTCACCGTGAGCGCAGTTGCGCCATATGTCGTAACAAGATCATAACATAAATAACATCATAACAAGAAATAGTTTAATAGCTATGATACTGGGTTTGAAATCAAATGTTTGCATATTTATGACAGAAAACACTAGCATCTAACATTGCCTTGGAAAAAACAATCTTAAAAAATAAAGTTTATGCATAAACCCAAATTGGAAATAAAACAGTTATCCAATAAGCATGTGTCCTATTCTGTGTCCTAAACTCCTGAAACATTGGTGTCTCATTTTAGAGCAGTCAGTGCAATTTATGAAAGAAGTCAATTAAATCTGTAAGTGGGTGTGTGAAAAAATTCAGATGTAATCCCCTTTGTAATCACTGGCATTTTTCAAAAGTAACTAATTTAATTGCACATTTTTTCTCAGTAACTGTAATTAATTACAATTACATTTATTTTGTAATTAAATTACGTAATTACGTTACATGTAACTAGTTACTCCCCAATTAGACTGATTCCAAAGTGTCTTCAGCGACATTTTACACTGTTTATTCATGTTTTAGTCAGCATACAGCACCAATAAAGAGAAGCAGTAGAGAAGTAGTAGCTTAATTAACTGAGCAAAATGCAATGCATCTACACAGTCGTGACAGTCGTGACAGTCGTGGCAGTCATGGCCTAATGGTTAGAGTCGGGCTTGTAACCTAAAGGTCACCGGTTCGATTCCCGCACCGGCAGGAATTGAAGGTGGGGACTGTGAATTATCAGAGCTCTTCCCACCTTCAATACCATGACTAAGGTGCCCTTGACCTAGGCACTGAACTCCAGGTGCATTCACAGTGTGTGTGCGCATTTGCTCACTTCTCACTGCTGTGTGTGTGCTTGTGATGGGTTAAATGCAGAGGACTAATTTCGAGTATGGGTCACCATGCTTAAGAATACGTCATGACTTTAACTTTCTTTAAGTACCATGCATCACTGTAAGCGCTATATTTTGCTCTGTATTTTGTGTTGTAATTTTCATTGTTTCATTGTGCTTGCTTCTGTTGTAAAATGGTTTGAGAAAGAAATGTTTTGAAATGCTATACAAAATAGATTTACTACTGTTATTATTATTATTATATTATTATTATTATTATTATTATTATTATTATAAATTGAGACCATTTTACCAATCGCACTGAGAACTTTAAAATTATACCAAACATGAAAGATTTAAAATAATGATTTCTCGAGATATGATAAATGTAGTATGCAAGTACAGTAACGTGAAATCTTGACAGTCTGAGTCAGCTTTCAGTGACCTAGTTTAGTTTGAGATTTTTTCTTTAGATAAGCTGATATTAAGCTAATTTATTGCTTTGTTGCGTGACATTTTTTTGTCAGAGTTCCTGAACTGACCTCACAGGCATAAACTATTTCCTTAAGGTAGAAGCACATAATTCTTTAGAACTGGTGAATCAAATGAAACTATCAAAGAGAGGGAGAAACTGGGTCACGGGCAGCACGTACGGAGAAAAACACACACACACACACACACACACACACACACGTTTGTTTTTGTGAATTGTGGGGACTTTCCATAGACTTCTGTAGTTTTTATACTGACCAAACGAGACTGTCTATCCCCTAACCCAACCCTAACCCTAACCCTAAACCTACCCCTTAAAGAAAACATGTTTGCATTGTTACATTTTCAGATAAACATCACTGACTATTTTTAATAATTTTTTAACATTGTCAAAAATTTCAGGTTTTACTATCCTTGTGGGGACATTTGGTTCCCACAATCTAGCAAAAAATAAGTACACACACACACACACAGTCCATGGGTGTGACACTGAGGCAACAAAAGCATTGACACTGACAACACTGATATTATGATAAGAAATAGTTGTGTTGTTAGTACATTTAGTTGGATGAATTAACAAGCCAAATATAATAAGCTTATGATCAGAACTAGGAATAGATTGACCACTGATGGAGATTTTATTCAAACCAGATATACAGACTAAGTCAAGTGTATGACCGTAAGTGTGAGTTGGGAAATTAACATTCTGGGTAAGATCAAGCAGTCCAGGACAGACTTTAATTGAGTACTAGTAGAGCATACAGTATCAACATGGACGTTAAAGTCACCAAGTAAAATGACCTTAGAAAATGCAGCACAAGCAAATGTTAGTAGTTCACAGAGTTCTGAGAAAAAATAACTTGGCTGCTTGGGTGGTATATAGATTAGGACAATAATGAGAAGACAGTTCGAGCCAACTTTCAGAGCCATAAACTCAAAAGACTCAGGACTGAAAATCCAGCTGAGTTTATTGATATAAAGTTCAGGTACCCTTTACCATATGAACGCGGCTTAGACAGGTATTGATATCTGTTCAGTTTAAGAAGGTTAAGATGCGTGATGTCATTAGGTGTTTGCCAGGTTTCAGTAAGAAATAGCATATCCAGGTTGTTGTCAGTAATTAGTTCATTTAGATAGAGGCCCTTCTCTAAAATGAAGTGACAGTTGAGAAGAGCAAGGTGATTTTGCGATTTCCAGTCGACATATAATTGGGGTTTGTCTGTTTTTTGTAGACAAGCGATCGCAGTGGACGACACTCTGTAAGTGTTTCGGGTTATCCAATAATCTGTTATTTGACCAAATGGACAGAATATAGCAGTAAGTACTTGTAAGGATCTATCCACCGGCCCAAACCAGTGGCCTGGTTGAAGGTTTAATGCATGTTTGGTCTTTTCACAGCGCTTCTGCAAAGTTCACTTAATTTATCAGCATTTAGTTTCAATTTTAATCTAGCTCCATGTTTAATCTGACTCCAATTTTATGTGGTCGTTAAAATTTAGGCACTTTCTCTAATTTACACTGATCACAAATATTGATTATGTATTAATTATT
The DNA here is from genome assembly GCA_036247105.1 of Cirrhinus mrigala. Taxonomy (NCBI): domain Eukaryota; kingdom Metazoa; phylum Chordata; class Actinopteri; order Cypriniformes; family Cyprinidae; genus Cirrhinus; species Cirrhinus mrigala. The sequence continues at coordinate 6,161,728 of JAMKFB010000189.1, forward strand.
AATTATTTGATTAATCTGGAAATCCCATACTTTCAATTATCCGTTCTTCAGGGACCCGAAGCCTCTTTATGTCTCACGTTGGAGTTTCTCCGTGGATCATACGATCACAAACTCGCCAGTCTGATTTTAGTCAAAGGTCTGTAAATGCTTTTGCTTAGTTTGCTTAGTCTTCTCCCGTGCAACTTGCTAACATCAGTGATAGACAGAAATCAGAAGGTCTCAGATGGTGCCCTACTGCTCTATTCAGTCCTGATCCTTCAGTTTGCTCTATCCTGGTCATAGATTGGAGGTAGCATCAGCCTCCACATGCTCTACTAGTCATGATTTCAGAAGAGATTAGAATAAATCCAATATAACATTTTACTTGTCAGGTAAAAAGGTATCATGCCATTTACATTATTAAACAATGACAATCCAATTCAGAATTAAATTTAGTTCCAATTCAGAGAAATACATAACATCAATTACTCAAAGATAAATCTAAGAGTGGGAGATGCATACATGACCACAGAGAGATACACAGCAGCATGCAAAGCTCCAGAGACTCTCACACACAATGTGGGGGTTCTTCTGAATACAAAATCCCCAAGTAGTGTTTTGTCATTTTGCTTATATACCTAGACCAGAACAAACAAATCTTCCAATCAGTTGTAAAAACAAAGACTTTTTGGATTGTCAGGAGATCTTGCGACCAAGGGTCACACCTGGCTGGAGATTCTCACCCAACCCTGAGGGGAAAACACACCCCTCAGCAGCGAAACACAATTCTACAAAAATGTTCAATCTTCCTCATAACATAAGTGACTGCTGTGAAATTGAGACCATTTTACCAATTGTGCACAGACCTTTAGAATGATACCAAATGTGAAGGGGAAAAACAACATATTCACAAAATATAACACACATGGTATATCTTGCTTTGGTGGAAGAAGAGTGAGATGCAGGGAGAGGAGAGGGAGACAGGGGTCGTAAATGAGGGGGGTGTTGTTGTTTGCTCTCTTTGGAGATCTCTTCTTCAGATTAGTTTCATTGTTTTGTTGCATGGCATCTGTTTTTGTCAGAGTTTCTGGACTTTAAATTCATGAGGAAATAATTTCACTCCTACATACTTGACTGGTGAATATTGAAAATCCTGCAGGCCGAACGATGCACATAACATGGATGTCAGATGATACCAAGCAAGCGGCAGTGCTCATATGTCACAAAATCAAGAAGTTACTCCCATAATAAGGAGAACCAAAGGCAGGGTGCGTGAAAAAGTTTTGACGTTATTAGCAATAGCCATGAGAAAGCCTGCTATCACCAAAACTATGTTAGCCAAAACCACAAGCAAACCACTGAGAGTTCCCACTGGCAGCAAAAATACATTAATCCAAGCAGAGAAAGTGAATCCAGTTTGCAGAGGATTTATTGACCAAAAAGAACCAGATGAGTTCTTTGCAGTCCAACCAGCAAAAAGTGCAGAATACAAACGAATGAATGAACGCAGCCAAACGCGCACAGCGTTTCCACACCGGAAGCGTGTGTGACCAAACAGTTTCCTGAAGACAGTGATAGCTGGTTCAGGTGTGCTTGATTATTGATGGAGCTAAACTGCAGGACTTTGGCCTGGATAGACTAAGTTTGCCCATCACTGGCCTGTAGGCGATAAACTTTACCTAAATTAAAAGATCTAAATCATTACCTGAAATATACAGTACGGCCAAGTTTATCAGTTGTCATATCATCCTCCTTTTACCTGTTACCCTCTTAGGACCCTTGAAAAGCATGTACATATCCATGGATTTGATGTTCTTAAGTTTCACGACTGCATTCGGGATCTGCACATGCTTCTGGCTTCCGTTCTTATCAAAGTTCTGGCGCTTGAATTTCTGGGTCACATAGTTGAGAAATCAAAACGTCAGATTCCGTTTTTAGGCCAATATTCTAAATCTGTGTTTTTGTTTTAGAAGATTAGGTGTCTGGCAAAATGGAAAAATATCATTTTAAATAAATATTTTTAATATCTTCTTGTAACTGAGATAGAGAGCACTATATTATGTGCTATTTTATAATGGCTAGTTAACATTACCCCTAAAATTTAACAATGAGAATAAAAAAATAAAAAAATAGAATAATAACTGATGTGATCATAAACTACACTGATGAGTGTACTGATAACTCAGCATATCGTTTAAAATAAAATTATGACTGCTGTGTATTTCCACTTAAATCGATACTGTTGTGCACTCCAATATAGTGCAAAATGCTTTGGCTCTGCACTGTACAGTGTGTTGCATGATGTGCCAAATATGTAGGCTAGGGGGTGGTGTAGGTGTAGATGCGAAGTATAGTAATAATTAGGGGGATTTGTCATGAATCCTGTCCAGTCTGCCTGCCACCAGAGGTCGCTGTAGATTTCACGAACAGTTCACATCACACAGACTGTTGCACTACACCCGGGACTACATCTCCCATCACCCGTCGCGCTGATTGCGCCAACACCTGTGGCCAATCAGGTGCGCTATATAAGCCCCGGACTTCCCCCCATTACTCACCGAGTATTGTGGTGTTGTGGTTTTGCATTGTTGTTTCACGTGTCTCCCTAGTTCCCTAGTTCCGTGTTTAGCTTTCTAGCCTGGTCTTCTCGTTTCGTCTGTCTCACCGCCTGCCTTTTGGACTATTCGCTCGTTTCACGGATCACCCCTTTGCCTTTCCCTCTTCGGATTCCGTTCACCACTGATCGACCCTCGCCTGCTTCTCGGACTATTCTGGTGTCTCGCTCCTACATTTGAATCTTTGCATTTGGATCCGCTCGCCTCTCGTCTCCCTCTCCACGTCACAGGACTGTTTTCTTATTTTTCTATGATTAAGGTGTCTTTGATTAAACTTTCACTTTCTTTCAGTACCACGCATCACTGTAAGCACTATATTTTGCTCTGTATTTTGTTTTAATTTTCATTGTTGTGCTTACTTCTGTTGTAAAGTGGTTTGAGAAAGAAATGTTAGAAAGAAAAGTGCTATACAAAATAGATTTATTATTATTATTATTATTATTATTATTACACTGACCAAAATTATAAACGCAACACTTTTGTTTTTGCCCCCATTTTTCATGAGCTGAACTCAAAGATTTAAGACTTTCTCTCAAATATTGTTCACAAATCTGTCTAAATCTGTGTTAGTGAGCACTTCTTTGCCGAGATAATCCATCCACCTCACAGGTGGCATATAAAGATGCTGATTAGACAGCATGATTATTGCACAGGTGTGCCTTAGGCTGGCCACAATAAAAGGCCACTCTAAAATGTGCAGTTTTACTCTATTGGGGGTTCCGAAAACCAGTCAGTATCTAGTGTGACCACCATTTGCCTCATGCAGCGCAACACATCTCCTTCACATAGAGTTGATCGGGTTGTTGATTGTGACCTGTGGAATGTTGGTCCACTCCTCTTCAATGGCTGTGCGAAGTTGCTGGATACTGGCAGAAACTGGAACACGCTGTCGTACACACCGATCCAGAGCATCCCAAACATGCTCAATGGGTGACATGTTCGGTGAGTGTGCTGGCCATGCAAGAACTGGGAAGTTTTCAGCTTCCAGGAATTGCGTACAGATCCATGCAACATGGGGCCGTGCATTATCATGCTGCAACATGAGGTGATGGTCGTGGATGAATGGCACAACAGTGGGTCTCAGGATCTCGTCACGGTATCTCTGTGCATTCAAAATGCCATCAATAAAATGCACCTGTATTCGTTGTCCATAACATACACCTGCCCATACCATAACCCCACCGCCACCATGGGCCACTCGATCCACAACGTTGACATCAGCAAACCGTTCACCCACACGACACCATACACGCTGTCTGCCTTCTGCCCTGTACAGTGAAAACCGTGATTCATCCGTGAAGAGAACACCTCCAAAGTGCCATCGAATGTGAACATTTGCCCACTCAAGTTGGTTTCGACGACCAACTGCAGTCAGGTCGAGACCCCGATGAGGATGACGAACATGCAGGTGAGCTTCCCCGAGACAGTTTCTGATAGTTTGTGCAGAAATTCTTTGGTTATGCAAACGGATTGTTGCAGCAGCTGTCCGGGTGGCTGGTCTCAGACGATCTTGGAGGTGAAGATGCTCAATGTGGAGGTCCTGGGCTGGTGTGGTTACATGTGGTCTGCGGTTGTGAGGCCGGTTGGATGTACCGCCAAATTCTCTGAAACGCCTTTGGAGGCGGCTTATGGTAGAAGAATGAGAAATGAACATTCGATTCACGGGCAACAGCTTTGGTGGACATTCCTGTAGTCAGCATGCCAACTGCACGCTCCCTCAAAACTTGCGACATCATAACCATGCTGTCTAATCAGCATCTTGATATGCCACACCTGTGAGGTGGATGGATTATCTCGGCAAAGAAGAAGTGCTCACTAACACAGATTTAGAACCAAATGCAGGGTGAATGAAAAAAGTTTTGACATGTTATTAGTAATAGCCATGAGAAAGCCCGTTATCAGCCGAAAAAAGCCTTAGATCTTTGGGTTCAGCTCATGAAAAATGGGGCCAAAAACAAATATGTTGCGTTTATAATTTTGGTCAGTGTATATAACTGACTGCTGTGAAATTGAGACCATTTTACCAATCGCAGAGACATTTAAAATGATACCAAACATGAAAGATTTAAAATAATGATTTCTTGAGATGTAACAGACGTATTATGCAAGTATATTAACGTGAGATCCTGACACTCTGAGTCAATTTTCAATGACCTAGTTTTGTTTAGTTTAGTTTTGTAGTCAGATGAGCTAATTTATTGCTTCGTTGCTTTTTTGTCAGAGTTCCTGGACTGGCATCACTGGCATAAACTATTTCCTTAAGGTAGAAGCACAGCATTCTGTAGAATTGGTGAATCAAATGAAACAATCAACAAGAGGGAGAAACTAGGTCACGGGGAGCACGTGGGGAGAAACACACACACACACACACACACACACCTGGTTTCGATATTATTCTGCACGCCAACATAGTGCAAAATACTTTTGCTCTGCGCTGTCCAGTGTGTCGCGTGATGTGCCAGATATGTAGGCTAGGGGGTAGTGTACGTGCAGATGCGAAGTATAGTAATAATTAGGCCATGAGATAAACTAATATTTCTTGCGTAGGTTGCTGAATTTATGCCTGTACAGACGTTAGCCATTCGTTAGTCTGGTTCTTTGATTAAAAAAGTCATAAAATATAGCTGCAATAAAACGCGTTCAGAATCCACACAACTGTAGCAGCGGAGGACTATTATTCTGTTGTTCTGAACTGCAGAAGAACTGATGATGCCTTTGGTTGACCAATCAACGGAAAGGGGCGTTTCATTCCTGCCTACATGCAGAGATCGAATATTTAAGCTGTTTATTCATTTTCTAGCCCTGAACGTGAAAATGAAAAATCAAGCTTAATTCTTGTATTCCTTCTTTCAGGCCTACAAATCGTACAGACTTCTGTTCTCTAAATCCTCCAGATGTTCCGTCACTTTTTCCAATGCTTTTTCAAAATCTGAGACCCGGGTAACCATAGACGTGCTCTCGTCTTCAAGATCAGAAATGTGCTGCATCGCCAAACTCTACTGAGTAGAACGTCGATTTTTGCAGACATGTCAGCAATTGGCTAGGGATGTTTCCGTAATTTCCAGTCCAGTTTTTCAGACATTCGTTCAAAAATGCTAGTAAAGGATCGGACGATCCTCAGATGCAAACTGTGTGTGTTTTGCTTTGAGAGCAACCATACATTTGTGTTGTTTTTTGCTTTCTTTTATGTATTTTTAATTTATTCTTCATTCATTTATTAATGTTTAATCATATAATCATTTATAATAATCATTATATTCATTTATATATTCATTTTATAATTCATCAATTGATTAGTCATTTATATTATATCATAGTTGTTTTTTATATATTTCTTCCATTGTTGTTTAGTCTTATGACTGTGTAGCTTCAAGGGCTATTTGTCTTCATGAATAAGAGATACAAGGGAATGTTTATAGAAACTCTGCTGGGCTGGATCTTAATTGTCTAGGCATGGTGACAACGATCTAACACTAGATACAGCGTGTTCAGTCAAGCTGGCATTCTGAGAGCATGTCACATTTTCTTCCTCAGGCCCATCATCCTCGTTCTTAGTTTGACGAGTTGTTCTTCGTTGTACTTTCGCAGAAGAATTAGACTGATTCCAAAATGTCTTCAGCAACATTTTACACTGTTTATTCATGTTTTAGTCAGCATATAGCACCAATAAAAAGAAATAGTAGTTTATTTAACTGAGCAAAATGCTGGACCTCAAGTCATATTGACACATTAATACAAAATAATTTACATTTAAAATTTTGTTAGCTAATGAATGTATCAAGGCTGAGCAACCACCATGTAGAACAGGGCCAGACTGGGACTAAATTTCAGGCCGGTGAAATCTCACTCATCCAGGTCATCCCATTCACCCACAACACATTCTGAAACCACCTATTTTTTGTATGGCCATCACATTTCAAAAAGGTTTAAAACCTAATAAAACCTAATAATTAAACAAAATAATTAAAGGTTATCCTCTTGAACTGCACCTTTATTTCCATTTTCCTTTTTAGTCTCTTTATTTTCCATGATATCGCTATGCATCTCACTTAGTGTGTGTTTACTTTTTTCCACTAATTTTCTTGTAGCAGTCCCTTTTCCCATCAGCTGTTATGAACAGAACCGTCTCCAACTTCTTGCAAAACCACCTCATTGTATTCTGTTTGCAATAGTATAACTTTATTTTAGTTCAATTTTACAGTATCACATTATGAACGTGTTGTTTTATCATACAATTACTTAAATATTATAGATTTAGTAAAACTACATTTTCTAATTTGCCTAAATGTCAATAATAGTACAATAATAATTACATTATGACAATACCTTTACAGAAAAAAATTCTGAATATGTTATTGCGTTATCATGAGTCATATTTTTCTCTTATTAAAATGTGTTTTTTGGTGGATTGATTACAATCTGTTTTAATTCACAACCATAGTTTTATTAAAAATTTCATGGTTAGACTATGGTTAGTGTAGCGAAACCATGGTTAAACATATTATGAAACGTATTATGAAACGATCTCTTATAACATTTGTTTGCTAAATTACTACTGTAACTTTACAGTAGATAATGATGTCCTTTTACATACAGTATTTTGAGTAATTGTAATTTAGTTTAGTTTACAGTATTATTAATCCTCTGGCTGCTATACTGCTAAGAGTTGCTAGCACTTAACTAAGTAAACAAAGACAAAACTACAGTAGCCTATTTACAGATGAAACTGACCTGCACTTTAAGTCCTGGTCAATAGTTTTGCCTCTCAGATCCATTCCATCTCGTTTCTCTCACAATGATTACTCTGATAGAAACCGTTTGGCGGAGACGCGGAGCGCGCGCAAGCCGAATCGCGTTGCCAGTACAGACTAACCAAGTCATGATTTAGAGATTTGTTATCGAATGGTTATCCACCAAATGCAGATTAAAACTAAAGTAACGAGCCTGTTTTGAAAATGTAATAAGTAGAAAATACAGATATTTGTGTAAAAATGTAAGGAGTAAAAGTAAAAAGTACTGATATCCGAAAAATCTACTTAAGTACAGAACCCCTAATTGCTCCCCGGGCGCTGGAGCAATGGCTGCCCACTGCTCCAGGTGTGTGTTCCCAGTGTTTGTGTGTGTGTGTGTGCGTGTGTTTGCTCACTTCTCACTGCTGCGTGTGCACTCGTGATGGGTTAAATGCAGAGCACCAATTTCGAGTATGGGTCACCATGCTTGACAATACGTCATGGCTTTCATTTTCTTTCAGTACCGCGCATCACCGTAAGCACTATATTTTGCTTTGTATTTTGTGGTGGAATTTTCATTGTTGTGTTTGCTTCTGTTGTAAAGTGGTTTGTGAAATAAATGTTTTAAAGTGCTATACAAAATAGATTTATTATTGTTAATATTATTATTATTATTATTATTATTATATAAATGACTGCTGTGAAATTGAGACCATTTTACCAGTCACACTGAGAAATTTAAAATGATACCAAACATGAAAGATTTAAAATAATTATCTCTTGCGATATAATAAATGTAGTATGCAAGTGTATTAACGTGACATCCTGACACTCTGAGTCAGCTTTCAGTGACCTAGTTTTGTTGTTTTGTTACATGACATCTTTTTTGTCAGAGTTCCTGAACTGGCCTCACAGGCATAAACTATTTCCTTAAATTAGAAACACAGAATTCTTTAGAACAGGGATGGGTAACTTTGATACTGATGAGTCAATGTTGTCAATATAGCTTGACAGTCCTGCAATCAGGCAGTGGTGGTGTCTATGTCCAATTAAGTGGTTTGAGACAGAGGGATATGTGTACTAGTTTCTGTACATCTCAGTTTGGTGTTTCATTCTTGAAGTTCCATCCTTGCCAATGGAAATAACTGACCAAACACAAGCATCACAGCACAGATGAAAAATGCAATAAACAATCAGCATAGTAATAAGGCGTCAATCATGCCATGTCATTGTTTCATAATCACCTCAGTAAAATTCCCACATGGCAATACTCTTATTTCTATTCTTGATGACCTACATTCAAACAATTTAAATGAAATGAAAGCATTTTAATGATCAATCTGCCTTTTTATTGTCAGTAACTAGGGGGGCTTCACACTTTTTCCAAGCACCTGTGCTGACATACAGTATCTGACAAAAGTGAGTACACCCCTCACATTTCATACATTTTATAGTAGTCAATGTGCAGCTTGTATAGCAGTATATATTTACTGGCCCCTAAAAATAAATCAACATACAGCCATTATTGTCAAAACAGTTGGTAACAAAAGTGAGTACACCCGAAAGAACTTGTCAAAACTGTCTAAAGTGTCAATATTTTGTGAGGGGTGTACTCACTTTTGTAAGATACTGTACATTGAAGATCAGGAGCAGATTTATACAATCTACTCTCACCTGACTTCAGCATACCTGTCAAGTTTTGGATTTGAAAATAAGGGAAATTTTCCGGCGCCCGCCGCGAGCAGTCCCACCACCCCAACCAAGCTCCAGTATCCCTTACATTTTAAGACAGGTGACAAGAAAGCTAAAATCACCACTTGTCAACCACTTATAAACTACAATCGGCTTTATGCACAGCTGCACTACTTCCTGAACTTCAGGCAGCTCCTTTGTTTCCTGTCTGCCATTATTGGACAAACTGATTAATCCAGGTGATCAGTTTGTCCAATAATGGCAGACAGGAAACAAAGGAGCTGGCTGAAGTTCAGGAAGTAGTGCAGCTGTGCATAAAGCCAATGATAGGCCTACCTTTGTTGACATTGACATGCTGTGAACATTCATAGCCTAAATGAAAACACAAAAGGGTATATATGAAGAGCATTTATTTAAAGGCTTATTTGCATATTTTATGTTCATTTAACATTGCTTGTCTTTACATTTACATTTCATTTTCATTCCACATTCTTTTCACATTCACACACTCATTCATTTCATATTGTTTTTTTGTACAGTTTTTCTTTTCATTCCACATAACTTTTCTTTACTCTTTTAGTGACTTATTGTACTCATTTGTTGCAGACTTTGCATTCTTTAAGACTGTTTTGGAAGGATACGTTATATAGGCATGTTTTTGTGCCTCTAGCCCGCGCTTGTGCTTGGCGGATTTCTCGTGCTGGCATACATCATTCCTTCCCCCGTGTGCGATGCTAAAGTCGCAGTTACAAATTTTACAGAACGCGTGACTGTCCCCCACCCTGCTCTTCTTCAGAAATATAAATTCGTTGTCCCATTGATCTTTTTTTGGGGGGGGGGGCGTATTTTTTTTTTTTTTAATAACGCAGGTTAAAATACGGGAGATTTACGGGAAAATACTAATACGGGAGGACGGCGGGAAAGAAGGGTAAATTACAGGACTTTCCCGGCCAAAACGGGATACTTGACAGGTATGCTTCAGTTCTGGACTGCACAGCCAGAGTGACAAGAGTCACAAATTCATTATGGATGTCTTTTTTCCAGAGGTAGGTCTCGTGTGTAAGCTGTGCTCTGCATGATGTCAGATTCACATTGTTTTTAATGTCAGATAGTTTATCCATAATGTAAGTCCGTTGATATGAATATAATTGTTTTTGTGGTTACTACAGAAGAGACACTTTTGATTTTGTTGTAAAAAGCTAAACATGCAAAATTATACTTTCTGAGGTGTGATCTCAATTCTTTCTGGTGGTCCATTATCTGTGCCCTTGCTTTTGTGGAAAATCTGTCCATCCTGGAGGCTGAGGTGAAATTTTTGCAAGAACCTGTCATGTACATAAGGTACTGTAAGGAGCCTATAAATGAAAAACATGACATCCAGCCATTATTTAAAAATGACAAAAAATTTTTTTGACAATTCTATAACTTTTGCTTGCTTTTTTTTTTTAATCAGTGAGCAGAATTATTTTGACAGGAGGATTGAACAACAATTAAAGAAGAGTGGCAAGAGTATCATCATCAGGAGTCATTCTAGTACATGTTTTTAATAAATGGAGTTAATAAATAATATTGCTGTACACAAAAAAGTCTTTTTCTTCTCAGATGGCTAAATAGCCCTTGTAAATTTAGTATGTAGGACACTGTTGTATGACAACCAGTAGTGAATACTACAGCGTACAGCAGATACTTCATCAATGGTCCATATGATTACACTGTATGCCTGATGGGCTAAATTTGGTTAATATCTTTATACATAAATTCACAACAACATAATTACCACTCAATCTCCTGTATATATGAAAACCTACAGTGAATATAATTAGGCTACAATAGATCTTGTATCGTTACATTTTCCATTTGATCCAAATATGTGTATTAATTTTTTAATTCACTCATTTAATGTGTAATGTTCTTAAATGTGTATTATTCATTTTTAAAGTCTCCTGTAGGCTATGTATGTAGACCAACAGTGAGTATCTACAGATTTTTAGTCTGTAGTGCAGATCATTACACTGTCTATCTGATGTAGTGAACAACAGTTGAGATGGCATTCCAAAGATCAGTTTTTGGCAGGCCACCTCTCTAACTGCCAGGTGTGATGGAAGATGTGCCACACTGTAATTGGATCTTGGTGGAGGAATGTAAACAAGTGTTCAGAAACATCAGATAAGATGCCAAGACAACTGCCAGACACCTCTAGCAGGACAGGAAGGGAGACCTTCTGCAACCACGACCACCTAAGAGAAGACTTCTCATTGGACTACGGGTTGACCAATCCCTCACCAATCCTAAGGTTTAGCAATGACTGCCATAAAAATTCCTTCAGAACTCTGGATGCAGCAGCAGCGGCTGAAACAAAGAAAGGCCACAAACATCCATTCAAATCCATTCATATCTATGTTTGGAGTCCTTAAAATGATGTGAACTGCAACGTATTCACATCACCCTCAGATAAAGTACAGTTTATGTTGATGGTCATTGACTGTAAACATAACAGTTCATAGAAGCAGGCCTGTTAACATATTATGGCAACAGTTTCCGATCATGTTCAGACTCTTTTTGCTCCTCATGATGTGGGTAACAATTTTAAAGAGGTTTAGTAAAGAAATATTGCGTGGGTAAAATGATAAAGACACTGTTTATCTTTGTACTGTAGTATATGCAAATGAGTTCCAGGGTGGGCAACACCATGGCCACCGCGGACATAAGTGGCCAATCACATTCCTGGAATGGTGTTAGATTGCTGTCTCCATGCCTAGACAATTAAGATCCAGCCCCGGACGCCAGATCCCATCAGAAAATATCAGTTTGTCCAGTATCAGAACAACTCGTCAGCAGAGAGGTCTAAAACCCAAACCCTGTTAACAGGTCTTGTCTGGTACCCAAAATACCCAAAACACTATTAACAGTCTTCTATCAGCCAAGAAGTTGACTGAGGAAGAAGCCAATAAAAGTGAAGAGCAGAAGCAGGAGATGAAGCAATGATGATAAAAGGAGCAGAGTTTATTGAATAGTCTTAGTTGCGTATGTCTCAATGCTCAGACTTTGTCTGAAGAACACAAATCCAACAAGTTTTGTTATACTAAACTGATTCACAACAACATCCCATAAACCTTGAGTTTCTATAATCATTCCATTGTATCTCTTGTTCATGAAGACAAATAGCCCTTGAAGCTACACAGTCATAAGACTAAACAACAATGGAAAAAATATATTAAAAAAACAACTATAATATAATATAAATGACTAATCAATTAATGAATCAATAAAATGAACATATAAATGACTATAATGATTATTATAAATGATTATATGGTTAAACATGAATAAATGAATGAAGAATATATAAAAAGAAAGCAAAACACAACACAAATGTATGGTTGCCCCCAAGGCAAAACACACACAGTTTGCATTTGAGGATCGTCAGATCCTTCATCCCCCCCCCTTAATCACATATGACAACATAAAATGATTATTGCAAGCAAACTTTCATAACCTTTATCAAAAACATACTTGGAAAAGTTTGGGTGATCAGGGCATACTCTTCCCTTCTACATGTTCAAAAGAACAGGTTACTTCTGTCATACCGCATACCAGCGTCGGTTGAGGGAGATTGTGTCTCTGACTGTTGTCGCACAACAGTAAACTGTAATCTGATAAAGCAAATCAACACTCTTATGGAAATGTACAAGAGTAAGATGATTCCCAATATTAATCCAACCAAACCAGTTTGAATTTCCAAAAACTCATTGTGAAAAACATATTCTTTACCAATTCTAACTGCAGGTGCTTTTACCTTTTCCAACTTTTACCACCTTTGGCCATCTGTCATATTTAGCATCTTTCCATCTCAGCATCAGGGTTTCTGTGTCAGAGTGTTTACTCAAGTTGCCTGTCAGGTTTATCAAATTGAAACTATATTTGTTAATTGGAGGGTACCAATTTTAACCATTCAAAAAACAAATCAGATAATGGTAATACATGTGCATTGAAATTCCACTATGTAGAGAGAACTGAGGAAAAATTCTCTTAAGGATCTTGTCCTTTGGGATTTAACCAAAATTACATCACTATGACCTTCTAGTCATGAACAAATGATTGAATCACATCATGTAATGTTTGACCATATCTTGCAGCATAATGATAATAAACCACTCATGAATTGGCCGGATTGATTTTGTATGATAAATATAACTTAAAAATACCCATGTATATGTGTTGTAAACAATATAAAAATCTTTCGTCGCTCAGAATGCCTCTATCCATGAAATGTCTCAGGAGTCAGTTCTCGAAGAGTCTTGGTAGTCTGCTCTTGAAATGTCTCTGTAGCTGTTCTGTTCTTCCCAAAGAACCATCTTGAGTTTGAAGATTGCGAAGTTCCTGTTATTCTGTTTGCTGTTGTTGTTGACACAAACTGTTCCCCTTATGATAAGACTCGAACCTCTCAGCGAATTTCTCAAAGGTCACTGACAGTGAAAACACAAAAACAAGAGAACGGAAAACAGAGACTGTTCTTTTTGAAAAACAAGATTGCTTAAACCCAGCAACTGCTTTGCCATTTGCCAACTCACATTTTGAGCAACCAAATTAAACAACTGAGACTTTTGGTCTGTAGTTACTGCTCAACCTGCCTTGCATTCCCCATTGTTCACAAAAGATGAACAGCGCAGAAAATCAAATTTGAATTTGGAGTTCCAAATTGTCTAAATGTTTCCTACCCTTAAAAAATTCATAAAGAGCTCTGCACCACCTTGACCAACTAGAATTAGTTCAGAAGAAACAAACTAGATTGTGATGATGTTTGGCAATTTTAGCATCGTGGACCACTTGTCACACGTCCTGCCACCCATTAGTCAATAATGCAACGCAGTGCATTTACAAAGTGTAGACGGCAAATAGTTAACATCAAACATTACAAAGACTCGCTTTGCAAAGCCAAAAAGACTGTCGGAACTGTATAAAGAAGGCAAAGGCCTTGAGACATGGTATGAGTTGCGGAGACATGATACCCCTCTCATAGTTATTCTGATTTTCCCATTATTAGGTTAGCATAGATGTCATGTAACCAATGCAAAATCTCTGTTGCTGTATCTGATATATCTAGTGCGAATGCTACTTGTGTCAATTCCTCAAAAACTATTCCAGCCTCAGGAGTTCAGTCATTGAGCCCTGAACTTAACAAATTGAAGAAAACTGTTTAACACTGCAGCTCATCTGCAAAACTTAATCCAACTACCCCTGTACTGTAGTTACATCCTCAAAAGAATCTTAGCATTAATAGTTCCAGAAATCAGATGTGCCCTAGCATCTCACAGCAGCTAGATGTGACTGATACACCACTAAGGTGTTGAATCAAATCTTCCAAAATATTTGCAAAGACTGGTGAAATAGCGGTTACATTGTTAAACCCAAAAAATAGCTAGTAGCATTGACTAATGCCCATTAGCAATATCAATTACTAAAAACCATCATTGTCCTAGAAATCTCTCAGAATGGCCAGTTTCACATGTCATTGAACATTGTAAAAATAACCTGATGAAATCACTCTTTCTCAGAGTCTGAGACAAAATAATTTCCCACTCAGCTGTTGTCTTTCAAGCTGATAAAACTATGGGTGTGCAAGATTTAAGTTCCCCCAAATTATTAACAGATATAAATATAGCGGATAAATATGTATATAATCACTCCAAGTTTCTTGGAGGGTTTTAGACTGCAAATCAAGAGTCACACCGGCTTTGAGGCTAGCACTCTCTGCTCATGCTACATCTTTGCAGCTATCATAATAATAATAATTTAACAGTGAGATTAGTGTCTGAATCACATCTAAACCATTCAATTTTCAAATTATTTACCCTACTCTTAGTGATGTGCTTTCCACACGCAAAAACAAACATCCTCAAGCTTTTTGTCCCTTTTTTGACCAGATTCTTTTTATCTTCACAGCAATTACTTTAGCGTCTGTTTAATCTGACAAATTTCTTTAAAAACTTTTAAAACATTTTAAACAATTTTAAAAACCTGTTTAACCCCTTCAGTATTTCTGTTGTCCTTGGGTTAAAATGAGAACACCTTTCAGCACTGATTGCATGCTTAGCAACTATTAACCATGTGTCACTGCTTCTGTTTACTGATCTTAAAATGCTCGTCCAATTGTTGTCAAAGTCAATTATCTAGTTTAACATCGGACCACTCCATAACTGTAGAAATGATATAATCTGACCCAGTAGCTTAGCTACCAACACGATATGTACCGACTTTCCATGAAATGCCAAACAGAACACACTCACTCTGCATTGCAGTAGTTAAGCCAGGAGAAGACGCCTGCAAGAGTCATCCCCGTCCTCGCTCGTGGCCCGGAGTCAGAAGCCCAGTGGTCTGGGACATTCCACCGTCTGGTCATGCAAGAAAACAACCCCGACTCCACTTTTATGGAGATAACAGCTCCACGTTATTCCATCCTGCCGACTACGCCAAAATGTTAGATCGCTGGCTCCATGCCTAGACAATTAAGATCCAGCCCCGGACGCAAGATCCCATCAGAAAATATCAGTTTGTGCAGTATCAGAACAACTCGTCAGCAGAGAGGTCTAATACCCAAACCCTGTTAACGGGAGGTCTTGTCTGGTACCCAAAATACCCAAAACACTATTAACAGTCTTCTATCAGCCAAGAAGTTGACTGAGGAAAAAGCCAATGAAAGTGAAGAGCAGAAGCAGGAAACAAAGTAATGATGATAAAAAGGAGCAGAGTTTATTGAATAGTCTTAGTTGCGTATGTCTCAATGCTCAGACTTCGTCTGAAGAACACAAATCCAACAAGTATTGTTATACCAAACTGATTCACAACAACATCCCATAAACCTTGAGTTTCTATAAACATTCCCTTGTATCTCTTGTTAATGAAGACAAATAGCCCTTGAAGCTACACCGTCATAAGACTAAACAACAATGGAAAAAATATATATAAAAAAAAAAACAACTATAATATAATATAAATGACTAATCAATTAATGAATCAATAAAATGAACATATAAATGACTATAATGATTATTATAAATGATTATGTGATTAAACATGAATAAATGAATGAAGAATATATAAAAAGAAAGCAAAACACAACACAAATGTATGGTTGCCCTCAAGGCAAAACACACATTTTGCATTTGAGGATCGTCAGATCCTTCAATGGAGAGGTGCCAGATTCCAATCTCCTCCTCATCAAAAAGGGATAAATGTGTACCCTTCCAAAAGACACTCCTTGTTCTCAATCTGAGTCCTGTTACCAGGAAGACAGCAACAGAAACAACGTTCTGAGTTTTTCATTGCCAGACACTGCCTGAAACACATGGCTCCTCAACGACACAGCCAGGCTGCAAAAGACCCTGTGAAGACCCCTCTGACCCAGCTGCCCGGTCCAAGCTCTAAGGACCTCCTTGGCACAACAGAAGTTCAACATTCTCAATAGAGTCAACTAGTTATTATAAGTTCAGCAGTAAGATATTGGGGTTTTTACGGTGACCGGAGGGGACACCTTCGGTTCACTTAAGTTTGTCATGGCCACGATATATAAACTTGTGGGAACGTGATATTATGTCGTGGCCACGAGATATTAACTTGTGGAAACGTCATGTTATGTCGTGGCCACGAGATCATTTTGTCGAAGGAACGACATCCATTTCTCGTGGCCACGACTTCTTATGCTGAGGAAACGACATCCGGTTCTCAAGGCCAGGAGCTTTAGTCGAAGGAACAGACCATCTTCATACAGCTGTATTGTGCTAAGCCATGGATCAGCACGATCTTTTGAATTTTTTAAGGGATTGCAACTTTGAAGAGGAAAGCATTGTCAAAATCGAACGAGACAAGGTAAATAGTTGTCATTTTTGTTTTTATGAATATGTAGGGTTTGACATTAACTTTTGCTGCTCATCAGCCACTGTAGCTTCTGTTTTTGTCAGTTACTAGCCACTCAGCATTTTCACGGGCCACAATTTTGTTTTTGTGAAATTAAGTTTTATATGATATGATCAAGTTCTGTGTGCTAAAATGTAAAATTGATTTCCAAGTAATTTTTTTAAGGGGCATTCATTCTGAACTATAAGTGTTATATTTCATATAAAAATTTGTACATTATATTAGAATTTTTAATCGTAATAATACAATTTGATAAGATTTTAGGGCTGTTATCAGTCAAATTAAATCAGTATCAATAAAATCCATCTTTCCACTGCAAAGGAAATGGAAGCGGCTAAAGTGCTATTTAGGTGCATTTACCTAGACAATTTAAGATGAAATCTATCAAGAATGGATACATTGCATAATAACAAACCCACGTTATAGACTGTTTTAAATGTTGTCAATAGGAAAATATGAAATGTAAAAAAAATGCAATGATACTTTTAAAATGAAAATGAACTGCCAGTAGGTGTTGCCAAGTGACTGTCTTCATAAATGAATCAAGCGCTGTTCTTTGTGAATAGGCCTGATTCGTTCAAAACACTGAATCATTCAGTAAAAAGCTCGGTGATGCGAAACCTTTCTGTTGTGATCTTTGGATGTAAATAATTTGTAAATCTGTTCATATTATTACCAAGTCTGCATAACTATAAAAAAATATTTTAGTGTACAGCGTTGAAGCCCCCTATGGTTTTTTATATAATATCAGATTTTAAAATTGTATCACAAAATATTTGTTTTTAATTCTATTTCATACTTTGTACACTGAATGTGTAATTAGAAATCCCAAAGTTTAATCCAGAAATAAACTTGTATTATTTCTTTCAACAGATTGATGCTTCTGTAATACCCTTGATGCCAGAGACAGCTAGCCAAGTATATTCCTTGTTATGGAGACACAGTGGCAACTGTGGGCTTTTGTTGAAGAAATCAGAGTTCCATCGAAAATACAAGCAGGAAAAGTAACTTGTTTGAGAGATTAAGGAAACGAGTATGTAAGTGGCAAAGAAGAACATCGACAAAAGATTTTTAAAAAAATATGCTGGAAACACAAATGCCAAGAAGAGATCTGTGTGGAAGTGGGATGGATGAACTTCAATGCAAGAGACAATGACTTCAAACAAGTTCGGCCTGCAAAAGGTTGTGGAACCAGACATGTCTCCATAGATGTGAATTCAGCCATGAAAGATGTGCAGCAAATAGCGGAGGGTTTCTTTTTTCCCAATGGTAAATCCAAACATCTAGATCTGAAAGGTTTGAGATGTGAGATTCGAGATTTCTCCCACAGAATGATTGAATCAGAATGTACCGTAGGAGATTTGTATGAAGCAAGTAAGGTTAAAATTCTCAGACTTTATCTGTTCACAAAGTGCATCAATACACAGAAGACTACAGAAAACTCTGTCACAAATCCTGAAGCTGATGTCATGTTGAATGAAAATGCCCAAGATGACAGCCAAGCATCTAGCAGCACTAGCATCAACAAATCTCAAACAATTGACCTCACATTTTCAGAAGACTCTGAAGAGACCAGTTTCATGTTACATGATCCACTTTATATTATGGCCCAGGAAATATCAGTCATGCAGACTGATAATCAAATGGAAGTAGAGAACAGAGAGAACCGTTTCCAAGAACAAATGATAACACTGAGTCAGGAAAGTGCATTTAACTGCAAAAAATGTGAACACATTGCAAGTATGGAGCCCAGAGTCATTAAACACCATTTCCACTTCACAAAATGTAGAAGAACAACTGATCACACCTAATGTGGAAGAGACACCGTTTGAGGAATCATTTGATAATGAGGTCACAGTTGGAGGGGGGTTCACGTGAGTTTGGAAGCTTGGATGATACAGTTCCAATTGAGGATGTTCCGAAGTCGACTATTCTGGTGCGAAGAGGACAGGTTCTGTGTGATCTGATGCAAGCTTTCAATGACCTAGCAATAATGGACAAAGAGATCAGTATTCGAATGAAACTCCCTAATGGGCAGATTGAACGAGGCATCGGATCAGGTGTTTTTCGTGACTGCTTGACAGAATTCTGGGATGAATTCTATTCCAGATGTGCTTTGGGTGCAGATGTCAAAGTCCCATTCCTTAGACATGAATTTCGGAGTGATGAATGGCAAGCTATTGCAAGAGTATTGGTCAAAGGATGGGAAGCAGACAAGTACTTTCCTGTTCGTCTTTCCCTGCCATTTCTTGAAGAAGCTTTATATGGTACCACATATAGCAGTGTCCTAGGTTAATTTAAGCACTATATAGCAAAACATGAGTGAGATGTCATTGAAGAGGCAATGGCAAACTTCAGCTCAGCTGATCATGAGTCACTTCTTGATGTTCTTGATTCCAATGATTGTCACCAGAGGCCTACTGAAGAAAATCTACCTCATCTTTTGGAACAGTTAGGCCACAAAGCTCTCATCCAAACCCCTATGTTTGTGATCGAATCCTGGAGACCCGTTCTTAAGGATATTGCTAGTACTTTGCCACCACAAAAGCTAGCAAACATAATACAAGAGCAAAAACCAACACCTAAGCGTGTGAAGGACATCCTTGTTTTCCCTGAAGTCTTGACAGCCCAGCAGAGCTGCGTGTCAAGATTCCTGAAAAAGTACATTATGGAATTGGACGACAACACCTTAAAAAACTTCTTACGCTTCTGCACAGGGGTAGATTTGCTCTTTGGGAACAAAATCACAGTGAATTTCATTGAAACAAGTGACTTCGAGTGTCGCCCACAAGCTCACACATGTGCTTGCTATCAGATGTTACCTTTAAACTACCAGAACTACCCAGATCTCTGCAGTGACTTCAATGCTGTTCTTAGCAGTTCAGTTTGGGTGATGGATGTTATATAATTTTTGTACTGGTGAGTACTGAAATAAATAATAGTACATATTTTCATGTACAAATGCAGCAAATTTATCAGATTTCCACACTGTTATACAAAGTTGATGAGTTTATAAATACATCATAGTTACATCATGATTTTCATGAAGCATTGTTTCTATTTGTTCAGTATCAACTAATATAAATAAAAATTTACATATTTATTTGTATATTTATATATGTGAATTATTTACACTGCCCTCCAAAAGTTTGGAAACGCCCTAGAAAAGTGGGGTTTTGGACAATATTGGCATGAATCCTTTTTAAATTGTGATAATCTTGCACTGATAAGGGACAACATAAACTGCAAAAACATATTTTATTACATAAACAGTTTATACATAGAAAATACTTACATTTTTGATTCATCAAAATATCCACCATTAGCAGCTATTACAGCTCTGCATAATCTAGGCATCCGAGCTGTCAGTTTATTCAAACATTGACTTGATATATAACTCCAAGCCTCCTGAAGGATTGCCCAAAGATGATTCACACTATGCTGATATCGTCCAAAACCACACTTTGCCAGGGGTGTTTCCAAACTTTTGGAGGGCAGTGTATATCTGTAAATTCATGTTTCTTTGTTAATTTTATATAATGTTTTTATAGTTGTCTTGTTTATTGCTTTTTCAGGTTGTCATGAAGTAGCTGGAATAGGATTCGGCCTTTCAGACACCACTTTCATCTATAGTGCCTCAACTGATGGATGTTCACAAACCATGGTGTAATTTGGACTGAAAATGGATAGTTGTTTCCATTGTTGGAACAGGTTTGAACATCTTACTATGTTTAGGGTGATTAAATGCACTTCTCATTTTTATATATATATATATATATATATATAAAATTCAATGGTTGCTCTCTGTCCAATGCGATTCCTTCCACATCTTCTACCTTTTGCCAGATTGAAACCCACCTCATCAAGGTATATGAATGTGTGCAGCGGTTCCCTGGCCTCCAGCTCCAGTACACGCTTTATTACAGAAGAGGGAGCGAGAAAAACTATAACAACTTTTCCTGTGTAACAATGCATTTTGGACAACATATTGTACAGTATACACTGTGAATACACATACACATAACTGTCATGTAAGTGTAGTGCATGACACTACACAAAGTAAACAGTTTACAGCACTGAACTTTAGAGTATGCATAGAACACATACATGTTTTACCTGTACATACTGGTGACGGATCTCCTTCACTCTGTCACTGTTCCGTTCAAATGGCACATTGTACAATTGTTTCATGCTCATTTCATTTCTCCTGAGCACTCTGTCAGTTGTAACGATTGAAACGGATTCAATATTCCCAAAGATGTTGTCATCCTCTATAACAGCACTTTGTATCTCTCTCAACCTTATGGCATTGTTTGCAATCACCATTGCACAAATGGCTTGCTCTTGTTGCGGAGTAAAAAGGGGCCCTCTTCCACCTCTGCAAGGTTGTCTTGCAATCCTATGTGGTGCAGAGTAAAATGACAGTAAATATGGCAAATCTTTACTGTAACACTACAATACACTAAATCTGTGATGCAGTAAAGCTGTAAGTCTAAATGTAAAATGTAAAAAGTGACAAGTTCTTGTCCCACTGCAAGCTTCATGTATGACACAATGACAGTAGTGCAGTGCAGATTGTTTGGTGCTGAATTACTGTCCATTTATACTCACCTGTTCTCCAGACGAAATGTTTGAATAATTTAATTTACAGTGGTTCGCCCAACATTTGGCTGCACCCTTCGACAACATGATCCACAATTGTAGCCCTGATTTCATTGGGAATCCGCCTATGTACTTGGCCTCTTCTTCCTCTTCCCCTGTTTTGTACCCTTCCCCTTCCTCCCCGCACCCTCACCCCTCTTCCACGAGGCTGACCTTCCATTTCTGTGTCACAGTATTGTAGAAATGGTACACACTATGTCCTGCTTGGTTCATATATGCTTGTGAAGTGGGGGGTTATGGGATTCAGTTCTGAGTGATTGTAGAGAAGTGGCTTATCATTGGTTGCAACTAATGCTTCACACACCCCTTCTCATCAGTGAAAGATGAGGTTCACCTGAGAGAAATTGTTCAATTTAGAAGACATTTTCAGGAAAAAAAAAGATTTAAAAAATGTTATAAAATTTGCTTGACAGAATTTGACAACTAGTTCAACATTTTTGTATGTAATGACTCAAGCAATGAAATGAGGACTATTAGTTTTATATGGAATGACTATTCAGCATTCACAAGTTTAGTTAATTTTGACTGACATGACATAAGCAAATGATAATCTTATAAAACAGCAGAGAGTTGTATGAAAGCAATTGATGCATGTCCAAAAGCATTTGCAATTTGTTGGAAGGAATGAGAAACTGCTGCTATGATGTGCACAAATGACTAAATGTTGTGGAGGTTGAAGTAAATGTTGTGCAAATGTAAATAGTGTTGTGAGAAATGCACCAAAGTGACTGAGAAAAACTGTAACAAACATAAAATGTGCCAAACATATTTCTAAATTAACTTAATAAAGAAAGGAAACGAAATCTAGCAACTTTGCCATTGGAGTCCAAAACTGAACTATTTCAATGGCTGCAAAACAGGATCTGTCTGACAAGGGCAGGACTTTATTCGTTCCTCTGTTTCAATTAAAAGTTCAATTAACTTTTTAAACGGTAACGCAAAGACTCCAACGCACGATTTTCATAAATGTAACTTGCCATTTCGGGTTGATTCTCACCAAACCCCACAGAATACATTTAGAATATATGGAATATATGCCTACGAGATTAATAGGATTATTTTACTAAGATTTGCATCTGTTTTAAAAAAAAAAGTGAAAGTCACAATCTCTGCCAAGTGAGAGCAGGACATTTTGTGTGAAGTAAGTCATTCATGATATATTTTTATTTGTGTACGTTTAAAATTACAACAATGCATGTATCAGAAACGTGACCTTACAGTCTGGAAAATATGGTAAAGCAATTTTTTTCACAGACAGCTGGCACTTTGAGGACCGCTGGTCTACACAGAAGAAAACGCTGTATTTAAACTCTGCCCCGGTACGAGTTGTGTCGTGACGTTCATTAATCTGAATGATAGCCAGGAAATGGCTCCTTTCCCGATTTTGGTTTTCTGATTTTAAAACAAAAATCCGTTGGCCGCCAAGTAGGCCTACAAGGACCGGGCGTTTTGTTCATTTGTTTTTGAATTTGAAACGAAATAAGCAAAAATGAGAAAACGGCTCCTTTATTTTTTTTTTTCATTTATTCAGAAAACGAAAAAACAAGATTTTGGCTCGATTTTTTTATTTTTTTGGTTCACGGGTAGAAAATGGATAAACGACTTCAAAATTCGTTTTCCACATGTGGGCGGTCACAAGACGCCCCTTTCCGCCGATTGGTCAACCAAATCTGGACCGGTGAATCCATCCATTGTTCGTTCAACAAAATAAAAGACCATTATTAAAAAAAAAAAAAAAAAGACCATTATTTATTTATTTTCATTCTTTTTTAATTGCAGTCTTTAAAACAACGAACATACAAGGGCAATAACATTAATTGCATCAAAATATAATAAACTAAGACACTTAAAAAAATAATAATAAAATAGAAAAAGCAATAAGAAAATCATATGTACATATAAGCACAAATAGTTACAAATTATTCAAACAAAAGATTTAAGGCTTTAAAATCATTTACAGCTTGTGTCGCGTTATTTCTTGTTTCTTTTAAGGAATACAGGTTGCTATACCTGTTTCTATTAAAACAAGTAAAAATAAGATATTATATATATATGTTTTTTTTTAACAAAATGATGGCCTTCTTCTGTTCATTCTGTTCCCAGCATGTTTTATTTTTTAAATCTGAGTAGCTGCGGTACCCAGACAGCACAAAGAAGAACAGATTAATGTTCAGTCAAGCGTAAATACACAGTAGTCATAACCTTTCTTTTAGACATTATGCTCAGTTTTGGACAAGCGATGGTAAGTGTAAATACTGTAATGCAAATCGGCTGAAGGTACCAAGGGTGGAGCAAATTTCCGACAGCAAAGCCCGTTAAACTTAAGAATGCACTTTAGGTGCCTTTCACTAATAACGTACCCGTGTTTCAATGCAAGAGACCGCACTATGTCTTTATATGACATTCTTAATTCAAAGTAAAACGTTATTTCATCAATCATCTCCATATTTACATCTCATCTCGACCGCCGTTGTTACCGTACATATGGTTACAGTCAGTGTGTTCATTAAAAAAAAAGTTGTTCCTTCAACATTAAACTCGTGGCCACGAGAACCAGATGTCGTTCCCTCAGCACTGGAAGTCGTGGTCACGAGAAGTGGACAAAATGATCTCGTGGCCACGACATAACATGACGTTCCCACGAATTAATATCTTGTGGCCACGACATAATATCACATTCCCACGAGTTTATATATCGTGGCCACGACAAACTTAAGTGAACCGAAGGTGTCCCCTCCCGGTCACCGTAGTTTTTGGGTTTGACGAACTTGCAAACAAAAGTTCTTTAATGGTCTGTGCGTTTCTTTTATTCAATTTAAAAAACAGAAAACACGGTAGATATTGGCATTTTGAGTTACATGAGGACACACACATTCACATAGAGATTTAAGAAGATTAATAACGAAGATATTGGACTTTTCTGAGGATCATAAATGGCCTTCAAGGGAAATCCAGACAGCTAAATGCATGATAGTCGGTAATGACACAGTTTCACACACAAAACTATATTTCAAAACCGACTAAAAGTAAATACAGATCAGGCATACCTAGTTTGAACAATTGATTGAAAGAACTGATGCTTAAGAATTATTTGTTTGTGTATTGGACTGTATTTTTTACTTCTTCAAACAGTCACGGCTAGTCATTTGTCATACCACGCCACTGCGTCTGTGTTGGCAACCATTATGCTATCAGAACTACATTGTTGTGAGAGAGCTGCTATTTGTTTATTTTATTAATACAATTAATATGAAAATACATATTTTTATGGAATACCCAATTACCCAGTGATGCTGTGGTTTAACTCTTAAAGTAAACCACGGTTTTACAGGACATATTGCTTTATTTACTAAATAGAACCGACTCAAAAGATTTATTAATTTAATTACTCTAAATTCATATTGAATTACAGTATTTGTATTAGCCTGTCTATCTGGCTTCAAAACCTCTTTATAGCAATTTATTTTTAACCAGGAAAATTCTACAACAATGACTGCTGTGAAATTGAGACCATTTTACCAATCGCACATTTAAAATGATACCAAACATAAAAGAATTAAAAAATGAGTTCTTGAGATATAATAAATTTAGTATCCAAGTATATTAACGTGAGATCCTGACACTCTGAGTCAACTTTCATTGACCTAGTTTTGTTTGAGATATTTTCTTTAGATTAGCAAATTTATTGTTCCCTTTCGAGGAAGTCAAACTGAGCACCTACCCTACGGCTGCTGAATGCTCCATAACAACCTCATCGGATGAGTTGGCCACTTGCTGCCGCCCCATGTATCTCTCCTTCCACCATACTGACCTGTGCGGAGGTTGTGCTGCTCTATTTGGGTATTAACCCTCTGGGGTCTGAGGTGATTTTGGGGCCCTTTAGATGTTTTGACATGCCCTGAAATTTGTGCTTATTTCAGCTACTTATAACATACTACTGGCCAACATATAATTTTTTTGTATTCAGCACAAACAGTGCTACAATAATATGTGAACAAGATGGATGTAAAAAAAAAAAAAGATTATGCATGGTTAGTAAGTTTTGGGAAAATAAATGTAGCTGAAATAAGGCCATAAAACTCATACTGAATAGTCCTGAACAAGGCTTTTGAGTAATCACTCTTGTAGGCTAGAATATTTACTTCAAATTGATGTGAAAATGATTGTGCTTACTCTTTCACAGAAAACAATATATTGATCTAAATATTCTAAGACATGTTTTGTGATAGAAAGCCATATGCAAGGGAGGGATAATGGCCATGAATATTTAGTGATTCACACCTGAGAGACAAAAGGCTGTCCCCTAATGGCCCATCAGTGTGACTGTCACTATGAGGCAGGTAACAAAGAATATGAGGAGAGTAAGATAATGGGGGGTTTTGGTCATTTGTATTTTATTTATAACACACTATAATCAAAACATACATAATGATGGTCAAAGAATATTATTGTACTCACTGACCTAACCACAGAAATGTGAACAGACCTTGTGTCATTCCTGTTCAGCAAGTCAAACTGGTAAACCATACCTGATATTTAAGTGTTTGCTGCTTCTTTCCATGGATTCAAGATAAAAAAAAAAAAAAACCTTGGTCACAGAGCTTATTTTACCATAGAAAATCAGTGAAGAATAACATCTGATGTTGGTACAACACTCTCAGATGAAAAGTAAAATCAGCAGTAAAAATCAGCAAGATTCATCTGTGGTGCAGGTATCAGATCACTAAAAAACCAAACAAACAAAAAAAACATCTCTGAGCATGTTAATATCAGAAGAATCTGTATATAACAGTAACAGTAACAGTAAAGGACGTGGCCAAGTAACGATCTTGAAGTCACAGATTCACACATACTTTGTACTGTGTAAAAAGGACATTTTATATCTGAGAAACAAATTATCATTTAGCACCTTATAAAACTCTATTTGGGAACAGAGTATTAATAATAAACATGATCTAGACATTCTTAGACTCGTAGCATTCATTATGTTACAGTGTACAGACATATTACTTTTATATCGTATTTTGTTCTATATTATATAGAACATGAAAACTTCATCGCGTCGTAAGAAATTGAGATACAATGAACTACCTATCATGTTCAAGCTTTTTTTGTGTTAACTAATGCAAAAAAGAAACATTACTTACTCATCAAACGGATCTCTTCCTCTGGATCAGTCTCGCGTCGCGTTGTGTTCTTCAGTTGAGGTAAATTCTGTGTTATTCCTCTCAGCGCGTCTTCTTTTTTTCTGAAGGTAAATTCTGCTATTCCTCTCAGCGCATCTTCTTCCAGAAACAAACAGCAGCCGAGATAAACTTGATGAATTGTCAAGCATTGTTTATGATGTGGGCGCTAACACGCAGCGCCTCACACGTGGCTATTTATCATATCAAAAGCAAAAGCATCTTTTAGGTTAGGTTTAGGTTCATTTTATTGACGCATTTCTAAAAGCCGTTCGCGGAGACAGTGAAGACTAAGAAAGAACCCTGTTTATTTTCTTTAATTTAAAGAAGCACACAGTTCAGTGTTTATTGTGAGTGTACACAATTGAAAGTATACACTTAATGGTTTCTAATGAGGTATAACACTTATTTGTGTGACCAAAATCGACAGAGTATTTTTAATGTCTTTCGCACTGATCTTAAAAAAACGTGAGCTGATCACGCCGGCATGACCGTCGACCCCAGGGAGTTAAAGGCCCCCTCCTGGAACTCCATAGAATCACAACATACCAAACACAGGCCAGGACACACTAGATATGCTTATGTGGATTAGGAAGTACTCCTGATAGGCTTATGAACATGAATGAACCAATTAGCAATTAGTTAGTTTCTTGCCTACTTCTGCATGACTTTGACATGTTATAATGTGTGCATGCTGAACTCGGAAACGGGGCAGCAATACAGCGACTGACAAACAGGAAACTCCGTCTCTTGCTGCCGTTTTTGGTAAGCTTAGTAACTGAAATCTCACAAATATTAAATACAGTTGTTCCTGACACTTCTCTTGCTTGTATTTTACTTGCTTCTGTTGAAATTAGTTCATAGAAATGGTTTAATGTCTTCGAACAAGTACATTAGAATCTTAAACGATTTCAGAGAAGGCAGGTTAACTTCACGTTGGAGTGAATGACAGAAAGGGAACGCGGTTATGTATGGTAACCCTCGTTCCCTGATGGAGGGAATGGAGACATTGTGTCCTTTACAACTCCAGACTGCCTCTGAGTGGGTTGAGACGCTTCTCGACTCCTCAGAACAGAACGAGTGAGCAGATGCTGCGCTGGCCTGGTTATACCCAGATGTCCAGGGCGTGGCCAGCTATGCAAAACTACAGAGATCACATCCTACCCGAAGGGGAGGTAACATGTGGACAATCACCTAAGGATTTACAGAGGGAATACTGCATAGGGAGTACTATGCCTCTTCAAGGCCAGAAGCACTGTCAGCAACTCCAGGCAATTGACATGCCAAAGCAGCCGAGGGCCTGTCCAGACCCCCCGAGGCTGCATGCCCATTGCATACGGTGGGCCAGCCTGTCTTGGAAGCATCTGTTGTGACAACAATGCATCTGAACACTTGTTCCAAGGGCTCCTCTGCCCGTAGAAATGAAATGTCTCCCCAATGTCTGCACAACAGATGAATCCTGCAAACCTTTCCTCTGAGCGCGCTGTACCAACAACAGATCTTCACCTACACTGATATTCTATTGGTAAAACAAGTTCCTTGACTACTAATGATGAGTTTTGCAAGCACTTAAATATCAGGTATGATTTACTTGTTTCACTTGTTCAACAGAAATCAGAAAACAGTTTTCAGGAATTACACAATGTCTGTTCACATCTCTGTGGTTAGATCAGTGTGCTTAATAATGTGTCTTTGACCTTCATAATGTATGTTTATGTTATACTGTGTTAGAAATAAAATACAGATAATCTAAAACCCCAATCTCTGAATCTTCTCATATTGTTTCTTACCTGACAGTCACAGTCTCATTGATGGGCCATTAGAGGAGGGCCTTTTGTCTCTCAGGTGTGAATCACTAAATATTTATGGCCATTGTTACTCCCTCGCATATTCCCTTTAAGTCACAAAACATGTCTTAGAAAATTTAAATAAGTATATTGTTTTTTGTGAACGACTGAACGAGATGATTTTCACATCATTTTGTAGAAAAAACTCGAGCCTACCACATCCAGTTCTCAAAAGTCTTGTGAATAAATGTTCTGAATGTGATTCTTGGTCTTATTTCAGTGACTTGAAAATTTTAGATTTTCCATAAGCACGCATAAACGTTTTCTCAAAAACACAAACATGTACATTCATGTTGCTTACATATTATTGTAGCCCAGTTTGTGCTGATTACAATGTAATTAGACTGAAGCCATTAATATGTTTTTTAAGATACTGAAAAAAGCACGAATGTCAGGGCATGTCGAAACTTCTCCAGGGCCCCAAAACACCCTCAGACCCCAGAGGCTTAACATTTTGAACAGGATCTTGTGAAGGGCCCGATTCAAAACCCCCTCTTCATTTTGGCTGAGGGGACAAGCTATATTGCATCCTTTGCCAGAAGTACTGCTATTTCCGCCCGGAGGACCGCAGGCATTCTTACCTTGGACTGAGGTAAGGATAATGCCACTGTACTTGGGCAGACGCCTTGCAAATTGAATTGCATAGCCAAGTCGAATGGATCTGAGGAGCCAGCAAGAGGGATTGGAGAGGTTTAGCCAATCTGAAAAACTTTCCACCAGCGATCTCAGAGGGGTTACACCTGACGTACCTGGAGTGGAGACATTATGGCTGGTTGGATCACAGGGTGTTTTGCCCACTGAATTCATCAGGTAAAAACTGGTCAGAGGATAGTTTGTGCAAAGAAAATCGCCTGGACGAATTCAATGTTTCAGAGCATGTGGGAACACAGGATGTGTGTCAAGACGTGCTCTGGTTGGAGAAGACAGTGTCCGGCCGTCTTGTGGAGGGCCAGAAACGCTGTGAAAACGGCCCAGAGAAGAAGGAACTTGCTCTTTTATTGACCAGGTGGTGGCCGTCTGCCAGGTGGCTGCAGGACCGGCGTGTTGCGGGGCCTGAGCTTTTCTGGCAGGAGGCCTTCCTCAGCGCTGCGCAGGCGGCAGTTGCTGCTTCGGGGTGGGCAGAGCTGGCGCTCGCCCCAAGCTGAGGCAGGATGTGTTTGATGGCCTCAGACTGCTTTTTCCACTGTGGAGAACTACTGTGCAAATTCTTCCACGGTGTTGCCAAACAGACCAACCTGAGAAATGGGACCGTCAAGAAAGCTAACTTTCTCAGCATCCCACATCTCTGCCAGCTTTAGCCACAGGTGGCGCTCCTGGACCACCATTGTGGACATCGCCCTCCCCAGAGCCTGCGCTGTGACCTTCGTAGCTCGGAGAACATTGTCAGTCACTGAGCGCAGCTCCTGGAACAGCTCTGGGTTGGGAACACCCTCGTCCAAATCTTTCAACACCTTAGCTTGGTAGACCTGTAGGATTGGCATGGCGTGCAGGGTGGACGCAGCTTGCCTGGAAGCTGTGTAAGCCTTTGCCACAAGTGCCGAAGAAAACTTACAGGTCTTGGATGGAAGTCTCGGGCGGCCTGCCAGGTGGCGCAACCGCTCTCTCCACCTGGGGGACCTCCGTATACCCCCTCGCTGGACCGCCTTCAAGGGTGGTGAGGGAGGAGGAGTTGGTATATCACGTTCTGGCTGAGAAAGGGGCCTTCCACGATTTTGACAGCTCCTCATGCACTTCCGGGAAGAAGGGCACTGGAAACGAACATAGCTTGGAGTCACGGTTGTTGCCCAGATACCAGTCATCCAGCCTAGAGGGTTCGAGACAAGGCAGAGAATTCCACTCCAGCCCTATCTCTTTGGCTGCCCGTACAAGCGCGGCGGACATTTCGGTGTCCGCCACTGACTGAGACTCAGCCCACCCTCTAATGCTGCAGAAACCTCGTCCTCCCCAGCAGGAGCTTCGAACAAAAGATCCAGCCCGTACTGAGACAAGCTACCAAAATCGTCTGGAAGCTTGACTGGTGAGCACAAGGGGGAAGAAGTCTCCGGGGATATACCCGGCAAGATTTTCCTCTTTTCCCTCTGCTCTCCTTCAATGCACATTGCTGCGGCCTCATACCCGGAAGTAGGAAGACCGGAACGGGAAACAGGTGAAGTGAGCCACGGCTTATTCATAAAGAATGCGGTTCTCAAGCGGAGCGTGCTCAAGGGCATGTCCTTGCAAGCCTAACATGAACCCTCAGCGAACGCTTCAGCGTGGTCACGGCCTAAACACTAAAAACAGCGATCATGCCAATCGTTAGGGGAAAGGTAGTAACCGTAACCAGAAGGACATGGACAGAAAGGCATGTTGTAAACACACAAACCAACCGTGTAGCTCTTTTAGAGAAAATCGCTCTTTTAGAGGAAAATCTTACCATCAAGATCGCTGTTGAAGCACCCAGGGGAACTCTCACAACACTAAACTGTGTTAGAGAAGGGAGAGACCACGTTGCTTCTCACTCAGAAACGCTGCATTCAGCTCCGAAAAACAGAACGAGTGAGCAGATGCTAACACTGCCCTATTTATACCCGGATATCTGGGGCGTGGCCAGCAATGCAAAATCTGCACACCCAATTTCATTGGCCTCTTCTCAATGTTGTCAGAGGTGTTTGGGCTCCCAAGAGCGACCCCTAGCGTCGTACACTCGACACAACGTTGGAGTGAATGACAGAAAGGGAACTGCTGATACAGAGTTCTGATCAGATACTTGTATGTTTGGTACACAATTCAAATACATTAAAGTTATTACAATCATCCCAGTGTAAACAATGGTGCAGAGAGTAATATAATATAATATAATATAATATAATATAATATAATATAATATATACACTTTCTCCATGCACATATAAACACTATATAAACACTGGTAGATGTAAACATGTTACAACGGTAACCACTGATCATCAAGGCCTTTTGCAGACAATTTTGAGCAACTGCAGTGCCTGACCTAGGTGGCTGGTCTCGTTTTCCTCGCACAGTACTTTGATGGCACATGTGATCGTAAGGCTGCTGCAGCACTGATCAAAGTCGGATTTTCTAACCAGAATGCATTGCTTTTGTCAGGTGGCAGCTGAACTTTGCTGCGCCGCATTAAGTCGAACAAGCCTACTGAGTGACCATTTCAAAAGTGCGCATCAAATACACTGAGCACGGAAGCTCAAATGTGTGACATGCTATAACGAACCTTACTGGTTAGCGTGGATCATGGTGCACGTGTTTGATGGCAGTTGGCAAACCCACTTAAAGGTGCGTACTGCCTCCTGCTGCACAACACCAGCATGACAGTTGACGTAAGATAAGGATCGGGGTTAGAAGAGCTTGATGTCTCTCTTCAGTGATGGCCTCAGAATGGCCTAATGGTTAGAGGGTTGGACTAGTAACCTAAAGGATGTAGATTCAAGCCTCAGTACTGGCAAGGATTTTAGGTAGAGTGAATGTACAGTGCTCTCTTCCACACTCAATACCACGACTTGGGTGAGACCCTTGAGCAAGATGCCGAACCCCTAAATATCCCACACAGGTCCCCATTGGGGCAAGGCTAGGGGGGTTTTGTCCACAAAATTTCACACTCTGTATTTTAACTTAAGCACTTCAAGGCTTGCTCAATTTCTCTAGATTCAAAAACAACAGATTAGGATGTGCAGATTGCAAAGACACATGATAATAAATTTGATTATTCAAAAAAGTTCTGCTGGTTTGGCAAACCAGGCTCATACTGGATTAATTCTTACATTTTTTATTCACATAAGTTGAGCACAGATGAAAGAGCACAACTTTTAGGGGTCTGTTAGCATCTTTTTCACTACTGCATGAAATTAATAATCATTCCCTTCATTCAAATACAAAACAGAAGTCACTGCAGTTTTGTTAGGTTTAAAAAACAAATCAATACAATACAAACCTCAAATTATTTTGTTGATTATGTAAAGATGTCATTTTGCCAATACTTTTGTATGTTTGAACATGTCTTCTCAACTTTTGTTGTCTTTTGTCCTTTCTGTCTTCAATAACTCCTAAATATGCCCTTTTCATAGCCATTAATGAAATAAATATTTGGTCTTATGGGAGGGGAAAAAAATTTGATTTACATTTTACAGCAAAGCTTTTCCAAAATACAGCTGTCAGTAAATTGATTTCATGTTTATTAAGTAATACTGACTTTGTTGAAGGATTTGGCCAGAGGAGAATCATGAGGGATGATGGAGTCATCGTTAGTTGATTCTTTATGAGAATTAGCTGAGTAAAATAGTGCAGAATATGAAAATTAAGCTGCTATTTTTCTTTATTAAGCCATAAAAAATGGTTCAATTTAATTATTATTTACACTTTGTGTTCAGGCACCTTAAGCAGCTTGTTAACAGCACAACTGAGTTTCACATGAGAGTGTGCTACTGCTCTCCACCACTAGAGTGAGCGCAAGTGTCCTTCATATGAGCGGAGTTAAAAACAAAAGTGAAAATAGAGGAACATAAGTGACCTAATAAATATTACAATTATCTGAACATTGTGCTCAAAATGATTGTTTAAAAGTAAACATTATGCAAGATCAGATAAATTCATCCAAACAGCATTGGACCAGACGAACTTTGTCTGACTTTTTGTCACAATTATAAATTAAACTTTTTATCTCATAATTATGATTTATTCTTTCAGAATTTTAGCATTTGATTCAATGATTATGATTCACTATTAAAATGTTGACTTTACAAGTCAATGTCACGTCAATTTATTGTCTTTATTGTGACTTTTTATGTCATAATTATGACTGCTATCTCACTTAAATGTGTCAATGGCTGTATAAAAAGGTATCTACTTATTTCTTTCTACATTCATATAGAAGTTTGTGCTTTAATCCAACAAATGGAAAGCAAACTAAACTGAAAACTCATCTGAAACATTGACTTACGATGAAGACGCTCAAGATTACAGTATGTTTGATTCAACAGTCAATATCTGATGGAGTGTTGTAACAAACAAGTATAATGTGGGAAACATTTACAAAAGAAAAGTCCAGATGATGAGAACTAGAGACCTCTGCTGGTCACTATTCGTACATTACAGTGGCAACTTTCCATTAATCGAATAGAAGTCTGCTTAATTCATTTGTAATTCTCATACTATCAACACTACTCCCATCATTTCTTTTCCATTATAGTTTTTCTCTGTATGCATGTTTATGTAACATGAATGTAAACTAGGTTTATTTGAACTTTTGCCTCCTTGTTAATAAACTGCCCATAATTGCCGTTCCTCTCGCCTAGAGGACCCACAGAGATGATCAGTCAGAGTGGTGCTTTCCTTCCTTCAAGAAAACTTGGAGCGAAGGCTGTCCCCCTCCACTTTGGAAGTATACATTGCGGCCATTGCGGCTTATCATGACGCAGAATCATCACCTGATCATCAGGTTCATGCTGTCTCCAAGCAGAGGTTGGCTCATTGGGTGGTAGATGCCATCACCTTGGCGTACCAGTGCCAGGGTGAGCCGTGCCCCCTAGGAGTTCGAGCCCACTCCACCCGAAGTGTCGCCTCCCCCTGGCCGTTTCCTCCTGTGTGTTAAGGTAACATCAGGTAATTGCAGGAGGACGGCTCAGTGTCAGCTTGCTGCGCCATTCCTTATGGATTCATGCGTTTTTTCCCAGTTGTTCCCCTTGGTGAACTCTGGGTCCTCCTTGTCCCCACAGTTCGGACTAGGAATAGTCTGGACTGTGTCCGGTTGGGGCCTCCTTCACCCCCTCTGGTCGTAGCATCATGTCTCAGTATTCCACGGTTCTTCCGTGTTCCCTTAATATCTTGTTCCAGATATTTATTTTCTTCAACATGACTTTGAAATTCTCGTCATCAATGGTTGCTTCAGATATCTGGCATCCCTGGTGGGCTCGTCATCTGGCTTTCAGGGCATTGGGAAGGTTACGTGATGAGCTTCATTGTCCTGACAAGCTTGCCTGTCAGCTTTTGTACCTCA
Organism: Cirrhinus mrigala; assembly: GCA_036247105.1. NCBI lineage: Eukaryota > Metazoa > Chordata > Actinopteri > Cypriniformes > Cyprinidae > Cirrhinus > Cirrhinus mrigala. The sequence goes on from JAMKFB010000189.1 coordinate 6,196,354, forward strand.
ACCACGTAATGCAGGATTGTGCTCTGTTTCAGCACAAATCTGAATGAGTGGATTCACGCTGCCATCTTATATACTCGTATGTATGGGCGGAGTGGCTTGGCATGCAAATTCCACTTGCCAGTTTTCATTGGCCTTTTCCATTTAACTCAGAGGTGATTGGGCTCCCAAGTGAGACCCCAAATGCGTCAGCTATGACGTAATGTCTCCGTTCCCTCCTTCAGGGAATGGGGGTTACAGATGTAACCGAGACTTTCTTCACCTTATTTGTTTTAGAATAGCAACAGTTTATCTTTCCAGATAACGTACAGTAGCTCTGACATGGCAATACCCAACATAATCACTTGCATTTTATGCATCTTTTGCACTTTTTATACACATAAACCTTTTTCGTTTATGGTATTCATTTAGTAGTTGTTGATTACTCTTTTCTTAATAATAGGGTGGGGTATCGTTCAAAACATTTTGATACAGATGCTGTTACCGATACCTTGACTTCGATACCAGTTTCTGAACGATACTTTTTACAATACCAATTTTATGAAATCAATGTTAACAAGATTATATTAGCTCAAAAAAAAAAAAAAAAAAAAACCTTTGGTTTTATTTTTTTCAGTTTATTGACATTTATACAGATTTATAGGACTCCTGAGCCACTGCACAAAGGAACAAAATATATCCAACACAATAAATTAGTGGAAATAATTTTAAAAAAGCTCAAAAAGTTTTCAGTTTACACATCTGTTAGGCTACATTTAGACTAGTGGATGTTTGTTTTAAAATGCATACCTCAGGCAAAATCATAATTTCTATTAATTTTCCACTAATTTACTGACAAGCACTGGCACCTTCCAGAACGGTCTGGCGGTATGTATAACGTTAAATGCCTTCTCTCTTCTGCAATCTCTGTTCTGACTCAAAGGACATAACATATTTCAGCAGCATTACATGGCCAAAACACACATTAGACAGCAAACGGAAGTTTAAAATGGGGTTTGAGTAAAAGTGGAATATAAATCTTATAAAATATATTCATACCTTTATCACCAGCATGGTGGATTATTGTAATGGTCTCCTCACTGGCCTTCCCAAGAAAACCATTAGACAGCTGCAGCTTGTCCAGAACACTGCTGCCAGGATTCTGACTAGAACCAGAAAATCTGAGCATATCACACCAGTCCTCAGGTCTCTACACTGGCTTCCAGTTATATTTAAAATTGATTTCAAAGTACTTTTACTCATTTATAAATCACTCAATGGCCTAGGACCTAAATACATTGCAGATATGCTCACTGAATATAAACCTAACAGACCACTCAGATCATTAGGATCGAGTCAGTTAGAAATACCAAGGGTTCACACAAAACAAGGGGAATCCGCTTTTAGCCATTATGCTGCCCGCAGTTGGAATCAGCTTCCAGAAGAGATCAAATGTGCTAAAACATTAGCTACATTTAAATCTAGACTCAAAACTCATCTGTTTAGCTGTGCATTTACTGAACGAGCACTGTGCTACGTCCGAACTGACTGCACTATGTATAATTCTTTTCTATTTTTAACTGTCTTAAATTTATTTTAAATCAATTTTTAAATCATTTTAAAAGTTTTTAAATTTTTTTTATTTATTGTTGTGATTATTGTTTTTACGATTATTCTACTTCCTTTTTTGTGATTATTGTTTTTATTATTGTCTTTATTATTATTCTACCTCCTTTTATGTAAAGCACTTTGAATTACCTTTGTGTATGAAATGTGCTATATAAATAAACTTGCCTTGCCTTGCCTAAAATATGAAAAAAAAAGAAAACATCCCGTCTGGTTCACAGAATCTACTCCACAGTTCAGTTACCCACAATCCCCTCTGATGGGCTCTTGAACTCTTCCATCAGTTCCAAGGGTATGAAGAGTCTAACACTGACGCTACCCAGATAGCACACGTACGTCTGCAAGATGTCTGTTAAAGATCTCTTCATCTGGAAAGCATCTGCTGTGTATAAACATCTGGCAGACGTCTGTATGATGTCAGTTTTACATACATTCTAAATCATAAACATCTTAAAGACATCTAATAGACGTCTATTGGACATCTGATAGGAAATGTATTGCAGATGATCGAACTACATCTTGCAGATGTCTTACAGATCTAAATGCAGACGTCAAATAGACGTCCAAGATGTACGTGTGCTATCAGGGTACAGTCAAATTCAGTAAGGATGAGATTCACTCTGAGTATGCATCAGTAAATCACAGCATCACGCCAAAATAATATTACCACAAATTTTTTTAACAATCATTACCTCATGTCTCATTCACCGGTAAGAAAACATACAAAGCACATAATATTACAATAATAGCGCTTTTCTTTCTTGCTGGAATGCACTGATGACATATCATGTCTGTGCAAACAGGGTGTGCAGAGGTATGCAAATACATATTTCACAGGCAAACATTTTAATTGGATGAACATTTTATGGTCCTACACCTTCCATAGACAATATAAATAGATATAAATAAATTTAAACCACTTAACTTAGTGATTGCTATCAGGATGTGAAGAGACTAGAAAATATAATATAATATAATATAATGTAAGAAAATATTTGTAATGACATATGTCAGTTTGTGATGATTGGGCTGCGATGTAAATATGATGCAGAGCAAAATAAGCCTTATTTACAATGACTAGCTAGGTTTAAAATATATTTTAGTAATGCAAAATTAGCTCATGTACTTAAAATGTTGTAATAGATATTTAAAAACATAATTGTGATGCAATCTAATGTTGGCGGATAGCTATGATTTTCAGGAATGGAATTTCGAGGTTTAAAACGAGACGGCTTTCACTTTCACGGGTTTAACGAGAGCTGTCTGTCAAGTCAGGAGCACTAGACTAACGTCTGTTTCCGTTGTTTATCATGGGCATAGTCTCCACACTTTTGATCACCCCTTGTATGTTTAGATAGCACGAATAATGCAGCCTACCTTGTAGGGATGTGCGAGTCTAGTCGACTCCTCTACTAAACGGTACAACTCCTACTAGTCGAAAATGAAAACAATAGTCGATTACACGAGAAAAAAAAAATTATCATTCAGATTACCATCATTTTAACGTTACATTCATAACATTCAAATAACAAGTTAAAATAAAATGTTTGAAAAATACATTATTTTTTTTAAGTGTATCGGGCGGAAACTACATTTTTACCTCAGACCTCACATGCATTTTTGAAATACAAGGGAACTGAAAAGTTGTGTGTAAACTGTGTAATGTCAAATTGGCTTACAATCACTCTGAAGCAATGCGTAATCATATTCAGCACACGCACGTAGGCATTAGCTTAGAGGCTAGCCAAAGCCAGCAGACACCAATCACGTCATTCACCATAACCCACTGCCGCTGTGATGTAAAAATAGAAAAATGTTATGAGTCACATGACAGACAGACCCAGAATATCTTAAAGACATACACACATTAAAATGTTTAAGAGGAATAAAATGGCTAAGACAACATGAAAATCTATTAAAACTTAAATATACATAAAATCATTATAATATATTGAGCAGGTTAAAACACGTGTCCTGTGTGACAGTGTCACAAACCTACAGAGACGTTCCCAGAACGATCTTTAAAAAAAAAAATCATTGTAACGCAGTTTGTAGAACAGGAAGAAGGAGGCGGGAACCGGCGAACATTTAAACCCTTTAATAATAAAATATGCAAACACAAAAGTGAAGCGGCAGCCCCTCACGGACAACGCTCCTCCTTTTATCCTTCCGGAGCTCCTCTGTGGGACTCGAGACCGGTGAGTGGCGCAGGTGTCGCTCATTATCATTATACTCCACCGGGCTTGTTCCGTTCCCACGGCTCTCGGCCCCGCCCCACTCGTCACAATCATGTTTAGTTGATTTTGATGATAGAGCCTGTGCTCTGCTTTAGATTCATGTTTGTATTATATATTTAGATAAAGTCATCTGCTAAATAAATACATTTTGTTTGTTAAAAACATCAGTCAGTGACGCTCAATACACACACAGCCGGTGTCAGGCATGTCAGCTTTTAGGTCTTAATTTGTAGAACACAAAATTAAGATGGTCAATGCCGTAGTCTCCCAGAATACAATGACAACATCCAGGATCAACACTGTTCATGTACCGCAGGATAAGATTAAATCAATTTATATTTAACCAGTTTAATATGGAGAGGCACTGAAACTTAGTCCTTCATTTATCTGCCTTTGACCTACACTGTACATGATGTGAGAACAGTTAGCTATTTGGGTTTGTACATTAGCATGGACTAACAAACTTTACCGTTTATCCAGAGATACCTTGCTGAAGCACAAGATGACATTAACGTTTGCTTGAGCAAATGAAAATTGTAACTTAATGAGAGTATGACAACCAGAAAATGAATGTTGAATAATAAAATAAATTCCAAATTCCATTGCCCATTTTCTCAGGATACCTTGTGTCAGTGGCTACATTTAACATGCACACTTTTTGTGATTAAATTCATTCCGATTGATGAATCGGAATGTAGTGTTTACATGAACACTATATATTGTGATCGGGTTGATGTGCGTGTTTATATGTCACAAGCTTTAAATGCTACTCACATTTATCACGCAGTAAAAATGCCACTCCCCACACCCAAAAATGCCACTCCGCCACTCCCCACACCGAACGTCTTGTGCTTTGACCGTCTTATAGGATGAGTGACCCATGTGACGACCTGACGTGACGTCAAAGTCATAAAATTACTTGGTTTTTAAATGTAATGAGCTTAACTGCTCTTTAGAGACTACAAATAAACATTGCAACAACTGGATGTACATACGACTCTTTGTCTGTGAGCACTGTATTTTGCATATGTAACTACTAAGGATTTTTAAAACACTAATATGTTGCAAAGGTATCAACATATACACCATCATTTAGATCATCAAAATACACATTCAAAGAGACCAAACATGGCATAGGTAAATTATACTACTAGTTATCTATCATAACAAATGCATATAACAGTGCATAATAAAAAACACAAAATTACAATAATACTATACACAATGACCTGGGCTATGTGTGATAGGAAGGTCAAAGATAGGTGTCTGTGAATGAATAAAAGTAGTCATTTCCTATAGCAGTGTGTTTCTGTTCTAGAGAGATTTAAGTAGGGGAAGATTCTCTCTACATACTTGTAGGTCGTATCCGTATTTTTATCTGATCTGGCCGAGGTATTCTGGTTGCCATGGTAACCATTTTGTTAATTTAATGAATTGATTTAGTAAATCAAATGGACAATTGTGTCTGACTGGGCCAAACGCTACACACACTTCCGACCAAACGCCTATGGTACGTGTTAACAACGCTTGTGTAGGAACGTGTAGGAACGTGTTACATAAAATTTTGTAAAAACCCTTTTTGGCTTATTATTAGAACCGATTTAATAATTAATAATGTAGGATTAAGAACATTTAAAATATTATGGGTATTTTATTACAGGCTACAATTTACTTTTATCTGAAAGTGTAGCCTGTCACTGCGGTGTCAAATTTACACATACAGTTGATGCAAAGCTGTGTAGAACTGAACACAATATGAGTTTGTTGTTAATAATAAACTGTATTGTTAAATTAACTGTTTATAGTAGACGTAAACAGGCCGTTTCACTGTCTATGCGGCACGAGATACTGTGATCCAGTCCAGCCCAAAGGATAAGTGGTGTACGGTTGGATGGACTTTGACATTTGTTCATTTGTGAGATTTTATGTTTAAGATTCAAACGGTGTTTATATATTATTCTCTTTACTTATTAAATGCTTATTTTTCATTCACTTTTTAATTTACGTATTTGATATTTTTATATTATTTAGCGGTGTAGTGGTGCCTGGAAAAGTGGGTATACTCTTAATTTATTCAAGGTATTGTTTTCATTATAAAGTACTAATTCAAATTAGTAATCAATAAGTAATTATTATTTTACCATTCTGTGCGCCTCCCCTGAGGCATTTCTGTCACTAGCCAAGTTTTCACCCAGTTTTTTTGTTTTGTTTTGTTATCGACAAAGAGAATATGCGTAAAATAAGAAGAAGAAGAAGAAGAAGAAGAAAACCTTTGCGAAATCTGCTGTCTCCAGCCTGTTTTCACCCAACTGGCTTTTTAGCAATAAAATGGTGTGCATGATGACGTCATCCCTTGGTGTACTGCAAAAAAAAAAAAGTTGCCCTTAAGCTGTTTCCATTCACCTATTGCGCAAATTACATAGGCTAGTAGCCTGTTTTTAGTTCATCCATTTTAAACAAAACGTTATAAATTGTATAGGCCTATATAAAATGAATTTATTAACAAGTGTAACAAGTTTTTTTTTCTTTCTTTCTTTTTGTAAGCCTGCTTAGTTGGGCCAATAGACTGTTTAGTTAGTTGAGCATCAAGAAATATTTATAAACAGGTGCAGTTGTTTTATCTTTATTTTTATGGTTAACTTTTATTAGACTGTTTTGGAAATAGGTTCAGTTCGGTTATTTAATTTCTCCTCACCGACAACAGATACAGAATACAAAACGGAACGTAAGGATTCACATGGCCACATCACGCACCTGCAGCGCTGTGAAAAACATAATATAGCGGGGTGCCCGGGGCACAAACTAACGCGTCTCACACCCCTGTGGACTGTTTTTGTTGGTTTCCCCCTTCTGTGCCCATATATGGTCTTTCCTGTTCTGTTCCTTGTTGTCATTTTTTATAAGTCTTACCTGTCCTTGCATCGTTAGCACCCCTTATAAGTTGGATTCAGTTCAGTGTTGTTCATCGGATCTTAAAGCTATGTTGGTGTGTGTTTCCCTGCTGTTCGTGTCTGGATGTACCCTTTGTGGAGTTTATTAAAGACTTTTTGATATATTTTGTTTTCCTACGTCTCCTTCTACACACAGCGTGACAACGCGGGGTTAATTGTAACATTTGAACTATCGATACAGACTAGTGATGGGTCGTTCTTGAACGATTCGTTTATTTTGAACGAATCTTTAATGTGACTCGGGATGAACGAGTCATCCCGGGGAGTGATTCGTTCAGTCGTGCATGCGCAACATCCTATTAGGTTCTGTACTGGAATTAGTTCACCTGTTTCGAATCTTCGGGTTTTGGAGTCCTTAGTTCATCTTATGGGGCTGTCACGTGATGAACGAACGACTCAAACCCGAAAACTTGTCAGATAAGGGGCGAGGTTGAGCTAATCATAGACTGAAGACCCAGGTAAACAATTAATTAATCTTTTCTGTTTCTTATAGCATTATAGTTTTGTCTTGTTTGTAGTGTGATCAACGTTTGTGTAAGCAGTAGATGTGTTAACACGTAACATTTTAATTCTATTTTGCTAAAATGAACGAAATGACTCGAAAAAAGATTTGTTGATTTTGCTGAACGAGACTCAAAGGTCCGAGTCGGTAAAATGATCCGAACTTCCCATCACTAATACAGACTGCCGGCATCCTTTTTGACAGGGGTGCGGAACGAAGCGGGCGCGGGCGCAATCATATTTCAAAGGAGGCCAGCGCCACGGTCCTGACCGCCTTAGTGTCTTTAATGGGTGTTTTTAGGAATATTTGCATTTATTCACGAGCGATTGGATTAGCTATTCATGTGGTGGACTGTCATGATTTTGGCTAATGAAAGACACTACTGAATGATGCGCATCCCACAAAAGTGGGTGTAAAAAAAGTGCTTTTATACATTTACCTGTAAATAATTTCCAATTGAAGAGCATTGCAAAAGCAATTGCTAACTTGTTTAATGAAGCTTCAAATGTTTTGTCTTATATATTATCCTTAAGACCCTTTTTGACTTACAACTTGAAGTTTTCCCTAATTGAAACTACAGTGTACCTGAGTGTCAATTTATTGCATGATTTGTTGAATAATCCTAAAAACACGATAATAAATAAAACCCAAAAAAAGTTTAACATAAATGTAACCATTGATGAAAACGTATGCATATGGCTATATTTAACAAACAATGAGGAAATTTATTACTATGTTCAACAGACAAACATTTAGAAACTCAGGGAAAGAACGGTCACTGCCGACCTTATTGAAACTTTTCCTCTCCATAGCTTATGAGCAGGGGGCATGATTAGTATGGGGAAAGGTGGGGCTGAGCACATACCTGTGGACATAATAATAAGGAAAACAAGCAAAAATTGATGGTATATGCATATATGTATATTCATGATATTGATGTATGAATGCTAAAATAATCTGAAAAAATAAAATAAAACACAAATTAAGACTATGTTTGAATTGGACCTGGACACACATATCAAGTTGTGCTGATGAACAAGGTGTGATGGTCAATGCCATGTTACTTATATAATCTATCAAAGCAAGCAATTTAGGCCTATATATGTATGTGTATAGCTTACTGCATATGGAGAACTATAAATTCTATCATTTAAATGTTAACACTTTATGATAAGTGGAACACATCTTTAGAAAATTAAATTAAAATCATAAATTTATGAAAATATGCATGACATTTACAATACCAAAATCTAACTGTCCCTTTTAAATTTGATACTTTTAAAATTTGTCAAAATCTATCGTAATAAATATGAATGTATCTCATTACTTAAATGAAAAAGGTAAGGTGTAAAGGTTTTATTAACAATTAGCCTAATTTAATCAACCAATCCAAGCCTTTTACAGGCTGCTTTAATGATGAAATCATTCCTGTATATTAGACATATTAAATATATTAGATTTAAGTTGCGCCATCATTTACTAAAATAAGAAAATGTGTATTAGTAAAACGAAAGACAACATTATTTTATTTACAGCCCCGATTATGTCGTAAATTGCTTCGATGTAATGTTACTTCTGGATTTCCCAGGTATGGGGATGGTATCACAAGGTAACGTAATGGATAGGGGCGTAGTTTCTGGCGTCACTCTTGAACATGGGTGGGGTTGGATGTCCAACGCATTTAGACAATAATACTGTTAAACCTATTGATCTTTTTTTATTATTTTATTTTATTTATATATCTGTTGTCATAAATTCCCTAAAAATGTCGGGCTTGACTTTCTACATTATTTTAAATAATACTCTCAAAATTAATTAGTTAACATTTTGTTTGAAAAAATCTTTCTTTGTGGAATTTTATTCCTAATTGTATTTTTGAACAACTCGGGGTCTTTCTTTTTTACTAATGTGTAATTACATGAATGACAAATTGCCAGTGAAATTATCTGCCTTTTATGCTCAAGCTTCGTTTGCTTGGAAATTGAACTACAAGCACAATTTTTCTCCGCAGCATTATTTCATTTGGAACAACCGTTGTATTTTGTATAAACACAAATGTGTTTTTTTTTTTTTTTTTGAAAGTTGGTTTGATAAGGGTATTGTTTTAGTTTTTCATTTATTTAACACTCAAGGGTGTCTTATGACATGTGATGAATGTCCCACATCTTCTGGGATTGTAGTTATGGTAAAACGTTAAGGTATAATGTGTTTATCAAAGAAAAGGTACTCTTTAATTTTAATTTGCATTTTGAAAATGTAGTTTAAGGATATTTTAACTTATAATAATGTGAATAACCAAGTTTTTGTTATTAATCTGCTTATGTATTAGTCCAGTGTCACATTCATAAGTATAAGTTTTCTAACAAATAGCCATTTTACAGTGGTTTAGAATTGGAAAACAATTAAAATTGGTGATTAAAACTGTCCACTTGTGTTCTATCTACAAAATCTTTGAATAATATAAAGTTCCTGTATGTCTGTGATTGTAATATCTTATTTGTCTGTCTTTCCCTTGTTGCTCTGCCTTCATAATATATGCTGTCATGTTTTGTTTCTGTCGTTCAAATAATAATAGTAATAATAATAATAACAACAATAATTAACAACAACAATAATAATGTCCACCACAGGATGCAGTGAGCCCTACTTGCCGCAGGATGGCGTATGTCTCCTCCCAGCTTTGTTTAAAAATCTGCACCGATTTAACTGACCGACTTTCTTGTAGCCTATGACATCGGAATTTTGGTGGCGAAATTAATATCAAAATGAATGAATCCCCAGTTTCACCAAGGTAAGTCTTTAACATTTTAGATTTGGTTACCGCGTCCATGGTGCCAGCGGGTAAAATTTACCCATGCACATGACTACTGTTTTGATATGGCTACATAAAATATTATCTCATTTTATTATGCCACTGTCTTCACAAAGTAATGCCTAGAGTCATAAAATGTTTAATCTGGTTTTATCTGAACAATTTTTTTAACAACAGGGGATTGTAAATTACACAATTTTAGTAAAAGTCAATGACTGACGGCTTGGATATTTTATTGAAAATCTGTACATTTGAAAAACATCCATGGGTAAATTTTTACCCTGTGGCGGTTCTAGTGTTAATGGTTATGTTCCACACTTGTTTCCAGTTGAGTTCCTTGTATCACATGTTCATGGACCCTCAGTTTGATTCAGTTCTTTAACAGATGCTACCTTGTTCCGTCTTTTCAGAGGTGAACAGCAGCCGTCTCAAGACTTTTTGAAAGAGGTCTCCGACATATTACTCGACCTAAGCTGTAGACTGGCATCTGTTCATGAGGACATGGACTATGTATATCTAAGAATTGAGCAAGTTCTAAATGTATTGTCCAGAAGTTCATTGGAATCTTGTGTTTGCATCGGAACTATTAGACAGTTGTCAGGGCACAGTCCTCAATGGCTATAAAGCACCAGTTATTCAGACAGGAAAAACTGGACGTCCTTGTTTTGACATATCCAAAGAGCACCTTGAATTCCTTATTGGATATGATTTTAGTGTTCCTGAAATTGCCAAACTTTTGATTGTGAGTGTAAGAACAGAAGAAGAATGAAAGAATTAGACTTATCAGTGAAACAGTGCTTTACGGACATTAGTGAGGAGGATCTACAACAAATTATTGCAGACTTACTTGCAACCACTCCTAATTCTGGATACAGAATGATCTCCGGGGATCTGAGGAGCCTAGGCATTAGATATATAGAAAATAATAACATACACATGTATTGTAGGTTACCAAAATATTTTTAGAGTAAAAGTTTTAAAGGTGAAGTCCACTTCCAGAACAAAAATTGACAGATAATGTACTCACCCCTTGTCATCCAGAATGTTCATGTCTTTCTTTCTTCAGCCGTAAAGAAATTATGTTTTTTGAGTGAAACATTTCTGCATTTTTCTCCATATAATGGACTGATATGGTGCCCCAATTTTGAACTTCAAAAAGACAGCTTAAATACGGCTTCAAACGATCCCAAATGCAGTTGTAAACTATCTCAGCCAAGGAAGAAGGGTCTTATCTAGCGAAACGATCAGTTATTTTCATTAAGAAATACAATTTAAATAGTTTTTAAATCTCAAACGCTCGTCTTGTCTTACTCTCCCTGAACTCTGTGTATTCTGGCTCAAGATAGTTAGGGTATGTCAAAAAACAATTGCATTTTCTCCCTCAACTTCAAAAATCATTTCAAAATCATCCTACATCCTATAAGTACCGACCCAGTCTTTGCAAAGTGAACATGCAAAGATGATGAAACACCCTTAACAAAAAAGGTAAAACAGCGATGAAGGACGATTTTGAAGTTGAGGGAGAACATGAGATGGGAGTTTTCCGACATACCCTAACTGTCTTGAACCGGAAAAAAACAATTCAGGCAAAGCAAGACAAGACGAGCGTTTGACATTAAAAAGTATATAAATTGTATTATTTTTATGAGAATAATTGATTGTTTCACTAGATAAGACTCTTCTTCCTCGGCTGGGGTCATTTACAACCGCATTTAAACTATATTTTGGAAGTTCAAAATTCGGGACACCATACATGTTTCCCTCAAAAAACATAATTTCTTTACAGCTGAAGAAAGAAAGACACAGACATCTTAAATGACAAGGGGTGAGAACATTATCTGTCAGTTTTTGTTCTGGAAGTAGACTTCTCCTTTAAATAAATAAAATCACTCTAAAACTCAAATCAACAAACATGCATTGTCATATGTACTGTCTACAGTTCAATATCCTGAACCATAATAAAAAGAGAAAAAAATGCTATGTTGTGCTTCCTCCCCAAAAGGATCAACTAGCAAAGAGTCCGGACAACTCTCTAATCCATGTAAGGGAGACAGAAAATGTGCAGAACAGTGCGTCCCCCAGGACCAGGATGGAAAACCACTGCTCTAGAGTTCTGCAGAGAAACTTACTTGCACGTCTTACACAGGTCCAGAGTGCAAACCTGGTTGCCTGTCATCCTCACTTCCTAGAGAAGATCTGGAAGAGTAGTCGCAGGTTAGTACACTACAGTATGGTACATTTACACAATGTTCTGTTGCCATCCTATGAGTAAAACACAAAGGGAAAATACACAGAATGCCAATGATGATACCTTAATTATGAAAAATGTACAAAAGGTAAACAAACTGTTTCCTTTTTTTGTGAAAGGCTAAGAATGTTGATGCTATATGCTAGCATGTGCTCCATAATTAGACATACTAGTTAAACATACTAACTGTTAAGGGAACTTAAGTGTATTCATGTGTGAAAATATCAGATGAACATCTTTTTGAATAGAAAATGTATTTATAAATTTGAAGCATGAAGGAATAAACATTTTATTTACTAATTAAACACAATCAAAACATTTAAATGAACAGAAAATAAATGTTACTATATACATACTATAAACAAACTTAACTAAGTGAATTGCTATAAACTACTACTACCAAATGAAAAAAGCTACTACACTAACTAAATTAACTTATGACTGCAACTAAAATGAACTAAACTAGTAAACCATTTTCACTAAATTTAAACTAACCTACTACACTTAATGAGTAACTATTTGAGAACAAACAAAGGAAATGTCAATGACACATTTATGTATGTGTTAAATTTCTAATTTCACAGGCAGACTTTCAGTGAGTTTCTCTACACTGCCACCGGTAGAGGTTGGCTGGGACTGCAAACTTCTCAAAGTCACCACTCAGCAGAGTAAGCCTGTCTGTGCCAGCGGAGACACCCACAATCTCCACCACGGCACTATCTACTTTTTCCGCTGAGCAATCAGGATCTCAACAAATGTATAATTTACACTCCAGTAAGTGTACGTTCCTGTAAAAGCACATTGATTGTATGAGCTTATTGATATTTCAGTGGCATGCCAAATGCAAAATCATTGCAATCAAATATCAAATATATGAAATTTGAAACAGAATTATAGCGGTTAACAAGTGGCTAATGCTACAAATGTAATATGTTTATCAAAAGTTGTATTTGGTGCTTTTAACTTAACTTTGGCTATCAATACATTTACATGGACAACAATACTCCAATATTAACCCGATTAAAACAATACTCTGAATAAGAAACTACCAATTAAACAGTGATTTTTGAGTACCTTAAACCAGCTAAACTCATACTTGAAGTAAACAGAAATTTAATTAAGACGTAAATTTTGGTTGCTTTATTGAAGTGCATTGTAGACATGTACACATAATCACACTAACGTTGTTTGGGAGTTTTTGTCACATTTCGCGACAGGACACACACACGTTTTATGGGGACATTCCATAGGCGTAATGGTTTTTATACTGTACAAACCCTATTTTCTATCGCCCTACACCTACCCTACACCTAAACCTAGCCCTCACAGGAGACTGTGCACACTTTTACTTTCTCAAAAAATTTACTGGTATTACTATGCTTGTGGGGTCATTTGGTCCCCATAACGTGATAAATACCAGGTGCACACGCACACAACTTTACATGTCCGTCACAATTATTTCCAGTCAAAAAGGTAGTTCTTGTTCAAAAATGACACCACATGGAGTAGACATATAGGTTGTCTAGTTCTTTGAGATTAGATGTCTAGTATTAACTGTCTAAGAAACTTTAAACTGTTAAGATTGCAATTAAACAATTTTTGTAATATTTTGAATGTATAAATATATTTAAAAAAAATACATATTTTAAATATATTAATTAACATTAAATATATTAATAATATATTAATTATATTTTCAAAATAAACAGTAATTTCCCCAGTCATTTAAATTTTTTGGCAAAATGCTTTAAAATCACTAACAATATCTGCAAAATTAACAATTAGGCTGTTATTTTTAGTATTATATCATTATCGACACATTACATTAATTCTCATTTTTATACAGATAAATACTGTCTTTTTTTAATAGAAATGTTTGTAAAATTACAAAAATAATGGTGATGATAATTTATGAAATCACCACCAGATGGTGCAAATGGCACCATTTCTAACACAATAACAACAACAAAAAAATATGGGCAAATGATTGTCAGTAACACCTGCTTAACAAAAACTGATGCAAGTAAAATATCCTAACTTAAATAAAGTGGAAAAACTTTATTTACACTTTAAAACAGTCATTTTACAGGCATTTTGTGAATTATGATCAAACACCTTCACTGTATAAATAAAGTCAAATGACTTACAGTAACAGAATATTAAACACTATCAGATTTCTCAAAGTGCTCCTATTATGCCTTTTCAAATATGACCTTTCATGCAGTGTGTCATGTAGCTGTATGTGAATATAAACTATCTACAAAGTTATGAAGCCGACAGTGCACGATAAATAAAGTTATTGTCTATCAAAAAAAAGAGTCGGTTCACAATAGCCTGAACGAGTCGTTCAGGAATTCAAATCTTTTTCTGTTACGGCCACATGTCACAAAGTAACACATTTGCATAATGTCCGCCCACGTTCTACGTCACGAACAACTTGCCCGCCCACAAACACAGTAAAATTTCCATGTGGTTTAGGTCATGTCGAGAAGACGCTGTATCCTAAGTACAATGCGGGTTTCACCAAAGGCTTGCTCTTAAAAGATGGATCAGTGCCCAGTTTATTTGGACCGGCTTGCTCCTCCGAACCTCTAACTGTAAGTGTGATTAATAATTGATGGTTGTATTTTCTAGCGATCATTCAAAATTGTCCTATATCACTCATGGGAGTGAGTAAATTATCAGGACATTTTTATTCTGAAAGTGGAGTAATCCTTTAAAACTTGTTGCTCTCATGTAACGTTACTCTGTATCATGCAAAATACGTATTTATTGTGTGTGTGTGTGTGTGTGTGTGTGTGTATGTGTGTTCGCTCCGCGCAGCTTGTAGGTCTCTGGCTAACTGGCTGACAGCGGGGTTAAGTTGGTTTTGTTTTCGATATTCGTGACACATTCAGCGATAAATGGCAATAACTTTAAAACGACTTGCCCTAAAAAAGTCTAAACGGTATGACCGCCAAAAGGACAAAGCTGATCATGTTTCACAGCCTTCATTTTCAGTATTTTCGCTCTATGTAATGAGCACTGCCCGCACAAGCTGTCGCAATGTGCATGAAGCCGGGAGAGCTCGCTCTCAGCGGAGCGTTCAGTAAGGGACCGTGGGGAAAGTGCAAGTTTTCTTAGTTTTTTGCTGTAGCTCAGTGGGCGGCGTTTTTGTAATAGCTTCTTTGTTAAAGGGCCTATAGACATGAGACCAGTGTCAATCAATAGAAGGGGACAGTGGACATTTTTCACAACCTCTTTTTTACCCCTGCTGGCTAATTATGGAATTGCATGTCCAAAAATTAACATTCTTTTTTAAATAACTTTCGTCAGCAGGATCATAGAGACATGAGACCAGTGTCAGTCAATAGAGGGGGACAGTGGACATTTTTCACATCCTTCCAATTTACCCCTACTGGTAGAAAAGGGATTTGCATGTCCAAAATTAACATTCTTTTTGTAATAACTTTTGTCAACAGGTGGATAGAGACATGAGACCAGTGCCAATCAATAGAAGGGGACAGTGGACATTTTTCACAACCTTACATTTTACCTCCTTTTTGTAATAACTTTTTACAGCAGGAAGATAGAGACATGAGACCAGTGTCAATCAATACAGAGTGAATGTCGGCATCTTTTACAACCTGTCTTTTTACCTCTACTGGTGTGTAGTGAAATTGCAAGTGCAGAATTAATATTTTTTGGGAAGATCTTTTTTATTCAGGGAGACTGAGACTCAACGTATCAATTAATAGAGGGGGGACTACTGACAAACAACAATCTCTCTTTTTCTCTTAAAAAAATAAATGTCTCAATTTGACTGTATTACTTAGTATATTTTGTAGAACTCTAATAAAACATTGAGTGGACTTGGAGTTGTCATGCACTCGGATGCATTTTCATTCAGACTTGAGCCTTTGGCTTTGGGACTCACTAAATATTTACATCACTGACCAGATGTTTTTTTTTTTTTATTATTGATAACATCAATCAAACAATAAAATAAGAAAATCACTCACTGCTCTTATCTGAATCACTTTAGTTACTGAATCACTAAACTAATAAGAATAGTTTGAGTTTTGCATATATATGTGCCCCCTTCAAAAGCCCAAAAACAATGTTCAGCCCTGGGGTCCATGTCCACAGAGTGAAAAATTATTTCTAATGTCATTTATATACTAATTAAGTTGGCTTGGGAAAGCCAACTTACTGAAATTGTATTTAAACTTATTATTAAGTTGGCTTGAGAAAGCCAACTTACTGATCTGCTATTTAAACTTCCAGTTATTATTATTATTATTAAGTTGGCTTGAGAAAGCCAACTTACTGATCTGCTATTTAAACTTCCAGTTATTATTAGGTTGGCTTGAGAAAGCCAACCTACTGATCTGCTACTTAAGCTTATTATTATTATTATTATTATTCTTCTTAGCCAAATTTTCAAACGCTACTCCTCCTAGAGCTTTAACTCTACAAACTCCAAACTCAGCCTAGATCTTCAGACTGGTCTGACTCGAGTTGCTATATCTCTTCAAACTGATCGGACTTACGGTTTTCCTAAAAATGACGTTTAAAACTGGGAAAAATCCCATAGACTTACATTGACGGAATGTTCAAATGAGCCAACACTTTTCAAATTCCAACTGTCAAAACTCCCAGAATCCTTTGAGACTCAATCAAGCTTCCCTTCTATGTACTGTATTTCTAATCCATTCAAACTCATTCAAACTCATCTATCTATCTATTTATTTACCTATCTATCTATCTATCTATCTATCTATCTATCTATCTATCTATCTATCGCTAGCCAAACTAGAGTCATGCTAGTAGCCTGCTAATCATGCTAGTAACATGCTAGTAACTGGCTAATCATGCTAATAACATGCCAACATCATGGTAATCATGTTAGAAACAGACTAACAACATGCTAGTAACTTGCTAATCATGCTAGAAACATGCTAGCAACTTGCTAATCATGCTAGAAACATGCTAGCAACTTGCTAATCATGCTAGAAACATACTAGCAACTTGCTAATCATTCTAAAAACATGCTAGCAACTTGCTAATCATTCTAAAAACATGCTAGCAACTTGCTAACAACTTGCTAATCATGTTAAAAACATGCTAGAAACATGCTAATCATGTTAGAAACATGCTAGCAACTTGCTAATCATGCTAGAAACATGCTAGCAACTTGCTAATCATGCTAGAAACATACTAGCAACTTGCTAATCATTCTAAAAACATGCTAGCAACTTGCTAATCATTCTAAAAACATGCTAGCAACTTGCTAACAACTTGCTAATCATGTTAAAAACATGCTAGAAACATGCTAATCATGCTAGAAACATGCTAGCAACTTGCTAATCATGCTAGAAAACATGCTAGCAACTTGCTAATCATGTTAGGAACATGCTAGCAACATGCTTACAACTTGCTAATCATGTTAAAAACATGCTAGCAAATTGCTAATCATGTTAAAAACATGTTAGCAACTTGCCAATCATGTTAGGAACATGCTAGCAACATGCTAACAACTTGCTAATCATGTTAAAAACATGCTAGCAACATGCTAATCATGTTAGAAATATGCTAGCAACTTGTTAATCATGCTAGAAACATACTAGCAACATGCTAGTCATGTTAGAAACATGCTAGCAACTTGTTAATCATGTTAGAAATATGTTAGCAACTTGTTAATCATGCTAGAAACATCCTTAGCAACCACCCTGGGCACCTTAACAACCGGCCTAGCAACCACCCCAAGTACCCTAGCAACCGCATAGCAACACCCTAGCAACCACCCTGGATACCTTAGCAACCGCATAGCAACACCCTAGCAACCATCCTGGATACCCTAGCAACCGCATAGCAACACCCTAGCAACCACCCCAAGTACCCTAGCAACCGCATAGCAACACCCCAGCAACCACCCTGGATACCCTAGCAACGGCATAGCAACACCCTAGCAACCACCCTGGATACCTTAGCAACCGCATAGCAACACCATAGCAACCACCCCTGTTACCCTAGCAACCGCATTGCAACACCTTAGCAACCATCCTGGGTACCTTAGCAACCGCATAGCAACACCCTAGCAACCACCCTGGATACCATAGCAACACCCTAGCAACCACCCTGGATACCATAGCAACACCCTAGCAACCACCCCTGTTACCTTAGCAACCGGATAGCAACACCCTAGCAACCACCCCTGTTACCCTAGCAACCGCATTGCAACACCTTAGCAACCATCCTGGATACCCTAGCAATGGCATAGCAACACCCTAGCAACCACCCTTGGTACCCTAGCAACCGCATAGCAACACCCTAGCAACCACCCCTGTTATCATGTTAATAAAATGTTAAACATTTTAACAACATGCTAGTAAAATGCTAATCATGCTAGAATCATTCTAGTAACTTGCTAATTGTTATCTATCTACTTATCTATCTATCTATCTATCTATCTATCTATCTCTGACAGACTGTATTGCCTTCAAAACATTCAAACTTTAACCTTTTAAAACTACGTTAGACTTCAAACCATTACAGACTGAAAACCATCAAATGCAAAACTTTTTAAAACTTCGTAAACTTTTTAAACTATAAACTTTTCAAACTTTTTCAAACTTTCTGGTCCAGCTTTCTCAAGCCAACCTAAAGTTTGTCTTGACAAACTTTACTATCTAGTTATTATTATTATTCTTCTGAGACTAAATTTTCTGACTGTATCTCCTCCTAGAGCTTTAACTCTACAAACTCCAAACTCAGCCCAGATCTTCAGACTGGTCTGACTCGAGTTGCTATATCTTTTCTAACTGATCGGACTTACGATTTTCCTAAAAATGCCGATCAAAATTGGGAAAAATCCCATAGACTTACATTGACGGAATGTTCAAATGAGCCAACACTTTTCAAACTCCAACTGTCAAAACTCCCAGAATCCTTTGAGACTCAATCAAGCTTCCCTTCTATGTACTGTATTTCTAATCCATTCAAACTCATTCAAACTCATCTATCTATCTATCTATCTAACCATTACTATCTAACTATCTATCTATCTATCTATCTATCTATCTATCTATGGCTAGCAACCAGAATCATGCTAATAACTTGCTAATCATACTAGAAACATGCTAGTAACTTGCTAATCATGCCACAAACATGCTAGCAACTTTGCTAATCATGCTAGAAACATGCTAGCAATATGCTAACAACTTGCTAATCATGCTAGAAACATGCTAGCAACTTGCTAATCATGCTAGAAACATGCTAGCAACATGCTAACAACTTGCTAATCGTACTAGAAACATGCTAGTAACTTGCTAATCATGCCACAAACATGCTAGCAACTTTGCTAATCATGCTAGAAACATGCTAGCAATATGCTAACAACTTGCTAATCATGCTAGAAACATGCTAGCAACTTGCTAATCATGCTAAAAACATGCTAGCAACATGCTAACAACTTGCTAATCATGCTAGAAACATGCTAGCAACTTGCTAATCATGCTAGAAACATGCTAGCAACTTGCTAATCATGCTAGAAACATGCTAGCAACATGCTAACAACTTGCTAATCATACTAGAAACATGCTAGTAACTTGCTAATCATGCCACAAACATGCTAGCAACTTTGCTAATCATGCTAGAAACATGCTAGCAATATGCTAACAACTTGCTAATCATGCTAGAAACATGCTAGCAACTTGCTAATCATGCTAAAAACATGCTAGCAACATGCTAACAACTTGCTAATCATGCTAGAAACATGCTAGCAACTTGCTAATCATGCTAGAAACATGCTAGCAACTTGCTAATCATGCTAGAAACATGCTAGCAACATGCTAACAACTTGCTAATCATGCTAGAAACATGCTAACAACTTGTTAATCATGTTAGAAACATGCTAGCAACTTGCTAATCATGCTAGAAACATGCTAGCAACTTGCTAATCATGCTAGAAACATGCTAGCAACTTGCTAATCATGCTAGCAACATGCTAACAACTTGTTAATCATGCTAGAAACATGCTAGCAATATGCTAGCAACTTGCTAATCATGCTAGAAACATGCTAGCAATATGCTAACAACTTGCTAATCATGCTAGAAACATGCTAGAAACATGCTAGCAACATGCTAACAACTTGCTAATCATGCTAGAAACATGCTAGCAACTTGCTAATCATGCTAGAAACATGCTAGCAACATGCTAACAACTTGCTAATCATGCTAGAAACATGCTAACAACTTGCTAATCATGTTAGAAACATGCTAGCAACTTGCTAATCATGCTAGAAACATTCTAGCAACTTGCTAATCATGCTAGAAACATGCTAGCAACATGCTAGTCATGGTAAAAAAACATGCTAGCAACATGCTAACAACTTGCTAATCATGCTAGAAACATGCTAGCAACTTGTTAATCATGCTAGAAACATGCTAGCAATATGCTAGCAACTTGCTAATCATGCTAGAAACATGCTAGCAATATGCTAACAACTTGCTAATCATGCTAGAAACATGCTAGAAACATGCTAACAACATGCTAACAACTTGCTAATCATGCTAGAAACATGCTAGCAACTTGCTAATCATGCTAGAAACATGCTAGCAACATGCTAACAACTTGCTAATCATGTTAGAAACATGCTAGCAACATGCTAACAACTTGCTAATCATGCTAGCAACATGCTAATAACTGGATAATCATGCTAGAAACATGCTATAAAACTTTTTAAACTGTTTAAACTTTTTAAACTCTTTCAAACTTTCTGGTCCGGCTTTCTCAAGCCAACTTAAAGTTTGTCTTGACGAACTTTTTTATCTAGTTATTATTATTCTTCTGAGACTAAATTTTCTGACTGTATCTCCTCCTACAGCTTTAACTCTACAAACTCCAAACTCAGCCCAGATCTTCAGACTGGTCTGACTCGAGTTGCTATATCTTTTCTAACTGATTGGACTTACGATTTTCCTAAAAATGCCGATCAAAATTGGGAAAAATCCCATAGACTTACATTGACGGAATGTTCAAATGAGCCAACACTTTTCAAACTCCAACTGTCAAAACTCCCAGAATCCTTTGAGACTCAATCAAGCTTCCCTTCTATGTACTGTATTTCTAATCCATTCAAACTCATTCAAACTCATCTATCTATGTATCTATCTATCTAACCATTACTATCTATCTAACTATCTATCTATCTATCTATCTATCTATGAAACATGCTAGCAACTTGCTAATCATGCTAGAAACATGCTAGCAACATGCTAACAACTTGCTAATCATGCTAGAAACATGCTAGCAACTTGCTAATCATGCTAGAAACATGCTAGCAACATGCTAACAACTTGCTAATCATGCTAGAAACATGCTAGCAACTTGCTAATCATGCTAGAAACATGCTAGCAACTTGCTAATCATGCTAGAAACATGCTAGCAACTTGCTAATCATGCTAGAAACATGCTAACAACTTGCTAATCATGTTAGAAACATGCTAGCAACTTGCTAATCATGCTAGAAACATGCTAACAGCTTGCTAATCATGCTAACAACATGCTAACAACTTGCTAAACGTGCTAGAATCATGCTAGCAACTTGCTAATCATGCTAAATACATGCTAGCAACATGCTAACAACTTGCTAATAATGCTAGAAACATGCTAGCAACTTGCTAATCATGCTAGAAACATGCTAGCAACATGGCAACAACTTGCTAATCATGTTAGAAACATGCTAGCAACTTGCTAATCATGCTAGAAACATGCTAGCAACTTGCTAATCATGCTAGAAACATGCTAACAACTTGCTAATCATGTTAGAAACATGCTAGCAACTTGCTAATCATGCTAGAAACATGCTAACAGCTTGCTAATCATGCTAACAACATGCTAACAACTTGCTAAACGTGTTAGAATCATGCTAGCAACTTGCTAATCATGCTAAATACATGCTAGCAACATGCTAACAACTTGCTAATAATGATAAAAACATGCTAGCAACTTGCTAATCATGCTAGCCACCTGCTAGCAACTTGCTAATCATGCTAGAAACATGCTAGCAACTTGTTAATCATGCTAGCCACCTGCTAGCAACTTGCTAATCATGCTAGAAACATGCTAACGACTTTGCTAATCATGCTAGCAACTTGTTAATCATGCTAGAAACATGCTAGCAACTTGTTAATAATGATAAAAATATGCTAGCAACTTTGCTAATCATGTTAGAAACATGCTAGCAACATGTTAATCATGTTAACATCTTCCTAATCTATCTATCTATCTATCATCTAACAATTACTATCTATCTATCTATCTATCTATCTATCTATCTATCTATCTATCTATCAAACTGCATTCAAACTTTAAAACTTCAAACAATGTCAGACTGAAAACCATCCAAACTTAAAACTTTTGAAAACTTCTTAAACTTCTTAAACTTCTTAAACTTTTTAAACTTTTTAAACTTTTCAAACTTTTTAAAACTTTCTGGTCCGGCTTTCTCAAGCCAACTTAAAGTTTGTCTTGACGAACTTTTTTATCTAGTTATTCTTCTTCTTCTTCTTATTTTTCTTAACGCAAATTTTTTGGACACCTACTCCTCCTAGACCGTTCAAGCTACATACTCCAAACTCGGGTCAGATCTTCATACTGTTCTGACTTAGTGTGCTATATCTTTTCAGACTGGTTTGAGTTACGGTTTTCTTAAAAATTAATATTAAAAATCATAAAAAGTCCCATAGACTTTCATTGACCAAAAGTCCATGTCTGTTTGAACTATGTTTAATGTAAACTGCTAGAAGCCATTGATACTCAATTAAGCTTTAAGCTATCTATGTTCATGGTATGTATCATGCTAGAAACATACTAGCGACTTTGCTAATCATGCTAGAAATATGCTAGCGACTTTGCTAATCATGCTAGAAACATGCTAGCGACTTGCTAATCATGCTAGAAACATGCTAGCGACTTTGCTAATCATGCTAGAAACATGCTAGCGACTTGCTAATCATGCTAGAAACATGCTAGCGACTTGCTAATCATGCTAGAAACATGCTAGCGACTTGCTATTCATGCTAGAAACATGCTAGCGACTTGCTAATCATGCTAGAAACATGCTAGCGACTTTGCTAATCATGCTAGAAACATGCTAGCGACTTGCTAATCATGCTAGAAACATGCTAGCGACTTGCTATTCATGCTAGAAACATGCTAGCGACTTGCTATTCATGCTAGAAACATGCTAGCGACTTGCTAATCATGCTAGAAACATGCTAGCGACTTGCTAATCAAGCTAGAAACATGCTAGCGACTTGCTAATCAAGCTAGAAACATGCTAGCGACTTGCTAATCATGCTAGAAACATGCTAGCGACTTGCTATTCATGCTAGAAACATGCTAGCGACTTTGCTAATCATGCTAGAAACATGCTAGCGACTTTGCTAATCATGCTAGAAACATGCTAGCGACTTGCTAATCATGCTAGAAACATGCTAGCGACTTTGCTAATCATGCTAGAAACATGCTAGCGACTTGCTAATCATGCTAGAAACATGCTAGCGACTTGCTAATCATGCTAGAAACATGCTAGCGACTTGCTATTCATGCTAGAAACATGCTAGCGACTTGCTATTCATGCTAGAAACATGCTAGTAACTTGCTAATCATGCTAGAAACATGCTAGCGACTTGCTAATCAAGCTAGAAACATGCTAGCGACTTGCTAATCATGCTAGAAACATGCTAGCGACTTGCTATTCATGCTAGAAATATGCTAGCGACTTTGCTAATCATGCTAGAAATATGCTAGCGACTTTGCTAATCATGCTAGAAACATGCTAGCGACTTGCTAATCATGCTAGAAACATGCTAGCGACTTTGCTAATCATGCTAGAAATATGCTAGCGACTTGCTAATCATGCTAGAAAACATGCTAATCATGCTAGAAACATGCTAGCGACTTGCTAATCATGCTAGAAACATGCTAGCGACTTGCTATTCATGCTAGAAACATGCTAGCGACTTGCTATTCATGCTAGAAACATGCTAGTAACTTGTTAATCATGCTAGAAACATGCTAGCGACTTTGCTAATCATGCTAGAAATATGCTAACGACTTTGCTAATCATGCTAGAAATATGCTAGCGACTTGCTAATCATGCTAGAAACATGCTAGCGACTTTGCTAATCATGCTAGAAATATGCTAGCGACTTGCTAATCATGCTAGAAAACATGCTAATCATGCTAGAAAAATGCTAGCGACTTGCTAATCATGCTAGAAACATGCTAGCGACTTGCTATTCATGCTAGAAACATGCTAGTAACTTGCTAATCATGCTAGAAACATGCTAGCGACTTTGCTAATCATGCTAGAAATATGCTAGCGACTTTGCTAATCATGCTAGAAACATGCTAGCGACTTGCTAATCATGCTAGAAACATGCTAGCGACTTTGCTAATCATGTTAGAAATATGCTAGCGACTTGCTAATCATGCTAGAAAACATGCTAATCATGCTAGAAACATGCTAGCGACTTGCTAATCATGCTAGAAACATGCTAGCGACTTTGCTAATCATGCTAGAAATATGCTAGCGACTTGCTAATCATGCTAGAAAACATGCTAATCATGCTAGAAACATGCTAGCGACTTGCTAATCATGCTAGAAACATGCTAGCGACTTGCTATTCATGCTAGAAACATGCTAGCGACTTGCTATTCATGCTAGAAACATGCTAGTAACTTGCTAATCATGCTAGAAACATGCTAGCGACTTTGCTAATCATGCTAGAAATATGCTAGCGACTTTGCTAATCATGCTAGAAACATGCTAGCGACTTGCTAAACATGCTAGAAACATGCTAGCGACTTGCTAATCATGCTAGAAACATGCTAGCGACTTTGCTAATCATGCTAGAAATATGCTAGCGACTTGCTAAACATGCTAGAAACATGCTAGCGACTTTGCTAATCATGCTAGAAATATGCTAGCGACTTGCTAATCATGCTAGCAACTTGTTAATCATGCTAGAAACATGCTAATCATGCTAGAAACATGCTAGCAACTTGTTAATAATGATAAAAACATGCTAGCAACTTTGCTAATCATGTTAGAAACATGGTAGCAACATGTTAATCATGTTAACATCTTCCTAATCTATCTATCTATCTATCATCTAACAATTACTATCTATCTATCTATCTATCTATCTATCTATCTATCTATCTATCAAACTGCATTCAAACTTTAAAACTTCAAACAATGTCAGACTGAAAACCATCCAAACTTAAAACTTTTGAAAACTTCTTAAACTTTTCAAACTTTTCAAACTTTTCAAACTTTTTAAAACTTTCTGGTCCGGCTTTCTCAAGCCAACTTAAAGTTTGTCTTGACAAACTTTTTTATCTAGTTATTACTGTAGCTTTTTACTATGGTAAATATATAAATATATTATAAGCAGGTATGGCTCATCTATACACTCTATATGAACTATAAACGCAGAACAATTCTGGAGATTAAACAGAAATACAGAATGGGTCAGTAAGGCAGCTAACACTAGGAGAGCGCTATATGCAGAACAATACTCAGCAGTTTGAAAGAGAAAGTCCAATGCTTATAAAGCATGTCTGATTTATTGTAGCTGTGTGTGTGTGTAATTGGTCTCAGGTGCATGGTGTGATTATTGAAATGGCTGCTGAGAAATGTAGTCCAGGGTATAGTGTGTAGTGTGAGAGTCTGTGTCTGGGATTATGACCTCTGGTGGTAAATTCATAAGACACACACACACAATTATTTTAATAACAACAACAATAATAATAATAATATTATATAATAATAATAATAATCACTTTTCCCTCCAAATCATGTCTTGCCACACTTTACCTTGTTGAACTATATTTTTTTTTTTTCTGATCAACATTTAGGGCCCTTACTGTTAGTAAGCAAATTTACCACAGAATATGGCAGCACAGCCCAGTACACACTTATTTAAAATCTGTTAACGTATTTGCTATTAAGCTGCTTTGAAAAAAAAATATGTATTGTAATAATGCTATAAATAAATGGGAATTAATCCACATAGAGCTGGGAGTAGTAAAGTTTCTATTTAGAACCTATGCATCCCAGGGAACACTTTTATGCTGAAAAGTTTCTTTTATTCCAGGACCCTTTTTTCCTCAAATCTTTAACTGTCAAATAACATCATTACTGCTTTTCTGGATATAGCAATCCAACTACACAGAGTCTGAACACATTCCCTGCGGGTAAATGGATTTCATTCATAATTTTAAATACAAGTTTAACTTTGAAATTGCAAATGTTTTCTAAACAAATGTGTTCTGTCCTATTTTTAGGTTTTGATTACATTTTGTTCACAGTATGAACAGCTCTAACAAGCGGAGTACACTTCGCTCCTTTTCTCCATTAAGTAGGTAATTAATAATATTGTAAGTCCTTGAACACAAGATTTGGTGAGATTAGCACAAATTGGCCACATAAACAAAGCACCAGGCAGGTTTTCGGTTAATTCTCTTTTTTTTTTTCAATTAGATGAGGGAGAGGGGACGGGGAAAAACTGTAACTAAAGCCTTTCTTCCTTCTGCGGTTGGTTCTGGGACAGCAGATCAATCTTTCTGGAGGGAAGACAGAAGAGATGTAGGGTTAGTTCAAAGTGTTCAGGCTACTCACAACCCCACTGAGCCTCTGTCCCTAAGAACTCATCCTGTGTCTGGGTTTAGGGTGATCCAGCATCTGCTCGTCTCCCCGGCTGAGGCAGTACTGATGCCTCTCTGTTTCCTTTTATGTGGTGCTTGTTGATTGTCTCCAACAGCCTGCAGCTGAGGTACCCTGTTAGAGGGGAAAAGGTGAACACCTGTGTTGGAGCTGTCCTCGGTCCTGAACCCTCTTACTGGGTGGCACAGCCCCTGTTGCTTCCTCTGATGAGGCTGTCTGTGGTGCTGAAGATGTTCAGGCTGCTTTGTCTGGGAACATACCTCTTTCCGTTCAAGCACAATTATGTTTGCTGAAATGTCACGTCAATATGAAAAATAAATAAATAACATTGAACAAACCACGTAATTGACACAACATGCTGTTGTTTTTATTATATAAAACATTAATAGAGACACTGCAAGATACTTAATGTCCAGGCAGATATATGAGTTCTACAAATAGCAGTTAAACAAATTTGACTTTATTTTACAGTAAATTATATTTTCATCTTCAAAAACTTTCTTGGAAAAAAAGCTATGATAACAACAGTGATGTAAAGTCTGCGGACCATCCCTCACCTGTGGGGCTGACGGACAGCGATGGAGAGCACAGCGAGGCACCAAAGCAACAGCAACATTAAAAGATAACATTTAGAACCACAAGGCCAGGACCCAAGTGTTTTACAGTTTACATTTCTGCACGAAAGTGGAAAAAGATAAAGCCTTTGCCGGGTAGCAGAAAACTGAAGACATCATGGACACACGTCATTTATGAAAAATTTAGGAAACAAAATCCTTGCTGCACACTTGTTTTCACATACCAGCATTTAAAGGTTGTTTGCAATAGAAAGTATCGTTGTCCATTTATGACAGTGAAGGCATCATGTTCTTTCAAATCTTGCAATGCGCATTATGTGTTCAGATCAGACAAAAACCATTGAGCAGTGACAAACAAATTCCAGTTACAGTTACAAGAATTGGTAAAGTAACTCACTCGAAAGAGGAGGTAGGGTCCCGCCCTGCAAGTTATCAAAAGAGAGGCAAGATTGCCAAAGAAGTGTTCAAAGGAGTAAGTAATGTGTACTACAGAAATCTCAGAAAAACACCCATTCCTGAGTTGATGGCTGGAAACATCAGTAGGAGTTTAAGTAAAAACATACTGAAAGTAATTTCCAGTGAAGTTCGGAAAAGCTGCAGACTGCATGATGATGTGATCCTGGAGCTGATGTTGACACAGAAAATCATAAGAGACACAGATCAGTCTTACAGATTTTGCCCTGGATATGTTCAGCATCTGCAGGTGGACTCGTTTGGTGTTCATTTATACACAGAGACAGGACTGGTCATTCTCATTCAACACCTCCGAAAAGGATGTCCAGTTACCTTGCATTTAGATGTAACTGGAGGGGTGGTGAGTCGGATACCAAGCCAGGAAAAGAGGATGTTGTATTACAGCATCACTCTACCGGGCCATGGAAAAGACAAGCCTCCTCTCCCCATCTCTGAAATGGTAACAAATGACCACACCATCCCAAATGTTTCTTTCTGGTTGCATCAGACTGTGACAAAGATACGGAAACTGACAACATACAACATACACTAGGTTGAAACGGACTACAGTCGGTCACTCATCCAGAGTGTCCTGTTGTCATTTAACAAACAAGACATACATATGTATCTACTGGAATGCTACAAATTAGTGAAAGGGAATGACACAATCACAGACTTCAGTAGACAAACTGTACTTCACTTATGTTCTGCCCATATCATTAAGGCAGTGCAAGGAGCAATTGCCAAAAAAACAACTGACAAAGGCTTGAAGGAATTTGCCACTCACTGTGTGGCACAACTGATAAATTCTACAAGTCTTAAGAGGGCAGTAGAAATTTTCAAATGCTTGTGCCATGTGTTCTACACCAAACAAAACACAAAGTGTGTCAACCCGTGTCTTAAACAACTTCATGACCACATTAGTGGAATAACAATTCCAGAAAACCCACTTGATGTAAAGCCGCCAGTGGATGACTACATCCCTCCAGAGGCGAAAACAATACTGGCCAGATCACCATTCACTAAAGAATTTCATAGTGTACTTGACACTGTCATGTGTAATGAAAATCCACAAGAAGAAACAGAAAGTGGCAACAACAAATACCATTGTCCAGGGATACTGGATTTTCTCATTAAAGATTATATGCCAACTTTCCCACTCTGGTCAGGGATAAAGCTTGGCGATTTGACAAGACACAACACCAAAGAGTGGAGAAATGACGACGAACTACAGAAAACCCATGACACAAATTGTCATGTAGAAAACTGGTTCTGCATTGTAAAAGATAAAATATTACAGAAAAAACTGCACCATCATCCTGCAACATTCATACAAAAAATGTATGCTTCATTGCAAGGCCGGTACAAGGAGCACATTCTTCAGGACAACCTTTCTGACAGAATATTACAGAAGTGTTTCAGTGTGAAAAAAGAAAGACTGGAAGACTCTGAAGAAAAATGGGCCAAGAAGAGTGTGTGTGACCGAAAAGTAAATAAAACAAAGTACTTTCATACACCAGATGTAATACCTTCTCCAAAAGCAAAAGTGAGTATTAGGGACATTCATTTTAAAACCCAATACATTTTTTATAATTACATAGATGACAATATAAAGTTGACATTATATAATACAATGTTCTATTATTAACAGAAAAGTGAATTGTTACACACTGCATCACATCCTTCATTTCTGTCTGTTCTTGTAGTCATCAAAACCTTTCGGTCACCCAAAGTCCAGTAAGGAAGGAGATTGTGTAAAAACTGAGTCAAAAATTTCACAGGTAAGAATAAGGACAACTCAAGGGCATGACAATGTAGACAATTACATTAATAATTTGTTTCAAAACAACATGGATTCCATTATAAATACTGATTACATTTTGATTGTTTTTTCAGGAAGCAAAAGCTTCTGTTCGACAGCGGAAGTCTAGAAACACAAAACCACACCATGTCAAAGGAGTGTCTAAAACTTCACAGGTAAGACTACTTCACGGACACGACATATTTAAATACATATAAACTATTTAACATTTGTAGTTTTGCAACTACACATAAATGTTGATTATCTTCTTTTTGTTTTCATAGGCATCAAAAGCACAGCCCAAAAACAAAACCAAAGGAACAGACAGTGTTGAAGTTGTGTCAGACACTTCACAGGTAAGACTAAGTGAACTTTTGGCACATGACGACATGTTATATTACACATAGTCTATAATATTATCTGTGTGTTTCACAACAAGAGGTAAATGTTAATTATCTTCTGTTTGTTCTCACAGGCATCAAAAGCTTCTGTAACAAAGCACGAAGGCAAAAATGAAAAAACAGACACTGAGGCCACAACTCATGCCTGTCATGATGACATTGTAGAGGTAAAAAATAAATAAAAAATTGTATCTGTTATATAATGTGTGTGTGTGTGTGTGTGTGTCTGTGCGTGCGTTTTTGTGACTAATTAGGAATTTATTTTCTGTACAATACAACTTTTTTTAGGCTTCTTGGAATTCAAAGGACAGTGAAGTAGTAGTTGCAGTGGTGCAGTCACTTGACACGGATGCAATATATACATTGCACATAACAGATTTCAAAAGCCTCAAACCACACAACTGGTTGAATGGGGAGGTAATTATATGTCTACCATTGTTTTGCATACCTTAATGTACAGTTAGAGAAGTTAATGTAAATGTAAATGCTACATGAGATTTTGAACCTACATTTCAGCATGTATTGTCATATTTGTAGTGCTAGAGTTTTATGTGAAATCATTCTTGGACTTGAAATGTAAATATATACACAGAACGTACATTATGTCTTATTACAACAAAATGATTCTTGTATACAATTGATTTATACATTGAATAAAAAAAATTTTTAAGCAGTCACTGGGGTTCAGTGTCAGTAATGGTAGTCTAATAAGTAAAAATACATATAAAAAAATACTGTAATAAATTTTAAGGTAATAAATTTAATTTTCTTTATTGTTATCAGGTTATTGAATGCTATTTCCAAACACTTTTGAATTCAAAAGACTGTGGAAGAAAAATATTTTTATTCAACCACTACTATGCTGGTGTCGTTGTATTTGGGGAGAGGTCTGCAATGTCAAATTACAGTTACAAAAAGGTTAGACTTTACAGATATTATTCGATGCACAATGAAAAGGTCAGAAGGACAAGCCCAATTAATGTGGTATATTTCATCTTGTTTGCAGGTCAACTTTGAGAACTATGATGCCATCATTGGATTCATGCAAGTACACAGTAACCACTGGAAATTTCTGGTGTGTAAAACAATTATCAAAACACAGTTCATTGCTTATGGACATGGAAAACTAAATAAACTATATGTTTTTAATAGTATCTCAACAGGAAATTGCAGAAAGTCTTTGTGGTGGATCCCCAAGGGAATGATGAAGAAAAAGATTCTGAACTTGCTGCCAAAAGATTCAGGTATTGTATTATTTATGTATGGAGTGAATTTTGTGCCAATATTCATCAAACAAATCCAGTGTTTTGCAAATAAACAATCTGCTTCGCAAAGAAAAAACGTGACTTTCAAACAAGCGCAAAGTGATTCGCAAATACAAAACACTATTTAAGAGGAAATGCAGTGGTATGGAGAAATATATGTAAGCCTTTTTATGAGGAAACTTGGCTTGATTTTCTCACAAATGTGTGCAGGTAGATTTTCTCACGAATGCAATTGAGCAACTCCTTTTTCCAAAGAACAGCAGATGGCGCTGTCGGTCAATTTACGCTTGTCTCCTGAGACCCAAAACACTCGTTTACCTTTTCAGGGAATACAGCAGACCAACATGAGTGGGGAACAGTGTTAACGTGTTAAGTTGTTAACATGATTGATTAGGTCAAAAATCAGTAGAGACATGGCAAAACATTTAACTATGCAGTCTTTCCCTATAAAAACAGATCAATTCTCCATATGCTCTGTTGGATCGTGGGATATAGAATATATACATATGTTGATACACCATTCAACATTCAAACCAACGCAAGGGTTTAATAACAATATATCATGTCACAAACACATTACAATATATTGTAATGCTAAAATGCAAATGTATTATGGAGAGCGACAATATTGTGAACCAATAATAAAAGCTTAGACAGTTTAATTTAGTATTAAATATGTATCAGTAATATTACTCTTAATTATATTATTAAGAGGAACTAAAAATTCAGATACGAGCATGGCATCGTTAGAAACTGCAATGGCTCTACTTTTATTTGTATATAGTCATAATAACAACAAAACAATGTGCTTTTGTAAAATAAAGAAATCAAACAAGGTGCTTGAAATGTCTACTTGTAAATAAACCAATTCATGATATATTGTTATTATACTCCTGCGTTGTTTTGAATGTTGAACAATTGTACCAACTTATGTATATATTCTATATCCCGCGATTCAACAGAGGATAAGTACGGAGAATGTATCAGGTTTTTATATATATATATATATATATATATATATATATATATATAGGGAAAGACTGCATAGTTAAATGTTTAACCATGTCACTACTGATTTTTGTACTAATAAGTCATGTTAACAACTTTTCAGCACTTACTGTGAATTGCACTGACATTGTAGGGTTGTTTAGTGAAAACATCTAAATGGTTAATTATAGACATAGTAAGACAGAAACTCACCTGTTCCCAACTCATGTTGGTCTGCTGTATTCCCTGAAAAGGTAAACAGGTGTTTCGCGTCCCTGGAGACAAGCATAAATTGACCGACAGCGCCATCTGCTGTTTTTGGAAAAGGAAGTTGCTCAATTGCATTTGTGAGAAAATCTACCTGCAGGCTTTTGTGAGAAAATCAAGCCATGTTTCCTCATAAAAAGGCAAATGATTCTCAGAGTTGTAACACACAATACATATATTTGTCCATACCTCTGCATTTTCTCTCAGATAGAGTTTTGTATTTGCAAATCACTTTGCGTCTGTTTGAAAGTCGAGTTTTTCTTTGCAAAGCAGATTGTGTTTATTTGCAAAACGCTGGATTTGTTTGATGAATATTGGCATAAAATTAACTCTATATTTATGTTTTATTAATTCTCAAACAGTACAATATGAAGTACAATTCTTAACATCGTAGGTGATAGTTTAGTGACATATTGACCAATTGTAAATGCAATAATATACAATTCTCACATATTTTTAGACAATACTTCAAGATGCGGCAGATAGTTCATGGGCAGATAGACTGGGTGGATGTGAAATGGACACAGGGTGTCTTGACCCACAGCAAACAGAAAGATGGTTACAGCTGTGGCATTTATGTCATGCAGGTAACTTATACAATGTAATGTAGCCTTGAAAGAACACTCATTTTTGCATAATCTCAATAGTGTAATATATAAATTTCCTATTCTGCTATGTCTAATTCAATTTGCAAGTTTATTTTATTACATTTATGTAGCCAACAGATGGCTAAGGAGACAGTGGAAGCTTTTCCAATGACACCATCTGAAATCATCATACCTTCCAATAAGCACCTCCTGTCAGAGCTGAGTAAGGAGATGGCTGTAACAATCCTAGAATCATCAATCAATAATACTCTTGCACTGATCTTTTACTGTGGGTGTTCATTTACTTTTCATTATTATGAAGGCTTTAGGATGGTACTAAGAACATACAGTTTACATTACATTCATTTATTCTTCTTATTATGGGCCAAAGCACTAGAACCATATCGTATTTGCAGAGATCCTTTGTCAAGACATCAGACACACAAGCCATAAACGTTTTCCCAAAGTTGATGAAAAGTATCTAAATTAACCCCACTGCTCAGGCATCCAATCAGACACTTTTCAGAACTGTAGTAGATATATTTGCTTTTTCAGTTTATACCTTTGTAATCATAATGGCTTGAATCAAAATTATTTTCAAATTAATACTTCATTAAAGGTAATTTTTTTTTTTTTACCTCTGGAAATTCTGTTTCACAAACCATCACTATAGGGACAAAAATATTTGGGATACCATGTTCTAATGAACAGGTTTTACTACTTTAGAAATTTCCATGTGTATAGATGTTACTGATAAAGCATATAATGATATTCCACATAAGTATTATAGCAATAGATTGTTCCCTTTTCTATTCTGACATGGAAATGTCTCTCTGTATAAGGCAAGGTTCCAAAAGAAATGATTAATTCAGTCAGTTTGGAAGAACCTGACTGGTCTGCAGAAAGCCACATCATAAATCCAGCTGAACACCTCTGACTCAAAACGCAGACACTGAAACAGGCTCATCACTTAACACCAATTGTACATACACTGTATAGACAAAAAGTATTGGGACACCCCGTCTTTAGAACATAAATTTATTTTTGAGAAATGATTCATGTTAGAATAGAAAAGGGTCCTGTCCAAACTATTTCTATAAAATTAAAAAAAAAAATTATCTACATTAAAATTATATGCTTTAACTTTCACATTTGTACTCATGGAAATGACTGAAATTGTAAATCATGTTCATTAGAAGGGTGTGTCCCAATACTTTGGTTGAAATAGTGTATCAAGTTCTTCTGAAGACCATTGAAAATACATCTATTTCTTTTGGTTGTTTAACATGAAATTACAAAATTTTGTTAGATTTTTTTTTCCATGTTGTCCACTATAGTGACACAACAATGTCTATGCAACAATCAGGAAGTGTGAATGGCAGATTAATGTAACTTGTCATGCACGTAAAGGCATTTGTAGGATGGTACTTTTTAAAATAATGTATTCTTATTTTATATAATTTTATATAATTGTTTTGCTAATACAGTCCAGAATGCTTGTAGTTCATGAAATATTAGCTTCTTTTTAATAATATAGTTTAACTTAGATGTTGTTAATATAATAAGAAGAGCATTTATACATACATAATCATATCATTTCATGTCACTGTAATTATCAAAATTATTTGGTAACACTTTACAAAAGGGAACACTTACTCACTATTAACTAAGACTTTTCCCTCAATAAATTTCTAATTTGCTGCTTATTAATAGTTAGTAAGGTAGTTGTTCAGTTTAGGTATTGGGTAGAATTAGGGATGTAGAATAAGGTCATGTAGAATAAGTCATTAATATGTGCTTACTTACTACTAATAAATGGGTAATATTCGCGTAATATGCATGCTTATAAGCAACTAGTTAATAGACCCTGAAATATAGTGTTACCAATTATTTAATTTGCATAAGTGAATAGTTCAATATCATTTTTTTGTGGTTTGGTTACTACTTATTACTCATAAAGTGTTTTCACATCAAACATAGTGATGGTAGGTCTTAAGATCTGAAAGCTTTAAAGAACATTCGAGGGGGAGTCGAGTCGTTCTTAGAAAAATGAGTTGAAATTAACTCATATTAGATAAAGTGCTCTAGAACCTTCAGCCCGTAGCTGAGGCGAGCACCAAGGCTAGCCCTCCATGGAGGGGAGCATTCCCAGGGCAACCAGCAATGGCTAGAAAGAGGCATCGTCATGCCCTGCCAAAGAGGGGCTTTAGCTATCAACCCAAAAAGTCTGTGCTTTCTTTCTCAAAAGAAAGCGTGGCCCCTGTTCTAGCCAACCCTCAGGTGTGCATGAACAGAATGGGCCTAATCATGCCTTTTGACAGACTGCTGCTCCTCAGAGCCAGCATTAAAGCATGAGGAATGGGTGAATAGCTCAGCAACAGGAAGCCCCTCAGGGCGAGGCATGAGAAGAGTGCGATGCATACAGCCAGAAATGTCAGGGGCATCTTGTGAAGAAAACTTCCGAAAGCTTACCTAGAGGAAGGACAGAAAAGTCCTAGAGGAAATAAAGGTAAGCAGAAAACATTTAAAACTGAAGGTACCTGAATGAAGATCGACAAGCCCTGGGGTTGCAGTAATGTAGGAGGGACTCAACGTACAAGAACTACCTCGTAGTACCTAGTGGTTCGGCTGTAGAAAAGGGGAAAAGCCTTCAGGCCTGATCCAGGATGGAGAT
Source organism: Cirrhinus mrigala (assembly GCA_036247105.1). Taxonomy (NCBI): domain Eukaryota; kingdom Metazoa; phylum Chordata; class Actinopteri; order Cypriniformes; family Cyprinidae; genus Cirrhinus; species Cirrhinus mrigala. The sequence goes on from JAMKFB010000189.1 coordinate 6,232,436, forward strand.
ATCAACAGCATCCAGGGGTCCCATCCGCAGGGGAGCGTCCTACCCTGAAACATACGAAGAACACAAAAGCCCAACCGTACATACTGCAACACAACCCAAGAGGCTTCACAACAGATATCAATACACTGATAAGAAGAAAAAGGATCATACCCACCATGGTCCTCAAGCATGGTTCATCGAAACAGTTTATACAGGGACTTAGATAAAGTCCGGACCATCAGTAAGGCTGTTCTATAAAAAATAGAACAAAACCCAGCACATCATATTTTGAAAGCAGCAGAGCGCACCTTTGCCTCCCTAAACTTCTCAATCACCGTCTCAACGGAAGTACCAAAAAGCTCAGAGGGCGAAACCGGCACATCGAGGAGAAAGCCCTTCTCTTTCTTCCCGAGGTCAGCCAGGTTTACCCAGAGATGCCTCTCCATAACCACCATGGCCGCCATAGATCTGCCCATGGCAGTGGCGGCCTGCTTGGTGGCCCGGAGAGCCAAATCCATGGTCCAGCGCAGCTCTGCTACCTCTCCAGGGGAGAGCCCCTGGCCCTTATCCAGGTCCTTCAGGGCAGGTCAGCCTGATAAGCCTGAAGCACCGCCGTCGTGTGCAGAGAGGCCACAGCCTGACCCGCTGCCACGTATGCCCTGCCATTCAAGCAAGATGTTCTCTGTAGGGGCTCGGATGGCAGGGAGGGAGCCCTAAGAGATGATGCCTCATCTAAGGAGAGATAGCTAGCAAGCGTCTCTTCAATAGGAGGCATCCTCTCATAACCACTTTCGCACATTCACTCAATATTAGCATAACTAGTATGCTGGAATCTATGAATACGTGAAAAAAATGGCTTATTCCATGCCTTCACGACCTCCGAATGGAGACTGTGAAGGAATGGAAGGCTCACTTGAGCCGGGGGGTTTGTGGTCAGAAAGGAAACGCTCGTCAAGACGACCCCGCGGCGCCACCTTTTTAACCCGCTTCCACGGCAGATCCAACTTTACTGTGGCACATTTCAGAACCTCCAACAGCTCATCATACGCGGGGCAGGAGGTTTGAGAAGATTCAGATTGCATCTCTTCATCTAACAACTCCTGTTCTTCCTGGGTAAAACCCAGCAGAGCACTGGCTGCTGGATCAGACGACGTGAGAGAAATCACATCATCATCCTCCAACAGCTCGCTCTCGTCCCCGGCCGACCAGCGAGACAGGGAAAGCCCCTTATCAAGCTTATTGGCAAGATCCACCAGCGATCCCCACAAGCTCAGTTTCCTCCACGCCTCAGCAACAGCAGGTCCCGAACCGCGGGGAGCAGATGGCTGACCCTCTTTCCTCGAAAAGAGGGCCAAATGAGAGCGGAGCTTCTTCATAGGAAGAAGCTCACAATGCACGCAAACCGCCCCCTCGAGGACATTGCGTGCGTGCTCCTCGCCCAAACACAAGACGCAAAGATTGTGTGTGTCATCGGGTGTCAAGAATGAAGAGTGACTGATGAAGGAATGCTGCCATCAAAGGCTTTCAGTGAGTATACATTACATAAATTAATAAACCATCTTTTAAATCTTAAGTTGCAGTTTATTTTATTTATTGTAATATCAAACAGAGTTATTACAGCACTTTTTTGATCTGTGATTTCTATGCATTTGCTGCAGATCTTTTGTGGTGGAGCAGGTGATTGCAACATTTGTGGGGAAAAAAAGGAAGACCTGAAACAAAAATATAAAGTAAGATCATTTTGTTGCTTTAATACAGAAATCAAACATTTTAAAATTATTGTTAAAAAGTTAAAATTAATGCTTTTGTATTATATTTGTGCTTCTTTGTATTATCTGAAATGTCTGCAGACTGGTGTGAGCAGTGAAAAAGGAGAAATCCACAGCAGCATCCTGGAAATGGTCTGGTGCCATGAATGAGATCCTCCATCACTTCATCTGCCCTTGTTGCCTCATCTGGGCCAAATGTTGCTGTGGCCTCTTCATCCTCAGTGAGAGCATCTAGAGTAAAAGACATTGAGGATGTGATTCTGTTCTGCCAGTTTCTGTTCATACAGTATCAGTCAATGGAGGCCAACTTTCAGAGGTTCCAAAAGCATCAACAAATAAAGTCATGAAATGTTTATCCAAAGTGACTTACAGTGCTTTTATTACAGGGACCTCCAATCCCCTGGAGAAAAGTGCTTTGCTCAGGTAGTTGCGAACCAGCAACCTTCTGCTTACCAGTTCAGCGGTTTAGCCCACTACAAAAGTAATACAGCTACAACAAAAATTAGCATGTAATGAGTGTAAACATGAAATGAAATTTGTCAAGAAATGGAATGCTTACAACATGAATTGTAAAATGTTTTACTCTGTTTAAATGTTTCACAGGTAGTCGAGCAGACTCAGTGATAGCCAGATTGTCCCGTACATGTTCTCCTGCTCTTGCCTCAAGGTTGTGGGGTTTAGTGGTGTGTCTTCATGGTCTTTCTCATCCTCTGGCTCAGTGACATCCCCATTGAGAAGAGTGAGATTGTGAAGCACAGCACAGCAGCAGAATTGGCACAGCTGCATTGAGATGGCAATAGGATGTGGGGTTCACCGTCTGTAAATACATGATTGTTAGATCAATAAGTTTGAATAAAGCTCTGTTTCATCTGTTGTTGACTTGTATATTTATGTATTTATTGTGATGCTTTTATTCCTTATTTTACTCATTGATGTTTCCTATGTTGTCAATAAATAAAATATACAAATTTTGTTAACTAATGCATTAATTCATTGCTTAACTGAAAATGGATTCAAATCAGCTGCATTTGTCTAGTGTATATTCATGCATAACTATGTAAAAAAAAAGTTACATAATTAATTATTAGTTAGCATGTATCTTTATTATTGTGTGTAAATGTTGGGGTGGGCTAGCAATGCAGTTCATTATGGTGTTATCTTAATTTTTAAGTAGTAATACTTACATTTTTCAAATGTAAAATCAACAGTCTCCAAATGCGAGATGTTCCAGCAGCTGCCTGATGTCTCCTTTGTGCAGACAATGCAAATGTGGAGGTGTGTTTTAACAGTACTTGGCAGGTAGGGTTGTTGAGTAACTGATGCTATGAGGTGTTAGTGCACCTGTCACTCTTTTCATTATTATTATTATTATTATTATTATTATTATTGAACTTATAATTACATATAAGATGTGGAAAATATGGTTGTACCTAACAATAGACAACTGTAATGACAAAAAAAACAACAACAAAACAAATATCATGTATTCAAACTGGTATTAGATTATATACACAGAAACAACAACAACAACAACAACAACATAATAGCAAGGTTAAATATCTGAATAATTTACCACGGTCCTTTTTTAGAAGCCTGATGGATGAAACAACAGTTAAATTCAACAAGAAAAAAAGAAAACAATGGAGATTTAAGCCAATTTTACACATAAAAATTATTAAAAATATATTTTGAAGTAAAAAAAACCCAAAACTGGTTATACTACAATCACAATAAAATGTAAAATTGTTTCTTTAACAAGACCACAAAAATAGCAAATTTCATCAACATCAAAATGGATAGATCAAACCTGCCATTCCTATCTTTTAAATTGTTGTGCTTTTTATGAGCTCGTAGATCACATGATAACGTAAACATGGCAGATGATGTCCGAATTACATTCATACTTAACGAGATTTGGCTGTAAAGTACGTACTCTTTTAGTGCTCGTTAAGTAAGTACTTATTGAAATTAAGTACCTACTCACTGAGTATGCGGTTTTGAACGCAGCCATAGTTTCCTTTATCTCTGCAAAAAAAAAAAAAAAATGTACATTTTGATTTTAAATTTCAGTTTCATCAAGTGTTTCACAAGTAACCCAACAGTACAAGCTTAAATTATTTTATAATATTTCATATTTTATTGGCAACGTCAATCCATTTTCTAACATTTTTTTCCAACAGTATGAACAATATAAAAATTTAAAGTAAATTAAATTAGCATACTAGAAATTATCAACGTAATGTAACAGTAGTCATGTGTCCATCCAGTTGTAATTGTGTAAATTTAAAATGTGCCTAATCTGTATGGAATCACTCCAAATTTATGTTCCTGTTGAGTGTTTTACTATACTATACTGACCTCCTTAGGAAGCAGGCCAAAATAAATATCAGCTGCCCTCTTAATCTTTCACAGTTATTTTCTCCCAAGATTACTAGAAGTTTGGCTGGGGTGCCCATCGTGTCAAACTTTTCTGAAAGACAGTGGAATGAATATACGAGTACAATGTCAGCACACCAGTTGTAACTATGATACATTTAAATAGATGTTTACTATTAAATGAAACGGACATACAAAATTCTCTTTTCATATTAACCCCCCCAAGAATAAATTTGATTTTTAAAACCTCATAAAGATCTTAGTCAACATTGTGTACTATGATCTCCTGCACAAAGCCCTACTAGCTGAGTTTGATTCCTGTCTCGAGCTCCTTTGCCGATCCTGCTCCCCTCTCTTCTCCCAATGTTTTCCTGTCATCTCTCACCTGTCCTATCTTTAAAAAATACATGAAAAATATAAAAGTCTATAAAAATCCCATAGAAAAATAATTAAAATCACTATGTGATAATAAAACATCACTATGTCCCACAGGACATCAGTGGCTGGTTATTACACCTCATCTATTAGTTTGTGTCTTATAGGGTAATCATTCGGACACCTCCAACCATATAACCAGCAAGAGGGTATGAGTCTTTCAACTCATTGTGTGAATTAAGCAAAATTCAAGAGTTGTTACCAATTTAAAGGCCTTGAAGTGCTCTTGATACCATGAACACATTTTTGGGAATAAAAGCCAGGTTGCCTTAGATTATACAAATCTGAGTAATTTCTGCCAAATCTGGAAGACCACAAAGAGACCTATGGGCAATTATCATGCCATTTCAATACAAAATGCCATCATAAGAGACATTCTGAACAACACTGACAGTGGCGTTCCCAGGATAACTACAATTAAAGCAACGTACAGCATCCTCTTTCATGACCTCAACAGAGATGGCAGAGACACTTGTGACCTGTAAGGTGGTCTTTTCAGGGCTGGGTATGTGGAGGTTACATCCAACCATCAATTGGTGTTTACTTGCCAAAGTTAGTGTTTTGTTATTGAAGCAATTTGTGTGCCTAACTACTTTAAAGTAGTTTAGCTGCAAAACACAACGTCCAAAGAAAAACTAAAGGACCAAAGCAGTGAATCATTTCTGGATAGTGCTCCAAAAAGTGATGCTTTGCAAGCAGTTATTTGGAAACAGCTCCTGATATTTCTGACAGTTTTAAAAGATTTTGTATTCCAAATATGCCATTGCCTCATCTGTAGACAGATCTGTAAACGTGTGGACAGACAGGTACTTTAAAGACATGCTTTACGGTTCATTTAAAGACTTTGTTCCTGAATTTGCATTGTTCTGTACTTATGAGTTCTGTACTAAATTTTTGCCACACCTGCCACGTAATAAAATTTACTGGCCAAAATTTTTTTTACTGGCCATGAAACTCTTTGAAACAGGCAGTTATTAAAATGACTAAACTGACCAAAATTATAAACGCAACACAAAAGGCCTATTTCTCTCAAATATTGTTCATAAATCTGTCTGAATTTGTGTTAGTGAGCACTTCTCCTTTGTCGAGATAATCCATCCACCTCACAGGTGTGGCATTTCGAGATGCTGATTAGACAGCATGATTATTGCACTGGTGTGCCTTAGGCTGGCCACAATAAAAGGCCACTCTAAAATGTGCAGTTTTATCACACAGCACAATGCCACAGATGTCCCAAGTTTTGAGGGAGCGTGCAATTGGCATGCTGACTGCAGGAATGTCCACCAGAGCTGTTGCTTGTGATCTGAATGTTCATTGCTCTACCATAAGGCGTCTCCAAAGGCATTTCAGAGAATTTGGCAGTACATCCAACCTGCCTCACAACCGCAGACCATGTGTAACCGCACCATCCCAGAACCTCCACATCCAGCATCTTCACCTCCAAGATTGTCTGAAACCAGCCACCAGGACAGCTGCTGCAACAATCGGTTTGCATAACCAAAGAATTTCTGCACAAACTGTCATGCTCGTCATCCTCATCGGGGTCTCGATCGTTCGTCGTCGTAACCGACTTGAGTGGGCAAATGCTCACATTTGATGGCGTCTGGCACTTTGGAGAGTGGTTTTCTTCACGGATGAATCCCGGTTTTCACTGTACAGGGCAGAAGGCAGACAGCGTGTATGGTGTCGTGTGGGTGAACAGTTTGCTGATGTCAACGTTGTGGATCAAGTGGCCCATGGTGGCGGTGGGGTTATGGTATGGGCAGGCGTATGTTATGGACACTGAACACAGGTGCAATCATTTTTTTTTTTTATTAACTGCATTTTTTTTAACTGGGAACATTAATAAGTCCAACGACTGAACACTCCACCAACTGGCTTTAGTAATATGTTGGAATTTGGCAGAGAGTCAGCAGATTCACAAATAATTGCACACATTATTCCTATTTATATGCACATTTGAACTTCCCACAAACCAAAATGGTACAACGAAATTGCAGTGAAATTTTCGCCCGATTCATACAATGAAATTGCAGAAAACACCATACTGGTTTTACTATCCTTGTGGGGACATTTGGTCCCCACAATGTAGCAAGAACAACCACACATCTACACACACACAGACACACACACACACACACATTACTCTGTGAGGAGGGCCCCCGGTTGCCATGGTAATCTTAGGCACAGGATATGCTTCACTCTAGCTCAGTTGCTCAGAGTGTCAAAATTGGAAAATGTAAAACCACAGTAGCTCCTGCATGAGCAAGCAAGCCTATTTATTGTGCTGCAGATGCATCCCTCGGACAATACAACTTCTTAAAATAGCTTAAAAATAGCTTAAAAATAGCTAGGTTTGAGCTCTTCTCACCTCCTTCAAGATACACATATCCATTGCATTTTAATAACTTTTAGAGGTGAGAGCAGTGGCTTAATATTTCAAAATCATGCACAACAGAATTTAATCAACATAAAAATCATCCAAAGCAATCAATTCTCTCAGCAGCTTCATTATTCTCGTTTATGTCTTCTTGCTTTCTAATCAATCGAATCATCCCCATTAGTTTAAAGAGAATCCTCTGGTGCTCCTCCGGTTCTCCCTCGTTTTTGCCTCTGACGTTTCCTCCTTTCTTCTTTTTTATTCCGTTTGGACTGGCGTAATGTTTGTTTCTGTAACTCTTGGATTAAGAGGTCATCCAGGTATATTTCAAGTTTTCCTGGTTCATTGTTAATGATCCCCATACAGGATTGTTTGGGAAATGACGTATTAACATTGCCAGCTGGTACTACAATACACATGTTACAGCAATGTGGGTGGGTATTTGACAGATGTGGGTTTAATGTATTAGAATTTTGGCTTTCCACCAAAAAAACTGTCTCTGAGAAACTGAAGGAAATACAAAGTGTTGCAACCGTCCCTACTCTCCCCTACACATGACTGTTTACATGCACATCAGTAACCTGTCGACAGAAGTAAGCTGCGATTACATCACTTTATTAATAAATCAGGGCCCGTATTTATCAAGCTTCTCAAAGTGCCATTTTAGTACGGTGTTGACTGGTTCATGCTTACGATGTTTATGACCTTACCCCGATAAAAGAAAGCGGGTTACCGCGTTTATATGACCATGTGTGTTTTTGGCTTATTAAGCATAATCGGCTTAAGAACGTGCATGTAAACATGCTTATTTGTTTCCATTTACTTTGTCAATATTTTGGTTTTTTTTTACATTTTTAACAGAAATAACTTTATCTTACTGAATGTTTTTTTTTTTTTTTTAAATATAGATCACACTTTTTGGACAATATAACAATGTGTAATGAAAACAAAATCCATTTTTTTGAATTGCTGTAATGTTTTTTTTTGCTTGTTAGAAGACAACCGAAAAACGAAAGTGAAAGCTTTGTCACATCACTTTTTTAAACATGACAAAACGGATTAGGGAGTGTATCTATATCCAAAATTACTCCAAATGATAGCCTGCAGATCACACCACACCAGATGAAGTCTACAGGTCCTCTCGTTGATATCTGCTCTACTTGGATTACTGCAACATTTTGAGTAAGAGATCACTTGGGATATAAAAGACATCAGTAAGGTACACACATATTATATATATCTATGTATATATATATATATATATATATATATATATATATATATATATATATGCTACACACATTGTAGGCATTGTAATCATAGAATCCAGGGTGTATGTACAGTATATAATAAAGCATGCAGGGTGATTGCTGGTTGCTTCAGTATGCTTGTTTTGTGTGTGTGTGTGTGTGTGTGTGTGTGTGTGTGTTGTTTATGCACTTGTGATGCACACAAACTGTAGTAGAATTAGGGATTCCATTTGGTTTGTGTAGTTTCTCTCATAAATATTTTCTTATAACACATGCTATTGTAATGTCATGATTTTATTTTAGAAATGCATTGTTCTAGAAAAACAGAATGCAGTGAGTTTGTTTGACTTTTAAAAACTCAAAACATTAATTTAATTACAAGTTACACACCAGTCAAGCAGGACCTTGTCTGTCTGGCTAATCGCCATATAATTTGAATTGAATTTGCTAATTTATTTACTTACTTATTTTATTGTTTTTTTTTTATATAGATTATATCAGCCCACTCCACTTTTTATTTATATACACACAAAGAAGATATCCAAGAAGATAAATTCAGTTTTAGGACACCATGAATAAGAGGTATGTTTGTCTATTTTTTATCTTTAGGATTGGATAATTAAATAGATTTTATTTAAGGTATTTTAGGTATTTTAGCGATTGAGGTATCTTTGAGATATCTTTCTGATAAAGAGAAGTGTTTGCCAGATTTTACATCTACACAATGTAACCACAGTGTTACACAATGTTAAGTGTCTGATATTTACATGAAGCACTGTGCATGTGCGAGTAACAGCCATTACATTGTTTTAAACAATGATGTGGAAAACATGCAACAATTGGTCAGAGTAATGGTGGAGCAATTGGTCAGAGTAATTTCTTTGCATTTGTGTGCATTCTAATAAAGAAAGAAAATGAGGTGGGTTTGGAATGACAAATAATGAACATTGTGTAGTAGAATTAAAGAAAATCTAGCAGTTCCTGCTGTTGAGGTTAAGGCAAGGCAAGGCAAGTTTATTTATATAGCACATTTCATACACAAAGGTAATTCAAAGTGCTTTACATAAAAGGCAGTAGAATAATCATAAAAACAATGATCACAAAAAAAAAAATTAAAACTTTTAAAATGATTTAAAAATTGATTTAAAATAAATTTAAGACAGTCAAAAATGGAAAAGGTTATACATTAGTGCAATCAGTTCGGACGTAGCACAGTGCTCATTCAGTAACTGCACAGCTAAACAGATGAGTTTTGAGTCTAGATTTAAATGTAGCTAATGTTTTAGCACATTTGATCTCTTCTGGAAGCTGATTCCAACTGTGGGCAGCATAATGGCTAAAAGCAGATTCCCCTTGTTTTGTGTGAACCCTTGGTATTTCTAACTGACTCGATTCTAATGATCTGAGTGGTCTGTTAGGTTTATATTCAGTGAGCATATCTGCAATCTATTTAGGTCCTAGGCCATTGACTGATTTATAAATGAGTAAAAGTACTTTAAAATCAATTCTAAATATAACTGGAAGCCAGTGGACTGAGGACTGGTGTGATCTGCTCAGATTTTTGGGTTCTAGTCAGAATCCTGGCAGCAGCGTTCTGGATGAGCTGCAGCTGTCTAATGGTCTTCTTGGGAAGGCCAGTGAGGAGACCATTACAATAATCCACACTGCTTGTGATAAAGGCATGAACAAGTTTCTCCAAGTCTTGACTGGAAACAAAACATCTAATTCTTGCAATGTTTTTGAGATGATAGTATGTTGATTTAGTTACTGCTTTGACATGACTACTGGAACTAAGGTCTGACTTCAGAATCACACCAAAATTCCTGTCTTGGTTTTTAGTTGTTTGACTCCTAGAGTCAAGGTATGCATTTACCTTAAGAATGTCACAGTCGTCGTGTGCGGGAATGAGGAGTAGGGACGAGGAGATCAGGAACATACACTTTATTTATAATCCACACTAGGAACCAGAACGAACAGGAACAGCAGCGAATCCACACGCAAACGTAACTAAAAGGACATTAGACATGGAGTGACTTAGAAGAACCAACAACCAAACGGGGAACTCAACCAAACTTAAATACACAGGCTAATAAAACGAGGACAGGTGAGAATGATTAAACAATGACGTCATAATTAGAAACGGAACAGGAAAGCCCAAATAAAGGCATACACAGGGAAAAACCAAAGAAACAGTCCACAGGGGTGTGACAAAGAACTTCCTCTTTGCTTCCAAATGCAATGACTTCAGTTTTCTCCTTGTTTAACTGAAGGAAGTTCTGGCACATCCAAGTGTTAATTTCATCAATGCATTATGAGAGGGAATCAATGGGGCTGTAGTCATTTGGCGATAAGGCTAGGTAAATCTGGGTATCATCAGCATAGCTGTGATAGGCAATTTGGTTCTTTCTAAATATTTGACTTAGTGGCACTAGAGCGGCACTAGAATTGAGCCTTGAGGGACTCCGCGTGTCATGGATGTCCACTTAGACTGATGCTCTCCTGTACTCACATAATAACCTCTTCCTTCTTAGTATGACCTGAACCAATTGAGAGCCATCCCAGAAGGCCCAACCCAGTTTTCCAGTCTCTCTAGAAGAATGGTTTGATCGACAGTGTCAAACGCAGCACTAAGATCTAGTAGTACCAGCACTGATGTTTTGCCAGAATCAGAATTTAGACAAATATCATTTATTATCTTAACGAGCGCTGTCTCTGTACTGTGATGCGGTCGGAAGCCAGAAAATTGTCCAGGTATCCATTTGAGTTTAAGTAGTTGTTCAACTGATTGAAAACTACCTTTTCAATAATCTTGCCTATAAAAGGAAGATTTGATATTGGTCTATAGTTGCTCAGTATGGTGTTATCAAGATTGCTCTTTTTCAGAAGAGGCTTAACAACTGCAGTTTTCAGGGAGTTTGGAAAAGCCCCAGAAAGAAGTGAGGTGTTCACCACTTCTAAGAGATCTGCTTCTAAACAGTTAAACACACTTTTGAAAAAAGATGTGGGAAGTGTGTCAAGGTTGCAGGTTGAGGATTTAAGGTGCTGTACTATTTCTTCCAAAGTTTTGTCATCAATTGCTTCAAAAATAGACATAGTGACTTCTTTTTGAAATTGCGGTCAAATCTGTCTGACCTCTGCATAACTTGAGGATGTGCTAATCACCTTTCTGATATTATTGATCTCGGAAAAGAAGGAAGCAAACTCATTGCATTTGCTGTCGGAGAGCATTTCACTGTGAATCTGACTTGGGGGGTTTGTTAGTCTCTCAACAGTAGCAAAAAGAATGTGAGTGTTGTTTAGATTACTGTTTATAATGTTTGAGAAGA